>CM055403.1:25170266-25406405 GCA_029228625.1 Pseudolycoriella hygida | reverse complement strand
CTACTCTCCGGTCGAAATTGGGTGGTTACAAACGTCGTGGTAAACGCATAAGACCCCTTTTCGAAGAATTTCGTTCTTCGTACGGGTCTAAAAATAACAACTTTCTATGAACAACAACGTGAAACCAGAATCTATGCCCCCTTTAATTTCATCACATCAATAACGAATCACTTTAAAACAATATTCGACAAATATCAATTTAACCTGGCCTCAAGTAACACCAGAAAATTGTCCCATCTCCTTGGAAACATCAAGGACAAAATAGACAACCTTGAACCGGCATCTATAAAATTACATACGGCAACTGCGGGAAAATTTACACAAGGCAAACCCGAAGGCAGGTTAAAATTCGTTATTGAGAGCGTTGTGGACATATTAAACATAATCGACCATCAAAATCAGCAGTCGCATGCCATGCATTGAATTCAAATCCCGTTCATTTTAATATAAAAATAGAAAACGTCGAACTTATCAAACCTGTGAGGAATTCAAAACAGTTAGATGCATGGGAAAGTATTTACATGAAAAAATACAAGTGCAACTCAATGAACATAGACCCTCCACCAATCCTGTCCTTCTTATTTAACATGCTAAAATGAGAGGTCAATGAACTATAGCCAAACGGCCTTTACACCGGTTAATGTGTTTTAATAATTTTATAGCTCCATTTATCACCTAAGGTCGAAAATACTCTTTCGAAGAATTTTCGTCTAATTCTGCAAAATGTACTTCATATCAAAAGAAATAGAAACCTCAATGTTATTTTGATTTTTAGTTGCAAATTAGCTATTGAGAATGGACAACGTCCGAAATGCATATAGCACAATTGTTAATTTGTAAAACCAAATAAAAGGAGTAGAAGCAAATTTGTTTTTTCCTAAAATTATTATTTTTATAAGGTTTTACGGTTTTACGGTTCGAATATCAAATTTAATTTGATTTAAATTGATTTAGATTCTTTGTCTTGTTCCTACACACTTAAAATTGTTTTTCGCAACTACTCACTCTTATCAAAGATTGCAGCTTTTAGGAATTATGTAGAGTTTCTGCTAATCAGTCTCAGAAATTATTTGGCTGAGGATGAGTATGATCAATAGTACTTGAAATATATACCAAAACATTTGTTTTGGCTCTCAAATGCTAGTAACACTACTACCAACACACAACCATTTTGAATTTCAATTGTATCCAAAAGATATAAATTTCAATTCACAAAAACTAATAAATTTTTTTCTACCAATTGAAAATACTTTTCTTGGAGCTAAATTTATTTCGACAAATTACACACACAAATTTCGACACACTGAAACTTGTGGTGTCCACCTAACTGTGTAGGAACGAGACACCTATTCTGCGCCTTTTTTTTGAATCCTGTAATTTTTCGCAAAAAAAAAACGCACCAAGAACCGTCAAATCATATTCATATCCGCCATAAACATGTCATTACCATAACAAGGAAGAATGCAGCCCTTAGAGGAGAGACGAACTTTTCGATTAAGAAGACCAGAGAAATGACAAAGGCGAGAAAGATTGGATGTACGGATCATTCGAATGATAATAGCCCGTGCCCTTCAAATTTACGAAATGGAATTTTTTTATTATATCTAGCACGTTAGTCTTTTTTATACGGCATGGTACCGTAAAAGGTCTGTAAAACATTCTCCCATACAACATAACTCTCAAAAATAAACATTCCAATTGAATGTGTATGCATCGTTCTCTCATAACCTCTCATAAAAATCAGTTTAAAAACCCCTATTTCTTTAGAAAATTTAGCTGCATTTATCAAAAATATGTTCCATGGTAAATTGTTTATTTGGGACGTGACGATTTCCGATACTGTACCAGCTTCTCATTTGAACATGACATCGATCGTATGCGGCGCAGTTGCAGATCAGACTGGACGGCAGAAGCAAAACGACTTCGTCTTTTTGAATCGTTCGGTTCATTAGGCCCTGAAACCGAATTTCCATAGCAATTCAGAGGGGGAACTCAGCGAGCATAAGGAATATTTTCGTTATAACGAACCAAACGTATTTTTGTGACTCAACTTTTTTTCTATTTAGTTCTCTTGCATTCATTGTAAATTATTCGAAGTGTTGTAATTTCTTTTGTAGACATGGTAGACCTTGTATTTCAATAGTTGCAAATAAAACGGCAGTTAAAGAAAAACACTGTGATCCATATAATTAAATAAATAGTTTACTTTCATAATAATGTTTCACTACTCAACTTCAACTCATATCACCAAATCGGCGCCGCTGATTTATTTTAGCTTTACATCAAACACCATCCATCGGGTTTGTCTTTTCTCAATGTTTGTGAAAATGCCTTCTAATCCCAATTTTTTATGTCCATTATTAACAAATGGCACTAAAGTTTCATGCTCTCAGTCTTTGATTCAATTACAATTCATTCAAGAAGAACTCATTTTTTTTAAACAAAATTCGTCACAAATATTTTTTACGTAAATCGTTGAAAATTCACGTAACAAATTATCGAACACTTTCGACTTTCGAAGACTTTCGACAATGAAATTTCTCAGTCTGTTCAATTTTAAATACAAAGATTGCTCTTCTTTCTCTTTAGACCCGTACGAAGAAATTGAGGTTGACTTCACCTAGTCGTTCGTTTCGATTCAGGTGGTATGTAAGAAAATGCGCTGCGCTGTTCATAGAAGTCATCATTCTGTTACCGAGTGAGCTGATATACACATGGTCTAGTAGACAAGGTGTACTGATGAGTCGTAAACGACGAAATCCGCATTTATGAAGGCGCTTCGTTTGTCGTAAAGTAATTATGAAGGGTTTTTTAATGTTTTTAATGAATATAAATAAGTTTGAACTTAGGAGTCGTTCATAAATTACGTAACGTCTGAGGGGGAGAGGTGTGAAACCGAAACGTTACATATTACTAAAATCGTTTTATTGTTGCAACAATTTCTCAGTAAAACTACCTACAGTTTGTCGAACATAAATTAAGGTTAGGCGGTTGAAACACCAATTGTTGAACAAGTGAACCTATAGAGTTTAGCAATTATAGTTCAAGTATCTTATTGAGGTAAAGGAGGACGGTCCCTAAGCATTTTATATGAAAAAATATATGGAAAATTATTAAAATTCGTTTCGGCTGAAACTTTCCTAAAATGTTGAGGACATCATAGAGAACCGATCGGCACCAATTTTTTCAAGAAGAACTTCAACGTTCTATTTCTACTTTCATGTTCAGCTACTAGTGGGTTATTCACCCCAGCCCGCAAGCGCTAATAATTGAACATATTTTCCAACTTCTACACGTACTACTAACTGTTCAACAACCAGTGGGTTATGCACCCCAGCTCGCAAGCGCTGGTTGTAGAACACTTTTCTACAAAGAAAACGATTCGCTGTCCCCTTGAACTCCTCGTTCTGAATGCTCTTTATTCATACATTTTGACTCTATTTATAGGCCGATAAATATGCAACAGCTAAATTGATTTCATTCAATTTAAATCATTTCGAATGGCTGCTTGATTCTTTATAATTTCATCAGTTATTTCACTTGGGTCTGTTTTCGGTCAGAACAATTCCTGACAAATCGTTCAGTAAAATTCACCACCATGTCAAGTTAAAACAATTTTATTTATAGTCCCGAGAGGGGCAAGAGGTAGCGCGGTTTTGTGACACCAGCGTGACAAGGAGGGTTGGGGAAAGTATAAAAAAAGACAGTTTTTGTGTTGTGTAATTTATGAACTAGAAATAAACTACACTCACGGAAAAGTGAAAACCGACACGTTTTTGTTTTTGTGTTTTACTTGAGTTTGTGAATTTTTGCATGTATTTTGAAATGGAGAAATCAATAAAGTCAATAAACCACAAAACACAAAAATGTGTCGGTTTTCACATTTCCGTCAGTGTACAAAAAATCCTTGGCTAAAATAAAGTCTATCTGCACAAAAATATGATCTCGATTTGGAATGAACAATGAAGTTTTGAAAACTCATTAATTTTTGATTAACAGAATTATTGGTCGATCTATCAAAACGTTAAATTCACACAGCCTTTCGAAATTTTGATTTTTAAACAAATTTCATTTGCTTGTGTAATACTCAAAAGTGTTCGGAAATACAAAAGCAATAACGCAGAAAAATTTCTCTCATGTTTCTACAACCGAAAATGTGTTGTACCAACCAAAATTGACCCAAAATCGACCCACCCTGATCATTTAATCAAAAGTATTAAAGAAACATGTCAGAGTGAAAAGCAAATATTTTTCGGAAGCTTGAGGAAAACAATTAGTAAAGAAAATAAATTTTGCTCTTTGTCACACATTCAAACAGTAAGTAATTTTGTGGTACATGTAAACATGTAAACGTTCATAGTATATTACTGTATATAAGCGGTTGTACTGGTTGTACTAACACTAGGAGTTTCGCGCTTATATATACGTAATAAAACGCGTCAAACAATTATGGAAAGTGTTCTGTGAAGCTATCCATGTGCACCGGCACAAATATGAAAATCAACTTCGTGCAGTCACCTCTCCTGAAGGGAATAATACATAAAATCATGACGATGACGCCCAAGATTTTTTCACAAGATTTGTCCTTCCCGCTAACTTTAGCACTTGCCGATAACGATGTAGAATAACCAATTGATAAAATCTTGTGAAATGTTAGGTCGAATAGACAATGGCAAAACCCGCGTTCTTGTGAAAAATAAAATCTTGTGAATTCTGCGTCTACCCGCTATCTTGTGAAAAATGCTAAAATTTGGGAATTCTATGTCCATCCGTTATCTTGTGACAAATTTTAAAACTTGGGAATTCTACGTCTACCCGTTATCATGTGGAAAATGTAAAACTTGGGAATTCTATGTCTACCCGTTATCTTGGGAAAAATGGTAAAACTTGGGATTTCTATGTCCATTCCGTTATCTTGTGAAAACTGCTAAATCTTTTGAATTCTCTATTTACCCGTTTTTCCTAAAATAACGGATGGACATTCCGAAGTTTAAACATTTTTCACAAGATAACGGGTAGCCATAGAATTCACAAGATTTAGCATTTTTCACAAGATAACGGGTAGAATATATTTCAAAAGATTTTACTTTTCACAAGAACACGGGCTGGGCCATTATCTATTCGACCTAACATTTCACAAGATTTTAGCGTATGGTGTTAGCGTTATTCTACATCGTTATTGGCAAGGGCTAAAGTTAGCGGGGAAAATCTACGTTACAGAACACGGCACAATTGATGTTGGCAGAAAGAATGCAGCAACAAACACATCCTCGACTGTCATTCTTTCCACCCCAGAAGAACACCAGAAGAAAAATGTAGTTCAATTCAGTATTAAAAATGTCTCCTGCACAACACTGGTATCAAACAATAAAAAATGTTCACCTTTCTTTGCGACGAAGCAATTACCCTAACAAATTTATTGGTGAAACATCTCTCAACGTAAATTTGATAATGTATCTATATCTTCCTCAACAGGCCTGACTGATCTTACATCTAATACACCTATTACATCTATTACAGAAACGTCCAAAGCTCGGACTGTTCCAGATTTTGTTTCAAAAATCGTTTTCACCACGTATACACATCTGGAACATTCCGAGCTCTGTACCTCCAGAAAAATGAAGCGCATAAGTATTAACAGACGTTATATCGCCCAGTCGTACCATCCCTCCGCGATGAATTTTTCGTCAAAAATTATGAAAAACTTAAATTTACGTGAAAACATAACCAAAGACTCGTACGTATCAGAATAGATGTTGCAAAAAGACTCGAACGTATCTAAATCAGGGGCTATTTTTGAGAAAAGTTGAGAAAATTTTCAAAAATTGTTTAAAAACTTTAATACTTAATTGATGCTTTTTTATACTAAAAAGTGTTCAAACCACAGATTTTAGGTGTTTTGTGGTCAGAGAATATATAAAGGGATGTGTTATGCAAACAGTAGATGTTTCGGAATTTAAAATTGATGACCACTGCCTTAGAAATATGCAAAGAAAAAACATCGCAAAACATAGAACTGTCAAAATATCTGATACGCTCTCTGAATCAGAATATATAACTATTGAGTCTTAGTGTCAAAATTTGATCTAAAAAAAACATCGCAAAGTACTCGGTTGCATAATACAATGCGATGTTTTTTCAGATCAAATTTTGACACTAAGACTCAATAATTATATATTCTGATTCATAGAATCCATAAAGGGATGTGTTATGCAAACAGTAGATGTTTTGGAATTTAAAATTAATGATCATTGTCTTAGAAATATGCAATGAAAAAACATCGCAAAGCATAAAACTGTCAAAATATCTGACACGCTCTTAATACGCAAACTTCAAACTGCAATAATTTTATAAATATGCGACATCCCTCCCGATTCTAGAAGTTGCTCTATCCCCGGATTTGATTATTTTTCCCTAAAACCCTGAAACACGTGTTCTCTAAAATTTTATTCTATAAAATTTTGCCCTCGGAAGCAACTTTCTATCTTTCATAGTTCTAGATATATAGGTGTTTTTACATCTATTACAATTCTTATATTACATATATATAGGACTTATATCTATTACTGTTAAGTGATACTTTTCCACAGTTAATTGTTGTGTTGATGTCTGCCGGGAGGATGGCCTAGCCAACTGGTTCGGCAACGAAGCATACGCTAAGTAAATAGAGATATAGGTGAATCCCGCCCAATTATAGAAGCAGTCATATTCCAGGATCACTAATAAATTTCCAACCGAAGAATAAGAGTTGGACGAAAAAAAAAACATCTCCTCAGATAAAATACCTCCAGACAAAATAACCCCGACATAATGACCCCAATTTTTATAAGAAAAAGGAATGAAGACCGCCCGTAAGGCGTGATAAAGCCCAATAAAATATCTAATTAATAATACCTACCTATATCCAGCACTTCTGAGTATTATGTCTGGGAATATTTTGTCTAGGGATATTTTGTCGCGGGATAATTTGTCAGGGGATATTTTGTTTGGGGACAAGACGGTCTCGGTCCTAGAGCCGATAGAATAACGTTATTCAGATACATTTGTTACATAGCCCATTCTACATACATTTGAAACCAAATTTACAATATGCGCATACGGTAAATTCGGTATCACATGCATCGTTCAAGAATGTATTTTGTTATCTAAATTTTGTGGACTTTTGCAATCACATAAAAAAATGGTTCACTGTAAATATCGATATTGAATAATCCTCCTACATCCCTACATTCCTCTACATACATACACCCCTACATTCCTCTACATACATACACCCCTACATTCCTCTACATACATACACCCCTACATTCGTTTGTGTGAAGAACACAAGCTCATAATATTATTTGGTATTATGGTTGCTACATGGAAACAGGTAATATATCTAGGCACGACACAGTTGTTGCGTCATGTCATTTGAGGACGGTTCTTTGGATCTAAAAAGGTTCTTATTGCCAATTTAATATTTGATATATGATATATGATGATATGTGCTATATCAAATTCGTGTTCATTTCCTCGAAGCTCCTCAAACCTGTTGTTACGCCCCGAAGTAGTTGGTTGCTTTTATTAATTTAATTGTATGAAATGAACAAATAACAGAAATTGCGACAAATGACTTGCAAACTTACTTTTTTGTCTTTTCAATGTAATTTACAAGTGCCCAATGTTGAGCTCGCAATGGCCACATAACGTTTGGGGAACATGAAAAGCACTGCCAATTGTCGTTATTTTCTATTTCAGTTATTACGCTTTTGGACAAATTTTGCACGATACACTTTTTGCAAAATACGTAAGCGCATTTTGAGCAACAGTATACTTCACCTCCTGGAACATTGTCCAACAATTACATCTTTTGAATCATGGTATTAAAAATCTTACCAACTTACCTTGACCACACCATCGACAGTATAATTCACTACCATCTTCACCTTTACTGAATTCGCCGCTATTATAAAATGTGTGACATTTTTTACAATGCGTCACACGGAGCACAGGATGCATGCGAATCGTTAGTTCATTGGCTACTGCACATCCAATGTGAGTATTACAAGTTGTGCAATGTAATCGCTTATCGGCAACCATATTAACATTGGGATAAGTTTTGACATAAAATTTACGTTCCTCCTCGGACGTGTTCTCCTCGAACTCCAATTCGTAAGCTGAAAAACCATAATTTTTAACTCAACATCCTTTTGCCTATTGAGAGACACGCATGAGATTCACACATAGTTCTACTATCCCCTCCCTAAACCCTTCCTTTTCCACCACCTGTTACCATTACCAAGTTGTAACTAATCGCTTGATGCATGGGTGCAATTCGGGGTTGTTCAGAATATCAGAAGGTTCATTTTTCAGAAGGTAACATTTTTAGACTCGTACGTATCGAGGTTTGTGGCTTAGAGAAGAAGAACAAGTGAGCGATATAATAGCGATTATCTAGTGTAGATGTCAAAATAGATCATTCCCGTTGAATTTGATATGCAAAAAAGTGGCGCTGTGTTCTATGTGAAACAATGTCAAATTCCATACATTTTTGATCCCCACCACAAATGATGTCTTTAAAGCCATCGTTGATGGATCTTGTTTGACACAGGATCCCGCTGAGACTCTTTGATGGCTTTTAAAAGAATCAGTTTCATGTGCTGTGTAAACGAGACACCTCTATGTCAATGCATTCAGAGTGAAGAATTGAATATTTACACATCACAGTGTTCCTCCGTCCGAAAAAGCAAACAACCGATATAACTAAATTGTGGCAAAGTGTGAGGTTATGTGAAATGGGGCAGTTTCGTTCTGTCGGCTATGGAATCCAAAAAAGATAACCAAAAATGGTCAAGAGCCTCTGGAATCAAAAATCGCTTAAAATTCTTGATTCGTAAAAAGTTTGATAAAATTGAAATTGAAATTTTGAATTTCATATGTTTTTGCGCGCACGTTGACGTTTAAACGTTTGGACACCATTTTTCCGGTATTGTTTAACTTTATCCACTTTATGAAATATGCCCTGCTCTTGACAACACTGAGACAACAGATTTTGAACAAAAGTGTAGCGTAGAAGGATCAAATACGTTATAAGTCTTAGATTCACTACTGCTGCTGCTATTGAGTTCACTGATGAAAAAGCCTATACTTTTTGTCTTGGAAGATATGCAAAACTTCATTGCAGGCATTCCATGAAAATTACACCCAAACTTGAGATTCAATTGCTTGCACATGAATCAAATAAACATTCTACTTACAATCTGCATCATAATCCTTGATTTCGACCATAGTTGAAATTAATAGGTTAACAATACGAAGCGAAACTTTTGTATGAATAAAATTGCACTTTTGACTATATTCAAACAACAACAAGTTTAATCGGTTTTGTCTTGATCTTCAATCCCTCAATGTCTTTAATAAAGTGAATACCAAATTTTCAATTTTATTGTATTCCAATTAACCTCATGCTCTTCTTTCATCACTTCGCACAATTTTTTAGAGCTCAAAACGATGCCACTTTACAAGCAAAATGGCGACAAAAGCGGTTATACACGAATACATACGAACTTGTATCCGAAGTTAATGCTGTTATAAAGAGAGTAAATGTTACTCTCTGTCTGTTCGTAATTCTCCAAATTCCCGAGTTAGTCAGATTTGGGTATAAGTGGCTCCCTGATATGTGGGGGGGAGGGAGGGAAACTACCTGTTTTACTCATAAAAAGCTGCTCCTTTAGCTATCGGTTGGAAAGAGACAGAAGCGATGAAGGCAACTAAGTATGCTCAAACATGAATCATATAGAAAATATAAGTTGGAACAAAAAAGTAGCATGGTCAAGAGGTCCAAAACAGTCACTGTAGGTGGCAGTAGTTGGTCACTAAACGAAATGATCGACTTTGATATGCAGAAAAGAATATACATTTGGAGCCAGTTGTAGTAGGCCCAAGATCGAATGCTAGAGGATTGCTTCTATTTGAGAAGTCTGAGATAATTTCCTTGAAGTAGCTGTTCCTTTAAGGAAGTTTTGGTAGTTTTTTGACCCAAACCCCACCACCAGGGGGTATCATTTTTAGGGTCCGTAAAATAATGTAACGAACTGACCTCCGCAGCATAAGTAAGTGATTATGTTGGTTGTCCTGTTAGAGATGTTGTTGTCCTGTTGAAAATGATCAAGTCCTGTTGGTTTTGCTGTTGAAGATGTTGTTGTCCTGTTGGAGATGTTGTTGTCCTGGTGGTTTTGCTATTGTTGATCCAATTGTCCTCTTGGAAATGTTGTTGTCCTGTAATTTTGTTGTTGTTGTCTTGTTGGTAGTGGTGTTTCTAACGTTTTCCGCATTTGAAATTTTGACATTTCAAAATTTTGATATAGTTAAGACTTCTCGATGGTGGTGGTGGTGGTGGTAATGGTTTTTAAGTTTTTCACAAATTAAATTCCGACATTTCAAAATTTCGGTCTAGTTAAGACTTCTCGTTGCCGGTGGTGCCGGGAGAGGGTGGGGTGTGATGGACATATATTTATGCTGCCGGAGGGGTTGTGGTGATAGTGTTGACGAAGGGGGGGGGGGTGATTTTGGTGGTCGCTGACGTCGTCGTCGTGATGTAATAATGCATTTCAATCAATTCTCTGGACATATACTACAGACCCCAAGTATCATAGCCTTACCTAGTATTCCTCTATAGTACAAGACAGTTCCTTTAACAAATTCAAGGTGAAAAATGCAAACGCGACATTGAAAGACCTGCGCTATATTTCGGAATTCTAATAGAAGTCGGATGCACATTTAAAATAATTTCCGCTAAAGGAAAGAGCGGTACGAAAATAGCGACTTTCCCATATGCGGGGGCAGTGGGCCATAGCCCCCAAATTAGCGATATTGTTTTCATTTATTCTCTCTCAACAATTGATTTTACAGAGAGAGAGAAAAATTTTAAGGTCCTCTCTCAAAAGCACTACGGTATCTACACCGATGTGTGTGTTACAACCTATAAAGAATGGAATTGTAAGTGACGAGTGAGTGGACGAGTAAGTGTACGAGTGAGTGTACGAGTGTATATGAAAAAGCAGGTAATGCGTCTGCCATTACTGAACGTATACTACTGTATTTCATGTAGAATATTGTAAAAGCGGACGGAAACGTCTAAACTGAAAAATGTGTGTATACGCATTTATTGAGAAACGTCTTTCATGCCACATGATGACATATTCAATATAATATTCGGAATGAAACTTACTATATTACGAGAATGCTTAGTGGATGGTGAAATGAATGTATGCATACCATTATACATGGTTGATATTTTTTACTTAAGAATCAAAGAATGGAATTGTTAGGAGTGTACTGGAGTAGTTTTTTATAGATTTTGATGAAAATAAAAAAAAGATTTTTTTTTTAAAAAATTTGTTCTCAACGTTTTACTGATTGAGGCTCCACGAATATTTTCTTGTATACCAGAAAAATTGTAAGCAAATAATTGTAAGCTGCCGTATTGGAACCGTACGAGAGTCCATTGGTTTTATTTCGGCACACAGTATGCAGGCAGTATGCATGCATTTAAATAACATATGTATACATCAAAATTATTCAAATTAGAGAATTTAATTGCAATTTTAATTTTAAACTCATTGCGAAGTGATATGCGTTTATCACGACGTTTTGACATCTTGATTTTCACCATCTTATACCTGTAGGTAATCGAAAAAGTGAGTTCAAGTCGGTCGAGTTCAAAGGTCGTATTATTGGGCCAAGGGCCGTAAAAGCTTTTACGCTGTAATAATTATTACGCATCCGCGGGAGGATGTAATTATTATATGCTTCGCGCATATAAAACACACTATTTGAGCGAAAAACTCGATATAAAGAAGGCTTTGCAATTAGTGCCTAAAGTATACATACACCAATATATCGATCAAATAAAGTGCGTTCAAGCGCTCAATATATAAAACTATTTACACCTCAAGAACTGTACGAGCCGAACATAACATACCCTTTACATTCTTGTAGCGTAATAGTACATCGCGTACGTGCATCTAAATTTTTATTTTGACGAGTGGGAAGGTTACGGCCCGACCCGACTTCACTACAGTTTGCTACACTTCACTAAAGTTCGCTACTTTATGTTTTCACCCTTCCAGTCCGTCCGTCCGTCTGTGCAATACACTTCACTACAGCACGCTACACTTCACTACAGTTCGTTACACTTCACTACAGTTCGTTACACTTCACTGCAGTTCGTTACACTTCACTACAGTTCGTTACACTTCACTACAGTTCGTTACACTTCACTACAGTTCGTTACACTTCGTTACACTTCGTTACACTTCAATACAGCTCGCAACAGTTTGCTACACTACACTACAGTTTTTTACACTTCACTACAGTTTGCTACACTTCACTAAAGTTCGTTACAGTTAGCTACTTTATGTTTTCACCCTTCCTGTCCGTTCGTCAGTCTGTGCAATACACTTCACTACAGTGTGCTACACTTCGCTACAGTGTGCTACATTTCGCTACAGTGTGCTACACTTCGCTACATTGTGCTACACTTCGCTACAGTGTGCTACATTTCACTACAGTTCTCTACACTTCACTACAGTTCGCTACACTTCAGTACAGTTCATTACACGTTATTAAGTAGCGATATATTTCATTATTTTAGAAAATTGCGTTACTTTGATTCTTCTCAGTTTGATCTCAGTACCTGTAATAAAAATATTCACTAAAAAATCGGTTACAACCCTGTTTTTATATTAAATTACCTCCTCCACTATTCAGTTTCTCTTTGTATTATCTCCTATTGAATGATTCAGATGCTCCAAACAGCCTTAGTTTTTAAAACTTTAATCCGAAACGTTATAACCGTGTAACGCCAAACATACTTACAATAGCCGAAACGCTGTTCAACTTCCTAATTCCTTACAGAAGTACATTTCATAACAACCGTGTCACTTGTAATTTTATGACTTTTTACTTTCTATTCCGATTGTTAATATTTCTCGATAAACTAAACAAAAATGCAACGCCTGCACTACATAGTACAAAGAATATTGATTTATTACCCATCATAAAACCCTTTTTTCATCCTTCCTTAGAAAACCGAAATTAACTTTCAGCAATCATGAAAAAGTCAAATGAGTCGGCCTTGTGATGTGAACTATTTTGCAACCGGATGCCACAGTATTCAAGTGTGGTGAGTAAAATGGATGTTCTGTTAGGATATCTAAAACCAGTTTTTATGATTTTCTGTGCTATTTATTGCCATAATTCTGGTTTCTAGGATGCACAAGCTGTGTGCCGCATAAGGGACCCATTTTAAAAATGTTTCAAAAACCTCTTTTTTTTCCACTCAAGCGTCCACCTGTGCTATGGGACTGTATCTTACAATAAAAGTGCTAAGTTCACCTTAAGGGTGTCGTCCTCTGTAGTAAAAATCAAAAGAAGTATTTCTTTAATATTTACCTTAATAGAAATTTACATTTATCATTCGTATGCGTGCTCCTCATTCTGGTTTTTATGTGTACTGATATGTACGTAGTCTTAACAAGACGTAGGTGTACAGAAGATGATGTTGTAATTGTTAAACAGTATTTATACCCTTCAGATGGTGGAGGGGGTCCAACAATATCTAGATGAATGTTATTGAAACGATCACTTGGAATGTCAATCGGTTGTATTGGGCTAGAATTGTGGCGAGTGATTTTTAATTTCTGGGAAGCAACACAAGTTTGACAAAATTTCTTGATGTCTTTTAACATTGAACATTGTTGGCCAAACGAAATCTTTTTGATTCCAGGATGTGATAATTTATGAACGTTGTCGGAAACTTGGAGGAATGACTGGTCGAAGCTTTCCTGTTGAAATATCACAATGGATTTTTGAGCCATATCAGCCTGTTTTAATTATTTTAAGACTGGAATCAGGTTTTCTGAAAAAATCTTTATCTTGATTTTGTGCTTCAGAGTCTGTAGTCAATGGAACTTTCAAAGGAAAGTTAATAAATTTGATTAATAGTTGTGATGCGAGATCATGCGTCTGTAATTACATTCTTCTTTCATAGTACGTGACGTAAGCGTCTGGAAGAAGTGCGGTATCGTGGTATCCTCGATACCGGGAAATTTGGAAGCCGAAAATCTGGATACCGGGAAATTAGAAGAGAAAAGAAGTACGACGCGTCGAAAATCAGAAAATGACTAAAAAAATCGGAAAATGATTGAAAAACTGGAAATGAACAGAAAACGGGAAATGACTAAAAATTGGGAAATGACTGAAAAATGGGAAATGACTGAAAAACGGGAAATGACTGAGAAAGGGGAATTAGCTTTAAATATTTAAACAGAAAAACGGAAATTGACTGAAAATTGCCCAAAAAAATTTTTCATTCACTCCACTCCCGAATTTTTAGACCCGTACGAAGAACGATAGACCTGTCCAAAAATGTACGGGAAAATTAAGTTTTGGAAAAGTTAGGGGCCCGCCCGGAAAACGGTGTCAAATGCTCCACAAAAAAAAGTTTCTATGGATCGGATGAAATCCGGAGCGATTTAATGGGTGCTCAATGGCGTTAAAGGAGAAAAATGACCGAAATCCGAGCATCAATATCTTCGTCGGCAAGTATCCGAATATTCTTGTTAATGGGCTTGTTTTGTAGGTTTTCTCTTCCTCTAAAAATTGTTTTTAAAGCATTTCCCAGTATGACTTTCGCTTAATTGAAGTGAAAACAATTTTTGCAAAAATGGTACACTACTTTAGTCGTTTGGAACTCATACAAGGCATTCATTTCCAGTCTAGCTTCTTAGAAACAATTTTTAGAGGAAGAAAAAACCTAGTAAACAAGCTCATTAAGGCCCATAACTTGTGTGCTAAAACATAGTCTACATTTAGGCGCTCAAATATTATATTTTCGCTGATATCCGTGGACAAAGATGCAGTTTCAAAAAAGTTAGTCAGCATTTCCCTTCCTAAATATGTTGCCTTTTAAGAGGAACTAAACTTATTTTTTGGGATTGAACCCTGTCTCAGAACGACGAGTTTTTGTGCAAATTTTTACGATTTTTTTCACCGTTCTCAGAGTGGGTAGGATCCCAAAAAATAAGTTTAGTTGCTATTAAAAGGCAACACATTTAGGAAGGGAAATGCTGATTTACTTTTTTGAAACGGCGTCTTTGTCCACTGATATCAGTGAAAATATAATATTTGAGCGCCTAAAGGTAGACTATATTTTAGCATACAAGTTATGGGCCTTAACAAGAATATTCGGACACTTGCTGATGTAGACATTGATGCTCGAATTGTGGTCATTTTTCACATTTAAAGCCATCGAGCACCCATTAAATCGCTCTGGATTTCATCCGAAACATAGAAACTTTTTTTCGGTGGACCATTTGACACCGTTTTCCGGACGGGCCCCCTAACTTTTCGACAACATAGAATTTTGGACAGGTCTAAAGAACGTAGTGCTTCGAAAAGGGGTCTATTGCTTTTACCACGACGTTTGTAACCATTCGAATTTCGATCTGGGAGTAGGGGGGAGCACCGATCATGGTCCTTAGATGACGAATCAGCAATAAAAAAATGTCCGTCCGTCCGTCAACACGATAACTCGAGTAAAAATCAACCGATTTTCAAAAACTTTTTTTCCCTGAAAGATAATCAAAAAATTTTATATAGGAATGAATCTGCGCACTATCGGCCGCCGAGCTAGGGCCGTTTAAGTGGTTTTTGGTATTTTGTTCATAATTCGAGTAAATATTTTCCGATTTTCATGATTTTTTTTTGTTTGAAAGATCTAGGCATGGCCGACAATTTATGGAAGAAACTTTTTTGGATATGAGTCCTTGGACTTAGCTAGGGCACTAAAACCGATTCTATGCTAGGGCCATACGTGTTTTTTGTACATAACTCGAGTAAATCTATTCCGATTGTCACAAACTTTTTTTTGTTTGAAAGATCTGGGCATGGCCAACAATTTGTAGAAGAAAGTTTTTTAATTTTGAGTCCTTGGACTTAGCTAGGACACTAAAAACGAGTTTCTGCTAGGGTCGTAAATTTTTTTTTGTACATAACTCAAGTATAAATCTCTTCCGATTTTCAAAAAAAAAAATTGATCGAAAGGTCTAGGAATACTCATAGAAAAAAGTTTTTTGATAAGATGCCCTTGGACTCAGCCAGGACCGTGAAACTGGGCCTAACGTGTTTTTGTTTATATAAATCGGGCAAACCCTAACCGATTTTGTTGATTATTTTTCTCTTTGAGAGGTAATTATGTACCGAATTATATTCATAAACAAATTTGGGCCCGTGCTTTGGGCTCAAGTGGGCCTCTGGTCGGTCCTAAGGTCGGCCCTAATCAAAAAAACATTTTTTTGTCATATTGCAGAGCAGATTGAGGGAAACATTTTTGTCTGTGGAAGTATGTGTCAGAGGCTCCTTATGGCCCTAGGTCGGTCCTAAAGTCGACCCTTTACAAAAAAAATTTTTTTTGCTATGTTGTAGAGTAAATTGAGGCGAACATTTTTGTCTATTTGAAGATCAATTTTGTGCTTTCGGAAAATTTTTTTACATCGTTTCTTCGGACGGGTTTTTCAATATTGCCCTATCGGCAATTTCCAATACAACTTAATGTGTACGTAATTTCAAACTCTTAAGAGTTAAGGCAACATTTACTTAAATACGTTCGAGTCTTTTCGTAACATCAACTCTGTTTGCCACCTCTATTCTGATACGTACGGGTCCCTTCATATGTTTATTTATTACTTTACAAAGCCGAATGAGCTTTGTTCATTAATAAAGAGGCCCGAGCGGTTTTGAGGCTCCCAAAAATAATGAAGAAAAACAAATTTTACTGGGTCAACCATTTTCAAAACTTTCGCCTGCGGTGCTAATACCTACTTCATCAAACAAACAAAGGGGTCGACCCCAACCTAAACCCAGCTGAATTTTTACAAATAAATGTTTCAATTTAACTTTATTCTTCTGCGTTTGATATTATTCTATAGGCATAGGCAGCTTGACTCGCGATCTGTTGCGGAGGACTTATGAAAAAAGTATCAAAAAAATTCGGATGAGCCCGACCTGAATATTTTCAGGCATAATCTATTGCTATTCACAAATAAATATAAAATTTTCTGAGAAATCTTTCTACTGTTGAAATAAGTGTAAGGAAATTTAAAACAAGCATTGCATTAATCAAAAAAATCGGAAGAAACGCTTAAAAAAATTTCGTTCGCTACCCTCATGTAGCTTTAGTCATATGCTGAGAGCTGAGCGGTTATCTATCGGTTGTCCTTTGCGCTGAATACCTTAATTCTCAACTAAACGAGAAAGGTATACCTACCGTACAGGTAACACAATCTTCGAAATCGGGAAATTTGGTTACCAAAATCGGTAAATTTCACTTTCAAAATCGGGAAATTTAGCCTAGTTTTGGCGGATGCCGGGAAAAATCGGGAAATCGAGTTTGGATACCGAGAAAAAAACGCGGTGACGTTATGTCGGTGGAAAATTGTGAAATGTAATTTAATTGTCGAATTTGACGAGGTGTGTAGCCTTGGTAGAAAGCATGAGATAATGGTTTGTGGTCGGTAAAGATAGTAAATTCTGTACCATCCAGTGTTGGGCGGAAATGTTTGATTCCTTCATAGATATAAAGAATTTTTATCATAAGTTGAATATTTCTTTTGAGCTTGTGGTAATTTTTGTGAAAAGAATTTATTTATTTATTTCGAATTAAATATACAGGCTACACATGCCCAATTACACATTTTTCACGTCAAACATTTTGATTGTAAACTAAGAAATTTAGAAATTTTTTTAAAAGTTTTTTAAATAGATTAAAGATAAAATTTAATATTAAAAGTCGAAGTAGCTCATTATCTGTTTTCGAAATTCCATGTGATTGCAATTTTTGATTTTAACTGACGAGAAGAACTTGTTGTGATGTGCTTGGATTCGGTGTACTGGAGCGTTTTCAACATATTTTGCAGGTGCAGTAGACAAATAAAATAATGGCGCATTTCTTGTGAAGCGTTTCGGCGCGATGAAACGTATCGCGGACTTTAGAGATGTTTCGACTCGCCCACATAGAATGTTATTCAGAAGGATTTCGTCTAATTCCAAACGACGGGATTCTAGTGATTGCATATTTAGTTGCTTCAGTCTCGTTTCGTAGCTCGGTTTTAACCAATTAAATTTGTAATACAACATTCTTGTAAATTTTTTTTGGACTCTTTCAATGATATTTATGTATTTGGCATATGTCGGATTCCAAACTGAACAACAGTATTCCAATCTGCTCCGGACGTAAGAATAATACAGTTTTATAAGACTTTCTGGTTTCTGGAATTGTTTGGTAGTTCGAAATATAAAGCCGATCATTTGGTGGTTTTGCGGCGAAAATGGAGTTTAAATTTCATTTTTTCGTCGAAATTTACTCCAAGATCTTTTATCTCGCTTTTTTTCGTTGTTTCTACTCCATTAATTTTTTATGTAAAATTTATTTGATTCGGCTTATATGTAGTAGTGTGGTTGTAACATTTTGAAAGATTGAGCCTCAATAATCTAGACTTACACCGGTCGGACAGACGGTCTAGATCATTCTGTAGATCCCAACAATTGCTAATGTCTTGAATCTTCTTTGAAAGCTTCTGGTCATCAGCGAATAATGAGCTAAACGAGGATTTGAAAATTTCCGGCAGACTGTTGATGAAAATCAAGAACAGGAGTGGGCCGAGTATTGACCCTTGTGGAACTCCTGATGTTGGGATTAATTCGCCAGACCGAGTACTACCAATAATACCAAATTGACGACGATCAGGTATGAGCGTAACCACTTCTTATAGATGTCACACACACCGAAATTTTCGAGGTCTTGTAGCAGAAGGTTATGAGATAGTTCGTCAAATACTTTAGCAAAATCTGTGAGGATTATGTCCACTTGTCCACCATGTGCAATGGAATGATAGCGATTGCCAAATATTTTGTTTCCATTGAAGGACGACACCTCCTATAGCGAAATCAGATGCATCAACATGTAAAGAGATTTTAGCATGAGGATCAGGATGAGCAGGTAGTGTTGTTTTTGATAATTCATCTTTACATTTGTTAAATGCAGTTAACATTTCAGAAGTCCAATTGATTAGAGTTTTGCCATTCTTCGTGTTTCTTTTCATGCAAGAAAAAAGTGGTATTTGTGTTTCTGCTGCATGAGGAATGAATCTACGGAAGAAATTGATCATTCCGAGAAAACGTTTCAGTTTGTCATCTGTTTCAGGTAGTGGATAGTTAATAATTGTTTAAACATTGGAATTTATGGTTTCGTTCCGTGTTCACTTATTTGAAAACCAAGGAATTGGATTTCTTTTTGACCAAAGAGACATTTATCAATATTTATTATTACGCCGTAGTCGTTTAGACGGGTAAATAGTTGTTCTTCATCTTCTGATGATATTTTCATAGTTTTCATTCAGTCGCATGGCGTTTCTATTTACAAAGTAACAATACCTTTGTAGTTACCACGAAATAATTTAATAAGTAAATAAGGAGCGATTCATAAATTACGTAATGCAAAAGACTATCTCACTCGGTCTGGGTCTAGCGTTACACAGCGTCACAGATACCCCTCCCCCAATCGACAGCAACATTACGTAACGCAACAGAAGAAAACCTTGTGAACATAATCGAAAAGAAGTGCCTTTTCATGTGTTTTAGAGACGAGATCAAATTTATCGAAACCCGACCGAAACCCGACCCGAACCCGACCCGGACCCGACCCGACCCGAACCCGACCCGATCAAAATTTTTTAAAACCCGCAACCCGAAAATTTTCGTAACCCGACGAATGGTTTCAGATGTTGATCGAAGGTCGGTAAAATGCCTCTGCATTCTTTACTGACTTTAAAAAAATCGACTGAACCTAAGATTTTTCCGGAAAAATTAGGAGTTCTTTAAACTCTATTTGTTGGAATCACTGTACACATAACAAAGTAGCAATGTTCTGGGTTTTCATATCATAGTAATCTTAATAACAATTTTTTATACTTTTGCCACAATAAAATAAATTCTCCACCAGTCAACACCTGAATTCTCAATTTTCGCTCACACTCCAATAGGTTACGGGCCCAGGAACGTTTAATTAATTTGATTGTGTGTGTGATAATACGGAAAAATAAAAGTATATCAGCATAGCAATTTGCATTGCAACATAGTACTGCATAGCAACATAGCATAAACTTTCGAATTAGCGTAGCCAAGGCATAGCAGCGTAGCAGTACATAGTGGCGTAGCATTGCATAGCAACGATAAAGAGAATTATTGTAACATGGCTGAGAGCAGAGAAAGAAAACCATTTTTCGATAAACTCAACTGAGGAAATTATGTACATTGGTCGTATCGAATGAAACTCTACTTGAAAAACGAAAAATGTAGGGATGTGATCAATTCGGAGGAAAGACCAGCAAACATTACCGAAAGAAAATGACGTGAAATGGAAGAACGTGCGAATTTTCTTTTGAGTATCATGATCGGAAATAACCAATTTCCATTCATTAAAAGAACAAATTTAGCCCGTGAAGCTTGGAGTGAACTTTGCAAGCACCATAAAAAGTCGACACTTACAAGTAAAATACGTTTGTTAAGACAATTGTACTACGAAATTCTACCGCAAAACGGAAACATGGATGACCGTCTTTCAAAACTCATGGAATATTACGACGAATTGAATTGAAGCATTTTTGCAAATTATTTTTAATCGATTCTGAACATTATTCTGTACATAAAATCAAATATCGCACGTCGAAAAACCATTCTATTGATTTTATATCGGATTTTGAAAAGTGCGTTTTCAGTACATTCTTAAATCGAGCATTTTTAACGAAGAAGCACATGAGACGCAAATAAACAAAGAGAACAACAAAAAATTGCATGTGAGGAAAAGAAAGTGATATTGACAGGTATAGTCATTTTCGTATTTGAAAAATTTTTCGAAGAAGAAATAAATTAATTGAAAATATAATAGTAAATTATGCACCTCTGTCCAAATTCTTATTTTGACGAGTGGGAGATTGTGATCCTAAGCCGAAGGCGCGGATCATAATCCCACTCGTCAAAATAAGCATTTGGACAGAGGTGCATATGCTATTTTATCTACCGACGGGAGATAAACGCAACTGAAAGTGCGGATTATCGCACCTAGGTAGATAAATGTAATTAATTCACCAATTTTTTTAACGTTTTCGTGTTTAAAATAATGTCCTCTACGAAAAATATTTTCGATGCCCCAACCTAATTGTGTGAAATCGGTCACGTTATGGACGAACAGCAATTTGTCTCCATCGTTCTCACAAGTGTTGGAGAGGATTACGACAATATGGTTACAGCTCTAGACTGTAGAAATGTAGAAGAACTTACCCTGGATTTGGTAAACTGTAAACTTTTGGACAAAAGAAAAGTCGAAATCTGTAGGGTTTGGAGGGAGAGTCAGTAATGAAAAAACAAGGAAAGTACTGCGATTTTTGCGAAAAAAAGAAAACGAATACCCGACTCGGCCTCGACCCGATAAAAAACGAAAACAAAAAACCCGACCCAACCCGACTCGTCAAATTAATTCGGGTTCGGGGAGGGTTTTCTTGGAGCTTCGGGCGGCCCACACATCTCTAATGTGTGTCGTCCGTCCTTTAAAGACGTTGTGCAATCAAGAATATGTAAATGTGGCATTCGGCATGCAAGTAAAAAAAGTCTGACATTAAATATTGCTCACATGGACAGAGTTGCCAAACAATTGTAGGGCCGAAACGTAGTTCGGAGTTGATAGCAGTCATATTGAATGAAGTGGGAGAAAATCAAACGAGCAATACGGAGATTCGTTGGTCAAAGTAACCTCCATTGACTCAAGAACGTTTAAGTAATCTAGATCTTAACAAACGACAATACCAGAAAGAGTGTGTGATTCACGAATATCCCTTGGTAATTTATTAAATAAGTTCGACCCAGCAAATAGCAAGCTACGTTTGGTGCAGACTCTGGGAAGTCTGAGCAATCTTGACGAGGTTGTAGGGTACCTATGAGTTGGTTTAGAAAAAGTGATTGTGTGGTGGCCAATGTCATTGATTGATGAGAAGACAAACTTGCATACTGAGTATTCATATAAGCCCTGGACAGGTAGAATGGTTGGGCAATAATCAGAAAACGGTTGCTCAGTAGAGAAATTGAAAGGTAATTTATGAGCAACTTTTAATGCAATTCTTTGCAGTGTTTCAATGAGACAGTAGCACAGCCTATCTTTGAGAAATGTTTTCTTGAATTTCCGCGAAAATTTCTCGAATTTCTCGAAAATCTCTCGAATTTCTCGAAAATTTCTCGAATTTCTCGAAAATTTCTAGAAATATAGGGCATTCTTGGGCGATTTAATCACCAACTTCTTCGACTATATCTCGCTCGACAGTGTCCGGTGAGGTATCAAATGAAAGGTATCGATGTCGCGAATCCAGCGGAACCGGGTTTGAGAAAATCGGTTCGGTAGTTAGGTGTCCAGTGTCACTCAAAAGGGGCATTATCTGCGCTGCCGTAAAATTATCGAAAAATTAATTTTTGATATGTTGTCATAGACGTGGAGAAAACATATTCTTCTGAAATTGGTTTTGTGAGTTGAAGCGAGCCGTATTAGCGAACTATGTCGGACAGATGGAAAAGTGGGTAATTTTTAGGATTTTAAGATTCTGAGGAAGTTGTAAGAGATCGAGGATCGGTTTCTTCGCCAAAGTCGTAGAATCATATGAGTGGAAGTCAGCGATATTTATGAAAAATGTTGGGCAGTTGGAAAAATGATCAATTTTGAGGGTTTTAGATTTATCTGCGAAGGTGTGGTAGTTGTGACAGAAAGAGTATTGGTATCTTCGGCAAAGCCTCAATAGAAGTGACGGGATTCGTAACGGGAACTGCAGCGGGATTCGAAACGGGAACTGCAACGGGATTCGTAACGGGATTTGGAACGGGAATTTCGACGGGGATTTGTACAGGGAATTGGATTTTGGATTGGATTTTAACGGGTATCTGGACGGCGCTTAAAACGGTCTTTTAAGTGATGTGTGAATTGGGGTTTGAACGGGGGTGTCGGTGGATGTTGGATATGGGTTTTGAACGATGTAATTACGGGGAACGGGAAGTAGATTATGATGGACATTTTGACCGATTGTAAGGACGGGGTTTAGCACAGTGGTTAGGAAGAGGCTAATAATTAGCTGGGGTCCAGGGGCGGCAGCCTCCTGGTATAAAATAATAATTCCCCTCGGTCTAACCACCTTCAAAGCCGTCGTTTCTAGTGACTTCACGAGATGCTAAACAAATTCTGAGTGCGGTTGCGGGGTGCCTCCTAGGGGGCAACGGGATCCAACTAGTCCCGTATAAAAGCAGTATTGTATGTATTTTTTTGCGTCTGAATTGAAGGCATATGGGTCAAATATGAGCAAAATGTTGTGGCCGGAGGCGGAATTAAGGCTGAAGCGAAGGCAGGGGTAAATGGGAGCCGCCACCGCCAGCTTTTTCAGCCGCTCGAACTGCCGTGGCGCCAATTTTTTTTATAAATTGAGGTTGCAGAGAAAGTGACGGAGATGATTTTCATACATAACTGGGTTCCACCACCGCACCGTCAGCTATGGAATCCGTGGGAAGTGCCGTGGCGAAAATTCTTTTCTATGAATCAGCATTGTATATAAAGTGACGGTGATAATTTTTGTATTTGGGAATTTTCACACAGTGTAACGCAAAACTAACGAAAGCTTTTTACAAACATCTTTAAAACGGTCCAAAGCGTAATCAAAAGTGCAAATTAGCAATATGATTGGAAATAAGCAGACGAACAAAATTCGTTACACGAATTTTTTTGTATCTTGCTTACTTTTCGTTAGTCTTGCGTTACATTTTGTGCAAATTCCCATATTTAAATGGGGCGCCTAATGTTGTACTTTCAAAACTACTGATATCAATTGAGGGTGACGACGGTTAACGCTTTGATGCGCAATTGTTTTTAACCAGTATGGCATTACGTTAAAAAATGCACCACAAATGCCGGACCCACCAACGAAATAGTTTTTCTACGGTTTCAGCTTCCACATCACTCATGAAAATCCTACATTGGATTTCTTGAAAATTTCTTGAATTCCTTGAAAATTACTCGAATTTCTTGAAAATTTCTTCAATTTCTTAAAAATTTTTCGATTTCTCGAATTTCTTGAATTTTCGAATTACTCGAAAATTTCTTGAATTTCTTAAAAAAAATTTCTGAAAAACAGTAGCACTACCCCACACACCTACACAATATGTAAGCCTAGAGTGAATCAACGAGAAGTACATCATTTTAAGGATTTTAACAGGTATAAATGACTTCAATTTCCTCATGATCCCAATCTGACTTAATATTTTATTCAAAAGTCCCGTTATATGACAATTATAACACCCAAATACTTATTGAATTAACAGATTAATTTCACCATTAAATTGAATCACTGGCACACGCTTCAAAGTATTACTACTTGACTTCAAGTGAACCACTCTACTTTTTGTCAGACTAAGTGTCAGTTTATTGATATCAAAGTATTCAGAGACAACCCTGAGATCCCCATTTATATTAGATACATTCGCCCTGATACAATTTGAAGATGTAAATATACATGTATCATCAGCAAACAAACTAGGCCGTGATTTCACTGGAAGTGTGAAGTCATTAATAAAAATAAGGAATAATAATGGTCCCAAAACACTTCCTTGCGGAACTCCAATTGTCATAAGTGACCTTGGACTGTCCTATTCGTTAATGGACACATATTGGTATCTGTTTTACAAATAGCTTTCAAATAGATCATGAGCCATGCCCCTTATTCCGGCACATGACAATTTCCTCAACAGTAGCCCGTGTTTAACAGTGTCAAATGCTTTGGCCAAGTCCAGGAAAAGGCCTGAGACTATTTTCTTTTTATCAATTTCAAGGGAAATTTCATTAACAGTTTCAAAGAAGAGAAAAGGAGTTCAGTGAATTTTTAAAAGACAATTTTTAATGTTTTAGTGGAATTTTCGTACATAAAACTGTGTCGAGTGTGAAATGTGAAAAGAAAATCGAACGAAGAACTGTTTTTTCTTGAAACATTTCGTAATAGAAAGTTGCTGTCTTTATCATAAATCCTAATGCAAATCGATAACAAATACACTTTGTAAGTTCTCTGTGAACTATGCATGAATGTATAATATGTAAAAATGTGATCCCACACGTTCCAACTTTTTATTAATGTGTGTTTATCCAGCACAGAGTGTGCGCGTTTGTATCGCTATGGTCAATGTACACAAGTACAAAATTTTGTGAACACATAAAATGCACAAAAAGTGTGTAACTGCGTATATGACAATTTGTGCACAATTCTTAGAAGAAGTCACAATGCACAAATTGAACACATGTTGTGAATTCTAAGTCCTGGTTTCCACTTAAAAAAAGTGCTCTGTTTATCCTCCGTTTACATTACAGTTGTCGAATAGAACAAAAGAAGCGCAACGTAAATGGAGAGAAAATTGAACACGATTCCGTTTTCTTGCCAGTTTCTTTGGTTTTTCTGTCAAATAAATGAAGTACTTTTTTATGTGGAAACCAGGACTAATGCTTATCTTTCTGAAACGTGTATGACCAACATTCTTTGAAAATTCAAAAAAGTTTTTAATTTTAATGAAAAGACTTGCGTCACACTTCCAAATTATGTGTCACAATCTACGAATGAAAATTTCGATCGAAAGTGACGGACTACTCATTCCACTGGCTTTGAATTTAATCCGCGAGACTATTTCAAATCTTATCGTTTTGTTGATTACGCCATCTGAATGATCTACTGCGAAATTCTAAGCTTGAATCCAATATGGCGTTAAATTTTTTTATATTTGTCGAAAGTTGGAACAGTTCGTGATAAAATTTGCAATTTATACGAAAAATAAGGGAAAAAATTGAAAATAAAAGTCATAGAAGATGTGGCTAAGTAGGTTAGCTAGTGCTTAAATATTGATGTGAGATCAACCAACTTTTTTTAAGGAAACTGTTCTGAAAAAGCGAAGAAGTGTTTTTTTCTTTCAGATTACAAAATCTGAAATTGACAATTTTTTTTTGACATCGCTAACTTTCCTGATCGTCGTAACTAGTTATTATTCTGACAAATTCGTGCTTTAAAAACCCTAAAGGAGTTGTGAACGAAAATCTTTGACTGTAGAACGAAAAGGCAGAGAAAACATTTGATTTTTTTTGTGAATATTCAGCGGATTATTCTGCTATTTTTTATTGCTAAAAATATAATTTTAAATAATAAATTGTGTGAAGTGAATTGTAGGTTTGAGGTTTGAATATTGTGCTACTAACGAGACAGGATAGGATTTTGTGGATTATTTTGTTATTACATTTTATTGGATGGGTAAGTCTAACTTGCAGATAGTTTTTTTCATTACCTCTTCACATCATATAGCATAGTTATACATACTCGGAGGCATATACACTTGTATACTCTGGTTAAATCCAGGCGCTCGCTCGTGCCATTTCTCTCAAATCAGAATAATTTTGCAATAATATCATATCTTTTTAGAATATCTATTTTTAATCAGAAGTGTAAAAAAATAAATTAAAATAGTTTGTGTGTGTCAAATTTATATTTATCCACTTTTCTATCTATTTATAAATTATTAAAAAAAATTAAATTTTTACTCTTATCTGCCTCTTCTACATCTACAATATTTCTATAGTTGTACGTGGGAAACATTGAACTTATTCACTCCGTAATATTAATTCTATTTTGCGATAATGCGTGCAATGTCACCATTACAAACGAACAATTTCTTTTTTTTATGAAATTCACATGAGAGTTGTGCAAAAAAAAAAAAAAATAAATTGCATGAGATTAGACACGTTTCGTTATCTATCCTTTATTTACACCGGGACTTTTTATTCAATCAAATGCTCTCAATCATTTATGCAAAGCAAAGAAAGCTAATTAATCGATTCCTCAACTCCACAATCTAACTATAATAATTATGGAAATATTTTTGTTCATTAAAATCTCTTTGTGTGCGGCATATATTACGGTGTGTCTCTTACACTATAAAAATGTTACATCCTATTTATACCTGAATATGAATGAATGTTGTTCATTTTGTTATTGAAGTGGCATACCCTTATTGCAGTCTGTCTCTCCAATAAAGAGAAATGTAGTCAAACAAGTTCACTGCCGAACATAACAGTCGATTTTTGTCACTCGATTTGGGGTCATGTAATCAAATTTTACAGACATTCTGAAGGGCTGCACACTGAAATGTTTATGTATTATGAACAAAAATCTTTTCAGAGCTAAACTAGGCTTGCTTCTTAAGCGTTGAAAGGAGTACAGGAATGACCGCGATGGTTACACGCGAACAACGCTTCTATCACGGTCGATAATGGCTTAATTAGGAATGAATACGGTTGAACGTTTTTATTACAAGATTTTAGTTTATTGTCAATTTTGTCAATATTGACAACTTTGACAGCAGAACCATAGACTTTTTTTTGACAAGACGGGAATGTTAGCATGACGCCAAATTTGAAATGAGAAATGCAGAAGCATAATAATTTGTCGTATTTTATGTTCTTCTAATGTTCCTTAAACTTTAGCAATTTTAGTTTTTTGGCCAAATTTTTGAAAGTTCTCAAATTTCTCAATTTTTGTGAAATTTATTAAATTTACAAAAAATTTCAAATTTCTGAAAAGTTTTCAAATCCATGGAGATCGGAATTTTGAAAAATAATGAAAATTATCAAATTTAGATGCATTTTTATGGGCCATTCCATGTAATGTTATGAGATAACGATGTCTGCACACTGAAACTTTGATTTTACGTTACAATAGTACCACTTTTTTTAGTTTCATTTCAAAAGAAAGTGAAACTATTGTAACGTCTCATATATGAAGCGTTACAATAGTTTCACTATCGAGATCGAAAAACTTAAGAAATTTTAAAACTGAAACTAAAAAAGTGAAACTATTGTAACGCTTCATATTAAGGCTTACGACAGGACAGGTCAGGTCGATCTGATGGTAAAATTGACTTTGACCTGACCTGAATTTTCAGGTCATAACCTGAAATGACCTGATACGACCTGATGTCTATGGAAAAGTTTAAGTATGTGTACTGATACGTTGTTTCTTCATTCGGTTACTAACTGATATTAGTAAAATTTTATCATCTAATAGATTCTTGAAGCGAAATTATGAGAGAAATGTTATTCCTGGCTCGCGCCCCAGATTTTTTTTTATATTTAAATGAAGTGTCTAATGTATTTTTTTGCGTTCTGAAAAGTTTTAATGATAATAACTGAATCCGAAGCCGACCTGGAGGTTCCCTAGAGCGAATAAGTCAAAAAATCGCGAAAATTATGGAAAAAGCTGGTTTTTTTTAAGAAAAGTCGAAGTTCTACTCAAATTTTGTTACTGCGCCGGAAGCTTTTGCTTGAGTTTGGCGCAGCAGGCGATTTTTTTTAATGGAGTGCTCAACTGGTGCAAGTAAGGTTTCCATGCAAAGCGCAACAGGCGAAAATGTTGGTATGCCTTTACTTGTTCTTTAGGTAAATCAAAGAATTGCTTAATGGACACTACGAGAAATGCGCTGCACGCAAAAATTTCGGACCGTCTCTTCTCGTTCTTTAGGTAAATTGAAAATTGTACAATAGCCGCATCGGGTAAGTCGCCGTAGGCGAAAATTTTGGACTGCTCTCTTTTGTTCTTTAATTAATTCGAAGAACGGCTCAATTGCCGCAGGCGAAAGTTTTTGGTTATAGGACTTATTATAAGTAAGAATTTCAACAATTGATTGATTTCGTATTTATCAAACGCAATAGGCGAAAGATTCTAGGCTCTTAACCAGTTTCCTTCGAGGTGTTTTTGAGCCCCTCAGGCGAACATTTTGAAAATTTGGATTCGTTTTTCTTTTTTTTTCAGCCTCTAAAATTGCCGCCCTGGTCCCCTTTTTATGCAGGGGTCCGGGGGACTTACCCCTGTTCATCCCCCCTCTAATCCGGTCTACAAGCAATGTAGTTTCAAAAGGAGTGTTGAGATTGTAGATGGGCAAAATCGGTCAAGAAGTTTCAAAGTTACGATCAAAAAAGTTGTCAAAAACATGGTTTCTTGAAGGTCGCAAAAACGTTTTTGCTTAAATCTACACGATGTACGGGAATCGCTTTTCAATTTTTTGAATGGAAGATATGGATCTCAAGAAACTAACTAAAAAATTTGATGAAAATCGAAAATCGATTCGATGGGGTCCATAGAGTTGGCCAAACTACTATATACTATGGTTGATGGTTTTTCATAAATATTTCGTTAAATATGAGGTAATTTTGCTGTGATTTAGAGGTAGTCGAAGGCTCAACAGTATTCAAGAAAAAAGTAAGGAGAGGCTTAGGGACGGATTTTCCCCGCCCACTGAGATTTGTTCCTTTCCTTCTGAAAATATTGATGACAAAAAAAATTGTACCTTGCTATCGCAATAGTTGAGAAAATTGCGATAGTAAGGTATAAATTTTTTTTCAATATTATCAGAAGCCAAGGAACAAATCTAAGTGGGGCGGAGAAAATCTCAGGGGGGCGTAGCCACCCCTCGCCCCCCTCTAGATACGGCGCTGCCCAGGAGTAACATTAGTAGAAGGAGTGCCAAAATTCGGTTTCTCTTGATATAATGCCAGTTTTCACAGGAATAGAATGAAATTTTCACTTCATTTCTCGTGAGTAAAAAGATATTTTTGTTGTTTTTAAATGAATTCGTTATCAAGAAATCAAGTTTTGGTAGAAAACAAGAAAATAAAAAATATCTTGCACTTTTAATCTCAAATTTGGGGCTCACTTTCCACAAATGTTACACACCTGCACTGCAAACGGAAGAAGAGGTTCATACAAAAACCGCAAAAAAACGTTTACGGCGTTTACCAAACAGTATGTGCTAGGGGAGCATTAATTGGTATGTATCATCATCGGTACAATTCCATTAGCATTGATTCAAAACGCTACTTACGAACCTCTTAAGACCAGTCGCGAGTACGCTATATCTATTGTTTCGACGGTCATCACTGAAGTGATGTTTCTTTTGGTAAGAATCGAGATTCATAAATGAAACAATGTTTCTTGTGGTAAGAGGGGGTTCGGAAGGCTCGCAAAATACGTTTTACCATAACTGATATTAAAGATTTTTTACATTTTTATTTTCATGCTGAAATCATTTCAATTTTCAGGTTTTGCTTACAGGTCATATCAGGTTTCAGGTCAGTTTTGACCTGACCTGAATGTGACCTGACCTGAAATTTTCAGGTTGACCTGACCCGATAGTAAGCCTTACTTCATATATGAGACGTTACAACAGTTTCACTTTTTTAGTTTCACAAAAAAAAGTGAAACTGTGAAAATGTGAAACTATTGTAACGTCTCATATATGAAGCGTTTTCAGTTTTACAAAATAGAAAGTGAAACTGTGAAAATGTGAAACTATTGTAACGTTTCATATATGAGACGTTACAATACTTTCAGTTTTTTTAGTGTACCGACTCCTACCTTTTAAATCGTAGAAGAGCGCTGTATGTCAATTTTGTTGAATTATTAATGATTGTCAGCTAGAAAGTGTGAGTGCTTAGCATAAATTCTGTTCGACGAAAGTATTTATGTAGCTGACATACAAGAGACACATCTGATCAGCGAAGGAGTATACTTTAGTACTGGTGTGCACAGGAAATTGTTAGGGCTGAAACTTACTATCAATTATAATTGCTGAACTCGGCAATTAATGCTGCCTTTTCCATTATAATCTTATTTTACTAATCGAAGAAAATAGGAAATCGAAATAGTATTTCAGGGCCAACGTAGAGCGACATTCTATGTAAAACCCAAGTTGCAGGCAATGTTATTCCATGAATTTTCGGATAGGGAAATGACTGTAGTTAAGATCGTTAGAACGGCTAAAGCTAGAGGTGATCTTCTCGTGGCAACCTGCTACTTGCCAGATGGGGCGGACTCTCCATGTACAGATCTGGTAATCGAGGCGACAAACTTCTCGGAGTTAAATGAGGTTCCAATGATTCTAGGCTGTACGGTCACGGTCTGGGGTAGTACGAACTTAAACTCGAGAGGTTCTCTTCTGCTTCAGTTCACAGCTGACACTGAGTTGAATATTTTCAACAGAGACAAGGTAACGACCTCCGTTACTAAAAAAGAAGCGAAGTGTTGGATATTACTTTAGTGTCTAATTAACTGGTAGACCAGATGTATTCATTTAGTATCAGATGATCAAATCTGAGAAGGACGAACTGGACACAATACAGGAATTTCCTGAAGAAGCATGTTGAGGAGAAGCTATCCACGTTCATTTTGAGATCCTCTGAAGAACTGGAAGAAGTCGTGAATAGTATTACGTCGCTGTTAACTGGGGTATACAAGAACTCGTCCCCAGAACTAAAATCTAGTGGAAGAAGGAAGAAAACTCGTAGAGCCTGGAATAAAGCCAGTTGAACCTCCCAGGACGTAGATTGTGGAGCCTACAGAATATCACAGAGAATGTTTAGTAAGGCGTTTACAAATCGAGGGAGGTATGGAGAAACTTCTGGGCAGAAATGGATCACGTTCCAGATTATGCCAGAATTCATAAAATCCTTACAAAGGACTCGAGGCTTACACCAGGCTCACTACTGAGGCTGGGTGGGGAATTCACGAGTTGCGGGAAGGAAACGGCCATACATCTCTTAGAGACCCATTTCGCCATCAGAGAAGGCCTGGGTTCTGGCTAGCCGAATCGTCACTATGTACAGGTTACGATGGGCAATTGGGAGGCTTAGGTCATTCAAGTCAGCGGGTGACGACGGAATATTCCCTCTTCTTCTAAAAGAACCGCTCTGTGGAGCCCTGCGAAGCTCGCTGGCCCTTGGTCACATGCTAGTGACGCGGGAAATCGTTAATGTAAGTGGTACTAACGTAGGTGATTTTTGAGATATATGTTGTATGGAAGAAAGTATTACAGACGTTTTATCTGCAATTCGTTCATTGAACGAAAACTTAGAAAAAGCTTCGTTTAGCCTGCAGTCGTCTATCTCTCATAATCATGCATGGAATGGGGAATTACTATGAATTTCAGATTTGACATTTTCTCAGAAATTTGGACTTTTTGTAACTTCATCACTTTTTAAACATTTTAGAAATTGATGAAAATTCTTGAAATTTCGAAATGACTAGTAGCAAATCATGAAATATTTTCAAATTTGAAATTTTAGTAATTTTAAAATTTCAAGAATTTTCATAAATTTTTTAAATGTTTAAAAAAGGTAGAGAAGTTACAAAACTCAAAATTTCTGAGAAAATGTTAAATCTGAAACTCATAGAAATTCTTTATTGTATGAAAATTCTGTTTGCCACATCTATTCTGATACGTACGGGTCCCTTGCATATGTTTTAATATCGTTTATAGTTTAGTGATGAAATTAGAGATTTGATGCAATTTCGTTACGAAAGTTGAACTATTTTATGATGATATTTGTTGAAAAGGAGCAATTTTGTAACAGGAAAAGCAGTGACGAAGTTTTTATCTGTGTAATCGAGTTCAAAGTACTTTATAAGGCACTAGATGTGTCTCAAATCTTAATTACACATTGTGTGTCCAATGAAGTAAACAAAGTTTTATAGAACAAAGACAGTAGTATTTTGTTATACTTGGGGAGAAAATAGTGAATTCCAACAAGAGCGAAAGTTTGCCAGAGCCGTAATTCAATTTTCTCCCCAAGTGTAACACAAACGAGTGTTTCTACGACAAAATGTTCATTCAGTGTAACGTGGGAGCGGTGAGAAAATAACTACTTTCTCACCGCAAGCATGAAAAATACTTTATGCAACGCCGTTGTGAAAAGTGCACTTTTTCATGCATCGTTTCGATGACGTTAGAGAGGTCGTTTTATAACTGGTTTTACTTTTTATCACTAGTGACAAAAAGTAACTTTTTATCACTCATTTGGGGTGACGTTAGAAATAATTTTGATAACATCACATTAAGTGACAAAAACAACTCTATTTCGCCTACTAGTTGCATAAATAAATGTTATCGCACTCAGCATTATAGCAGTTTTCGCGCAGTAGGACAAAAAACGTCACCGAATTTAGATCCTAAAGTAATCTGTTTCGAGTCACATTTGAATGTCATTTTTTGTCCTGTCTGAAAAGTCGTTTTTGACCCACCTGTCGTTTTTATCCCAGTCTGATATGTCATTTTTTACCCACCTGAAAATAAGATTTCATTTTGTTCGAGATAATATAAAATAAAAATTCATTTTAGTCTCACTTTTAATGGTAAGCGCGGACACACACACCTATTGTCGATATTATCCACTCAATTCTAAGAATCACACGCGAATTGAAAAAAAATTGAATAAAAACAATTTCGACAGAAGTAAACAATGAATCTTATAAAAACAATTTAGGTGACACAATTGAGTCGCATACTTACTATGATCATAATATGAAATTTGAACTTAAGTTTGTTGAGTGTTTTGTTCGATATCTGACTTTTTTTCGTCTGCGCGAAAAAGAGTTTACAACACACGGAGCAAAAACGGTGCTGATTTAGACCACGGTGGTGAAAAGGACCTTTTTACCACCTGGGTCTAAATGCACCGTTTTAGCTCCTTGTGATGTAATGAACTATTTTGATACGTATGAAGATAGTTTAACGCACCAGATCAGTGCCGCCACATCACACGGACATGTCGGACATTTGCCAAGGGCGCGGCGGTTTGGGGGCGCGAAATTTGTATAAAAAAAATTGAATCGCAAGAATAAATGCCAACATGTTTTATAAATTTGTGTTTTTATATTAATGTATTTCACTAAAATAAACATTTTACAATCCGCGATCAAAATATATAACTATGGGCAACGATATCGATACATGCGGCGTCCCACACTAAACTCTGGCTATTCATCCAAGGTGTAATTGTCATTCCGTCTGGATGTTTCTTGTCCTTACGAATAAGGCCTGGAGGTTCCAAAATAGAAGGGAAACCTGTATTTAATATTAAATTCGTTTAGGATGGTGTAACGCAAAAACGTTTCTTTCGTTTTTATACAAGAAAGTCCATGTGTTCCCAAATTATGGACAGGGTATCACATATGCATGTATCGTTTGCATATCTCCGGCGGTCCATGACGTATACCCGCTGCAACTCTCAAAGTGTCCAAATCCATTAACTTACGAGGGCCTATTATGGTGAATTTAATTCGCAAATAATTCACAGAAATTAGCTAAAATTCACAGAAATTCGTAAAAATTTACCTTGAAACCAAATCTGAAATGAAAAATTTGCCACGACTGGGACCTTAACCTTGCCGGGGTGGTGCTCTACCAAGGTTTAGTCTCAGAAGTAAGTACATTCTTGTATCGCTTGCCTGATTTTATATCGACGTTAAAAATTTTGTTTTGCAAAAAAAGTGAGTTGAGCTTTGACCTTTCCCGAAACTTATTTCCATTTTTTTTATTCCTAAAAATAACAAAAATTATTGCGTAATCACTTTTTATCCAAATGCAACAGGAACGCAAATCGATTTTTTTGACGAAATGCGCTCCTACTATGTTGGCTGCAATGGAAAGTCTTGTAGACCTTTATGAAGGAAAAATGCTAAACAAAATAGCTCGACACTTTCTTCATAATAGAATAGAAGATTCCTCAAAGTAGAACAATGAAAATTTCCCCGTCATAATGGCGTATTATGGTCAAAATAAAAATACGTCAAAATGATCAAACCAACATACGTAACGTGTATCAAACAACGTTTTTTGCAATTAACCGACAAAAAACGAGCTTTTCTCTGCGTGTTTCCACTTGAGAAATTTCAATTATTTTTTCGCCCTACTGCGTAGAAACAGCTTTGACGTGCTAGTGCGGTAAAATTTTATCGCACTAGTGCGTAAAACCGGTTCTCACGCACTAGTGCGAAAAAATTTATCAAAAGAAAAAAGGTGGGTGAAGAAGGGTTGGGAGTTTCATGTACAAATTTGCACTGATCGAAAATTTTGGGAGTTCTGACTGACCCCAGTCGATCTGGAAAAAGTGTCAAAATTTGGTCAAGTTAGGTCAACGTAATTCATGCCTGAATGGTCATGTGAAAAACTTGAGTGTCTCCATTGACTTATCGTTTCCGAAAGAAGAAAGACAAAACACCATTCTGAGACCGAAACTTTATTCAATCATGCCCGCAGCGGTAGCTACGTCGCAGCAGCTTTCAAACGAGCCCTCACTCATCAAAATCGGTTGAAAATTGGCTGAGATATCGAGGTTTGAAAATGACATTTTTGTATGGAGAATCAATTTTTCTATTCTTCTCATCATTATGAAAACTTTTTTTCTGGTCTGTCGGTTTCAATCTATCTATCTATGTTCTATCTATTAATAATTTTCGATCTCGAGAACTAGACAGCCGATCTTCCTTAATTTTCAGGGAACGTCAGTCTCGGCCCTAAATGAAAAATTTCATATGCCGCTTTTCCGGGAAAATTCTGGAAAAGCCGTGGCATGTGGAAAAGTGGTCAATTTTGAGGAGTTTTCGAATTTTAGCTTCGGAGTGACAATAGCCAGAGAAATGGTTTCTTCGAAAAAGTTATAGAGTTTGGTCAGGAAAATTTTTTGGGATCATAAGAAAATGGCTGCCAGCTGTCATAGCGGCGCCATCTTGGATTTTCGTTTATGCTTTTTCGGTTTTCGAATTTTAGCTTCGGAACGAAACTATCTAGAGAGATGGTTTCTTCTAGAAAGTTATAGAATTTCATCAGGAGAATTTTTTGGTATCATTAGAAAATGCTGCCAACTGTCAAAGTCACGCCATCTTGGATTTTTTGCTAAATTCTGTATAAGAATACCTTGACAGTTGGTTTCTTCAGGAAAGTTATATGAATCAGTGGGAGGAATTTGTGACACGAAGTGTTCCGAAGGCAGCCGAAGGTGACATGAAGTGTTCCGAAGGTAGCCGAAGGTGTTGGAGAACAATTTTTTTCGATGAAAAATTTTTTTGGAGAAAAATCTTTTTCGAAGACAATTTTTTTCGGAGAAGTTTTTTTTCTAAGAAAATTTTCCTTTCTGCGAATTTTTTTTTCAAAAAATAGAAATTTTTTCAACAACTGAAAACTTCCAAAACGACTGACGCTATCGCTGATAATACGCAGAAGTTTGTTTGAATGGAATCTTGTGTTCAAAGTTTTAATTTCCTGAAAAAATTGCGTCACAAATGCCGGACACGCAAAAATTTAAATTTACTCTAAACAATCTACGCAATAAGAAATAAAAATCAAATTTTTGCAGCGCAATAACTGAAAGTACAGAAAAATTATTTCGTCGTTGGGACCGGCATTTGTGACGCAATTTTTTTAACACAACGTAATTTTGTTTTAAAAAAAGCGCTGTTATTTTTTCAGGAAATTAAAACGTCGAACACAAGGTTCCATTCAAACAAACTTCTGCGTATTATCAGCGATAGCGTCACCTCAAGCGATATCATTAATTTTGGAAGCGGACTTTCGGACTGCGTCACACTTTACCCTCTTAAACGGTGATAGTTATTTACGCAACAAGGTCGAAAGTGCTTTGCCGTGTTGCGTATTAAGTTTTTCATGCTTGCTAGCAGGGACGAAAGTTGAAAAATGTAAGCCCAAGTGGCGATTACATTTTTCTTTTCGTCCCTGCTAGCAAGTATGAAAACATTCATTTCTACTAATCGGAATCGAACTCTCATTTTCAACTTCAAATTTTATTTTCGTTGTTCTTTTAATAACAAATTATGTGAATTACAAGGGATGAGTTATAAGAATTCAACCTGTGCGATTGTAGCTGAATTTTTATACTTTCATAGCTTGTAATCCAAATAACTATTGCGCAACACAGATGCAACCCCCCCCCCCCTGAGTACTGCGTAATTTAGGAACAGCCCCTTTTCGGCGAAAGAAGAAGAAAAAAATGTGGCGCCATTAACACCAGCTTTTTCGTACCTACTTACAGTTGCAAAAAAAGTAGCATGCAACACGTTACGGAATAAGGTGATTTTGTCACACGAAGTGATTTTCGAACTCACCTTTGGTAATTTTACATTAGTTTTACACATAATTTCGAAACTGTTTGCATACATCAATGTTATTCCATGAAAATTTCCATGAATTTTCGTTGTGAGTTGAATTCAGATTTTATTCGATGAGATAGATATTTTAATTGAACGAATGTTTTTTATTATATTGCTTTGACTTTCTGGTCAGTAAATACTATTTATCACCTTTATGTTTCGTTTAGGTTTTTGTTTTTATTTAAATATCTTCAATTGGCTTGATGCACTTACATAAAAAAATTTAGTTGTTGAGCCGGAATAATAAATAAAATAATCGATTAGATCAGTATTTGCGTAAAACACTACAAATATATAAAAACATAATCTGTAAAGAATTCTCCTCCCGCGTGGAATGAATATTCGATTTTTCTGTATTTTTTTTTTTTTCACTTAAATTTAGAACAAATTGCATTGTTGTTTTACCAACACGCCCAAATTGTTGGTAAATGATTCAGTGTCACAGTCTGTTTTAAAAACGTGATCTGACGCTGACAAACTGTTATAGTCTTTTTTTTTCTTTAATTGTAAATAATATTTTGTTGATCTAAAAATATTGGTCCTTTAAATTCTTTTTTTTTCTGGAAAATAGACGAGACTTTATCTTATCAATTCACGTAATCACTTTTGTATATGATTTTGTCAGAAATATAAAAACATTCCGAGATAAAGCACACATGAAAAATAAATTAGGGTGGACCGTCTATCCAAATTTTCTTTACATTTATATTTCACTAATTCCATTCTCGAATTTTCTCTCAAATGAAATGCCTCCATACAAAAAACTACCACCATCGACGAATTCTCTCTCAAATAAAATAGTCTACTATTTTCACTTATTCATTCATTATTTACATTTTTTTACACTCAAAAATTCGACCGTGTAAAAATGCGACAATCAAAATTCAATGCACACATTTACGCAGTCGAATTTAAGCGACTTTGAGTAACACTTGCCGACGCATTCTATGTGGCTCCAAATGTACAATCCTCAGCCATCGTCAAGGAGAGAATGCATAGCGCCTGAATGAGTTTAAATCAATTTCTCCTTTTCTATATCTTATGATCTGTGGTCGTTTTAAAATCATACTTTTATTCATCGCAAAAACACTCAATTTTCAGATTATTTTGCACGCAACAAAACGAAACACAACCACACATACAAAAAAACGATTTTAAAAGCAATATTCAAACGATTTGATAAGAAACACTGTGCCGCGCCATATTGAAAAAGAATAAATATAAAAAACGATGACAGTCGTATATGTCACTGAATTTCATTTCGTTTGTTCCTTCTTTATCAACGTTTCCAGCGTTCCATTCTGATTACAGAGAAATGATAAGTTGGTACACATGTGACACACGCCGCCATTTTGAAAAAAATGTCACACTGTGCGCGTATGTTAACTAAAATACACTATCATGTTGGCGAAAAACTAGCGATTAGCGAAGTTTTTCATTAGTTGGATTTTAGCGAGCGCTAGTGGCTATTAGCGAGCAATTCCCAAATCTAGCGTCGCTATTAGCGGCGCTAATAGCAACGCTGATGACTAGCGACGCTAGTACAACCATGCACAATAGTAACATAACTCCGTATAACTCCTTTTTAATGCACTTTTTCGCATGTTGGATTGATACTATGAGTTTTTTACCACATTTACGATGCACTTTTCGAAATGCATCAAAATTTTCGTAATTTCTGACATCTTTAAAATTTGGTTGTGTGTGTGTGTGTGTTTTCAATTACAGTAAAATTTCAGAATACATTCATAACTTTCCAAAGTAACCAGTCGAATTTCGACCTGAGAATAGAGGGGGGGGGGCACCGATCATGGTCATTGTATGACATATCAGCAAAAAAAAAATGTCCATCCGTCTGTCTATCTGTCAACACGATAACTCGAGTAAAACTGAACCGATTTTCAAAAACTTTTTTCCCTGAAGGGAAATCGGATTGAATCTGTCGGCCCAAGGGCGAGTGAACTAGGGCCGTTTAAGTGGTTTTTGGTCTTTTGTACATAACTCGAGTAAATCTTTTTCGATTTTCAAAAACTTTTTTTTGTTTGAAGGGACTGGGTATGGCCAACAATTTATGGAAGAAACTCTTTTTAATTTTGAACTTTTGGACTTACATAAATTGGGTAAATCTTATACGATTTTCAAATTCTTTTTTTTTTTTTTTTTTGCCTGAAAGACAATCTGAAATTGATTAAGGGATTGAATTTGGGCAAAATCGGTTGAAAACTTTCGCAGCTACGGTCGAAAAATTTGTAAAAAACGTAGTTTTTTGAAGGTTGGTGGAACTTTTTCACTTATTTCTCTGCGAAATTAGAACGGAAATCGCTATGGAAGATTTTAAATAAAAGATATAGACATCAGAAAAGCATCAAATTAGATTATTGAAAATCTGTTGAGTCGTTCGGGGTTTAGTGTCCTTAGTGTGGGCCAAACTCACCACCCAAGGACCACGTGAATATTTCTTTAATGACGAGGTTTTTTGTGCAATGTTGTAGAGAAAAAAGAAGCGAAGTATGTATGGAAGTGTGTGTCAGAGGCCTCTCCTAAGTGCTCTAGGTCAGTTCTAAGATCGGCCCTAGTATAAAAAAAATTTTATGCGAAAAAATTTGTTTCTAATTTTTTCTTCAAACTTTTTTCGGAAATTTCTTTTCAAATGTTAGGCTTTTTTAGGGATTTGGAAAGGTCGTTGCTTCGGACGCATTTTTCAATATTGCCCTTTCGGCAATTTCCAGTGCAATTTAATGTGGACGTAATTTCCTACACTTAAGAGTTAAGGCAATATTTACTTAGATACGTTAGGATCTTTTTGCAACATCTGTTAGTTCTGGTTGTCTCATCTATTCTGATACGTACGGGTCCCTTGCATATGTTTTTACTTTTCCTGTCGGTCCGCCCGTCCGTCTGTGCACCTAGTTGCACCTCACTGCACCTGAAACGAGACTTATCGTGACAGTTTGTATCTCAGTGGCGACCGGGGCGGCGCGACGCTATTTCAGCTATAGGTGCACCTCGTTACACTTGAAACTAAACTTATCGTGACAGTTTGTATCTCAGGGGCGGCCGGGGCGGCGCTATATCAGAAAGTATAAAAAACGATGACATTAGCCATCTTGACGAAATCCCAGCAAAATGTCTATTGACTAGATAGTTTAAACGAGCTACTAAATCTGATTTTTATGTACTAAAACTTTTGTATAGCGGCGTTTCAGGGAGCAGATCAGATTTGTTTTAACTTGTTTCGGTGACTGCTGTCAAACATTTATGGATGAAGATCGCTCTATGACACTGCCTTATGAAAACTTTGACATTGTATTCAAATGTTCAGTTAATTTAATTGGTTTTTTGAACGTAAACTGGTTAGGTCAAACTGTCAAATACCTGAAGTTAGTTATGGGATGCAAAACAGTGAGGAGTGTCGAAACTATTTCCATCTGATAATTTTTTGTAGCTGCTTTACCGACAAAAAATTGGTCTTAATTTGACGAAAAAAGGTCATTTTTCTATGCAGTTTGGCTTTGGACCCCCAAAAATTTTTTGAACTTTGTATGGGCGCGATTTGGTCTCCATAGAAAAGTCGGAGATATAATTAGCATCAGAACAAAATCCTGATGGTAAAATGCAAGCTACCGTGAGGCGTGGTTCGGAATTTAAGTTAAGCATGTGGTCCAAAAAATGCCTGCCGGTAAAACACATTGATGGGGCAAACCGACACTCTAAGCCCTACTAGTTTCCGCCCTAGTACATTATAGATGGCACTAGGTTTGTGTGTAATTTACCACTGACGCAGTATATACGTTGGTAACGAAAGAATCTCTAAGAAGAATCCATATTGCGGAACTAGTAAAATTTAAATGATCTAGCCTCTGACTCGGACGGGTTGTAACGACGGATTATTATTATATTACTAGGGCTGATTGACAATTACACCGTTTTTAATCATGGTCTAGCTGTAGGGAAGCCGGAATGATCGTTTTTCATTTAGTGAGCAGGAACAACAAAATTTCGTTTGAGTTTCTGTATTTACTGGACAGGCTAAAAAATGCTGACGAATTTACATTCGTTCTTACATTTAATTCCCCGTTCGATCACTTTTTGATGCACTTTTTTCCTCTAACAAATCATCGTCATTGCTCCATTCTAGTGAGAGAACCACTACATCCTATCATTTATTTGATTAAAACAGATTTTGACTTTAGGTGTGAAGTCCAGCAAGCGCATGTAATTTAGATTCACACAATGTTTCAGTTGGAAAGAATGTGGTGCCGTTAAAGTTTTCTGTAAAAAATTTTATTCATTGCACGTCAAACTTACCGCTTTATGTTTCTTTGAATAATGTTTAGTTCACATAAAAAGACATTTAACTTACATGTCACAATTCCACCAAATAATTATTTGAGATAACTGTCGACGCTTGGTGTGGCGATACTGAACCTACAAGTTTCATCAAAGAATTCAGCCGGGTGCCAAAACTTTCTTTGGGATGAATTGTAATACCAACATAATGAATCATAGAGAATGTTTTCCAACTAAGTCATGTTGCTTCTGTACCTCAGCCATTACCAATATTGTAGAATTCAAGATTACCGTTCTTCCACTTTATCTAATGCATTCCCTGTTCTGAAACTCAATTATTGTGGATTGAATCAATCGCCGATTCCTCTCTTTTAGTATTCTCAGAGACCTTCCATAAAAACATCTATTTTTCTGACTTTTTGACCAACCCCTCTCCCCGGTCTGACCTTTCTGTATTTTTCTTCCGAATACATTCCTCTCCCCAAACAGAAGTTGTATTTTAGCTTTCTAAAAATGTGTTAAAGACGATAAAATTATACGTACAAAAATATCTGAGCCTAACTTTTGGCGGAGATATAATTAGCACCAGCAGTGGATGTAACAAACGCAGTTGCTATTCGCAGGATCTGCGAATAGTTTAACTCGGGCACTGCTCGCAGATTCTGCGAATAGTTCTCCTTGGATACTATTCGTAGGAAAAAGTCTTGAAGAAAACCAAAAAATATAATCCAACGATTTCAAAATAAAATGTGAAAAAATCAATTGAAAAAAGGATTTTGTAGCTTTCTGTCAAATTATTTACATGCTTGCGGGTGGAAAGTCGTTCATTACATCGAGTTGCATGAACTTACGACGGCCACAGCATGTAAAATTCGTTACATAACTCGGGATAAAAATGAAAAGTCACGCTTGAGTGTGATTATTGACCTCGACTTCGCCTCGGATCAACAAAATTCATTCGAAACCTCGACTAGTCACTAGTCACGTAAATAACTACTAAGTACCGGTTTTCGGCTTAAAATTAAAAAAAAGTCGACTGGGTGCTCTTCAAAAGTTTTTGTATGCACTCTCTGCTTCGTAATTAAAGGATTCAGATGTTTTTAGTTGCATAAACTGTCAAAAAACATTGAAGCAGAGAATATTTTTGAAAATCCCATAGGAAAAGTCAGTTTTCTCGATAGATGTTTTTGATATTAGCCCACCCAGGAAGCCATTTGTCTTAATTCACAAAACTGAAAGTTCAGTACATACCCTACCTTATCCTGTACACATCTTTCTTGAATCTCGAAAGCAAGCTCATTTAAAATGAAAACAGACGTTGCAGTGTTCTAAATTCATAACGTTTTTAAAAATTCTTTATATTTAAAAAAACTGAGAATTTTTAGAAAATGTAAGAATTTTAATAGCGAAATTTTATAATGATAATGCAATGTTACTGGCACCCTTCTAGAACTAGTCTAGAACCACCTACTCCAAACAGTATGTCACGCAAAAGTCGACGTTTTTGAGACCCCTCTCCCCATGTCACATGAGCGCCGAACACCCCTCCCTTTGATTTGTAACGTAATGGGAAAAAAGAAGTTAAAAAAAAAAATGCAAAATTTTTTTATTTGTCAGTATTGTGTGAATTGAGTGCGGGCGTTAATAACGCCCGCACTCCGGGCGCTAATAACGCCCGCACTCCGGGCGCTAATAACGCCCGCACTCCGGGCGCTAATAACGCCCGGGGTGTTATTGACGCCCGCACTCCGGGCGCTAATAACGCCCGGGGTGTTATTAACGCCCGCACGCCGGGTGTTAATAACGCCCGGGGCCGCCGAAGAAGTCGCAAATAGGTGAGAATAACAAAGCAGAATATATGGGGAAGTTTTTCGATTTTTCTTTCACTACAACACTTCATGACTTTCAAATGTGGGCCTTATTAAAAACCATTCACCGATACAGGCCTCATAAAACTCATTTCGTGGACCTTAACGGGTCATCAGTCCGGCCCTGGTTTTATTTACCCTGAAATGAATTGAGTCAATTGACGAGTCGAGTATTAATTTCCATGTCTTTTTACCTACGATCGAGCCTAATGACCGAGCAATTAATCGAATAGACCTTATAATTTAATCCTTATTGATCAAACTGATCTCCTAATTGAAAAAATATTGAACGACATTGAAACGGTCGTTTAAATCGATCTTATCGATTAATTCGCATCAGTGCCTGTTCAGCTGGGTTAATTTCGACACTCGTCTAAAAGTATAGTTTACAAAGATCAGTAGTCGCCACTACTGAAGGACTTGCCGAAAACGATTCCAGTTGATGGTGAGCAGCTTCTTGGACCAGCATTCCTTTCACTCGATGTGCTTCACACTCACCTTCAATGCTTTCTTGAATACTGATTGTGGAAATAGAATTATACGATCGGGACATAACAGCTTACCAGCTGTCCCAACTCCTCTACCCAAGTTTGTCCTCCTCAAGGTACTCTGGCCTTGCACAACTCAGCTAGCAGAACAGGCCCATAGGCGGCCTAGGTGTTGAGCTGTGGTTCGCCCACTTATTCTAAGGTATTCAGGCCTACAAATTCGAGATAACTTTTGAACTCTTTGATCAGCATAGAGCTTTGGAGAACATGCACATTTCTTCCCAATTTTTATTACAAAAATGTTCCAAGAAAGTCACTAACAAACTTATTGACAAACACTCAAATAAATAAATAACAAACACACGAAACTTAGTGTTTTGATTCAAGTGGTAAAAGGTCAGAGTGTGGCTAAGTGCATCCTGAGGACTATTCAAGCTTGTTAAGAGAAAATCGAAAAATTCAATCATCTGAAAAACAATCGTTTGATGTTAGCGACCCTTTTTCCACAAGACTTCGTTAATTTTATTTCTTACATTCAGGAGCTACGATAGTTAAATATGTAAAAGGATTTGTTTTTATATTCCAGATGCAACGGCACAGATGACCCAGTGACACCAAGCAATTTTTTATGTGAAACTGTCATAAAAGCACAAATATATCGACGAGGGTATATCACTAAATGAAAGTAATTGGCAGCTTCGAACGCAACAAAAGCTTGACAATTCCACACATTTCGGGCATTCATTCCAACAACCAAACGCCAGTTGAATTTTCGTTTGTCATAGTTCATTCCATCGAAGGTGAACGGCTAACGCAGAAAATACGGCGTTCGTATACTTAAGCACTTAGTTTAAGACTGGCTCATAACGGTGAAACAAGGGGGGCCGAGTCTCCCGACACACCACACGAAGGCGGGGCCACCTGTTGGTGGGCTTCCTGGACTGCTATGGGCTGCTTTGGTTCGGCTGGATCAAAACAGTCTGAGGCTAGTGGCTCCGAGGATTCAAAAAGTCAGAAGCGACGAAGTGATCAAATCACCAAACAATTACAGAAAGATAAGCAAGTGTACCGTGCTACACATAGGCTCTTACTGCTTGGCGCTGGCGAATCAGGAAAATCAACTATTGTTAAACAAATGCGAATATTGCACGTAAATGGGTTTTCTGAAACGGAAAGGAAACAAAAAATTGAGGATATAAAGAAAAATATTAGAGATGCTATTTTGGTGAGTGAAATTTATTAGCTCTAGGACCGATTATCCAAAGAAAAAAATATCCCCTGACAAATTATCCCCGGACAAAATATCCCACATAAAATATCCCCAGACTTAATGTCTACTCAGAAGTGGTGGATATAGGAAGGTATTATTAATTAGATATTATATTGCGAATTGGGGGCTCTGCTCCCTCACCCCCACGCCTACGGCGGGCTTTTCTGCACCCTGCAGGCGGCCTCACGTGAATGGGGCGCTGCCCCAAACCCCGCTAGGGGCTCTGCCCCTAACATCCCGCAAGGGGGAATATTTCCCCCTTGACCCACTTATTGCGAGGGCTTCCGCCCCTCGACCCCGCTTTTTTATTTTCCAGTTAAATTCACGGCCAAGTACTTTCTGAGGTGATTTTTTGTCTAAGGGGTTATTTTGGTTGGGGATATTTTGTCCGGTTTTTTTCCTGGTAAAAATTGTGGTTATTTTATCCGTTTTTTTTGTCTGGGGATATTTTGTCCGAGGGGATATTTTTTTTGGACATTTTTTTGACATTCCGTCCTAACCCCAAATTTATTTATTGTCCCCGTTCGGATTATGGCATCGATTTTTAATGCATTTCAGACTATTACTGGAGCAATGAGCACACTTAATCCACCAATAGCACTAGAAAAGCCAGAAAATCAAGCAAGAGTTGATTATATTCAGGATTATGCATCAGGTAAATTTTAGTCGCTCAAAATGTGAAGGAACAACGCTTACGGCTTCGTTGTAACTGTTTCACAGGTCCAGACTTTAACTACCCACCAGAATTTTATGAACATACTGAGGAATTATGGAAAGACCGTGGTGTACAACAAACATTTGACAGGTCAAATGAATATCAATTAATTGATTGCGCAAAATAGTAAGAAAATTCGATTAGAAACAAATCATAGAATAAGTTGACCATCTCTTAATTTTCAGTTTTTTGGATCGAGTAAGCGTAGTAAAGCAAGCCAACTACACACCTTCTGAGCAGGACATTCTACGCTGTCGTGTCCTAACTTCGGGTATATTTGAGACTAGATTTCAAGTCGATAAAGTTAATTTTCAGTAAGTAAAATTTTATATTTTATTTCTTTTTTCTCGCCAAATAAATATCTTCAACGAGATCAACGTTGCACCGTCGCGTCAGCTGAAAAACAACAGCGATGACGGTATAGCAGTTTTTCAATTTAAAAAATATGGTCGCGACCGCTCAATTGACAGATAATTTTGCGGTGACTACCAAATATTTACTAAAAATGCTGAAAGAATCAACCGTTTAATGGTGGAGGGTCAAATTGTTCGCGTAAAAGTTCACTGCGTACCATCTGCCTACCTTAGGGGATGGAAATACGCTCTTTCGAAATGAAAATGATACAAATTTTCACATACATTTCCTCCTCCAAAACAACTCCGCATGACACGCTACTGTTTCGTTGTTGAAATGAAAGCGAGTGATGATTCGATGGCGAAAAAAAAACGCAACAACAAACGAAAAGAGCTCTTCTTTGTGCTTACGTCAACTTGCTTCAACTAAAACTGTGTGGAAATGATGTATTTGCGGAGGTGAATTAATGGATTTTTTGATTTTTATATTTCAAATTTATTACGATCCTCTTAAATCGTTTCTCGAATGATTCATGAATTCGCTGTGAACGTTTTTACACGTGTTACAATTTGGTAGAAATTTGAAATTTGTATTTGGGTGACGAATTTGTATAATTACCATGAAAATGCTAAAACCATATCACGTTCATTGCGGGTTTTTCTTTGTAAAATAGACATTTATGTATACGAAAAACGTGTCAATTTTCGTTACCAATCAAGTAACCGGACTTTCCCAAAATATTTTCCACATTTTCCTCAGTATGTTTTCTTTGCATGTTGGGGAAATTAAAGAATGATGATCTAACAAGGATCAACTTCTGCTTTACACACTCTCTATTTTTTCGAATTTGCATATCGTTGCACTCATTATCGGAAATTTGTTTATGTTAAGCTGAAAGTGATCAGCATTCATTGCCCTCTTACATGAAGAATTTTACTGTTTAAGCGTCGTCAGCGCCATCTCTTTTGTGCAATGCTTCCAAATTTATTTTTCCCAAAAAGGCTGATCCTTTCCGGTGCTACTTTTACCTTTTGGCGCTCTAGGGCAGACAGAAATGTTTGTAGCAAATTGATAGTTTTTAAAAACGTGTACTATAGTTCGGTTATCATCATCATGGGTAATCTTACTCCACGGGTGAGCATAGAGCAGCTACAAATTAGCGCCATCGAATTCGGTTCTTTGCGAGTGCCTTCGCTTCCAACCACTGTCTTCGCTTCATTGACGACGGTTCTTTTCCACGTTGTTTTGGGTCGGCCAACTTTTCGGATACCCTGAGGATTCCAGTCCAGTGCAGCTTTTGCAATATCGCCATCGGGTCTCCTAATCGTATGACCGATCCAACTCCATTTCCGACGCATGATTGCAGCTTTCATCCGCTCCAAATTTGTTCGTTTCCACAGGTCTTCATTGCTTATAATGTTCGACCATCGTATTCTCAGTATGCGTCTATGGCAACTGTTGACAAAGACTTGGGTGTCATTTTCGATAATCGAGGTCCAAGTTTCGCAACCGTACAGCAATACTGAGATGCAGTTCGTTTTGAAGAATCGTAATTTCAAATTTCTCGTTAGTTGTGTGGAGTTCCAAATATTGTTCAACGAGATGAAGGCTTGGCGCGCTTTGTTTATGCGACTTTTAACATCTAGATAGGCTCCTTCGTCTTCGCCAATCAAATGCCTGTTTGAAGTCAACGAAGAGCAGATACAGAGGTGTGTTGAATTCCACTGACTGCTCCATGATGATGATATTGTCGTTGCAAGATCTTTGCTGCGGTCTAAAACCAGCCTGCTGTCGGCGAATAACTGGTTCTACGACCTTTGAAATCCGGTCGTGGGATGATGATAGAAAAAATCTTGCTGATTGTGTTTACCAATGCGTCCGTAAACTCCTCTGGAATGATCTCAGTTCCCCACACTTCACTTATAATTGAGTGCAGCAGCCCCGATATGACTTCGATAATAACATTTTTTAACATTTGATGCGATATTATCAGCACCAGGTGCCTTGTTATTCTTCAATTGTTTTATACTTTGGTAATACAAATCATATTTTCCTTCTTACTTTTACTTTCCGGGCGGATTCGAGAACCAAAATTTTCTTCTTAGATTTAAATTCATTCCATACGAATAATTACACTAGTCTGCAAAGGTTTTGTTTCAATCCCGACCATTTTTATTTTTTATTTTCATACATTTATTTACCGAAACGTTAGAAATTTTACTTAATGGTAAAATCACATCTGTCGTGGCGCGCAACTATTGATTTGAAATACATAAACTGTAAGACAACTTCATGACATAGTTCGCATCACTCGAATCAGAAGCAGAACAAACAGAAGCAAATTGTGACACGGGTGAACCAGTCAAATCGCGTTGAGTGCTCGAACATTTGCTCTGAATACATTCCTTGAAATGCCATCGCTGAACAAGTGGCTGACTTTGTTGAACAACTTCGATGCTCTGTTGGTTGGCTCGGATGCCCCATAGTTCGTTCTGTGAAAAACGTTGCGAAACATGTTCAGTACACTCAACGAATAGGTGTGTGTCTGGACGTTCCTCAAGGATTCGAATAAATGTAATAATTGAGGAGTATCAAGCACCCTTCTCAGCACGTCGAAGACGAAGAGTATACTAAAGTTTGAACGACGTCTTGTGATTCCAACCTCAACGAATTACACCTTTCAAAGTATGGGGGTAGCCGGTAATTAGAATCTCGTCTCACCGTCCTCCTCAAAATGTATATAATAAACTGCTTGTGGACCGACTCGATCTTGTCAATGTGGACATCATTGCTCGGGTTCCAAATCACTGACGCATATTCAAGATGCGATCGCACATGTGCGTTATAAATGCTTGTCAGGGCCTTGAGATCTCTAAAATCATAACAAATCCTTTTCAAAAAACCTAGCATCGAGTATGCTTTCGAGACAATTTTGGCAATATGGCTGCTGAAGTCTAGTTTCTCATCCAGAATAACACCAAGATCACGTATTTCCCGAACTCTTAAAATAAGGGTGTCTGCTATGCTGTCGTCATAAACTATCGGATTCGATTTGCGATTCCATTTTGTTTTTCTTATACCACTCGGCAAACCGATCAACATCCTCCTGTAAATGCAAGGCATCCACCGTTGAAGTAACACTCGCATATAACTTCAAGTCATCTGCGAAAACGCCTACTTTGGCGAATTGGAAAATTTCCGTTGCATCATTAATGAACAGGACGAAGAGAAGCGGCCCGAGGTGACTTCCCTGAGGCAGTCCAGATGGCACGTCAAAACTAGAGGATTTCCAATTGAGAATCTCAACAAACTGTGAACGATTTTCCAAATACGACTTCAACCAGTTGAATAAACACGAGTGAACTCCCAATTTTTCAGTTTTTGAACGAGAAGGCGGTGGTTCACCCGATCAAACGCTTTGTGTATGTCCGTATAAATGGCATCAACTTGTGAACCCGATGTCAAAGTTTATAGACATAGTAATGTCTCTGTTAACTCGCGCCTTTTTAGCCCTTTTTTATGTGGCATGGAGTACGCGCTCGCTTTCTTTTGAAAATTTAGCTCCCTCAAAATCGCGGCGCCCCAGGGCATTTGCCCGAAGTGCCCATTCGATAAAGCGGCACTGATCCTTTCCAACGATATCTCGTCCGGTGGATTTGATAGAAAAATGAGTTTCAAAAGAAAATTCATATTGTGGAAAATCAATCAATAAAATAAGACTCATTTCTCCATCAAATTCATCGTGTGGGGTACCATTGGAAAGGTTGGAATTTATCATTTTATTAATTATCATTGGAAATCAGACTTTTTGGGAAATATAAATTTGGAAACATTGGGCAAAATAGGTGGCGCTGACTTACAAAAAAAAAAAACAATTTAAAAAAAATTGGTGTTTTTGAGATCAAACTAGAGGTGAGCGGGCGGACCTAATTCTCGTGCTCGAGGCCCGAAATTTTTTTTATGCCCGCCCGATGCCCGCCTGAATTTTCTTATAGGTCTTTGTGTGCGCCCAAAATTTCTATAAGAATTTCTTTAAATCATAAAATAGAGATAACTCTGCCGATTAGTTAATACTCTCTTCATATCACCATAGTACTGTAGTGCCAAACATTCTTTTTTCATATGATAACAACACATTTGAGTGTTGGTATATATTACTCATCTCATATGAAGAGTTGATAGTGGTTTTACAAACTTTGAAATTGAATGTTGATAAAGATGGAATATTTGTTAAAGAAACTGTTGAAATTTAAAATTTTAACTCGTAGCCCATTTCTGCGAAATTTTACCCAGGAACTGGAATGGGAATTTGTTGTTTATTTGATTTGAGTAGAACGTGTTGACCGTCTGATGCCCGCCCGACGCCCACCCGAAAAAAAAATGTCCGAAAAGTTTTCGCCCGCAGGCTCGGGCGGGCATAAGGCAGCCCAAATTTTCGGGCCGCCTGCTCACCTCTAGTATCATACAATATTTTTTGTGGTGTTAAGGAATAAATTTAAGAAAACTTTTTTTCGGCCATGCCTATTGTACACTAGAAGTGGACAGGCCACCCATAAGACGACTAAATACCCGACAAACCCGAATCAATTTGTCGGGTAGGGTTTTTGAATTTATTTTTCTGAAGGGTCGGGTCGTTGTATTCATTTTCGTTTTTTCGGGTCGGGTTTGAAGACTTCAACTCAATTATTTTCTCAAAATTGAGTTTAAAAAACATGAATTTAAAAAAAATCGGGTTCGGGCGAGGTTCGGGTTGGGTTTGAATTTTTTATTTCGGATCGGCCTCGGTGCGGGTTTGATTTTTAGACCCGTACAAAGAACGAAGTTCTTCGAAAATGGGTCTTATGCGTTTACCACGACGTTTGTAGCCACCCCAATTTCGATCCGGGAGCGAAGGGAGCATCGACCATGGTCCTTAGATGACGAATCAACAAAAAAAAAAATGTCCGTCCGTCCGTCACCGCGATAACTTGAGTAAAACTCAACCGATTACACATAAATCGGGTAAATCGTATCCGATTTTCATAATTTTTTTACTGAAAGATTATTGAAAAAATTATTTGAGCAAAATCGGCTTAGAACTTTCGAAATTACGGTCGAAAAAGTGATCAAAAACCCTGTTTTTTTGAAGGTTGGTGGAACTTCTTGACTTATATCTCTGCGAAATTAGAACGGAAATCGCTCTTCAAGGTTTCGAATGAAAGATTTGGACATAAAAAAATCACCAAAATTAAATTAGTGGAAATCTGTTGAGTGGTTCGGGCTGTAGAGTCCTCAGTGTGGTCCCAACAACGCGACCACACACGATATTTGGTGATTTTTCGTAAATATTTCCTCAATTATCGGCCCTAGTGCAATTTTTAAACTTCAACTGGAGTAGCAATGATGGCGAGTTAGTCTGGGGGCTGCTACATAAGTTTTGAGATATGGGGCTGTTCATAAATGACGTCACGCTTGCTATAAAAAAAGCATCCATAAAACGGTCATAACTCAGTCAGGACAGCCAATTTTGTTTATAGGACTCCGGCTCCCCCCCCCCTCCCCCTAAACAGGGGGTGCGTTTGGGAGAGGGGGGGTACCCGGTTTTACCATAAGCAAAATGTCCGACCAGTTTGGATTTATGAACTTTGTGGATTTTATAGGAAGCGTGGCGTCATTTATGAACAGCCCCTATGGCAACACTAATGAAGTTGCCCAAATGTCAAGTTTAAAAAATGAAACAGCAAATACATATGGGTTACAACCTTATAACGTAATTGATCTGAGGATTACATCGTAAACTTTGGCATTTTTAATGGTAAACTTCTCAGAACGTTTTGACGTATGAAGATTATTTGTATAGTAAGTTAACAGTAGCTTGAAAAATTTATCTCGACAAAAATATGAAAATTTCAAAAGAAGGTTTTCGTTTCATAATTTTTCACAACTTTCGTCGAGGCTTATCAGTATGTCGATGAATTTGATTCTTTGTATGGTGATGAAGCCCCATCAAGAGTCACTGCATTTCGTTGGTACGGAAAATTCAATCGCGGTCGTAGTTCGTTTGCTGATGAATTCCGTGAAGGTCGACCAAAAATCGTTGTTTTGCTAGAAACCATCGATGCTGTGCGCGAAGTGGTAATGCAAGATCGTCACGTGACATACCGTGAGATCGTATGAACATTTAGATGTAACGAAGATTCGTTTTCGTTGGATCCAACAACGATTGCTCAAAAAAAGGCTCGTGTTAATTGGTGTAAAGAAATGCTGTGCTTAACATCTACACGGGTGACGAATCCAGGATCTATTCGTATCATCCGGAAAGCAAACAGCAATCTACGGTTTGGGTGTTTCAAAATAAACAGAACCCACAAAATTTGTGCGCGCCCGAAGCACCTGTTTCTTTGGAATAAATGGTCATGTGGCTAGAGAAGCATTAGAGTTATTTCTGAATTGTACACGGCCATCTGTTTGCCCGAAGTGTTTGGAGGAATAAGGAAGAACAAAGCAACACACTTCGGCTCAATCAAGTGCTTAATGCTTATTTGAGCACCGAAATCATTGAATTAATGGGCTATCCGCCGTACAGTCTTGACTTGGCACCAAATGATTGCTTTTTATTCACGTTCGTTAAGAATAAACCGGTTTTCAACACCAAAAGAGGCTGTAGTAGCGTTTAGAATGCATGTTTTGAGGATTGGAGTGGAAAAAGTGCTATGCAAAAGTGTATCGATCTTAAAAGCGACTATTTTGAAAAGCAATGAACCCATTGTGAATGTGTTCGCCTTTAACTTTCTATCTCCAAAATTGCGTAGCACCCTTCGTAGCTGGTAACTGGCATCTTGTTACTATAACGATCGCAGGCGAATTGTTAGTTTAGATTTCCTTCATATCGATGTTCCAACGAAGAGAGCATTTTTCGAATTTGAATAGTAATTTTCCTACCTAGTTTTGTAACTAAGGTTTTTTCAGCAATAGTGTCCGCACGAGCCAGAGGCGAGTGTGGACACTATTAAGGACGTGTGCTGAAAAAATCTAGTTAAAAAACGAGGTAGGAACAACGTTTTCTACAATTCAATGCCGAAATAGACAAAACCAAACAATAAAATTTCTATTTCGATCACAATTTCCTTTTAATTGCATTTTTAATGTCAATTAAAATTGAGTGCTGAAAAACATTTCCGCACTCAAATTTGGGTGCTGAAAAACTTTTCCATACTCACTCAAATCTGAGTGCGGAAAAGTTGACCTTTTCAGCACTCAAAGCAGTATTGAAAATTGTCGTATTTCGACATTGAATTGCAGAAAATATTTTTTCAGTTGACATTGACTGAAGTGAATTTAGAATATTAAATTGAGTTGAAATTACGAATGGAATAAATAATTCTGAAATTAAATCTGTAAGGAAAAGTTTGCCACGACTGGGACCCCGAACTAATCTTTCTCTGTGTTTGTACGGCAAATGATAGAAAATTTCGGAAACTGTTCGAAATTCTATTTTTGAATCGGTCTATTGCTTCTACAGAAAAGAGCCCTCAGTCCTTTACTTGTTTTTAACTTAAATGCATAAAAGTTTTAAAATATTTTTACTTTCAATCAAATGAACAGCATGTTCGACGTTGGTGGTCAGCGTGACGAGCGACGAAAATGGATTCAGTGCTTCAATGATGTTACTGCAATTATATTTGTTACTGCCTGTTCTAGCTATAATATGGTTCTTCGTGAAGATCCAACACAAAATCGACTAAGAGAGTCACTTGACTTATTTAAAAGCATTTGGAATAATAGGTGAGTAGCTACAGGAGCATTTCATACTTCGAATCCTTCAAGCCGAATGTAATTTAACATTTCAGATGGTTACGTACAATTTCTGTAATTCTTTTTCTCAATAAGCAAGATTTACTAGCTGAAAAGGTAAAAGCGGGAAAAAGTAAACTGTCTGAGTACTTTGCTGAATATAATAGATATCAAACACCTGGTAAGTGAAATGTTCGTCAAATTTCCGTGCAAAATGTTTATAAGATTTTTCCACTTTTATTGTTGCCGAAGGTGATGCATTAATTGAACCAGGAGAAGATCCGGAAGTTATACGAGCGAAATATTTCATTCGAGACGAATTTCTGGTAAGTCCCTCGAAACTGAGAACCAATTTTGTCAAAATTATACAATTTTTCTGAGATTCTACGAAGTACCCGGTGTTTAAAGATTATTGGTCCCGTGTGATAACGTTGATTATTCTCAGGCTCAAAGTTCCCGGTGCCAAAACCACCAATGAGCACTATTCGTACCCGGTGGCAATAGCAATTACCTAAAACGCTTAGCTCTTGAGACTATTCTCTATTCTGATTTATCCTGTGCGTCACAGCATCGTATGATGCATGTAATGTGTCCTTACATGCTACTAAATTTCCTTAAATATTTTGTTCCACAATGCTCTTTACAATTGACCCTCGCTATATTTCTAAGATCCTACACGTCAGCAATCATTTCAATTATCAAAATACCTACAGTCTACCACTACTTAACAAACACAACACTAACATGAAAACAGACTTTGTATCGCTGCCTTAACTCCCTTAGAAATTTCTTTCGTTTCTTTTCCTTTCTTTCACATTCTTTACTCTTCCTTTCTTTCCTTTCCCTTTTCTTCCTTTTCCTTTCTTCAAATTGCCCACCTGAAAAATGGCTCTCATAAACTTGTGTTTCCATAAAAAACTTTCTCCTGTGATTTCTTTAGAAATTTCTTTCTTTTCTTTTCCTTTCTTTCACCTTCTTTCCTTTCCCTTTCCTTCCTTTTCCTTTCTTCAAATTCTGAATAATCGCTCTCATAAACTTGTGTCATCTGCTTTCACAAAAAAATTTCTCCTGAGATTTTTCAACTATCGTGTCAGTTTTATACTCGGTTATACTCGTCGATGATCGGAATTTTGTTTTTTTTTTACAGCGTATATCAACTGCAAGTGGTGATGGAAAACATTATTGCTATCCACATTTTACCTGCGCTGTCGACACAGAAAATATAAAAAGAGTATTTAATGACTGTCGCGATATAATTCAAAGGATGCATCTTCGTCAATATGAACTTTTATAAGTAAGTACAATATTGCAATAGATAAGAACGCATTTTGGAGGGGACATTGCGAAAAATTCTAAAGGATCGGCTAAGTAAGAAATGAAGGTTAGTTAGATTAGGTTTGTTTGGCAGTTCCATTGCAGATGCAGATGTAGTCAAATCGTCATATGAATACTAAGTTTGAAAATATCCATTCTCTCACTCTCGTTTTTTATATGAGTGAACACTGTCGCTTCGGGGAGGTTTTATTTAGTTTCAAATCTACAGGTTTCTTTAGGTATATGCCTCACTTAACCGTTCTCTCTTGCACATGCACATGTATTGTCATCGGGGCGAGACAGTCCTTGCTTTGATCTTTACAAGCAGTTACGACCGGAGCTAACTTCATAGCAGAAAAATCAGCTGGTTTTTGAACTTTTCAATGAAGTCGGTTGATTTTGTTTGCAATGAAGTTAGTTACGGTTGCAACAGCAGCTAACTTCACGTTGAGTGTTACTTATAAATATCAAAACAAAAGACTGTCACGACCCTGACTCAACGTGAAGTTAGCTGCAGTTGCGACCAAAGCTAACTTCATTGCAAGCAACTCTGCCCTACAACGCATAAAAACCCTAGCGACGTTATCAGATGAGAGATTTTCATATATTTTCTCTCACAAATTCTCGTCGCTAAGTTTTTTATGCGTTGTACGGCAGAACTGCAGGTAACTTCACGTTGAATATTACTTGCAAAATGGAAATAGAAATGTCAGGTAGGTATATGTCATGTTATGTGTTTCATCAACGACCGCATTGGCGCTGAGTCAGGGTCAGGACAGGTCATGGGATACGTCACTTGTTTCGTACAAAATGGGAGTGCTAAATATTTGAACTAAACATTGAAACACAACCAATTGACGTAAACCTAAGCGCGCAAATTCAGAACACGGTGACGGTTATGTCGAGGATGCGTCCACGAAAAGTGTTGCAGTGGATTTGGTTAAAAGTTGCTCTGAAGTGACATATGTATATGTATAGCGGCAATTTATTCACAACGCGATGTTTTTCAGGAGAACTTTTGACACTCATATGTTCTTTGCTCCGTGCTTCAGCATTTCACTTTTTTTGTGTAGCTAAAATATCAGCCGTTATAGTTGCGATGTTTTGGCAGATCGGCATCTTGCGACAACAAAAAATTACTTTAGATTATTGCCCTACAGCTACGATATTAAAACGATATTCAGACAAATAATTTTGAATAACAACAATCTGAAGTTGCTCTGAAAGTACCTCGCATCCTAATTCGGAATGCGATGTTCTTTCAGAGCAATTTTACAGCTTATTACCCAATCGTTTTTAGTTCTGCTTTATTAAGTAGCGATAGCTACTTCATGTTTTCACCCTTCCTATCTGTCCGTCCGTCTGTGCACTACACCTCACTGCACCTAGCTGCACGTCATTTTGCACCTAGCTGCACGTCATTTTGCACCTAGCTTAGCTGCACGTCATTTTGCACCTAGCCGCACATCATTTTGCACCTAGCTGCACATCATTTTGCACCTAGCTGCACGTCATTTTGCACCTAGCTACACCTCACTGCACCTAGCTGCACGTCATTTTGCACCTAGCTGCACGTCATTTTGCACCTAGCTGCACGTTATTGCACTTAGCTGCAGCTCACTGTACCTTTTTTTTATTAGGAAGAAGAAATCTTCATAGATACCCGGTTCTCCTGGACCAAGGCAGTGTTGGATTCCATTCTTCAATGACCTACGAACTAAAACCTCCTTCCTTACTCTCCATGCTTTCTCCTCCCCGGAACCGCCTCACAGCATTACTTCGAGGAGGGGCTTTGATTTCACACTTACTCTCTCAGATCAACTGGCAGTCTTCTTTGATCGTCTCTCCCGCACTTTGCAGCTTCCTCATTATTTTTGCAACTACATTATCCGCTACTTTCGACACCTTCTCATCGCGGCACATCTCCGATATTATGTTTTCGGCATTCACCTCTGACCTACTCACCATCGTCTGCTCACCTCGCTCTTGTTCGAAGCGGAGGCAGACAAATAATACGTGCTCCGCAGTCTCTTCTCCTCTCTCGCATGTCGTGCAGAAAGGTGACTCCACGAATCCAAACCTGTGCAGTTATTGCCTGAAGCATCCGTGGTCCGACAGAAACTGTGTCAGTTGGAAATTAACCTCTCCATGTTTCCTCTGTACCCAATGGACATGCATATTGTTATGTTTGATATGAGTCTATGGGTCCACCTTTCCTTGTCCAGTGAGTCCCACTCTTGCTGCCACTGTTTCAATAACTCGGCTCTTAAATGCGTCCTAACTTTTTTGGTAATTTGATCCTCCCTTCTTTTCTTTCTATGAAATTCGCTGTCTTCCGTCAGTGTTATGCCTATGGGCATCGTACCGCTTCTAGGGATATCGTTCGTTATGCGCTTGTTACTCTTATACTAGGCCTCCACCGATTTCTCTTCGTATCTAGCGCCTGTATCCACGCTGATGCCTCGTAGCGCAATATCGATAGAGAGCCTCCCTTTGCTGCTGCGCGGTCCAAAGCCATTTGGCATTATTCTGGCCAGTGCTGCGGTGGTTTTCATTGCCTTTTCGCACGTGTAGTCCACATGACTATTAAAATTTCTGCGGTCGTCCAGCAAAGCTCCAAGGTGTTTTAATTGGCGAGTGGATGTGATTTCTTCCCCGTCAATGTTTATTACGATCCGCTCAGTTTCCAGTCACTAGCATGATCTCGGTTTTCTGGTGAGCCAGGTTCAGTTTTGCTGTTTTCATCCAGTTTTCGACAGTTTCTAGCGCCTCCATCGTAACTACCTCACTGCATCTAGCTGCACATCACTGCATCTAGCTGCACATCACTGCATCTAGTTGCACATCACTGCATCTAGCTGCACATCACTGCATGTAGCTGCACATCACTGCATGTAGCTGCACATCACTGCATGTAGCTGCACATCACTGCATGTAGCTGCACATCACTGCATGTAGCTGCACATCACTGCATCTAGCTACACATCACTGTATCTAGCTACACATCACTGCATCTAGCTACACATCACTGCATCTAGCTGCACATCAATGCATCTACCTGCACATCACTGCATCTAGCTGCATATCACTGCATGTAGCTGCACGTCACTGCATCTAGCTGCACATCACTGCATCTAGCTGCGCATCACTGCATCTAGCTGCGCATTACTGTATCTAGCTGCACATCATTGCATCTAGCTGCACCTCACTGCATCTAGCTGCACCTCACTGCAACTAGCTGCACCTCACTGCAACTAGCTGCACCTCACTGCAACTAGCTGCACCAAGGGAATCAACTTCTTTGACTTTACTCTATCGATACTTTCCTGTAACGATTTCAATCTACTGTTTGCCTGAATACTTACTTACTTTACTTATCAGCCGATTTAATCCAGTTGGGTTTTGGCTGTCTGCACCACATTTCGCCATTGCTGACGGTTCTACTACTACGGTAGCTACTCTCTTCCAATTATTGACCTGCAGCTTTTCAACATCTTCTTCAACGTTTTCGATCCATCTTTTGCGTGGCCTTCCTCCAGTTCTAGTTCCAATCATTTCACAGTTTGTTGTTAGCGTTCTTTTTACTGCTCTATCGTTGTCCATTCTTATTACATGTCCAGCCCATCTAAGTCTGGATGATTGGATCACGCCTACGATAGTTTCACAGCCAAATAGCTCGCTCAACTCACTATTGTTCCTTGCTCTCCAGACGTTATTGTCTTGGATGGGGCCACATATTTTGCGTAACATTTTTCTCTCAAATACATTGAGTACATTTGCCTGAATACAATTCCCTTTAATCGCAAGATACTAGTTTGATAAAAAATCGTAAATTTAACAGCTACCATTTTTGCGACGTATGAGTTACATCGAAAATGTGAAAAATTCTGTTCTCTCTATTCGCTATGATGCGATATTTTCAATCAAGCCTTGAGAATTTCCGTAGGGATTTTTTTGTGGGATTTAGTTAGATTTCTGAGATTTATTCGAATGAGTTTCACTGTTGAATTCGACAAACTGATCCAACTCATCCGCCATCCAACCCATCAAAAGTTTTTGACTAGTAGCTAAAATGAGACTGAGTCATACTGACTTTCGATGGGAAAAGCGATAAACATACCGCTAAGCTCTAAGCAACTCATCGCATTGATTAACAAATAACATTTTCCAGATACATCACAAACATTTCACTGATATGGTCATTGTCGTCGTGTCTATACAATAAATTAAATTAATATTTATATAGGTAAAAAATTAGCCAAAAAAAAAGAAGAAGAAAAGAGGTGAAGATGAAAAGCAGAAAATTTAAAAATAGTAAATTAAATAATAAGCAAAAAAACTAGATACTTGCAACCAACCAATCATGTTTCATGTAATTTTAGTGAAGACAAAGAAATTAAAAATAACAGTAAAAATTCTATAATTCTAATTTTGTATGAGATAAAATGCATTAAAGATTTAAAATTACGTAAAGAAAAATTAAATATAACCGAAAACAGCACAAAATTATTGTTCAAATTGAATCTAAATTTAAAGCCCAATTACACTATAAAGGAAATTAATTTGTGCTTTAGGGCTGTTCATTAATGAAATTCACATTTTATTTTTAAAAATAAGATTTATTTTATCAATTTGCAGCTGGCATATCGCACATAAAATAGTTAAATTAACCAGTTGCAGTTCCACGGGTAACAAATCAACTAAGTCAATAAATAGTTGATTGTGGACAGAAGGTTTCTTGAAAACATTAGCCAACTCTCCGATTTTTATTCATTTGTCAAAAATTTGAATCTCAAAAAAACCGTTCAGCATTAGGCGAATGAGAACTCGTATTGCCATTTTTTTGGTGTAATGCGGAACGGTAAAATATTCACTTTTGGGACGCCATGTGGTGGCTGATAACAGTTCCATTGCATCAAATTGAGCAACCAAACAATACGCACAAAAATTATATTGCCATCAGTGACACCCTGAGGTTATGAAGCCATATTCGACAATTTTTTTTACTTTTTGATTAGGAGTTCTCAATGAAAATAGATGGCAGCACATTCTATACATTTGACAGATCAATTTTTTTGAAAATTCTGACATTTGGAGCGGATTAATATTAGTTCATGCTATTGATGTTACGTGTATGTAGCTCTTTTCGTTGAGAATGGACCATAAAAAAACTTTCTACAGAAGTAATAAAGTTCTCAAGCTGTTTATTTTGGACAATAATTGCCGCCCAGTAACACAATCGTACTATTGTATCCTATGATGAAGAATATCTCCCATCTCCCATGATTAAACTAAGCCCAAACCCTAGAAGATTTTGTAATTCACTAATAGATGACAGTGACGCGTGTGTATGACATTACGTACGTTGCATATTATTTTTACATGCTTCATATCAGAACCGAAAGTAAAAATGTAAATTTAATTTAATTAAAATTGACATTTTTTTACTTTCGGTTCTAATATGACGCATGTAAAACTTAATACGTCACACGGCAAAGTACTTTCGGTCCTTCTCCTTGTGACGTAAATAACTATTACGATGTTTGACAATTTTAATGTAATTTGAAGAAAAAAAAATGGATGACAAAATATGTGACAACATTTGCTTACCTACAAGCATACTTAAGCCAATAAAAGATTAAGAAAAAATGGGGAGGGGGAAGTCAGAGTGAATTATGAGGAAATAAGGGAATTCAGAATGAAATTCTTGAAAAATAATAGGCAAAGGCCAATGACAGGAAAAGTTGTTCGTTGTTCCTTTCTCAAGCTGAGGAACGCGATCCTAGAAGAAGTATCCACGATAAGAGTAAGATCTGCCGCTTAAGGGGATCATGATTGTAAATTGTAAGTGGTCAAATACGGACGACTCAAATTTCCAACGTTACCAACGAATGACTATTAAGTAATATTACGTCAATTTACCGATTCAAATTGTTGGTTTATCATTGTTGCGCCAATCCAAGTCTGTGACGTAAGTAGAACATTTTGGACTATCCATAAAACCCGTCCGCACTGAGGGGGAGGAGGTTGGGTATTACGAAAGTGGGACAAAAAATGGGGGAGGGAATGGGTATTTTGCGATTGGACGTCCTCCAGATTTAGGGTTAAAATGAGAAAACAAATATACAAGGGACCCGTACGTATCAGAATAGATGTTACAAAAAGGCTCAAACGTATCTAAGTAAGTATTGCTTTAACTCTAAAGTATGTTCAATTACGTCCTCATTAAATTGGATTGGAAATTGCCGAAAGGGCAATATTGAAAAACCCGTCCAAAGCACGGGCGCAAAAAATCTCTCCAAGCCCTTAAAATAATCCCAGAATTTAGAACCGACCTAGAGCACTTAGCAGAGGCCTCTGACCCCGACCTCCATGGTTCGCCTCTTTTTTCTTTACAACACTGTACAAAAAACCTCATTATCAAAGGAACATTCACGAAAAAAACCAAATATCGTGTTGGGTCGCGTAGCGTGAGCTGGGCCCACACTAAGGACTCTATAGCCCGAACCACTCCACAGATTTTCTCTAATTTAATTTTCATGATTTGCTGATGTCCATATCTTTCCTTCAAAACCTTAAAGAGCGATTTCCGTTCTAATTTAGCAGAGATATAAGTGAAAAAGTTCCACCAACCTTCAAAAAACCACGTTTTTCGCAATTTTTTCGACCATAACTTCGAAAATTTTCGACCGATTTTGCCCAAATTCAATCTTGAAATCAATTTTCTGATTATGTTTCAGGGAAAAAAAAAAGTTTTTTAAAATCTGTTGAGTTTTACTCAAGTTATATCGTGTTGACAGACAGACGGACATTTTTTTTATTGCTGATTCGTCATCTAAGGACCACGAACATGATCGATGCCCCCCCCCCCCCCCTCTCCTACTCCCGGGTCGAAATTGGGGTGGTTACAAACGTCGCGGTAAACGCATAAGACACTTTTTCGACGGGTCTAAACAGAAACATATTTCCGGAATAGTGTGTATGCCGTATTTTTATTGTTGATTTATTTTGTTTATTTATTTATTGTTGAAAGGTCTTGAAAAGCGGTTCATTTCATTTAAAGCTAAAAATCAACATGTTTCGGTTGAAAAATGTTTGTCAAACGATTTTTTTTTTATTTTCAAACAAATGGGAAACTAAATTGATAGCGTATTATTGAATAAGTATAACTTGAAGTTTAGGATTGATCCGCATTGATCCTGAGTCTTGTTACTGAGATCGAGGGCATCAAAGTAGGCCTCGCGCTGTGATTCTCTTCAATATTGTCTGTTTTGAACCTGGTTACTGGGGAATAAGGCTAAAAATAAGGTCAAACAAGATGAATTTACAAATGGTAGATGATATATTTCATGTTAGAAGCTGCCATTACGACTTTTGTACGACTTTCGTTTCCGGGGTGATGAAACAGGAAAAATTTCGCCGTTTTTTCGGTCACTCTTTGCTTTCATCAAATTATTTTTTAATATTTTTTTTTCTTTTTTCTAAGGAGGGAGGAGGGGTACGAAATGTGTAGGAGGGGGGGGGGAGATGATGTCAAAAAATTGACAAAAGAAGACGGGTTTTATGGATCAGTCAGTTGTCAGTTAGGGGTCGTGCACATATGACGCTACGCTAAATATAGGATTTGTCCTATTCTTGTCACACTGGGTCACACTTAGCTTACCCCCTTAATGTTACGCCACAAATCGGATACCCATTCCCTAAATACCGGCAACTATCAGTAGTTGTCAGTGTATGGAGATACTAGTTCTACATATAAAGAAGAGAGAGAAGAGAGTTGTTACCTTTTTCGAGGTTGAACAAATTCTGATTTTATTAAAGAAAATACACCTCTATTTATACCCGGTTTCCCGGTTACTAGATTGAATACAATTTGATTTGATTTTATGAAAACTTGATTGTTGATTGATTAATGTGTATGTATCACCACAGTGCGTGGGTTCAAAATTCAACCGCAACAGTTAAAAAAAACCGATTGTGTATTTGTTAACCATACAACTTCTCATTGGTTCAAGTTTGTGGTAGTTGAATTGTTGAGCTTGCACACGGCCTCTAAAACACATTGATTGGGCAAACCGTTATTCTAAGCCCTACTAGTTTCCGCACCCAGTACAGATATAACGGCCGGATTGTTGTTGTTATTAGTAGTGGTTGTTACAGTTGTATGAACGCGCTAGCGTTCTCAACATTCGTGACTTTCTAAGAGCCGGCTTTATGTTTCTTTTCTGTTTTATTTATGTACAGAAAATTAAATAAATTAGATACATTTCACGATTATTAAAAATTAGGGTTTAAAAAATATTGCCAAATATCATTGTTGAATTATAACATGAAAATTCTTTGGAAGCTTTGGAAATATCCTTAATAAATCTATGTGGTCCCCGTTTGCGTCGATTACAGTATTCCTGCGATTCTGTATGCTATTGTATAGCGATTGAAAATAATCCGGTTTTTCTCGGAGTTCCTTCCAAATACGCATCACTACGGCATTTAAATTGTCAATGTTTCTGGGATATATTGCCACCCAATCGCGAACCATTTCTCCCCAGACGTTTTCAATGGGATTCAGGTCTGGGCTATTGACTGGAGCCTCTAAACGCACTAAATCAGGATGCTTGGAAAACCATTTCATGCATATTTGGGCGTTGTGTATTGAGTAGTTGTCCTGAAAGTAAATTATAATCTTAAACGAAAGTGACGATCTTTGATATTAGGCATGTTGGGTGGCCGTAGTCTGGCACTGGGTGAAGGAAGACTAGAGTTTTGGTGGTGGGAGACTGGAGTTAGGTTGTGGGAGAGTAGCAGTAGCTGGTGAGGACTGGAATTAGGTTGTGGGAGACTGGAGTTCGGTGGCGAAGACTAGAGTTGTATTGATGGAAGACTGTGTTTAGGTTGTAAGAGACCGGAGTTAGGTGTAGGGAGAGATACTGTCACGCCAAGTGTAGGACTTGTAATATATGATGAGGAACTGGTGGCAGGTGGTGCGGATGTGGCCCGAAAACCCGAAAGACCATAGTTAGGTAAAAAATGAACTTACTTGCATGAAAACCATGTCCTTGAATCCACCGAAGCTGTATTACATCGTCGGTTACAATACTATGGAGAAACTAAATTCTACATATATTAAAGAGAGCATGTTTCCTCATGTGAGGTTCAAACAATTCTGATTTTATTCGTGAAAATACATTGCTTTTATACCCGGTTTCTCGGTAACTAGATTGAACAAATAATGATGTTTTGGGGTGAACTACGATCTGTGTCACCACACTATGTCCTCCAAGATTTCCACATACTTTTCGCTATACAAGCGTCCTCCAACGGATATAAGCTCCCCAGGACCATCCTTTGATATCCAACCCCAATAGCCCGCGCTAATTCTTCCACTTCTTTGACGCTCATGAATATATTTCGCTTTAAATCCGGTGTCAAATTTTCTAACGCGTATCCCGCCTCCTTTTGTTGCTTGGTCGATTTTGGTTTCTGGGCTGCAATGCAGTGAAAAATTCCGTTTTCTTTCCAAATTTTGCGAATGGTGTTTTATGGGCCCCATATTAGCGACCGACTATTGCGGCATTTAAGAATGGGTTTTCTTCGATTGTCGTCACAACCTCATTCCTCTGATAATTATTTAGCCTGCGAACTTGTCCTGGCTGGGGTCGACGATTCAAATGATTTTCAATACGATAATGATTGACCTATCTTTTTACACTTTTGACATATTGTCAACGCTAGGGTAATTGCTTTCAATGATACGTGGTATTTTGTATCACGTTATAAATTTTATTGTACCGTTTCCTTACAACTTCCAAGCGCGAATATAATGATAAAGATTTGACTGCACTCAATTACCCTCCATGAACATTCGCGTGAGTGCTCATAGACGGGGATTGACTGCTGCTAGTTCCTGAGAGTTTGTTGCGCTTAGCCGTGTAACTTATAATGCCATGTTGCGTCTCAGACGTAACACCTATAAATAATATAAATTTAAAAGTTTACTTTTGACTGTTTTGCCGGCTGTTATAAGGAAAAAGGTTTACAATTTTAAAATAAAAATTATTTAAAAAAACTTTTAACGACCGCGAAATATTTTCATCTTTAACATCAGCTAAAAACTGGTCAACAATGACTCCTCGTAAAGCCATTGAGCAGTGTTTTCTATTTGCGGCTCGATCCATTTTTTAACTGATTTTAGCGGATGAAGCTGATTTGCTGATGACAACAGTTTGAGAATATTACGCAAGTGAAGAAAGGCATTTCTCTTCGATGAGCCTTCCACGATGAAAATATAAATGATTTATTTTGTCGACAGACCATTAAAACCTTTCAGTTTGAGTCAATATGTCATTATGACTTGAAAAACCGTGCTCTCCACAGTAAAAGCCTTAGAATCTTTCCGTAACTATTTTTTATCTTAAACAGATTAATCTCTTAATAAGCTACTTACAGAAAAGTCCTTGTTTGCACCCGTGCGAAGTACATTAGCAATTACTTTCGTTGTATTCTCTAATTTTCACAATTCCTTTGACAGGAAAATATAGCGATATTGGACGATACGATTGTTAGATGTGTAGTATGCATTTCGTTTGAGAATTGACCCTGTTGAAACCCTCTCTTCGAGAGCAAAGGCTCATCGAGAAAATAAATATTCGAATTGAGCCTATAAGTTTGTTGAAGTAAAGGAAATAATTCTGGGCATATCCCCTTCCCTTCAGCTAACATAAACTTCTTGAATAACGTATTAAATGCATTACTCTGCACAGAATTTACGTACAGCATGAACCAAAGCTTCTGCCCCCCCCCCCCCCTCAATACCAAATCTTAACTGAACAGGTTTCAACTTCTCAACTAACCTATCCTTAACATTATAACAGGCAATTTTACCTGTCATGCGTCTCCAAACAATACCCACGGCTATTGGTCACACATCATCCTCCCCTTTCATAAGTGCAGTCAATGAAGCTCCAAAAAACATTTTAGAGACATCTTTTTGAGCATTACCAAACTTAATAATGTCCACTAATGAGGCTATTGCCCGCAATAGACGATTTGCATATTTAGCGCAAGTAAAAGAAGTCAAATCTTTTAAATGCCGAGGTCGCAAACCGCTATGACTCAGGTTTTTGTTGTTCTTAAAAAATGGAAAACAATGAATTCCGTGTGTTGATTAAACATTGTTTCTTAATGGGAAAAAATACGGTGCAAAGCAAAGAATGGCTGGATAAGTGTTACGGCACATCTTCTCCGTCGTATACAACGGTCAAGAAGTATACAACGAGGTAATACAAGCACCGATGATGCCACACGTTCAGGACGTCCAAGTGAAGCAGTTACTGAAGAAAACATCAAAAGAATACATCGTGTTGTTTTGACTGATCGGAAAGTAAAAGTTAGTGAAATAGCTGTCATCCTCAAAATATCAACAGAACGGGTGCGACATATTTTACACGAGTATTTGGACATGAAAAAGCTTTCTAACAATTAATCAAAAGCAGCACCGTCTTGACCATTCAGAGCGTAATTTAGCTTTGTTCGAGCGTAATCCAACGAAATTTTTGCGTAGATTTGTCACGATTGATGAAACGTGGATTCATTACTATACACCAGAGTCCAATAGACAGTCTGCAGAGTGGTTAGAATTTGGTCAAAGCCGACCGAAGCGCCCAAAGGCACAGCGTTCTGCAGGCAAGGTTATGGCCACGATTTTTTGGGATGCGCATGGCATAATATTTATCGACTATTTGGAGAAAGGAAAAACAATAACTGGCGAGTACTATGTCACATTATTGGAACAGCTCGACAACGAGATCAAGAGAAAAAGGTCCTGTTTCATCATGACAATGCCCCAGCGCATTCATCCATAAAAGCAACTGTGAAACTGGACTCTTTGAGCTATGAATTACTCCACCAGCGACTACTATTTGTTCCCAAACTTAAAAAGATGGCTACAGGGAGAAAGATTTTACACTAATGATGAGGTGATATCCGAAACAGAGGCCTATTTTGCAGGGTTGGAGAAATCCTATTATACCAAAGATATCCAAATGTTGCAGGACCGTTGGACTAAGTGCATTTCCCTTCAGGGAAACTACGTTGAAGAATAAAATTAATTTCATATGTAAAAATTAGCTCTTTCATTGCTAGGCCGCGGACTTTTCACCCCATGTAGTAAATCATTACTAACATTAGCCCTCCTATGTTTAGTCATATGAACATTCAACCCGTGAGTATTTTTGGCTAGAAAATCGCAAACGTTACAAATTAACCTTCCAGCAATAGACGCTTCTTCAAAATAAGCGTCTAAAACAGTCTCTGGGCATTTGCTTTTACATTTTCTTGCCAACCGTTCACGAGTTGGACGTTTTACCTCATATTCTCCAAGCGAAGAAAAGGCCTCGTCACACGTAATACTTGAGCAGCACCAGTCGCCATTTATCATCCTTGTGTATTCGTTACCATTGACTAAACTACACTTCCTATGATAATACTTGTTGCATCCTTTGCAAAGAATCCAATTTTCGGGATTAAAATCCTGGCCACTATCCACTAAACAAAAACAAATATAATCAAAAATGTAGACGGTCGACCCATGATTCAATTATATAAATCTACAAAACAAAAGAAATTAATTTAAAAAATTTTAAAAGAGCAAAAACAAATTATGTCTTTTTAGTTGCACAGGTTTCCTCATTGTTTTTTTTTAACCGAAATGGACGAATACTCCAAAATTTTGAATGAAAGAAATTGTCGCCATTAACAAAAAATAAGCCTAAAGCCTCTTCCTAGCCATTATTTTCTGCTAGCAATCGCAGTAGCTGTCAAAGCAGCTGTCATCAATATTAAAATTTCTTTAATCCCTTGGATGCCCCGTTTTTTCAATTGGACGCCCAAAATAAAATCGTCCAATCGTTTATTTCTGTCTACGTTAGAAACTTCCACTAGAAAAGGTTCTAAATATGACGGAATCTCACTTTCTTCAGAATTTGATTTAATATCCGTTTCTTCTTTATTATTTGATTTGAAACCATGGGACAAATTATCATTTTCATGCATGGTGGCGTCCTCCGCCATTTTTTTTTCAGGATTTTTACTATTTTTCTTTTTCATTTCCTTATTGGAAATAATAGAATCGCCACTAGTATCACTATCTATTTCATTTTTGTTTTTTAATTTTTTCTTTATCTTAAAATATTTATTCACACAAAAACTCACTAAAGGTAATAAGCACTATAGAAAATACCGCAAGACTTCTATTGTTCAAAAGCACAAGTTTTGTCGTCAACACGTCCGTTGTACCCGAGAGCCAGCAAGCGAAAAAAAATAAAAAAAAATATTGAAAATATAATGTAGACAAATGTAGATGAATGTGACATTAACCTAGTTCTATATTTGTTATTTGTGCACCTGTTTTGGACGATAGATTATAGGCAATTTTGCGATTTGTAGACCGAGCAAAGTGATACAGATACACAAAAACTTTTTCATTCAGAGGTCAAAAATCGAGAGAAAATTTGCAAAATTGCCCTTGATTTTGGCCCCGAAACATGAAAGAACTTTTAAGTAAGCCCGCCGCGCCGTGACTTAGGATGCAAACTCTCCGTACCGTATTGCCATGTGACTTTAACTTTGGTGCAAGTATGAGCCGTTGTTCTCAAAATAGTTGCAGAAATCAAAATATTTTACACAAATGGTTAGGTGGTCTTTACTGTTTTTAAAACAAATAAGGATCCAGTCTACCAAATAGGTCTTCCAGCTTTCTTAGTACCGATTATGTACATCATCCAGTTGCCTCTTTTCTGACACGTGAGTTTACATTTAGCTATTTTTTTTCACTTTTTCAAATTAATGAAAAAAAAATGTAAATGTAATTATGTGAATTCTGTCCTCTGTGATGTTTTTATAAGCTAAATAATATGGAAGTAACGTGAAAATTCAGGCAGTCGACTTACATTGAAGAACGGCACAGCTTTTTGGCATTTTTAAACGCTCAAGAAATTTCGAATTAAAAAAAAAATCGAATTAAAATAATGCCTAATCTGCCCTGCAACACATAAAAAATTTAGCGACTTTATCAGATTAGAGGTATGCCATACAACGCATAAAAAACTTAGCGAGGAGAATTTGTGAGATAAAATACACGAAAATCTCTCATCTGATAACGTCGCTAAGTTTTTTTTGTGTGTAGGGCAGATTTTCTCTCACAAATTCTACTCGCTCAGTTTTTTATGCGTTGTGTGGCAGTGGTGTCTTATAATATGTTAAAATAAACAACGCACACAATCTGAAAATTTAGTTTCTCTTTGTCGCTTTTTTATGTGAAAGATAACTAAAATTAGAGAACTGTCACACTGAACTGAATAGTCACACTAATTTCCAATTCGAAAAAATATTAAGAGCAAGTCGCAAAAATGTAAACTGTCAAATTTGGGATGTTTTTTTAAATAGAATCCTCCGTAAATAACAAATCATTGAAAATTATAGCTCATGTACTGTTACACGAATAATAGATGAATCAGAATTCAAAAAGTTTCATGAAGGTCGTAAGTTGCTCTGAAAAATCATCGCTTTTCAAGTTGATTTGCGATGTTATTTCAGAGCAAATTTTTACCTTCATGCTTAAACTTTTGGAATTCCGGTTCATCTGTTATTTGTGTAAGAGTCTTCCACTCACAGTTTATGAGCTATAATTTTGAATAATTTTTTATTTACGCAAGATTCTCTTCTAAAAATAACATCGCAAATGTGACAGTTGACATTTTTGCGACGAGTACGTCGCACAGTGATTTTTTTTAAGGTTTTACGAGAAGAGCGTTTGATCATCGTAAAAATTTTGTACACAAGAGTTCCTATTTTCCTCTCGTAGAGAAAGTAACTGGCTATCAACATCATTCTTTTATAATTTTGAAAATAAATTCTGGAAAATAAAGTCGCTCGAGAAGTCTTTGCTCCAAGCGACGAACCTACTGAAAGTAGGTCTACTTTGACCGAGCTTTAAAAAAAATGTGTAGGCATTTAAAAATTATAAAAGAATGTTGTTGATAGCCAGTTATTTTCTCTACAAGAGAAAAAAAGGAAATCCTGCCTACAAAATATCTACGACGAGCAGATGCTCTTACCGTAAAAAACCACTGTGCGTCGCAAAAATATGAACTGTCAAATTTGCGATGTTTTTTTTAAATAGAATCCTCCGTAAATAACAGCTCATGTACTGTAGGAGGATGACTGTTACACGTTACACGAATAATAGATGAATCAAAATTCAAAAAGTTTTATGAAGGTCGAAAGTTGCACTGAAAAATCATCGCATTCTAAGTTCGTTTGCGATGTTATTTCAGAGCAGATTTGTACGCTTATTTAAACCTTTTTAATTCTGATTCATCTATTATTTGGGATTACTCTCTTCTCACAGTACATGAACTATATTTTTAAATAATTTGATATTTACGCAGGATTCTATTCGAAAAAAACATCTCAAATTTGACAGTTTTCATTTTTGCGACGTGCTTGTGTCTTGTCCGAAACATTGCACCTTCCACGCTGTCTTTAAAAGTTTCACAAGTCATATTCTCTGATTCTCTGATTGAGGAAACTTACTCGTATTGTCTATGAAAAATCTGTCATTTTTTAATCGAAATTGTGGCTTCAAATTTTGTGGTTACACTTTAAGTAGGTGGTTATCTAGTCTTTTTTTTAGGAACTTCAACGGCTACTGCAAGTCCTCCCTTATTGTTGAACATTTCGTTAAAATTAAAAAAAAAAATTAATGTGAATCCCGTTAATGAACAGTGTCTTTATATTTTCTTAAAAAAGTGTCATATAAAATAGAAATTTGTAAACTAAAAATAAATTTCAGTATTTTTTTTTTTTTGTTTTTGTTAAAAATATTTTTTATCATTAAATTATGCCATTATATATTTTTGTTATTCCAATGTTAAAATTTATTCTATTATTGTTAAATATATTTTTTTTATTTAAATGAAAAAAGAAAACTTTTTTTATGCAATGCAATATGATTTTAATCAAACAAAACCAAATTTATTGATCCAATTGATTATGACATTTTATTGTAAATTTTTCAGGTTAACTTTTATATTTAAAAAAAAAAATTAAAACAAATAAAAAACAAGTGAGAAAAGTTCTAGACTCAAAATAAATAAATATTTAATTTATATATTTTTATGTACAACATAACTAGAGATGCATTTGGTTCTATCATTATTTCGATCAAATCAAGGAAAACTATATTTAAAAATAAAATTTGCAGAAAAAAAAATATGAAAAGAAAATTAAAGCTAATAAAGGAAAACACAAAAAAAACGGTTTTGAAATAAAAGAAATGTGAGGTTATGTTTTACGTGATTTTTAAAAGTAAACTATTCTTTGTTACTAGAATTATTGTGACAATGTTTAAATTAAAAAAATCAGATTCTAACCGAAAACTGAAAAAATACACAAATGAGATGACCCAAATAAAACGTAAATTAAATAAAAATTGTGTTTGTTTCATTGCATTCTATTTAAGGATCGAAGTGGGTCGACCCACACCTGACCCACAGTTGCAGAATTCACAGAAATCGTTTTTTTGTGAGTTCTAAAGCTTTGGGTCAGGTGTGGGTCGACCCGCTAAAATTTTGGGTCGACCCACTCCGATCCTTAATCCTATTGCTCTGCCACCAGAACCTCAACGATGAACGACGCAGCGTCTCTCGGTAACAGAAAAATTGTGGGAACCGATCGCATTTCAATAACGAAAAAAATCTCAAGTCACTTTTTTAAGCCCCCTTCCCCTCCGTGGGTGGACCACATCAACATTACTAATGAGTAAGTCGTTTGCGGACGGTCCCTCTGGGGTTTTCGAGAGCGGGAAAGGACTGGTAAGAGAGACTGTATTTTGGTTGACGGTCAGACCTACTCAACGAGATGAACGAAAATAGCAGTACTGCTTTATCGAACGGACACTTCGGTCAAATGTCCTGGGGCGCCGTGATTTTGAAGCCACCAAATTTTCATAAGTCTAAGTCTATTAATTTTGACACCCTTATAGAAGAATTCGTTGACGCCCAAGCAGCAATTCTTAAAACTATAATTTATTGGTTGCCACAACGTTTGGGTAGCGTTACGATAATCGTTGAGGACGAGTTACAAGCCGGGCTATAAAATAGCCTACGTTGAGAAGCTGTTCTGCAACAGTGAATCAACTAAAATGTTTCAATTTCATTTTGTATTGATCACCGAAATTTAACTTTTTTGTTACAAAACAGTTTTAACACGGTTGAATAAAATAGGTTACTTTAAAACCCGGCATTAACTCGTACTCAACGTTTTTTGCAACGCTACCTAAACGCCACTAATAAATTATGGTTTTCAGAATTGCTGCTTGGGCCCAAGGCGCATGTGTGTTCTATACCGGCAAGTTTAGTGGCCGAAAAAAGGGATAACGGAAGCCATGCAGAAAGCTTTAAGTTTTATAATGAAGCCGATGAAAAAGATTTTGGAAGCAGTTCTGGTCATGGACTACATACCCGAATCTTGGAAGGCGGTTTTGGTTAAGTTAATACCTAAGTCAGGTCGTGCTCCATACGACAAAGCAAGTTCGCATAGAACGAAAAGCCTTATGTCTTTCTTAATGAAAACGCTCGGAAGAATGTGCGAGGCGTCAATTTGAAGTCAAAGCCGATACACAAGAACCAGCATGTCTATCAATCAAGCAAATCCGTAGACTCAACTCTGCATCAGGTGGCTTTCAATGTAGAAATATCAATGAAACCTTTTTTAGCAGCTTTTTTGGACCTAAAAGGAGCTTTTTAACAAAGTTACTTTTGGCGCCATTAACGTTGTTATGAGGAAATTCGGCGGAGAATATATAGGTAGATTAGAAGGTGATCCTTTGTACTGATTCCCCAAAAATTCCTTTATTTATTTATAAAAATTAAAATGGAAATTCACAAAACAGAAACAAAATCAAAATTAAAAATTCTTGTCGCTGCTTCCGCTGCGCTGTCGTCTTACATCACACCGTCAGTATCTGGAATTACACGCTCTCTGAAAACATCCGTTATAATCTGAGTATACGAAGAACTCATGGAAGTCGTCTGGTTTCCTAGAGTTGAGAGTCACACCGACGCTGATATATCTCCTGAGGAGTCTATACCTGCGACAAACATTAATAACGTAGTAGCCAGTTTCGTCATCTAGACAACATAGACGCCTGGGGCTGTCCGAATAGCTGGTGTCGTAAAGATACATGTTAAGATCACGGTGGTTGGTGATAGCTTCGATGACTTTCTTGATATCGGATCTGCTAAGACATGACAAAGTTACATCGATGGAGTTTCCAGGTTCCGGTCCAATAAAACTGTTAGTCGTTCAATGGAGAGCATGTTCGTCCGCTCTTTGGTTTCCGGGAATGCCACTATGACTAGGAATCCAGAGAATCGTTACGGAATTAGATTTACCGAAATCATTTAGGCCTAATTTACAGTCAAAAACGGTTCTAGACCTAATGTAGTGAGAACTTATCGCTCTAATAGCGGACTGACTATCAGTGCAAATGTAGATTTTAACCCCAGAGACTTGTCAATCAGCTCGTCGCACATTTTCGATATTGCGAAGAGTTTGGCCTGATCAACAGACGCCAAGGATCCCGTTGGGAGGCTGTCTTCCACGTTCAAAACTTCGCAAAAATAATCCGCTTCCGAGAGATCATATTTCTTGGAACCATCCGCGAAGCAAACAATACCTTCGGTCGGAGGAAATATATTCCTCTCCCCGAGCCAATCTTCTGCTTCAGGAATAATCCAGTCGAAGTCTTCATCGAGAATATATTCCGCTCTAATTTGATGAGTGGGCATTAGGGGTGTCCAAAATACAAAAGTGACGAAAAGTTTATGGCACCTACCGAAAAACAAAAGGTTTTTAATCATAGGATACTACTCATTACGTACTACTTTTACTATGAACGTGTAAGCTCTTATTTGAATTATTGTCCATCAGCATATCAAGGTGCATGACTTGACTGAAGATTGGCACTAGATGCCGAAATGTTGATCTCTTCTAATTATCTCCATAACGCAACTGTTCTAGATGTGTTAATGTCTGAGCGTCATGTCAATGACAAAACAATTCAAATAAGAGCTTACACGTTCATAGTAAAAGTAGTACGTAATGAGTTGTATCCTATGATTGATTCCAAGTTTGCGGGCTGTAATCCGTTTCATAGTTGGGTTTACTCAACAACAAATTCTCTGGAAAAGGTTTTTGATCCCTGATCAAGATTGTATATGGGCATAACTTCGTCTGAGACAATTTAGGGGAGCTCAAGAGCGTTAAAGTCAAAAATTGAACGACTTTCAAGTAGTGAGAGAATCCATCGGTTGTTGTGGTGCAGTAAAATCGGCATAAAGAAAGTAGACCAGAGAGTATTTCGGTACATATGTCCCACATGATTGAAGTGGTGCAATTTTCTCATGAATTTCAATCATGTGGGACATATGGATGAAAACACTACCTGGTCAAATACACCACAACAACCTATAGATTCACTCATTACTTGAGTGAATATGTGCCTTTGAAAGTCGTTGAATTTTTTACTTTAACGCTTTTGAGCTACCCCTAAATCGTCTTCGATCAAGTTACGGCCATATACAATCTTGATCAGGGATCAAAAACCTTTTGTTTTTCGGTTGTTGCCACAAACTTTTCGATACTTTTATTTCCCCATACATTTTTGGACCTCCCTAGTGGGCATTAACAACCTTTCATCTTTGACCAGACCAGTAATTGCAGAGTGTCCTTTTTCAAACATGGCATTTCCATGGCATTGCATCGGATGTTGAAAGCAACAGATTTTAAAAAAGGTAAAGAGGCTGTATATCTAGCAGTGCTTCCAGGGCCGCCGTAGCGGTTGTGCTCGTCGCACCTGTAATGCATAGGCACGCTAGGTGCGGAATCCATGTTAGTTTGTGATCCAAAGGCACTCCGAGGTACTTAACACTCGCTTCCAGATTAACTTACATACCGACGTAAAACTGCCCAGGACTGAAGCGATTTCGGCTTTTCTTCTGCTGAAGAATATGATTTTGGTTTTGACTGGGTTTACCAATAGCTTGTTTTCAAGGCTTGAAGTGCCACACTTAATACACAACCCTAATAGCGGTTCTCATTCATCAAATCTCCAATAGAGGGGACGAATTCTCCAGAGTAAACACGTCATCCGAATAGCCTTGAGCGAAAATGCCTGAGTTATTTAGTTTTACCAAGAGCGAGTCGATCTTCATACACCAGAGTATAGGAGAGAGAATACCACCATGTGGGCAACCCCTAGTTACTCGAAGCTTGATGTTGGTGCCGAAAATGGTGGCCTACCGTTCTGACTATCCATCTGATAGCTACATCGGTAACTTCTCTTTCAACTGCTACTTTTGTAATCACCTCAAAATCTGTATTATCAAAGGCCCCCTATACGTCCATAAAACAACCGAGTGCAACCTTACCATTCTTAATTATATCCTCTATTTTTGGGTCATCTGGTGCAATGCAGTGTTCGTAGACTTACCAAACTGATATGCGTGCTGATTCGCATGTAGTGGGAATTTCACGAAAAAACACGAAAGTCTGATCGGACGAAAAGCTAAAGACTTTACAGTCGGATATTTTGCCAGGCTTAGGAATGAAAGCGACTCTCGCTTTTTACCAAAGCTTGGAGATATATCCTAAGGCTTTTAAAGATACATGACAATCTGTCGAGGAGCATGTCAATACCTTTCTTTAAGCATCCCATTTAGTTTTTCCTCTTTTGGTAAGATGTTCAGCAAACAACCAATCCTTAGAAGGTATGAGGTATGGGTTCAAAGATTCGAGCTGTTATGCCGTCATGGATTGGACACTGACTGGGAAGTGCGTACCAGCCTACCTAACAATCAGGCAAATCCGTAGAATCAACTCTACATCAGGCTTTCAATGTAGAAAAATCAATGAAATTCGATGAAAAAACTCTGGCAACCTTTTTGGACCTAGAAGAAGCTTTAAACAAATTTACTTTTGGCGCCATTAACGCTGCTATGAGAAAATTCGACATAGAAAGGACACTGATAAGGTGGATTATGGCTATGTAGAGCAACCCAATATTGTCGATAGACCTATTTAGGGTGCATAGGAGCGGTCTAGTTGACAAAGGATGTCCGCAGAGCGGAGTCTTTTACCGCCAATTCTCTGGAATATGACGGAGAACAACTTGCTCACAAAGCTAAACGAATCAGCATGTTTAGCGGTTGACTTTGCCGACAATATCGCTATCCTCATCTCGGGTGCTTTCGAGGAAGTTTTGTGTTCAGGTTCACTGATGAATAAAGCTTTCCGGGTCGTAGAAGAGTGGTGTATGGTGCAGAACGTCAAGACAAGACCGGAATTATTCTCTTTACTAGGAAACGGGAGTTGGTTCCACTGCAAATGGCAATACTTTTTGGAACTGTGCCAATGGTGTTTTAGTTTTTTTGAACCTATTTTTCTACCCTGAAGTTGGACATCATTTATGCACGAGAAAGACAAGGAACTCGAAAAAATTGTTTTGAAAGAAATCGCAACTGCACTAACTGTTTTCAGCTCAAATTTTCTCTCGGGGCAATTTTTCTCCGGAAATATTATCGAATTTCACCTGATATCGGGAAATCCAATACCGGGAAGGAAACATTATTTGCATACGCGTGTTATTGTGGCGGCGCTTCAATTTGCAAAAGTTGTGTAAAGACAAAACCCAAACCCATTTCAATTAAATATTTTCATTTTATTTTGATAGCTTAGACGTCATATGAGATGACATACCCATTCTAGCTGGCAGAGTTATTACTAGTGGTGGTAATTATCACATCTTGCACCCAAAGCAACTTTTCGTTACAATCAAATAACTTTATTGCCTACCCCATCTGAAAGTTGAGCAATACATGTATGTTTACTTCTACGAAAACCATGCATTACATGTGCGGTGTTTTTGGGATTTTTTTGTGAAGTAAAACTGTTGTCGTCACTAGTGAAGTAAAAACTTTTGTTTTCACTAGTGAGGGATTATCTCCGCAGGGTCCAATGTAATGTACTACTTTATTTATGAACAAGGGCACAGGTAACTCATGTTTCTCTCTTACAGTAACTTAAAGGTTCATTAAAGGTTCATTCGGATGAAAACAAACGTTTTATTTACAGCAATAATTTCCACAATGATTCAAATATCACCATCAAAAAACCAAGTCTGGTAAACTTAGCAAAATTATAAACGGAAGATCTTCCCAATTTTATTAAGTGAATCTGGCGGTGGCCGTCAAAAATTCCGAAAATCAAAATCCCGAATGCAAAAATCCAGGAAATCCAAAATCCCGAGTAACAAAAAACCCGAAAATCAGAAATCCCGAATGTACAAAAATCCCGAATAACAAAAATCCAGAAAATCTGCAATTCAGAAAGCAACAATGAAAACTTGAGCTGCGTCTCAGCGAAGGGAGGAAAACAGCGTGGTCGAGGGGCGGCAGCAACCGCTGTGAGAGGTCAAGGGGGGTGTAGCCCCCCTTACGGGGTCTAAGGTGAAGAGACCCTAGAGGGGTTTGGGGCAGAGCCCCATGCACGTTAGACCGCCTGCAAGGCGTAAAAAATAAGCCCGCCGCAGGTGCGAGGTTGAGGGGGAAGAGCCCCCCAAACTCAAATTCACTCGTTTCAATCAGGATTTTTAATATTTCACATTTTTCGTTATCATTGGGGATTATTGATGTTCGGGAATTTTGTTATTCGGCATTTTGGATTTTCCGGATTTTTGCATTCGGGATTTTAATTTTCGAGATTTTTGACGGGAGCCGAATCTGGCAGACTCTGTAGAAGTTTCTAAGTTCCAAAAAAAGAAACACAAATTTCACAAATCATAAAGATGTGAGGTTACGACAAGGACTAAGTTTCTTTCCATGTTGATACAAGTTCCCCCATACCGTCTGCTGAAAATAATTTTCAACTCGATACACGAATTTTGATTTATTAAGTATTTTGTTACCTCACTGGGACAACAGTTTGACTTCGTGTCTTCACATCGTATACGAAATAAGAATTCCTAAATTCGTTATATTAGTGGCTGAGAAACAAAGATCAAAGCAGAACTAAAAAAAAGTAGTTTTGTTGCGAAGGTGAGTACTCAAAGCGATGGTTTAAGAGTGTTATTAATGTTTCGAGGCACCCGAAATAGTCTTAATTTCTCGCGGTGTCGCCGCAGTGGTTGACCATGCTTTATTTGAGCGAGTAGTATTTTGGTCCATGGATCGCTTCGAGTTTTGAACGAATTCCATTAGACCACGTGACATGTAATATGGTTTTGATATTCCATCGTTCAACTCACAATCTTCACAAAAACAGATGAATATTGTGTCGATTGTCATCTGGAAGAAGCGAATTAGAATTTACCAAAACTCAACGAATTTTTCGAATTACCTCGTACACACTAATAAAGCAATGAGACACAAGATAAGCAAACAGACCGATTAGTACCAAAATAACCCAGCTGTGATGCACACCATTCATGTTCTGATAAAAATGTAAAATATTGAAAGACAGCTGCGTAAAATGAAATTGTTGCCAACGTACTTGAATAACACAGATTCCAATAAGCACAGTGATTGCCACTACAAATGCTTTACCCAACAGAAGGACGAAATCACCTACGGAATTGATGGCGAAAACTCTAAGGGCATTGCTGGATAAAATTTTAAATGCTTTACGTCCGGCTGTGCAAAACGAATAACCAAACAAAGCTGCAATGAAAGTTGGAATTATATTTTTAGTTATAGTAGATTTGAGTTGAGAACATTTTTCATTGTTCGAGGGTGATATACTCCTTGACGAGGAGCCTCTTATACAAACCTGTCTCAACGTAAGCATTTCGGGTCAAAAATTGTAAAATATTTTCAAACATCGACAAACAGCACTGACAGCAGCAATACAACGATTGCGTGACACGGTTCTGTGGGTCTCGTGTAATAACCTGACAAAATGGAAATTTTTAGGACGGTGGAAATTGTCAACAAGATCAGAAACTACTTCTAACAAAATATTTTCTAAAAGTGTTCCTAATTTTCGAGGGTAATTTTACGTCTCTTCTGAACAATTTTAACCTTGGGAAATATTTTCCCCGAAGGACGGATATTTTCCCCCAGGGAGGGATATTTTCTTCAGTCGTTATAATCACCCGTTGGGGCGATATGAATTATACTTACTTACTTATCAGCCATTCTAACCCAAGCGGGTTTTGGCTGACTCTACTAACGCCCTCCACGCGTTTCGATACTCGGCCAGTCCTCTCCAATTCGAGACATCCAATGACTCAGTGTCTTCGACCACACCGTCTTGCCATCTTTTCCTTGGTCGGCTTCTGGATCTATACATCGAATTTCCTGTCGAGGGACTTCTTGGCTGTTCGTTCCACATCCATCCTAGCTACATGTCCTGCCCATCTGAGCCTCGCTGATTTAATTGGACCTATGATGGAATTGTTGCGAAAAATTTCGGATAATTCTCTATTCGTTCGTATTCTCCACAGGTTCACCTCATGTATCGGTCCACATATTGCTCTTAGAATCTTTCGTTCAAAGCAGCTTAACATCTGCTCCTGTTTTGATTATTATTATTATTTTGATTATTTGTTATTGTCCATGTTTCACACCCATACATGACGATGGGGCGAACAACCGTTTTATAGAGGCGGAGCTTAGTTGCACGGGATACAAGTGAGCTTTTAAACAGGTGTTTTAGCGCATGGAAACTTCTGCTCCCTTGCGTAATTCTCGTTCTGATCTCCTCCTCTACATCATTAGTCACGTTCAGTATCGAGCCCAAATATTTAAATGATTGATGACCTCAAAATTGTACGTATCCATTATCACATTTTGCCCCACACGAGATCCTTGCTTGCGTTCCATCGCTAGATATTTAGTTTTTTCTTCGTTTATCACAAGTCCAACTTTACTCGCTTCACTTTTCATTTCTATAAAAGGTTCCTGGACTGCTAGTGTCCCCATTCCTATCAGGTTAGCGTCATCAGCCAATACCGTAAGCTTACTTGATGTGTAGAAGATAGTACCAGCCCAGTAGATTGACATAGCTCGTACAACTTTCTCTAACGCTAAGTTTAATAGAATAGTTGATGGTTTGTCCTCTTGTCTAAGTCCAGTTTCTATAGAAAAGGCATCTGAAAGAGTGTTGTCGACCAGTATTTTGCATCTCGTGTCAGTAAGCGTTGCTTTCGTTACGTTGATGGGCTTGGGTGGAATTGCAAATTCATTCATTCATTCTATGGAATCGAATGCTTGCTTAAAGTCTATGAACAGTTGGTGTATATTTATGTTAAATTCCCATGCTTTTTCCATAATTTGTCTTAATGTGAAAATCTGATCTGTGATAGATCTACCGCGCCTGAAACCGCACTGATAGTCACCAATAATTTCCTCTGCATATATTGATAACCGTTGGTACAATATTTCTGCCAGGATTTTATACGATACGTTCAGCGGACATATTTCTCTAAAATTTTCACATTCCAATTTGGTTCCCTTCTTATGGATCGAGATTAACAGACCAACTTGCCATGCATCGGGGAGCTTTTCTTGTTCGCACGCTAATCTCACAATGTGGTGTATACGATGCCACAGCTCTGGTCCTGCTGCATGGATCAGTTCAGTAGGTATGTTGTCCTCACAAGGTGATTTTCTAGTTTTGAGTCTGTTAATTGCTTCTACTACTTCATCATAAGTTGGTGCTTCAATCAAAGGTTCCGCACGCTGATACGTATTTTGCCCGGCCTGTGGTATTTCTGGTTTTTTGAGCAAATTCTGGAAGTAATCTTTCCATCTTCGTATTATACCATCTGTATCACTAATTATTTGTCCGTTATTATCCTTAATTTTGTTCGTTCGTGTTTCTAAGCCTTTGCGGTGTTGTTTGCAAGGCTGCCACGCTATTGAAAACAAATAGCGTCGCTATCGCTATCGTTATTCAAAATTCAATAGCGATAGCGTCGCTATCGCTATAGCGAAATAGCGATAGCGAAATTCGCGCTATTTCGCTATTGTATGTTGAGCCACGGTACCTGAATAAAAATACTTCATTTTATTTACTTAGGACTCGATGTTACACTTTGTTAAGATGGATGTTTGGTTTAAATAATATAATAAGTTGAAATATAGAAATAAAAACAACGTGTCGAGGTTCGTATAAACCAACTACATATTTTAGAATAATTAAGCTTAACACCACCCAAGTAAGAAAAAAGTCGCAAATGAAACTAAAAAAAGACCTCGCATTGGTCTCAAGTTTATGTATTTCTTGGTCTAAAAAAATCCTTATTTTGATCCATTAAAAAATTAAGTTCAGTTAAAGTACACGTTGAGGACTTCTCATTTTAGATAATTTCGATGCATTGAAAGTGTTGAGACTTTTGAGGTCACCTCTTTTCTTCTCATATTTTTAGATTTTAATTTAAAAAACTATTACTGAGACCGATGAGGACTGTTGAGTGGTCTCATTTCAAGTTCTTTGGTGATTAAGTGTTCACTTAAAATAGAGAATGCTCACTGTGGAAATCAATTAATGAGACAGATGAGGACCTTCGAAAGGTCTCATTTCGATATAAGCAATATACCTTTGCTTATAAACACGCAGGTAGTGTCTTCCGGGAATGTTTCCTAATGATTTTTCCATAGCAGAACGAAGAAATTTGTAATATTCAAGATATGAAAAATAGCGATAGCGTGAAACTAACGAAAAAGTCGCTATCGCTGTCGCTATTCGACAAATGGAAACGCTATCGCTATCGCTATAGCGAATAGCGATAGCGATAGCGAAATTTTGCGCTATTTCGCAATAGCGTGGCAGCCTTGGTTGTTTGATAATTCTATAAAATTCTCTTATATTTCCGTTACGATTCAGTGATTCCAGGAATTGAATTTCACGATTCAGATGTTCTCTTTTCTTTCTTCTTAGCAACCTATATACTTCGACTTTTTTCCTGGTGTATTCTTGAAGGCTAAGTCGCGTCCTTCTCTGAGTCGCTTGGAGCCTGGCACTTTTCTTCGCTTCTACAGCAGCTTTGCATTCATCGTCGTCGTTCGGGAGGTAACCTCACCTAGAATTTCGGTTGCTGCGGCTGTGACGATATCTGTGTTTTGTTGAGCAATCTCATTCATGTCGTTACTTTGTGTGCCAGTTTTCTTAATGAGCTGCTCTATTTTCCTCTTGAATCTGGCACTTGTCTCTTCGTCCTTTAGGTTATCTACATTAAATTTCGGGCGTACGTTTTGTCTCCTACTATTCAATCGGGGCCACTTGCATCTTACTGTTATTTTAACAAGGGCGTAGATCCGTATTTTAATTATGTTCTGTCTAAATTGTTTATCTATCAGCACATGATCTATTTGAGTCTGAGTTCTGTTGTCGCTTGAATTCCAGGCAACTTTGTGAATGTCCTTTCTCTGGAATTGCGTACTCCTAATAACCAGACCGTTCGATATTGCAAAATTAGCCACTCTACATCAATTATCATTGCTATCGCTGTGCAGGCTGTGTTCTCCAGCTACACTGGTGGAGCATGGTTCCCTTCCTATTTGGGCATTAAAATCACCCAAGGGTGATATAACAACATCTGATGCTGGAATCGATGCAATGGCGCGTTCCAATTCATCGTAGAACGTGTCTTTGATCTCATCTTCCTGCATTTCTGTCGGTGCATGGACGTTGAGTAGTGTCACCTTGAATTTATTTGTTCTTATCGGAAGTGTGCACATATACTTGTTTATTGGTACAAAATCAAGAACCAAATGATCGATACTTTTACTGTCGAAGAAACCCGTGCCAAATTCATGTCGGTTGTTGATATGAATTATCCCCCAGGGAATTATCCCTCAGACTGAAAAAATATCACCAAGGGAATTAGCAACTAGGAATTATCTCCCAGACACATGGGAATTATCACCCAGGGAATTATCGCCCAGGAATTTTTACCCAGCAAATTTAAAGCGGTAAATTTGTACAGGGGAAATGCTACTTGTATGGGATGTAAAGCGTGCAATTTGTATAAGGAAAATGGCTTGAAGATAATTTCCATTTGTTTGGGCGATATTTCCTGGGTTATAATTCCCTGGGTGATAATTCCTAATTCCTACAGAGCAATTCTAACCTTTGGAAATATGTTTCCTCGGGGAGGGATATTTTCTACTGTAGAAACACTGTAATCTCCCCTTGGGATGTTTTATCACTCGGGTAGAATAAAGCCTGGTGAGCGTTGTTAGTATTTCCATCATCATCATCATCATCATCAAACTTTATAGACCGTTTATACCTTCCGGTGTGGGGTCTTTAAGCCGCAACCCGGTGGTCATTGACCACCCCCCTCCATACCCTTCTATCCTCTGCCAAGGAGATAGTTTGCTCGCCCAGTGAAAGCCCCCTAACTTCTAAATCTGATTTAATTGAGTCTATGAACCTTCTCCTTGGCCTACCCCTAGGACGTACACCCGGGACCTGTGCATTCAATATCCTCTTTGGGAGCCTACTATTACCCATCCTTTGAACGTGCCCGTACCATCTCAGACGACTAACCCTTGCCGCCTCCTCCACTGACCTAACCCCTAAATTTTCTCTGATGTCGTCGTTCCTGATATGATTGTCCCACTGTTCCCTCCGATTCACTTTTGCTATGCTCCTAAGAACCCTCATATCTGAAACCTCCAAGTCATGCACAAGGTATCCGCAGTCCACCCAACTTTCACTACCATATAAAATTGTTGGCCTGAAGATTGATCTGTGAATAGCTAACTTTGTGCCACTACTTAATTCCTTCTTGTTAAACACATGAGACCTCAACTGACTGGCCACCGCATTTCCCATTCTTCTCCTTTCCTCAAATTCCCTAACTAACTTGCCATCCTCTGAAAACATGGTTCCTAAATATTTAAACTCAGAAACCTGTTCCAACTGCTCCCCATTTAAACTGCACACTACCTCTTTCCGAAATTTGCCAACATGCATAACCTTAGTTTTGCCGACGCTTATCTTCATCCCGTACTCCTCACATGCTACTTTCAGGCAGTCAATCCCCCTCTGCAAATCATCGGCATTATCTGCTAATAGGGTTAAATCATCCGCATAGGCCAGGATTTTCATAATTACATCCCCAATTTCCACATTCCCCTGCAAATTTGCCTGCTTGATGATTTTGTCCATGAAAATTATGAACAGAAGAGGAGAGAGACAACAACCCTGACGAACGCCCTCATTAACCTCGAAAGCCTCACTAATTTCACCATCTATCCTTACCGCAGCCTTGCTCCCTGAGTAGATGCTTTTAATGGCGCCCAATAAACCTCCATTAATCCCGTATTCGCTAAGCACCTCGAACAGCTTTTGCCTCGGTACCCGATCAAATGCCTTTTCCAAGTCGATGATGCATAAGTACAGATCAATATTCCTCTCAAAGAGCTTTTCTATAGCCTGCCTAAGACAAAAGATCTGATCCTGACACCCTCTCAGAGGTCTGAAACCACTCTGAGCCTCGTCCAGAACCTCTTCCACTATAACCCTAACCCGATCTACTAGCACACTAGCATAAACCTTTCCGACCACGCTCAAAAGTGAAATCCCTCTGTAGTTGCTACAAACTTTACGGTTGCCCTTCTTAAAGATCGGAGCAATAACACCGAAGCTCCAGTCAGCGGGTACTACTGAGGACTTCATGGCTAAATTAAAAATCCTACAAAGCCATTGGATCCCACCAGACCCGCTATTCTTAATAAATTCTGTCCTAATTTCGTCTACACCTGCGGATTTTCCTGCCTTCAGCCTGCTGACCTTTCGTGTCACCTCCTCTAATGTAATTTCTTCCTCACCCTCCGAGTTAGCAAACTGATTTCTGTCAGGTGCCACTACCGGATTGACAGATGCAAATAGATCCTGAAAGTAATCACGCCAGGTTTCCAGTACTTCTCCCTTATCCGTAATTAACTGGCCATCTTTACCCAAAATGCTACCGCAGCCCTCCTTTTCACCACCACGCCTAATATCCTTAATCGTCGACCAGAATTTTTTACCCTTTCCTTGACCTGCTTCTTCCAATTCTTCTCCGAACCTCTTCCACGCGAGGTCCTTTGCTTCTTTAACTAGAGCCTTAACCGCCTGACTACAAGCCCTGTAAGCTCCTTTCTTCTCATCCGTTTTATCCTGTAACCAAACCAAATAAAGCTTTCTCTTCTCCAACAGAGCCTTTTTGATATCGGCGTTCCACCAACCCGTCCTTTTGTTCCTACCTCCGCTACCCAGACATTCCTCAGCTGCACTCAAAACAAATTCCTTAAAATTTGCCCACTCAGCCTCGATGTCCCCGCAGTCCGAAGGAAGCCCCTCAAAACCTTCTGTGAACTTTGCCATGAAACGAGCCCTAACTTCCTCCTCCTTGAACTTTCCTACGCGAAATCTGCGAACTACCTTTTTCTTCCTTTTAGCCTGACAGAGTTTACCAACCGACAGATGTGCACCCAAAAGATAGTGGTCCGAGCCGAAGGTGAAACCCCTGAAAACACGCGTGTCACATATTTCCTGCCTCTTGTCCTGTTCTATAATTACGTAATCAATTATTGACTTATGATCCCAACTTTCATTGACGTAAGTGTACCGGTGGATCCATTTGTGCTTAAAGAAAGAGCTGGTTACTGCTAACCCATTGAAATCACAGAAATCTAACAACCGCTTTCCATTTGAGTTCAAAGTATCTTCCCCGAATTTGCCTACCACCCTTTCATAACCTGCATTGGTTTTACTGTTTCCTATCCTCGCATTAAAATCGCCCAACAAAACCACACACTCACTTCGCCTTTTTGCCACAACATCTCCTAACTGCTCGTAAAAGGCGTCGAGGTCGCCAGCATTGCTACCCTCGCATGGGCTATAAACACTAACCAGCCGATAAATACCCCCAGCTAACTTAATAAATATCCACATAATCCTTTCATTTACGCAGCGAACATTCAAGACAAATTTTTCTAATTCCTGCTTGATAGCCATTCCAACTCCCCAGTTTGCCCTACCAGACTGAACGCCAGACAAAAACACTTTATAGCCGCCCACCTGCTCTTCTCGCTGTCCCTTAGTTCTAATGTCGCTCACTGCTAAGATATCTACACCGTAATCCTCAGCCAATTCTACCATTTCATTCTTGCGACACCGAAAACCCCCATTCACGTTTAGACTTCCAATAAACAAACCACCAACCTTTTTACATTGCCTGACCGTCAACGATGGGGTACCTGTTATGTCCTGTGCTGGTCGTACCCCGTGACCAACACTCGTCCGAGGCTGAGCCAAATTATTTTTACCGCTTGTGAATACAGTGGGACGGCCTGGTAAGCCGAACCGCACCGGAAGTACAAGCCTCAATGGGGACTTTAACACACGTGCCTAAAGTGCTATGCGCAAGCTCATCCATATTTTGCCAAAGCGATAGCTATGCGAATAGCGAAGCCCGTATCCGTAATTATAAATCACATTCACTTGCAATTGCATATCAAAATAACAAACAACGAAACAACAAAACACCGATTGCTTCACATTAGAACAACATAACATCCGAAAAATGCGCAGCATTGAGGTTATGTCACCATTAGTATTTAGTATTATATATTAGTATATATATTAGTATATATATTATGTTAGTATTTCCACAGAAAAAAAAACCGGGGGACAACTTCCCGCTGAATAAAATACCCCCGTCAAAGGTTGTCAACGAAGTGAAAAATACTTTGTCAAAAATAGTCTCTGAGTACCAGTCCCAATGAAATTACCTCAACCCATTTCAGCAAAGCCCGTAACAGTTGAATCATTGCTATAATGATCGATCCTAGAGCAACAGTTCCCAAATGGTATTTGACTAAATTGGAAAAACTCACCGCAATGGGTGAATGTAAATCATTTTTGTTCCTAAAATCAATATTGCGATTAATTGAAAATTGCCACTACAACGCGTCTAACCTTGTAAAGAACCATGTTGCAACTGCTCCAGCTATAACAATATGTTGGCACCCAATAACGAATTGTGTCATCCAAAATAAAGCTAATAAATTGTACCAACGTGTGACCTTCATTGTTGCATTCTTCACATACTTAGCCGAGGTATTATTTTCAATTTTCAGCTCTCCAGAACTTTCAATCCAAATGGCTAAGTATATCCATAGCCCGACAACTACTACCAATGCAATGAAAGTCTTGTGAACGAATCAAGATTATTTAAAGGCGATTGAATGATTTTGACCGAGTTACCAGTATCGGTTCAAGCAACAATAACGGCATGGTTGACAGCGCCTTTCCCGCTTCCTTAAATAAAGCAATGACGAGTTGGATCCTTTTTCGCAGCACGAGAACCACCAAACAAAGAATAATTGTTGCAATTGTGGCAATTATGGCGAATGCTAAGAAAGAATTAGTCCTTCTAATGTTAATGGTGTCGGTGTAGCCGATGCTTTTTTCTGAACTGAATGTCACCCTGTAAATGTTACAATTGAGTGACGAAGTTGATATAAAATCAAATCTCACCAAAGAACGATCGTTCCTATAAAACATATTATGATTACACCTGCCAGCACCAACCACACAATAAAGCCGACAATAAATCTGAACATGAACATGATGAGAACAGCAAACACTTTGAAGGAAGAAACGTAAATGTTGTAGACGCATTTCATTCGAAAGACTTACCAAAGGCAGCCAGACAAAGGTATAGAATCTCCGACCAGCACATTTGTAAGTCTTCTGACACCTCCTGGTTAAGTAAAACTTGACATTTTCAAAAGAATTTCAAGGATGGGAACTGTGTCTGATTCTGAATCTTAAATAGTCAGGTCATGAAATCAGCCAGATTTGTTAAGGATTTTAAGTGATTTTCATTCCGAATGAGATTGGTGAATCTTGATATGCCAACAACTTAACAATATTTTTGTCAGTGAAGTGAATTGAGAACATTAAATCGAATTGAAATTACGAAAGGAATAATTCTGAAATCAAATCTGAAAAATAAAATTCTGCCACGACTGGGACGCGAACCCAGAACACTTTGCCAACACATCACACCAAATGGTCTTTCTTGGATTAAACGTAAGATTCCATCCGTCGCATCACTTCATTATTTGTGTTGCTTTACTAAAACGTAAAGTGCCTGGTGCTACTGTTAAAGGAAAACTATAGGTTCGTACGAAGGTGATGACGCCCACGAGGACGTCTGGACATATCACCATAATTTACCGAACGTTTTTATGCATTGACGAATTATTCTCTATATTTTCTATAGACTCTATGTTCAAACTAGAGAGCTGCCTATTAAGTAGCGATAGCTACTTTATGTTTTCACGCTTCCTGTCCTTACGTCCGTCCGTCTGTGCACTACACCTCTAGATTTCTCAGTTAGGGCCGACCATTTCTGATCGATGCACACAGATCAATGGACCCTTTGTGCTACCCAGTCAGCATAAAAATCGTTTAAGGAGTCCTGCCAAGAACCTCTCCTCCACACGAAAACCCCGTCCACATCGCCGGCCATGTACAAGAGCCAGCAATAGTCCTCGCCACAAGGCTGGTGGCGAGTCCAGTCCAGGTCTAACCTCACACCATAAACCGCAAAGCTTTCCCGCTCGGGTCTCGACTTACATGGAACGAAGCCACGTGTTTGCGGCCTGCTATCAATACTCTATCCGTCGACCTTAGCCACCCTGTAGCCCAAAGACGCGCGCACATGGGAATTGTGCTTCCTAGCCCTATCCAAGGTAAAGACTTCCGGTCCACAAGCTGGGCTGGGGATTGCTATGTAGCCCAAAAAATCTTCAGTCATTGGCTTAGCTTCGCTAGCGAGCCATTACCGCGGCAAAAATCTTCGTTCCACAAACCGAGCGGGTGACATAAGGCAAACAAAGTATCAAAGCAAAGACATAGCCACTGAGCTGGACGACAACTAGGAAAAGTACCAGTTCAGCCGTGCAACTGCTTACACGAATTCTGAAATCGATACACCGACACACCACGTAAAACAGAGTTCAGAGCAAATTCGACTGATTTACTTCGGAGTATAACATATAAATAGTAAAACACTGCTATTGTATGCATGCCCATGCCCATTGAAAAAAAAAATCGACGAGCAACTTATTCATGCAAAGCTGCGTTTCGCTGAAATGATTTGATTGCTCGTTTCCTAATTACTTCAGCGCTTCGAAACATACCATGAAGCGGTAGTTTGATTCCTGAACTTGATTTACAGGCACAAAGAAAAGTGAAATGATTGCCTTCACACGTTCACGGCAAACAATAAAACAATTGTTACACTATGTAACAAAAACAAATTTCATGTTCGCCATGCGGTTATTGATGCGGTTCAATCATTTCACATCAGATTCACGAGAATAAGTCACTATTTATAGCACAAAACAAAAATTTCGGCTATAGCACAAAACATTGAACACTTTGGCAATTACACAAAATTAAATATTCCGACGAAGCTCCGATTTATTCATCCTCACAGAACCTAGCTGCACGCAGCTGCACCTCACTCAACGTAGGTGCACGTCACTGCATCTAGCTGCATCTAGGGAATCAACTTCTTTGACTTCACTCTATCGCTACTTTCATATACCCATTTCAATGGTTTATTGGCTTCATCTTTGCTAAGTGATTATTCAGCTCTTATTGCTACAAGTCCCTAGGCGAACAGCTACCCGGAGCCTATTTTGACTAATTTCCTAAACAACTGACTACGGGTGGTGGATTGAAGGATCAAATCAGAGCAACTGTCCTGACTAGAATACGCATAGTGAATGACATTTTGCTTGAACCAATGCTTCAAATTACATGCATTTTTTGAGCGAATTATTATGCAAAATCAGCCATTCGACACACGTTTTCTAGCCTGCACATATTGTACAAACGGTGAAATATTATCAGCGCTGTCATTAATCCACAATCTACGCGTTTAGTGTGAAATCGGCTTCTGTCAAAGTATAGCGAATTTTATGATGAGATGCGTGAATATCATGCCAGCAAAATATGAATTACTTGAGAGTTTCATAATGAAATTCCCTATACTTTAAGAGAAGCCAATGTCAACGCATGGGCTGGTGTTTACTTGAAAAAATTCCGATATGCCAGTTTTTGAGAAAAAAGAATTGATTTGATATGAAGATTTTTCCGGGAGACATCTGTTGATAAATTTCTTGCTGAAATAACCATTCACGTTAGTCAAAGAGTGTGCTCGTATGTGTTTGCATTAATTTCTTACTATCCAGCGATTCCATCGCATGTTTTTACACAAATTCGACTTATTTGCCCATTATCGACTTCAGTTGTTCCACTTGATTGAACTTTGAGATATTTTTGTTCCTGGTAATCGAATCCCTGTGAAAAAGTTGTATTTTTCTCAAAGTAAAATGGGCAAGTAAAGAAAAAATTTGGTTTACCCTACAACCAGACTGTTCGTCGACAAAAGTATTCAATTTTCCGCATACATTTCCACAGTCGTCATAGCCGTTGACAATCCGATATATGTCACCGAATGAAATGCAATACCCGAGTAAAACAAACTGAATAAAAGTGTAATGTAATGTTTGGCGCTAATTGTTGTAATACAAAAAGTACTAACCAACACAATGAGGAAAACTATTAGAAGAATTAAAAACGAAAGATCAGTGCATGATCGATCAGTTGCCAATCCAATGCTTTCAGATTCATCATTCTCCGATGTTTTTTCGGTTTTCTATAAAAAATATGCTTTTAAGAGAAGGATGTTTATTTTATAGAGCGAAAATATTCCAAAAATAGACGTGTTTTCCCAACAGACCGAGTCACGTGAAAAAAAAGTTGACCAAAACTGTCACGCAAATCTTTTTTTCGCTTCTTTATGGAATACGAAACTCTTGTCTAGAACATCAAAACTTGATTAAATGCTGTTTGGAACTCCCGAAAAACCTCTGAAAATTGTAAAAATGTCATTTCAGCCAGGACACTTAGTGCCAAAAATTTGAAAATATCAAAATTAAGGAAGTAGCGAATACATTGCATCGTATTAGTTTATAATTTGACACCGTACTTGCGTACTTGAGCCCATAACCTGCGAAAAAATAAGGCAGTCTGGTGCTGAGCATCTGTTTTTACCAAGGAGTAGAAGGTAGTAAGATCTATACGTCATATAAGTTTTAACTCGGCACCAGGCTGCGTCCTTGATCTATGATACTTTGAATGCAGGGGGCAGCAGCAGCCTGGTGCCGAATTGAAACTTATGTGACGTATAGAACTCACTCCTGCCTCCACTTTAGTAAGAACAGATGTTTAGCACCAGGCTGCCTTCCTTATCCCCAGCTTTAGGTCTCAAGTAGGCAGACTGGTGCCGACCTCAATGTTGTACTAACTAATAACCTCACTTGTTCTTCCAGTTAGGCGTAGACAGAATTTCAAGACCAGGCTGCCTTGATTTTTTTATGTCAATAATAAAAAAGTTACAACAAAATTTACTGTGTGGCTCCAGTTTGCTTATACAATTCAAAGGAGCCACTTTTCCGTATTATAATAAATTAACCAAAGCTCAGAAAAAATTAAAATAATAAGCGAGGGATGGAAATAAACTAGAAATAAAGATAGAAATGAAGGTGGTAGCTACATTAATATTCAGGACCAAGCATGTTCAAAAAACGATAAATAATACTCTACTGCATGGGTTGTGATAAGGTGTTTCCATTAAATATATGATCCAATACAAAAATATTCATGAGAGATAAGAAACCAAAATAATAAAATTATATCAAATGCTATGTAAAAAAGACCTAGCTTTGCAATCGATTTCCTGGAGCCGATCCTGGTCCGAATGTGGGGTGGAAGTGTGTTGGTAGGCCCAGCATACCGCATACGTTTGCCATAATTGGTAAAAATCCTAGACCTTTTCAAAAGATATGAAAATCTTGTTCTATATCGATTGATGTTCTCTTCGAATCGTTGACACTACAAAAAATATATTTGCAAACTGCATGTGCATACATCTGCTGTATAGTCATCATAGCAGGAAACTGATCACGAAATAGCAGTTCATTTATAAGCCTTTTGGATGCTGAGCCTCAAACACCAGCACATTATGTCAGGTGGCAATGGATGGTGGAATAAAAAATCAACCTGAGAATCGTCGTAGCGAGAAAGCGCAAGCGCTTATCGTCTAATTACTCCGATCCTGCAAAAGATAAGTCTAATAAGATTGGCCGCATGCTCTTCCCAAGATACAAATTGATCAAGCATTGGACCGAGGCTTTTTACTGAAGTGAACGTTTCTATTTTGCCATTGCACAACAGATCGGACAGGTTGTAGATATCGACATGGGGCTTACGGAAATGTACCATCTTGATTTTGCCCATATTCAGAGTTAACTTGTTAACACGAAACTATCATTAAATCCGCGGAAAGGTCCGGGATGTTGCTGGAGATATCTGACGACGATATAAACATGTTGGTATCGTCTGCGAACCCATAGGGAGATGACTTGATTGGCAACTTATAAAAGCCATTTATAAAAAGTATGAAGAGAAGCGGTGACAAATTGCCACCCTGCGGTACTCCGACTGTACCAATTGCACTCTATAAACTGCTTCCTACCACATAAGTAGCTCCTCATAAGGTCAAGAGCGACCCCACGTATTCCTGAACACTCTAGTTTAAACAAAAGTAAGTTGTGAACGACAGTTGTTTTGACAGGCGTTTGACTTAGACAAGTCTAAGAATAGAGAAAAGACTATTCTATTTTGATCTATCTCCGAATTAATCATATCAACCATTTCGAATAGTGCTGTGTGCGTCCCACTCCCTTCCCTGAATCCGTATTGCCTGCTGCTGAAGAAACCACAGTGCTTAAAGAATGACAAAAATGATTGTTGGATCACGGTTTCTAGTATTTTGCTAATCGCTGGCAAAATAGAAACCGGCCGATAATTGCCGGCCTTACTCCTGAGACCTTTCTTATAGAAGGGGATCACTTTTGCAGTCTTCATGCCGTCTGGGAATTTACCTTGCACCATGCATAGATTGAATAAATCAGCCAAATGTGGAGACACTGTTGAAACGCAGCACTTCAAGGAGCTCACTGTCACATTATCGTATCCAGGGACTTTATCTACGTCCATTGATAATATAATGGAAGCCGTTTTTTCGATAGTCACAGGCTCCAGAAATATAGATAACGGACTGTTAGTCCAAGTATTGAAGCAATTCAAATCGTCTTGGGCAGTTTGTGAAATGGCTTCGGCCAACTTGCTGCCTACGGTAGCAAAGTAACCATTAAAAAAATGCGGGACTCTTTGTGCTTCAACGTCCTTTCAGAACTACAGTTTCTCGTTTTCCCTTTGCACGACCGAGGATGGAGTTGATTCTTTTCCACATATTTTTAGCATCGCTACAGTCAGTAAATAAATCCTCGTAGTAATAATCCTTATACATCCATCGTCTGTTATTTCCTAAATTCAATCTTCAAAACCTTAATCTTGGTTTGTAAGTGCATGGTGCCAAGGCCCGAGCGGGACTTATTGACAAGGTTTTATCTTTCTTCAGACGCCCTCTCATCCTATTACTTATTACTTCAGCTTTCGTTATTTTTTCTAGTTTTTTTTTTTTATAATTTACTATATCAAAAAAACCAAAGTAACAAACAAACAGAAATACATTAGCAATTTGAATTGTCGATCTCAGCAATTTCCATCCTAGTTTTCAGTACTAAAATGTTTATTTCCCTACAATGATTTTTCGCTCTATTGTGAAAATAATAAATGCCTAATTCTGGTATAATAATTGCTGAGATCGACAGCAGATCGTGTTTTGCCACAGTGTCTGATCAGGCAATACTACCCAAGTTTCAACTGTTCCGTCGTTGACAAAACATTAAATTTGTATGGGCAAACATCGTTTTTTGCGAATTATTCATTTTCTGTAATAGAAGTTCATTTAATTTTTCTTTGTTGTTACTTACTTGGTCCGCTTAATACAAAAATTTAATGTTTTGTCAACGATTTTTTTGGGCGCCCTCAGCTGTTTTATCGTGAGTTTGGTGAACTACAAACTCGATCTATTCAAATTGCTAATGTGTTTTGACCGTGATGTAACGACGCAATTCAATTCATCGATATTTTAAGAAATTTATATGTTTGAAACATTAAATTACTATAACAATAATACAACGTTCGAATGTCGCAAGTGTAATAGACACCTCACCTTTGGGGATAATAAAAAAGGGTTGGATGAAATATTTTACATTCTAAGTAATATTTCGTATTGTTTGAAAAAATAAAAAGACCTGAAACCTGTTCCATAAAAAACAAAAAACTGGTTAACCGATTTTAAAATATGATTCAGATAGGAATCCGTATCATTCGATGGCACGGCCGGCGTAATGTTACACATTAGCCCTATTCGCGCCAAAAAAAAGTTGTGCAAAACTTTGACCCGAACGTCTATTTCGCTTCTTTTTCCATTACTGAATAATTCTCTAGATCTCTGAAAATGAGTTTAGGTGTTCCGCAAACCTTTGCAAGATGCATGCGTATGAATGCGTCACCATGAAATTCATACAATGTTCTCAAGCTTTGCGGTGCCCGTAGGGGAGGCGGGTGTCAAATGGTGTGGTATGCGTAATATAGTACTCCTTATGTACCTTAGCCTCTATCCACCTACTCCTACATCCTATCCTACCCGTGGTGACACCTGTCATAGTGAGCAACCCACATGAACGATCAGGTAACCAACCCTGGTGTATTAGTGTGGGTCACTTAGCAGAAGGATGCGGGGGGCTGTCTTCGGGTAGTACCTCAACGTCACGTAGAGCGAGGGCCGAAGGCAGTTAGGCGCTATCAAGATGGGATAGTACCTCAGCATGGTGGCGGATGATCTCAACAGCAAGGGACAACGGCAGCATGCAAAGTCCGAGTCAGCAGGACTACCATCACTCACCAACCCGCACCGGCCAGCGTGGTGTTTTAACGGCTAAAACCCCCCCCCGAAGATGAAGAGCACAACCAGGAAAAATCGGCCCTCAGTTCCCAGCCGCTCGTTGATCCCTGACTCCGACAACGGTCAGACCAGACGACGAGCAGAGGGTGCTAAGAATCCCTGGGTTACAATAGGTTGTCACACCGGACTATACATTGCCACGTATAACACTCGAACGCTATCATCGAACGAAAAACTTCTCGAATTGGAGTCGGCACTGGAAAAGATCAAATGGGACATTGTCGGATTGAGCGAAGTCAGGCGACGTGGTGAAGAATGCTTGAAGTTGAAATCAGGAAGCACTTTGTACTACCGTGGAAGCGATAGCCAAACAGCGATGCATGGTGTAGGACTGCTCATCAGCAAACGCTGGTCGAACCGTATAATCCAAATCAACAGCATCTCCGACAGAGTCATCTATGTGCGGCTGAAGATAAATGCGATGTACAGTTTGAAAGTCATCCAAGCGTACGCACCGACGACGGATCACGACGACGAAGAAATTGAAAGCTTCTATGAAGATGTCTCCAAAGCGATTGAAGAAAACAGAGCTCAATATCAGTTGCTAGTCGGCGATTTCAATGCCAAATTGGGAAAAAGAGAAGACGTTGCAGAAACTTCGATTGGAACGTTTGGTTACGATCAGAGGAACGAACGAGGAGATACTTTGCTGAATTTTCTCCAACAACAAGGAATTTTCGCAATGAACTCATTTTTCTCCGGTAAGGTTCAGAGGAAGTGGACTTGGGCCAGTGCAGACGGCAGAACAAAGAACGAGATCGATTACATCATATCGAACCGCAAATCGATTGTCAAGGATGTTACTGTGCTTAACCGTTTCACAACAGGCAGCGATCATCGAATGGTGCGAGCCAAAGTCGTCTTGAACACACGGACAGAGAGAGAAAAGTTGGTCAAGAAAAAAGTCGTTTTAGACATGGAACGCCTGAAAGAACAAAGCGACGCATTTAAGGAAGCTATGGACAACGAACTGAACGGAACGAATTCACAAACTGCAACGATTGATGAGCTGACAGAAAGAATAGTGACCTCAGTGAGAAGCTTCCTGGAAACCAGATGCCGATCTACATGCACTAAAGAGTCGAAGCTCAGCAAGGAAACGCTAGACCTAATAGCAGAAAGACTGGATTTGGTGAAAGGTGGAAAGCGAGACACTGTTGAATACAGAGACAAAACGAAAGCCATCAACAAGAAAATGAAAACCGATCTGCGACAATACAACGTGAAACTGGCCATGAACGCTATCGAAGCAAATGGGAATATGAAAGTATTACGAGCGAAACGGGCGAACGGGTACAGACAAATTTTTAAATTGCGCGATAAGGCGGGCGTCATACAAACAGATCAGGACAAGGTATTGGACATCGCGCGAGAGTTCTATGAGGACCTTTTTACGTCGGTTCGAGCCAAACTACCGGCAGAAAGAGCAAAAGCGAGACCGGTGATAATGAACGTTGGTTCCGAAGATTTGCCGGACATAACGATTAACGAAGTACAGGCTTCGTTAGACGAAATGAAGAACAGAAAAGCTCCAGGTGACGACGACATTCCGATCGAAGCAATCAAAGAAGGCGGACCCACACTGCTCAAAATGACAACGGATCTGTTCAACAAGTGTCTCGAACAAGAGAAAATACCAGAATCATGGGAAAACGCAGTCATCACTTTGCTGCACAAGAAAGGAGACATCACGAAACTGGAAAACTACAGGCCCATCAGTTTGATCTCGCACCTCTACAAACTGTTTATGAAGGTGATAACGAAACGGATCACAAAGAAGCTAGACTTCTACCAGCCGATCGAACAAGCAGGGTTTCGTTCCGGATTCAGCACAAATGACCACTTGCAAGTGATGAGAAGTCTAATAGAAAAATGCAACGAATACAAAATCATCATCGCGATATGCTTCATAGACTTCGAAAAAGCGTTCGATTCGGTCGAATTATGGTCGATTTTAGACTCCTTGGACGATTGTCGGATTGACTCGAGATATACCCGGATGATAAAACATAACTACGAGCACGCAACGTCGTGCGTCAAACTGCATAAAACCACCGATAAATTTCGAATTGGAAGAGGAGTCCGTCAAGGAGATACCATTTCACCGAAATTGTTCACGTCAGCTCTGGAAACGGTTTTTAAAAAGCTTGATTGGAGTGAACTGGGAATCAACATAAATGGGAAGTTTCTGAACAACCTTCGATTCGCCGACGACATTGCCCTGACATCAACGACTCTGGAACAGATTGAAGCGATGCTGTTGCAGCTCAACGAGGAAGCCCAAAAAATCGGTTTGAAGATGAACATGTCGAAAACGAAAGTGATGACAAACATCGATGGTGCTACACCAATCAAGATCGGAGACGAGGAAATTGAAATCGTGAATTCGTACAAGTATCTCGGCCACGTCATGAAGCTCGGTCTCGACAACCAAACGGCTGAAATAAAGAGAAGGATCGGTCTCGGTTGGGCGGCGTTCGGCAAGTTACGGTACATCTTCAAGAGCAACATGAGCAACAGTCTGAAGAGGAAAGTGTTCGATATGTGTGTGCTGCCGGTCCTGACATACGGAGCCGAGACTCTCACGATCACCAAAGCATCAGCGAACAAATTGAGAGTTGCACAGAGGGCAATGGAAAGGGCAATGCTAGGAATCACACTCAGGGACAAAATGACAAATGAGTGGATCCGGCGACAAACAAGAGTCATCGATGTCATGACACGAATAGCGTCGCTCAAGTGGAATTGGGCTGGTCATATTGCCAGAATGACCGACGATCGATGGACGAAAACTATAATGCAATGGCGGCCACCAACGAAACGACCGATGGGACGTCCACCGGAAAGATGGACCAACGATATCAAAAGAACGGCAGGCACGACGTGGCAGCAAGTGGCAATGGACCGAAAAAAGTGGCGATCTATGGGGGAGGCCTACATCCAGCAGTGGATATAAAAGGCTAAGGAAGAAGAAGAAGTAGGGGAGGCGGGGGTAATGGCGATCAGTGGGTAATACCGATCACTACATGTTTTAATTTGTTCGCTTGTTTTGATTGAACCTATTTATTACATATTGTAAAGTGAGATAAATGAAACTGTTTTCACCTTTCGTAGCACAAGATCATGTGTCTAATTAAAGTGGAGGCGTCAAAGGAGTATTTTTATGTTTCAGATTGACAGTTATATAACCTCACTAAAGAACTCACTTGACAGATGTAGTTTTTCTATCTCTTGAGTAGCATACAATTTTTTTTTTATTTAAATGAAAGGTAATATCAGCAAAATTGACATTTTTTGGGGACATCTGACAACAGTAGATTAGCCATGCAAGTGATCGCCATTATCCCACGAATTTTACATTTTTCATTTTTCTTATGAATCATAAAAAAAAAAATTTTTTCTAACTTTTTGTGTTATTGGACTCAAAATAATTTTTTATAAGAAGTTGTGTCTTTTGATTTTTCATTTAAATTAAGTCATAGTACAGGTAAGACTATAGGACAAGTATAAATTTTTGTTTATTATGTGATCGCCATTACCCCCGCCTCCCCTAAACGCGTTTCTGGAGCATTTTTATGTTCTACATAATTTTTCGGTACTGGAAAGAGAAGTCAAATAGACATTCGGGTCAAAGATTTGCACACCTTTTTTGGGGTGAATAACGATTTTCGGGGAAATCCCCGACGAAATTTTTTTAATGAAACATTCGCTAAAGAGATAGTTACACCGCCTAAATGATTCTCTACTACTGATTCGCACTGAACGTTGTGATTTGTTATTCGTATTAATTACGACGTCGTCGCAAAGACGTTACTTAATGGTCTATCAGGTGTCCACAGTGGTCGAATGTCTTACGAAGCATTTTCTTTGTTTCGCTGAGTTAGTCGATTATAACAATTAATTGGATCAACCTAATTTGAAAATGTTTGCATATAGGAAACTAGTGTGTTTTGACTACAACAATTCGTGACTCACGATATGATTACAACGTTTCCTCAATTAGCCGTGAATTTGATTCATTCATGTTGTTAATCGATGTAGATAATTCTGTGAAAATGGTTCTGTGACATTTCACGAAAATGCAGCGATATTACGTAGATTATGGGTAATTTTTCGTGCAGATATCGTGAAATCATTTTTCATGTAAAAACTCATCTTTAAACTTGGTCTTCCATTCTTTATACCTCCTTTTCCTTGTCAAATTAAACTTAAATTGGGCAAACAGGTGTTTCGGATAGTTTTTTTAAAACCTTTTCCTTATAAGTCGAGTTCAAAACTTGATACATGATGCGGTTTTTCCGCCAATTTTCTTTGAAACGCTCGCACCGACACGACATCTTGTATACCTTTACTTTACCAATTTCAATTTTTGAAAATGATTTAAAAAAATCTACAGCGGATTTTCATATGAAAGTTGACAACCTTCTACCACCCACTCATTCTTCGATGGTATGTATGAAAGAGATAATATAATGGAAATGAACACTTTCACATGTTATCTTTCTTTATCAATTTCCAACCTGATTCCACACCTTCTCTGCCTCCCCCCATGTCATTGTTGAACAACACTTTACTTCTAAAATACCTTCACTTTGTAGAACAATTTTCCAATCAGAATAAGCTTTCAAAAAACTCATGTTCCTAGCTAAAGTTTCAAAAGAAAAACTGCAGTAATTGTACGTACTTGTTTAGGATTCAACGGTGACACTTTTGACCTATCCAACTTCGTCAAACATCCACCCATGTCTTTCCACAGTCAAACGAGATCCTTTTAAATCATAAAATTCATTCGAACAAAATGTGTGAAAATGATTGTGCGTTACTTTCGTTTGACCAATAGCGTCTACTTTGCACCCTCTAACCAATTTTATTGATCCAAATAGATAATGTTCAAAGCATATTGAAGAGCTAACGTATTTATTTAATCACATCGATGACAGAAGCGTTATTAATTATGCGTTAATGTCGGTTGAATAACCTCAAACAAATGTGCCCCAAGAAGTGTACTCAATTAGTTTAGTCGATTGAGTGACAAAACCCTTTTAAATCAACGAACGTAATTAACTCGACGGAAGTGACGAATCGGTTGCCTTCGAATGCACAAATTCGACTAATGATTTTGAGCGTGCGAGCATTAGAACACAAATTACGAAGCAATAGGTTCAAGGAAATTAAGTGTTTTGTGTTAGGGGGTTGAATGTTCATTATTTGTTTCATTTTAAGTATGGAGTTAGCGTTCAGAAAAAAAAATTCACGAAGCAGTAGAAACAAACTTATACCACATAGACAATGACTAAGACCGTTTGTGTCTCCTCTTCCTCTCTCCTTTTTCAGAGTTTGATATGAATGATTGAGTTCAGAGGACTACGACTCAGATATGGAGGCTGTATGGGCCTATATGGGCTATATCAACAATAAGATATGGACTCTGGTGGGTCGATTTTGGGTCAATTTTGGCCCATTTTACAACACACACGTTTTCGGTTGTGAAACTTTCCTTGTGAAAATTTCCTTTATTACTTTTGCATTTCCGAACATTTTTCAGTATCCACAGCCTTTCGAAATTTCGGTTTTTCACACAAAAACATTTTTTAACAAATTTCATTTGATTGTGGGATACTCAAAAGTGTTCGGAAATACAAAAATAATAACGAGGTCGGTGTGACACAAGTGTGACAGAGGGGGGGGGGGGTCGAAAAAAGGCGATTTTTGCTTGACATACTTTATGAACGGCCCCTAAAATTAGGGAACAATGCGGAACATGTTCAACATTTCCGCATTGAAAACCAATGTGGAAATATTGGACATTTCTCACTGTTATAACAGTGCGGGGATAATGATTTTTCTTACATTGAAATCTTTAATTTTGATTGCAAAATAGTATATTTTGTAGCGAGTAATGAAAAGTTTTTTTTGGGATAGTCGTAAGCTTATCCTAACGAGGCGAAGCCGAATAGGACAAGCTTACGAACGTGTTCAAAAAAATCCATGTTTTTTGCTCCGTTATGATAGAGGTGAGCGGGCCGCCCGATGCCTGCCCGCGCCCGACCGTACAAAGTTCGGGCGGACATCATTTTTCTGGGCATTCGAAAAAATCTTCGGACGTCGGACGAACGTTGGAACAAGAAGTTCTGAAAATAAAAGAAAAAATTGTGCTAAATTGATTAATTCAAGCCAATCCTATGGATCTCTCTTTTTTTCTCACCGACACCGATCAATGCAAACGTATTGTACGTGTCGCGGTACGTGTGTGTCGCTGTACTGTAATGCACAATGTAGATTAGTTAAAATCGGGCGGGCATTGGACATACACGGAAAAAATCTTCGGCCGAGCCGGCTTTTTCTAATCGGACATAGGGCGGGCGGGCTTCAAAATTTGTTATGCCCGCTCGCCTCTACGTTATGGTCATATCGATATGAAATCACACGAACGAACATATAGAAATCACTCCACAACAATTCCACGCACATGCACATTTGATTGCGGCTGAAAAAGTATATATGAAATGCAGGGCACCAAATATCTTTTGAGTCTGGACAAGAGATCCCTGAGGAGAATCACAGGAATACTAACGGGTCATAACGACCTGAGATACCATCAAAATAAGGTGGGATTCGACGACGACTCGAACTGCAGAAGATATGGATATACATCTGAAACAGCGAAGCACTTCCGGATGAGGGTACTTTTTGCTTTTGTTTCGCCGGTTGTCTCCTTAAGAATGTTTCGTATTTGGTCAACTAGGTACTTACCATCTTTGTCCCATAGGCCCATCGTTTCAACGGAAATCGGGTAAGGGGTCGTGCACATAATACGTCACACTCAGAGGGGAGGGGAGGGGTGTCTGTATGGAACGTGACGCCACGTTTTGTTCCGATAAAAAGGAAACATTTTTATTAGACATTCAACGCTTCTGGACATATATTTCCAGGTGGAGGGGGGGGGGAGTCGAAAATGTGACGTCATATTTTAGGAGGTGTAAGTCAAACGTGATGCAACGTGACATGGGGGAGCGGGGAGTCAAAAAATCGAGAAAAAAGTATGACGTAATATGTGTACTACCCCTAAAAAATAAAATTGTCTTCCAGGCAACGATATTTTGCTTTTTTAACGTTTTTACGTATAGTTGCTGCTTCGGTAGGACCGACAGATGATGTCTGCTGACGTAAAATCACAAATTAGAGGCCCACCTCGCTTCCGTCGGAACGATTAGAACCGGTTGGTTCTCTGTGTGCAGGTATGTACATGTTACCAGAGCCCTCTTGATTAGGTTGATGGATTTGTGTCTAGATTTAGAGCTATTTTTGCAAGTTAGACCATGACGCCAGAACTGGACCATTTTATTTAACCAATGACTTTGAGAAAAATTTTTACATTTCCATAACTCTAAAAGGAAAAAAAAAATTGCACTTCGGGGCTTCATCATTCTTCCTTCAACTTGATCATCGAAAACAAAAGAGAAAAACATTTTTATTACTCATCGACTCGTAAGTAATCTATCCACGTTCGGGCTTCAGGTGTTAGTTTGTGAATGACCTCGATGGTTCCGATGAAACTATGCACTGGGCAGGTTTGGTAAATGTGAGTCGTTGTTTGTATTTCTCCGCATTCAATAATGCCGAGTCTTTAAATTTCCAATTGTGTAGTAAATATGCACAGCATCCATGTCCGGTGCGGAATCGGTTTACCCTCAGCCACGCTTGTCGCGGCAGCTCTGTGCCATTCAATTCAACTGATGGATCGGCGATTAATTCCTTGTTCTGAACCGTTGCTTCGTCCCAAAATTGTTGCCAACTGCTTTTCGTATCCGGTAATTCATTTGCATTTCGGTAAAAAATCCAAAAAGGTTTCCTAGATTTTAGTCGTAGATTTGGTGGTGCTGATTGGAGGTCCTCATCACGAGGGTGTCACTTACTATAAAAATCTACATCGAATTTACAACATTTTTTGGAGTTTTTGAATTTCGTGTACATTTCATAGATTGTGTTTTTTAATTTTCAGTTTGTTATAGGATTCGGCAACATCGACAAATTTGCGTTGCATGGCCGAATCGAGTTACAAATCGATTGTTTCTTCTTCGGCAATAATGAATATTGGATGAATAAGTGACATCCCCGTGGTCCTCATGGATGGGCAGCCCGTTGTTTCTATCGATTTTTTGGCATTCTTTCATAGTAATTTCTTTTCGTCTTATTTGTGGTGGTGCAAAATTGTTCATTACGTGCAGCCAGGGACACGGTCCACAGTTTGTGTGGGTGACAAATCGGTAGTCCAAAGCGAAGTCCAACTGCGATTCTGAAAGATTGATCGTCTAATAGCGTTCCTAGTGACGAGCTAGGACGAGCGTATGGCAATTCACGGGATTTTTTCTCTCCGTTTGCCAAATATCGAACCCCTTCGACGACATTTGCTCGCGATGATCCGATTTCGCGATGAATAGTTTTGCATATTTTATTGTCACATAGCCTCTTTTCTTCGTGATTTCTTGTCAGAACGAAAGAGCTTCGAATGATTATCGTCGACTGGACATAAGCTGGCATGATTTCTTGCACCAATTCATGGATTGAGTAGAATGAGCCCACGAGCAGAACGGGTCGGTAAAGCGATGAGGATCTTCTGGCGATGCCGCCGTGCGTTCGGGAAAAATTGGGGGCTACGACCCTCCGTTTTACACTGGCCAATTTTGTGTTACCGCAGCATGGTTTGGTCCCACCTGGCAGAAGTTGCGAGTGTGGCGAAAGATTTGACTAAGGTGCAAAGGCTTGCATGCCTGAGCATAACGGGAGAAATGACTTCTACCCCCACAGCGGCGCTGGGGGTCTTACTTTCAATAGAGCCCATAAGCCTGTTTGTGAAGCAAGAAGCGGAACGGACAGTGACAAGGTTCTACGGAGGTGGCCAATGGCTCGCGGCGGGAAGAAGTATAGGGCACGCCGGTATCCTTCACTCTTTAGTGAGAAACTTTAGGGAGATGTCAATGTCTTCGGACGAGATAAGAACGTTGTTTCCTTTTGAAAGAAACTTTAAAACGATCTTCCCGAGTCGGGACGAGTGGCAGAGCGGAAATATTCGGGTGATAGGAGACATAAACGTCTATACTGATGGCTCTAAGATGGAAGGAGGAACGGGTGCGGGTATTTTCTGCGAGGATATGGAACTTAACGTCTCCATTCCCCTTAGAGCATACCCCACAGTGTTCCAAGCGGAGACCCTGGCGGTCGGTAGAGGTTGTGAATACCTGGGAGAGAGTCAGGTCATAAATAAGCGGATCGTCATTTGCATAGACATCGCGCTTTCATCATATAAGCTTGCGACTAATTCGGTGCTGGAAAGCAGAGTCGCACTAGATACTCTATACGAGAGAAACGAAGTCTCTCTGGTTTGGGTTGCGGGACACTCAGGTATTCTAGGCAACGAGAGAGCCGATGAGCTGACAAGGCCAAGTAGCGAAACGGCCTTTGAAGGACCTGAACCAGCCCTAGGCATTCAACCTGGGCTGATAACGAGACTCATAAAAAGGAAGACTCCGAAGAGGCACCAGAGGCTTTGGGAAGGGTTAGGCTCATGTAGACAAGCTAAGGAGTTCTCGGATTGGTGTTATCCACATACTACCAAAGATCTCTAAAAACTTAACAGGAAAAACATAAGGTGGACAGTAGGGATGCTAACGGGCCACAACACGCTAAGATACCATCTGAAAAAAATGGGACTAAGTAGCGACCCGAACTGTAAAAGGTGCAGAGACGTACCGGAAACAGCAAAGCATTTCCTGCTGCACTGTCCAGGCCTTACGAAATTAAGGGTGAAATGGCTGGGGGATTTCTACTTTACTCTGGAAGAATTCCGGAAAACACCGATAGCCAATATTGCTTCTTTTATTACAGAAAGTAAATGGATTGAGAGAATACCTCAATAGTAACACCACACACACATCAACACCACCACATAACAAAACACCCAACACCAAACCACCACACAATTAACCAACATAACATCTAACACATCAATACCACAGCAACAATATAGGGTTTGGCCCAATGAAGGTGGCCTAAGTGTCCTTAATGGTCAAATTTTCCATGATAATTGTTGTATTGTAATTTGTACTATTGTACCCCATAATAAAATCAATCAATCAATCAGAATGAGCCCAAAAAAATGGAGAAACAAAGGTTGGTAGTGTTTCTTAAGCCCATACCGCCAAACCTAACGGGCAGTGTAGATTCTTTCCATGCTTGATCGTCCATTTTACAATTTACGATTTGTTCAAGTTCGCAATGCTCTACAGCAGGGTGTGGTTCGCAAAAGGACATGGGTTTGAGAATCGACGTGGAATATGGTGCAGTAAAAAAAGGTTTGGTGTGATTTTAGCATTGTCAGTCGATTCACCAGTCGAACAAAATCATCTTTCTTGGAACGTATTGCCAAGGCAATTCCATTGTCTGTAAGCGGCGCTCCAAGCAACGAAATGTCGATATCTCACCCACGGAATATACATTTTTCGTGCTTTTGTACATAAAAAGTGTTTGAAAATGTGCATTTAGTGTACTTATGTTATCTGGGCAAGTTCGCGAACTGCATTAAAAATTTATATTCTGACTAAAAGTTCTTTCAATAGCTTTTACCCCAATTTTCGATGCAATAAACAAAGGGTGACGACAAAGCTATGAGAACAAAATAATTTCTTAGTAATTTATTATTGAATAACAATAATCATCATTGATATATCGTGTCTTTTGTGCTACATCGCATTTTATTAATTAAAACAAAATGAATCAAAAAATTGAAAGATGTCACCTTGTTTACGGGTATTCTACTGTCAATAATAATTACTAATATGTTTGTGCATGAATGGTATTTTCCCTCCATTGTACTTAGTAATAATCGCATCATCTGTATTAATAGAAGTTTATTGTCATGCATACCCTGGAAAAAATCAATTTCTGATTACATTTCCACAATGAAAATCATTGAAACATTATGTAGAACCTCCATGTAGTTTTACACGCGTACAATTCATTTATTTGTACACATGAAACACCACGTGTAAACAAAGTCAACACAATTTACGTATCCTATTGAAAAATACGTAGACCGAGAGAACAACAAGTGTATGCTTTTACCCTCTGAAAAATTAGTAAACATTCTCGTTTCAATAGGGAACGACCGGAACACTCGAGAGGGTTGTTATCCGATTTCTTTTGCATTTTCTTGAATGTTTTATGATTTATTTGCTTCGATGGATATAGGTGAAAATGTGTTCAATTTTCACATTCAATTCTGGCAAACTTGTCGATCATCCCATTAGTACTACCATTATCCGTCGCAAAAGGGATTTCTGCAATTTTTATTCCGAGAATTGGAATTGAAAGTGAATATGTAAAGCTTAAGTCATGTATATACTAATAGATAATCGATATCCAAATATTTCTCTGAACCAATGACACATTAGGTATAGACTGGCAATCTTTAAGAAAAAATTAATGCAAATGGAAGCAAACAGGAAATGTGAACTGTAAAGTAGTGTTAGTGCGTCCACCTAATTCACGTGGATTTCGTATTTTTAGCAAACAAATCAGTTCGAATTATATACTGGTGTGCGATGTGCATACTTCAGTCTAAAGACTGGTTTTACTTAGCCATAACCTGAAGCCCGAATGAAAATACGTGATTTGTGTGAAGTATGTCACTGCTATAAACATTCGAATTCGTTTGGAAAATTTGATTAGGAAAATATTACATTTTGATGCAGGAAACGTTTTCGCAATTAAAAGTGATTACCGAGGGTTCCAAAAATTAGTTTCAAGTTTGTCATATACCGTTGTGAAATTTTTTTCAAAAGTAGACGAAGGCAATCAATTAGTGAATTGTTTATGCATGTAACCAACACAACTAACGATTTTCTAGCGATTTTCAACAAGCAAGAAGTCATGCGATGTTTATTCACCCGCTATCTGCGGTGCTCTGTTTTACACGAAATAAATTCTCACTCGCGAAGGAAAATGTGAGATAAAGGTGAGATAAGCGTTCGTGTTTGATGAAAATAGGGACACTGGGTGGTGTTTTGTTGCCTACGAAATATAGTTCTCTTGAAGTGAGAAAATTCGCTGAGAAAAAATTTGGGTTCGAATTTTTCATCTTCATAACTTTTTGGAACATCTGGTTCATTCATTCACGTGAGCCACCTCATCTTCCATTATTGGGGTGTCGGCTTCCGAATTTTAAAGTGAAAGTGGAAGGAGTGTAAACTATTTACATTATCATGGTCATCAAAAAATTCACAAGAAATTATTTCGTAGAGTAAGGAACACATATACAGGAACTTTTTGACTTCCCACCCTTGTGACGTACCCCCGGAAAATATTTTTCCCGGATTCTACGAAAAGTTTTAGGCCGAAGTGTCTTTTTACCCATTAAAATCGCTTCAGTCGATCCGAAGATACGAGTTTTTGAAATTTCCATTTACTCATTCAAATGAGGGAAAAGCGGATATTTTTAACGAAGTGACTATTCGCCAGCGCCGGCGAATAGACAGAAGATATCAAAGTGGTTATTCGCTGCGCCGGCGCCCATGGAAACCTAGGGAACTTGTCCTTTTACGAATTGTACCGAAATTTAGGTCGCTTAAGAAACTAGTGAACTTGCGCTCTAAGGAAACCTCACGAAGACCTAGGAAATTTTCCTTTTACGAAATGCCTCGAAACCTAGGCGGGTAACAAAACTAGGGACTTTGCGCTTTAAGGAAATATTCACGGAAACCTAGCGAGTTTGTCTTTTCAAGAATTGTTCCGAAAACTAGGGCGCTGAGGAAACTAGTGAACTTGAGCTTTAAGGAAACGTCAGGAAGACCTATGAATTTTTCCTTTTGCGAAATGCCACGAAACCTGGGTGAATAATGAAATTAGTGACAAAATATATGAAAATGGCTAATAGCACTAATAATGAAATAAACGAGTTCAGACCAGATAACACGTAATAATCATTTTCATATGTGGTTGCTATTCGATGGCGCCGGCGCCTGCGAACAGCCACCACATATGAAAATGGCTATTCTCCGGCGCCGGCACCATCAGATAGTAGCTTTCATATATTCCGTCTATTTACCGGCGCCGCCGAATAGCCATTTTCATATGTGTTGGCTATTCGCCGGCGCCGGCGAAAAGTCACTTTCATATGTGTTGGCTATTCGCCGTCGCCGGCGAATAGTCATTTCCATATCTTTTCACTATTCGCAGGCGCCGGCGAATAGCATCTACCTATTTTTAACTGACAGATTTTGCAAACATTCTTACTCTGTTACTTTTTAGGATCTCGGAAACGGCTCCCACGATTTTGCTGAAATATTGAGGGTAGCTTCATATAGTAAAATTAGTCGACACGTATTTTTTTGTTCCTTAAAAAAACTGACCCTTCCTGGGATTTCTATGATTTAGTCGCTTCCAGACTCAGTCAGGATGACTCAATATCTCTATAACTATAAGAGTTAGAAGGTTGCTTGAAAAGGCAAACTTGTAGAGGATTCAGTTTTAGCGAACACATGTTTCAGAGTTTTGGGAAGGTATGGCCCAATCCTTATAATATGGCGCTTGTAGAATCCGGAGGGATCTAGATCTATGAGAGTTAGAAAGTTGGTTCCAAAGGCAGAGGGTTTTTTGGAAAAATGACCGATTGCCAGGATGCAGTCACTTCAAGAATTGGGAGGGTTTCCATAGCACTCTTCAACTTCCAACAGGTTCTTTGATATTTTTCTGTTATTCTCCACAAGAGTGAGGTCATGCAATGGGGCTTCCTAGGTTTATGGATTATTGTGGATTTCTTTTTCACTCTCCAACTTCCATCAGGTTTTTTGATATTTTTCGGTTGTTCTCCACAAGAGCGAGGTCACCCAAAAAGGCTTCCTAGGATTTTGTGATGAATGAGATTTTGTATATTTGTAGAGAGATAAACTTACGAAAGTAAATGCACAAAAGTTCTGAAATCAGAAAAGGGTGACGCATTGGTGAGGGATACGCAAAAAAATTAAACCGAAGTTACGTTGTGTTTTTACAAAATTGCGTCACAAATGAAAGACCCTCATTCATCATCTTTCATCATTAAACTTTATAGACCATTTATACCTTTCGGCGTGAGGTCTTTACTCCCAGTAGGCATAGGCATAGGCCAGGATTGTCATGACTACTTCACCTACTTCCACATTCCCTTGCAAATTGCCCTGCTTGATAATCTTGTCCATAAAAATTATAAACAGAAGAGGGGAGAGACAATAACCCTGAGTTACTCCCTCATCAACCTCGAAAGACTCACTAATCTCACCATCTATTCTTACCGTAGCATTGCTCTCTGAGTAAATGCTTTTAATGGCGCCCAATAAACTCCCATTGACGCCGTATTCGCTAAGCACCCCAAACAGCTTTTGCCTCGGTACCCGATCAAATGCCTTTTCTAAGTCGATCTACTAGAACACTCGCATAAACCTTCCCGACCACGTACAACAGCGAAATCCACCTGTAGTTGCTACAAACTTTGCAATTGCCCTTCTTAAAAATTGGAGCAATAACACCGAAGCTCCAGTCAACGGGTACGACCGAGGACTTCATGGCTAAATTAAAAATCCTACAAAGACATTGAATCCCGCCTGGCCCACTATTCTTAATAAATTATGTCCTAATTTCGTCTACCCCTGCGGATTTCTCTGCCTTCAACTTGCTGACCTTCCATGACACCTCCTCCTGTAATTTCCTCTTCACCTTCCCAGCTAGGACCCGCTTCCTAGTTCTACTACCAGATTGATAGAGGGAAACAGATCCTAGAAGGAATCCCGCCAGGTTCCCAGGACTTCACCATTACCTGTAATTAACTGACCATCCTTACCCAAAATGCTACCGCAGCCCTCTTTTTCACCACCACGCCTAATGCCTTTGATCGTCGACCAGAATTTCTTACCCCTTCCCTGACCTGCTTCTTCCAATTCCTCCCCGAACTTCTTCCATGCCAGGTCCTTCGCCTACTTAACTAGAGCCTTAACCGCCTGCCTACACGCCCTGTAAGCCTCTTTCTTCCCTTCCGTTTTATCCTGTAACCAAATCAAATACAGCCTGCTTTTATCCAACACCGCCTTTTTGATATCTGCGCTCCACCAACTCGTCTTTTTTTCCCCATATCCACTATCCTCAGCTGCACCCAAAACAAATTTCTTAAAATTTGTCCACTCAACCTCAATTTCCCCGCAGTTCGGAGGAAGCCCCTCAAAACCTTCTGTGAACCTTGCCATGAAACGAGCCCTAACTTCCTCCTCCTTGAATTTTCCTACACGAAATTTGCAAACAACCACTTTCTTACTTTTAGCCTGACAGAGCTTACCAACTGACAGATGGGTACCCAGAAGGTAGCGGTCCGAACTGAAAGTGAAACCTCTGAAAACACGTGTGTTCTATAATCATGTAATCAATTACTGATTTATGACCCAAACTATCATTGACGTAAGTGTACCGATGGATTCATTTGTGCTTAAAGAAAGAGTTTGTTACTGCTAACCCGTTAAAATCACAGAAATCTAACAACCGCCTTCCATTTGAGTTCAAAGTATCTTCCCCGAATTTGCCTACTACTCTTTCATAACCCCTATTGGTTTTACTATTCTCGCGTTAAAATCGTCCAACAGAATCACACACTCACTTCCCTTTTTGGTAACAACATCCCCTAACTGCTCGTAAAAGGCGTCAAGATCGCCAGCGCTGCTACCCTCGCATGGGCTATAGACACTAACCATCAGATAAACACCACCCGCTAACTTGATATCGATCCACACGATCCCTTTATTTACGTATCGCACGCTCAAAAAAAATTTCTAATTCCTGCCTGATAGCCATTCCAACTCCCCAGTTTGCCTGCCGGAGTGAACGCCAGACAAAAACACTTTATAGCCGCCCACCAGCTCCTCTGTCCCTTAGTTCTAATGTCGCTGAGCGCTAATATGTCTACTCTACCATAACCCTTAGCCAGTTCTATCAATTCATTCTTGCGACCCCGAAAACCCCCGTTTACGTTTAGGCTTCCAAGAAACAAACCACCAACCTTTTCAAATTGCCTGATCGCCAACGATAGGGTACCTGTTATGTCCCGTGTTGGTCGTACCCCATGACCAACACTCGTCCGAGGCTGAGCCAAATTATTTTTGAAAGACCCTACAACGAAATATTTTTCTGTGCTTTTACACTGGTGGGTCTGGCATTTGTGACGCAATTTTTTAAAAACACAACGTAGCTTCGGTTTAATTTTTTTGCGTATCCCTCACCAATGCATCATCCTTTTCTGGTTTCAGAACTTTTGCAAGCAAACATAAAGACTTGCGTCACATCTCCTCTGTAAGAGGTTTTTTTTTGTGCTTGACGTATTTAGGAGAAGGTTGATCTAATGACTCGGTATGTAACTATATTTATAGAGTTTAGATAGAGATACCGGTGCACTTTCCTTATCAACTTTTTTTGAGAGAGAGCAAAAACCAAAAACCTTTTAGTCATGAACTTCTCCAAGTATTAAGAGTATGCAAAGACATTTTAATATTTACTCTGTGTACTAAATTTCCTACAAGTTGATGAATTTTATGCATTCATGTTTCAACCATACCAAGAGTTTCTCGGAATTAGTTTTAAGTTAGATTCGCCCGACAATAATATTATCTCCAGATAGTTCAAGATCAGGCGATTTACTTGCCAGAACTGATCAAGTCGATCCAGAACCTCTCTACGCTTAACTAAAGATGTATAATACTACAAAACATGTGGAAGCTGCAATACATTACATTGCAACGAGGATGTAAAAGTAGATTTAAGTCCAAGGAGCACCAATTTCAAACAAGAAAACTCAGCTTTGTCTAGGTAAAGAATATATTTTCATCATTTAAAACGTACATCATTAGAGATATGTAGTCAATTAATTGAAAGCGTCTACAGTTAAAATTGTATAAAAACTTTTTTCTTTGATAAACTCATTAACACGTTCGATTCGAGTTACATTTTAATTTAAAAGTACTCAGAAATGCAATCTCTCTCCAGTTCACACCATTTTGCTTCTTTCAATGGGGGACATGAGCGGCCACCATTTTTTGAGTGTCTTATTATCTTTCTGTACCGTTGCATTTTGCCGATGCCGCAAGTTTTGTCGCAGGGACTCCATTCGGACCAATCTCCAACTCTGCAATCCCTCTTTTGTTGGGTATTTTTTTTCTTGACGGAATTACGATTTTTATTTTTGATAACATTTTTGCTGAAATCGTTAGTTTTGGCTGTTTCTGGATCAGTTGATGAATTTATACTGAAAGTAAATGAAGGAATTGATTTTAATTTCATAGTTTTCGGCTCTGGTTTCGACCTTATACTCAGAAAGAAAATGTTACCTGTGACAGGTAAATTTTACAGGTAGAATTTTTAAGTCTTTTTTTTAAGTGAAACTTAAAATTTCAAGAAAAAGGTCTTTTGCCTGCAGAGAGAAAATCGCACTTGGATTGAATTGCTACACTCGTTGCGCTCCGGTTGAACTAGTTAAAGATTTTCTTCAAACTAAACCCTGACAAAATATCTTAAAAAGCTGCATGTGAGTTGAGCGCCCACATACACCTTTACTTAAGTTTCAAGTTTTAAATCAAATGCAACCCTGTGACAACCGCAAAAACGAGAAACTCACCTTAATTTGATTTTAGCTAAAAGTTTTGATCTTATGCGTTCCTTTTCGCTTGGAATAAATTCATTATTGAATGTTTCCTTCGTTCGACGTTCTTCCTCAATTTCTGCAGAGAGCAGTTCGTTGTTGGGAACGATCGAAAGCTCTTGGTTGAGTTTAAGCGGCGCTGTTGTGATTAGAGGGAATTCTTCTTCCGCATCGTGATATGTCTTCAGGAGCCGGTACTCTTTCAGCTGCAAAGTTTATGCTTTAGCAGATTTCAAGAGGATTATAAAATCGATGGAACCTTAATGAATGTCACTGTTGCAATAGGCGGAAGTTCCTTTAACTGCGGATAGAAGAAACTGCCTGCCTGGTGAGCAGGGTACCCGGATGTTATGCGATAAATAACGCCGGTTGGTTCAGTTGGCCAATCTGGAGCTGTAAACGTAAAACCGTTATCAGTTCCAGCATCCAAAGGATGTAGTGCGACGGTTGCATTGTCGATCCAAATATCATTTTCGCAAAGCTGAAAAAATTTACAGTACGAAATTTCCTCAACATTTCGTCGATGTGATTCGAAATTACTTTACCTTGAATGAATCAACACCCACAAACCAGTCTGGAGATGGAGTGATTTTCGTAGCAAAAGACACCAGCGAATGATTCACATCTGCGAAGAAGGTGGCATCGTTGTAACCTCTACCAGTCAAAATTGCTGGAGCCGTAAAATCAAACTCGTCCATTGATTTATATTCCAAATCATTTGTTTGGCCAGTTTCCGCAAACATTTTCATACCGTTTGAGGCAACTTTCCCTATGCTAAATAAATTGAACGAGGCATCATGTGTGAGACCTGAAATAGCATTTCTTTAGTAAGTAGAAAACTTGTAGCAATTCATTTAAAGAAGCACCCAAATAATTCCTCAAATTCCTTTTCATATTTAAAATTACAGTGAAAAGTTACGAAAGTTTTTTTTTTCAAAATTTGCTATCAGAGTTTCACATCCCTTTATAAGTAACTACGCAATTTTTTGCTGACTGAAACTTTTGGATTTTTTGGTAGGAATCTGTAATATTGTACATCATGTGACTCTTTTGAAGCGAGGGGCAGATAATCGTGTATTTTGAGTGCAAATAAGGCTCGCAACCTGTGATCTGATCTAAAAAACCAGAAACCTGAGTTTACCTGAACCTGATTTTGTAAGCTGTGAGCTGACCTGATCTGACCTGAACCTGTTTTGGCCTGACCTGACTTGACCTGATTGACCCGAAAAAAATAAAGATAACTGAAACGATAGATTTCATAGTAAACGTCGAGTATTTATGAATTTACTTTGCCGTTCATATTATTCATGTAATGTCAAGTTTTTCTTATCTCCATCTCCATCAACATTTGTACTGATGTACACAGTCTACACTCAGTAATAGTGTCCACTGGATCGTTGAATGAGAACAAAGAATAACATTAATTTTATAGAAGGTATAGGAATGGCTCGTTTTGGATCGAACTGACTCAAAACATATGAAGGGACCTGTACGTATCAGAATAGATGTGGCAAACAGAGTTGATGTTACGAAAAGACTCGAACGTATTTGTGTTTGAAATTACGTCCACATTAAGTTGTATTGGAAATTGCTGATAGGGCAATATTGAAAAACCCGTCCGAAGAAACGGTGTAAAAAAGCCCTCCCGAAAGCACAAAATTGATCTCCAAATAGACAAAAACGTTCGCCTCAATTTTCTCTACAACATAGCAAAAAACAATTTTTTTGTTAAGGGACGACTTTAGGACCGACCTAGGGCCATAAAGAAATACCTCTGACACATACTTCAATAGACAAAATTTTTCCCCTGAATCTGCTCTGCAATATGACAAGAAAATGTTTTTTTGGTTAGGGCCGACCTTAGGACCGACCAGAGGCCTAGTTGAGTCCCAAACACAGGCCCAAATTTGTTTATGAATATAATTCGGTACACGGTTACCTCTCAAATAGAAAAAGAATCAACAAAATCAGTTAGGATTTGCCCGATTTATGTAAACAAAAACACGTTGGGCCTAGTTTCAGGGTCCTGGCTGAGTTCAAGGGCTCTTATCAAAAGACTCCCTTCCATAAAATGTGAGACATTCCCAGACCTTTCGATTCAAATTTTTTTTTTGAAAATCGGAAAAGATTTACCCGAGTTATGTACAAAAAACACGTATGGCCCTAGCATAGACTCGGTTTTAGTGCCCTAGCTAAGTCCAAGGACTCAAATTTGCAAAAGTTTCTTTCATAAATTGTCGGCCCAGATCTTTCAAGCAAAAAAAATAATGAAAATCAGAAAAGATTTACCCGAGTTATGTACAAAAAACCAAAAACCACTTAAACGGCCCTAGCTCGGCGGCCCTTAGGCCGACAGTGCCCAGATTCATGTTCATAAAAGATTTTTCGATTACCTTTCACGGAAAAAAAAGTTTTTGAAAATCGGTTGAGTTTTACTCAAGTTATCGCGGTGACGGACGGACATTTTTTTTATTGCTGATTCGTCATCTAAGGACCATGATCGATGTTCCCCATTTACTCCCCGGTCGAAATTGGGGTGGTTACAAACGTCGTGGTAAACGCATAAGACCCCTTTTCGAAGAACTTCGTTCTTCGTACGGGTCTAAAAAATTTCACCTGTATTTTTCAGTTCAAATTAGGATCGAAAAAGTTAACATCAATCAATTTATGGGAAAGGTAGGGTTCAATTTTGCTTCGAAAACAGCAACCTAGAACCCAATATGAGCAGCCATTCAGGTCTCAGGTTCCGTTCACGTCTGACCCAAATTTGACCATAACCTCAGGTTGACCCTGAATATGTACGAAGTTGGATAAATCCTAACTGATTTTGTTGATTCTTTTTCTATTTGAGAGGTAATCGAGTACCGAATTATATTCAAAAACAAATTTGGACCCGGTGCTTGTGCTTAGGTCTGCCCTAAGGTCGGCCCTAACAAAAAAAAGTTTTTTTGCTATGCTGCAGAGCAAATTGAGGGAAACATTTTTGTCTATGGAAGTATGTGTCCGAGACATTTCCTTATGGCCCTAGGTCGGTCCTAAGTTCTGTCCTAGACAAAAAAATTGTTTTTTCACTATGTTGTATGGAGGGAAATATTTTTGTCTCTAAGTATGTGTCCGAGACCTCTCCTGACCCCAGGTCGGTCGGTCCTCAGGTCTGCCCTAGACAAAAAAATGGTTTTTTGCTATGTTGAAGAGAAAATTGAGATGAACATTTTTGTCTTTTTGGGGGTCAATTTTGTACTTTCGGAAGGCCTTTTTTGCATCGTTTCTTCGGACGGGTTTTTCAATATTGCCTTCTAGGCAATTTCCAACACAATTTAATGTGGACGTAAGGCAATATTTACTTATATACGTTCGAGTCTTTTCGTAACATCAACTCTGTTTGCCGCATCTATTCTGATACGTACGGGTCCCTTTATATGTTTTTCTTGGAAAAGGGGTCTTATGCGTTTACCACGACGTTTGTAACAACCCCAATTTCGACCCGGGAGTAGGGGGGAGCATCAATCATGGTTCTTAGATGACGAATCAGCAATAAAAAAAAGTCTGTCCGTTCGTCCGTCCGTCACCGCGATAACTTGAGTAAAACTCAACCGATTTTCAAAAACTTTTTTTCTCTGAATCTGGACACTGTCGGCCCAAGGGCCATTGAACTAGGGCATTTTAAGTGGTTTTTGGTCTTTTGTACATAACTCAAGCAAATCTATTTCGATTTTCAAAAATTTCTTTGAAAGGCCTGAACATGCCGGACATTTTATGGGGGAAACTTTTTTGAATTTTGCGCTTCTCAGCCAAGGCCTTAAAACTGAATCTCTACTAGGGCCCAACGTGTTTTTTCTACATAAATCGGGTAAATCTTATCCGATTTTCAAAAACGTTTTTTTGCCTGAAAGATAATCACCAAATTCGTTACAGGATTGAGTTTGGGCAAATTTGGAGGAAAATTTTCGAAGTTATGGCGGAAAAAGTGGTTTTTTGAAGGTTTGTGGAGTTTTTTCACTTATATCTCTGCGAAATTAGAACGGAAATCGTTCTTCAAGGTTTTGAATGAAAGATGTGGACATCAAAAATTCAAAAAAATTAAATTAGTGAAAATCGCTTGATTGGTTCGGGCTGAAGAGCCTTCAGTGTGGGCCAAACTACGATATTTGGTGACTTCTCGTGAATATTTCTTTAATTATGAGGTTCTTTTGTGCGGCTTTGCAGAGAAAATAGATGGAAACATTTTTGTTCACGGCACTATGGGTCAGGGGCCTCTCCTAATTGCTCTAGGTCGGTTCGGCCCTAGTGCAATTTTTTTTTTAAATTTTGAGATTTTTTTGAGGTTTTAGAGAGGTGCTGTTTCTTTGGACGGGTTTTTCAATATTGCCCTCTTGGCAATTTCCAATCCAATTTAACGTCGACTTAATTTCATGCACTTAAGAGTGAAGGCCACATTTCGAATGTTTTTGCAACATCTATTCTGTTTGTCACATCTATTCTGATACGTACGGGTCCCCTGCATATGTTTTTTATTAAAGTTAGGCTTTCAGGGAAGAAAAAGTTTTTGAAAATCGGTTGAGTTTTACTCAAGTTATCGCGGCGAGGGACAGACGGACGGACGGACATTTTTTTTATTGCTGATTCGTCATCTAAGGACCATGATCGGTGCTTCCCTCTACTCCTCGGTCAAAATTGGGGTGGTTACAAACGTCGTGGTACCCCGAAGTACTTCGTTTTTCGTACGGGTCTAAAAAAACAAAAACAAGTTATCCTTGGGTCGGTGAAATGTCTAAACAGAACTAGCTTCAAAACACCGCCGAGAGGTTGTTTAACTTTGAAATTTTTCGACCGACGCACAGCTCTGGTCCTAAAACACATATTTTACACGTACAATTTTCTGAATTTTTTGGGTATGTTCTAGAGACAATAGACAATTACGAATTTTTTGGAGAAACTATTATTTGGTCTATCTTTTCTATTGATACGTTTCGTTCATATAGGTCCGGGGTAAGCAGGTGTTCCTTCATTGGACACATTGCTACCGCGTGGTTATAACGATTTGAAGATATTTATTTTATGCAGGAGTTAATGTTATTCAACGAATTCCTAAAAGAACATCTATTTCTCATATGTTCCAATGAGTCGGATCGAATCAAAAGCAGAAAAAAATGAAATACAGCCACTAAAATACAATTTTTAGCATTTCGAACATTCATTGATGCGGCAATTTGAACCCAAAAACTCCGCGCCACTGAACAAAATATTTTACCCTTTAAATCCAATGAATAAAACATTAGGCACTAACCAAAGGTCTTCGACCATTGTGCTTGTGGTTTCCAATTCGGATAATGTTTTGGAAATACGTCTCTGGTCCAATACGTTTGCAGTACGAATTTATAGGCAATCAAAACATTCGAACTCTGACTGCAGCCATTTTCCGCAGAATATTGATCAAACTTACTACTTTCGCTTATATTTATTGCGTAAACTCCCTCAATGATCATCGCGTAAAGGTAAATGGTAAAACAATTGTTTAACACTAATATTGCCGTCGATGTGTACTTCATGGTTTGAAAGTTAGCTTTTCTTTCTTATATTTTGTTAAATTTGTACAAAAAGTTATATTTCAAGATACAACCATTTCGGTGTTATTAGGCACACAATAAATAATTGAACAAATGTGACACTTTCACTGGGTTATTTCATAAAAGACTCGGAGACAATTAAACATTTTGAACATTCAATAACCAAATAAATGAACGATGTTGTTGATAATAAATATCTAAAAGCAACAGAAATGAAATAATGATAAATATAGACATTCATTGACGGATGTACGCATGACCCTTTTTACTCCCCCATTGTACATAAAGTTATTTCTTGCAACAACTTCTGATTACACTGAGAAAAAGGATGTTCACAGTGATGGAAAATGTGATTTAACGTCCTTGCAACGTCCGATGGAAAATCACTGCGATTCAGTTCAGTACTGGGCTATAAATAAATTATATGTTGTTATAAAATCATTTTTTATTTTCTTCAAAAACACCATTTATTTGGTATGGATAGTACAATTTTAACAAAATTTGTCAATTTATTACTACAGTTGAGTTGTACTAAAGAAATTTTTAAGGAAATAACTTCAGTAAGACGCGTGCGGGACGGCCGACTCAATAGTCATGTCCCGAATTGCCATTCGAAGACTCCGGAGATTTCAGGATGTTCTTCCATAGGTTAGTTCATGTGGTTTGACTCGTTTCAGCCTCCTCATTTCGTCGGTTATATCCAACAACTGGATAGCTTCCACATTGGTGTGATTAAGTAGCCTTTTTTCGTGTTTAATGGCGTTAGTACGAATTACTTCTTCTACCCATTCGATTTTTAGGTCTTTATGTAATTCCTTGTTTGTTACAAAGCGGTATGCATTAGTAATCATGCGAAGGAAAATATTTTGGCTTGTTTGTATTTTCTCTGTATTTGTTTTTTTCGTACAGCCCCATAGTTCGGAGCCATACGTCCAGATTGGTTTGAAGATGGATTTATAGATCAATCTTTTAGAGTAGAGGCTCAGTTTGGAGTGATAACCGATGAACCAGTACATTTGTCTCGTTTTATGCTTCATTTGTTGTTTTTTCAGTCTCACGTGATGCTTCCAACTGCCTTTGCTGTCCAAATGTAGGCCCAGATATTTTGCTGACTCTGCTTGCGGAACGTGATTTCCATTCAGTGATATACGGTGGTTGCTTACGTGACGCAACGTAAAAGTGATGTGATTGGATTTATCCTCGTTGAGTTTTATCTTCAATAAAAAGTTTCTTTTAACATCCATTTTGATATCACCTTAGGTGAGCCCTGTGAACCAAAAGGGTTCTTAGGAGGGTTAGTTTGAGAGTTCTAAAGGGAATTAGGTGGGGGGTTTGGAAGAGTTTTTTATACCGTTGCTCTGGACTAGTTTTTTAATATCAGTAAGTTGATAAAATTTCATTGGTTCAGGCTTCATAGAGAATCGTACGGGTCTGCATAGCGTAACCAAACAATACTGAACCACAATTCTTTACAAATTAATATCTGAGGCCTTCTTCACTCCTGTACTGATTTGTTTGTTTAAAATGGGGATAGTAATCAATGTTGCTTCATTTAGCATCAATATTGATGTCATTATTATTAATCGTATGGTACAGGAACGGAAAAGCGAAAACCGACAAGTTTCTGATTTATCATAAGAATTTACCATACAAATCAGAAACTTGTCGGTTTTCACTTTTCCGTTCATGTATTAGCTACAATGAATATCATAAAAACTGGTTAATTCTCTCTATTATATTTCTAAGTCCAAGTTTTCAAGCCACTCAACGGCTTCATCTGTTACTGAATTGAGATCACTTAAGTTGCCACAGAACCATCGAAGATTGCAATTATCTAAAAAATGGTTCATCGTTTGAATCGTCACATCGTCGCAATTGAAGGTCAAAGAGTCTACGAATTTCCATCGATGCGACCCATGTCCCCATCTGAATCGATTTAAAATCCTCCATTCGCGTCTGCCCAAATCGAAACCATCGAGTCTTTCGCTTGGATTTTCCACCATCGATTTGTTTGTGAATTCACAACTTTCAGTATTCCAGGCATCGTTGATGTTAAATTGTTGTGTCTGGATGATCGGATCAGTCCACATGGGAGACCGCGAAGTGAGTCTTGGTGGTGGTGGAGTTTCCAGTTCGTCGGCTATCGGAAGTCTATAGCCACGGGATGAGTCTAAACATTTATACCACTCGTTACATGCCGCTAATTGACGTCGAAGGTGGGGAGGAGCGATATTTGATAAAACATGGAGCCATGGAACTGGGGTTGAGTCGACTGATCCTGTGATCGTTCTCATGGCGATGTTAAGTTGCGTGTCCACTTTGGTTACATGGCTGCTCCTACACCAAACAGGCACACAGTATGCAGCCGCAGAATAAACCAGAGAACGTACTGAAGTTCTAAGTGTATTACCATTTGCAAATTTATTGTAGATTTCAGCTTTGATAGCGCCGGTTTAAATTTTAGTGAGCGGTTCAGCGGGACCCCAAGATAAATTGCCGTGCTGTTGTATGGAATTTCGACACCATCTAGCTGTACTCAAAGTCATTGATGTCATTGACAGGCTCTAACAGCGGACACAAATGCTGTACTATTTCAATGTCGCCGTATGTTTCAACAACTTTCGATATTTTCTCAGGTTTCATTAAACCCTATAATCAATATTTTATAATAGGGGCTCTGTGTTCTCACGCCGCACCTGCTACAATAAACGTGCGGCGGACTACAATGCGCTAATGGATTCCAGTGTAGTTGGGCCGGGGAAATTTAGAAATCCGCGTAAGACTAGCTGGGAGAATTACAGATAAAGCTTATCGAGCTCCCTAAAACCGATAACGGGAAAAATACTAACACTAAATCTAATCAATCAGACAAATAAAGCTCTAAACGAGGCAATTCTCACGACGTTTGAAGAAAACTGCGATCTTAGTAGCCCTCCGCCACCTGGGAAAATCCCAGGGTGGGCAAAAGAATTAACAGAACTGAAAAGGACTTCAAGATCCACCTTCAATAAAACATATAATTCTAGGAAATATGCAGACGCAGAGGTTCAGAACAAATTGTGGGACCTCCACTACGCTGCGAAAAGGGAATACAATTAGAAAACTTATATTTTGCTCATAGTTTCGTTTCTGTTGATTGACCAGCTGGTGCACTCATACATAGAAACATAGAAAAAATTTTGCTTCTGTTGTATGTTCTTCAACTGGTTTATTGCCGTTGTGTATGAAAAGAACACAAAAGAACAACGGCAATAAACCAGTTGAAGAACATACAACAGAAGCAAAAATTTTTCTATGTTTCTATGTATGAGTGCACCAGCTGGTCAATCAACAGAAACGAAACTATGAGCAAAATATAAATTTTCTAATTTTATGTAAAGGTCCTTCCTTAATACCACTGTTAGAAACCACTGGAAATATATCACAAAAGAGGTTGAAACAAGCCGGCTGATGGCCAAATTAAAAAACGCCGTAGCCAGAAGCCCGGTCATACCGGAAATACTGAACAAAGCTCATGGTACAGAAACCACCAACAGTGATGAAGCTCTGGAGGTGCTAATAAAAAAACACTTTCCAGACATAGACCCAGACACAACTACCACAAAAAGTGGTCGCCTTAGGAAACGCAAGCCAAAACCAAAGGATTGAACGGTAATCAATAGACTCATTACGGAAGAAAGATTCGCTTGGGCAATAAATTCCTTTCACCTGGAATCGATCAAATCACAAACCTGTTTCTGGCAAGCATTAGCATATCTGCCAATAGCCAAAGTAATTTGTATCCCTAAGCAATCGTACTCTGAGGCGGAGGCTTGCAGATCACTCAGTTTAACCTCAACTTTTTTAACGATAACGGAAAGACTGATGGACAGGCATATCAGAGACGTTCCTCTGAAAGGAAAACCGCCTCATAACAAACAACATGCGTATCATCAGTAGAATCGGCTACACACAATTTTGTCGGCAAGATTGAAAAGGCCCTCTGACAGGAAAAATAAATGCCTTAGGGGCATTCCTGGACATTGTAGGAGCCCTCAATCTAATAAGCTACGAATCAATCGAAAAAGCCGCTAGGCATTTTAATGTTGACGACATTGTGATAATCTGGATCAAGTTCATGCTGAAAAACAGGCTTATTAAAGCCAGCTTTAACAAAACTCGAGCAAGGTTGAAGTTGCTGCTAAAGGTTGTCCGCAAAACTCAGAAGGATTTGCTGATAACCTTGTTTTAATGATCATCAAGAAATTTGAGAGCACGCTGAGCTCGCTGATGAAGATAGTGGGCAAATGGTGTGTTGATGAAAATGGACTAATTGTAAATCCACAGAAAACTAAATTGGTACTCTTTACCAACAAGAAGAAACTAAAGCACCTTCAAAGAACCGAAAGTGAATGGCATACAGCTAAAATTATTAGAAGACGTAAAATTTCTAGGTTTAATCTCAGACAAAAAATTGAACTTTAACAAGCAAATTGAAGAAAGAATAAAAAAAGCCGCGAAGATATACTGACAATGTAGGGCATCCATTGGGAAAACTTGGGGCTTAAAGTCAAGAGTAGTAAAATGGCTATACACGGCGATCATGAGATCAATACTATTCGGTGCTATGACAAATCTCCCAACCGTAATTCGTACACTTTATTTTCGTACAATTCGTTTTCGCACACCTTATTTGCGTACACTTCAATTTCGTACACTACAATTTTGTACACTTCGATTTCGTACACTTTCCTATTTCGTACACTTCAATTTCGTACACTCTAATTTCGTAGACTTTCTATTTCGTACACTTCAATTTCGCACACGAAATAAGAAAGTGTACGAAATTGAAGTGTATGAAATTAGAGTGTACGAAATTAAAGTGTACGAAATAGTAAAGTGTACAAAATTGGCATTGAACACAGGAGCTATGAGGAGCTATGAGGTCAACACCTACGAAAGCTCTAGAGATACTCACAGACACTCTCCCAGCAGATCGATATGGAAAACAAGAAGCCATGGCAACAGAAATAAGGCTGGGAAATACGAACTGCTGATACAGCCGCATATATGGACTTGCAAACATTCTCCTAAAGAATGCAAATGTAATCCCCGAAGTGCTTATGCATATGCACATTGCACATAGACAAGTGTAACCCTCAATACTTTTTTGACAACAAATTGAGTAGAATTGAAATCCCGTTAAGGGAAACATGGCAAAGTAGAAAAGGGGTCAGGGGCCGGCATTCATGCAGTCCACCTCGACATAAATGAATCGGTCGCGTTAGATAGCTATGCGACGACCACTCAATCTGAAACTTGTACTATCATCTACACGCTTAGAATATTAATCTCAAAAGAGACCCAAGGAAAGAACATAACTATCTACACAGACAGCCTAAAATCTCTAAAAGCTCACTGCTCCACCTCCAAAATCAAAGTTGAATGCACCCAACGATTGAACGAGCTAAGGCAGATCGACTAGCAAAAAAGGACAACTCGGGACCTTTTTGGGGACCAAGCCTGTCTCCAGGTTTGTCATACCGCACCCAAAATATAATTCGACAAACTTACAGAAACAAACACGATCTAGAATGGAGAAACTTGCCTAACTGCAAGCAAAGCACAACCATAATAGATGGCCGAAGTAGTTGGAATAGCCACTACTAAATAAATCCAAGACGGACCTAAGACTGAGGTGCAATAACAGGGCACTGTACATACAACGGACACCTTCACAAAATAAGCATCGCCGACTCGGCTACATGCATATATTGTGACGGGGAAGATGAAATCCCCCTACACCTCATGACGTCTGAAATCCTGAACTTTGTCAGAAAACTTGTTTAAAATTGGATACAAAAGAGGCCCAACCAAGCGGCCTAATTGTCAGTTCACTTTAAATATTTATTACTGCTGCTGGTATTAAAACTCTAGAAATTAGGTTAGAAATATCATGTACATGTAATTGTTTATAGGTGTGAACCAATAAACCAAACTAACTAGTGGTGAGTTTTATTACGACTCCGTTTCTTAGACCCCGCAACAAGGTCTCCCCCTTCAGATTCCTCAACCCGGCTTTTTGAATTTTAAGCCGGCGGTACTTCCACCCTAACTTGCACTCTTGCAGTGGAATTACAATGTCGTAATTTATGGTAAACAACTCGATAGCGTAGTGGTTAACACGTCTGCTTGCTACTATGAGATCGAGTTGCCAGTGCGTTGGTTCGAAACTCAGCCGCAGACAGATTTGTTCCGATTGTTAGATTTGTAAACAAAACAAAGCTAATTGAATCGGTTCAAGTCATGTGAAGTTGAGTACAGCGCGTATAGCGCTTACCGGTGACAGGCATTGTTGGGAGGTGCCGGTATTCTACTCCTACTAGTTTCGTTCCTAGTACATCTCATGGATGGCACTGGGTTTGTCGCACAGCTTACCACTGGCACAGTAAAAACTTTCCGGTAATGAAAGGATCTCAAATAGTAGAACCACAAAAAGTAGCGAAACTAGTAAATAATGATCTAGCCCCTAACCCTTCATGGGTTGTTAAGGCAGATTATTATTATTATTATTATTAATTTATGGTCATATTTTCCAGGGAGTTATTTTGTCCAGGGTAGATTTGACCTCTAACATCTCTGAGATCACCTGGCACACATAATCATCGCCATCGATGAGCCTTCTCTCAACAACAATCAATAAATCAATAATTTCAACATGTTGACCTACCTGTCGTTGTTTTTGTTTTGAGAGCCGTTTAGCGCATGTGATGTTCGAAACAACCAAATGGAGTCAACAGAAACATCAGAAAATAGTAGGAAGTGGAGGGTGAATGTACACAGGTAAGCAAGTACCACTAGTGAAGGCGTTTCTTAGAAAAGTTGTGAGACCCCAGCAGTGTCAGGTAACCGGAGGTGGATTTTTCCATGTTTCTATCTCTATAAGGATATATCCATTTAAAAATGGAAAAATGTAGTGTGGCCAACAGGATTATCTGCGTTTCTGAGCAAGTAACAGCTATGTCTCGTCTTCGAGAAAGTTTTTTGCGTTCCTCAAATTAGTCGGCATCAGCATTTGTATTATAGGGGCTCGTGGACATAATTTTCTGAAGAAGTTGTTGTCCACGCTACATTACCGTGGTTTGAACCATAAGGGGTGTTTTTAGCTGATCAGCGCAAATAAAATCGCAGCGTCCGCTTAAGTGAATTTTTTTGTTTCATTCAATTTGAGGTCAGATTTGTTATGCATATGAAAATAGAGTAAAAGATAAACGGGTTGACTTTTATGATAATTATTTATTACAAATTAACATCGCCCATCATAATTGACAGAATTTATGCACCACACAGCGTTCACTAACCTTTCGATTTCTCCATTCAGTGTGTCGAATTCAAGACAAGACAAAAAACTGAATTAAAGTGCAAAGTAAAGTGAAGTTGTTCTTTAACTTATCACTATTTCTTCTTGGTCTTCTTGATATTCTTCTACTTTTTCTTCGATGTTTGCATTAGTTCTATCTTTCTCACAAGGAACTTTTCGATTCTTCTTAGCTTTTCTCTTTTGTTTCATATCCTCCTCAAGTTTCGATATCATAGCCATCTGTTCGTTTAATTTTTGGTCCTTCAGAGTCTGACATTCGACTTTATGCATATTTCTGTAAAATATTAAAATTAAAAGAGAAGAAAGCTTCTTGTTTCATAATGTCTTAAACAAAAGCACAAAAGCTGAACTTCTTATAATATTTAAGTGCAAAAGACATGTCTCCCTGTGTCGTGCTCTAGCGTCATACTTTGCTCCAACAGCGGCTTCATCTTTCCGCTAGGTACCGGCCTTAAACAATTTTCAATGGAATTTTCCAGATTTGATCAAATAGCATCGTTTCTAGCGACCTTCCGTTGGGAGCGGTTTAAAGTCTGCCTACTGATAGTGGAACGAAGGCATCTGAAAAAAGCCACTGAAAATTGTTTAGATCCGGTAACGACGCAAAAATTGTCTATGACCAACTAACTCACATTAAATATGGGTCTGGATTCGTGAAAATATTTTCTCAATTTTCGTTAATATTCTTAATGAGGAATTTTCCTACATTTCTAAAAATTAACTCAAAATTTCATAAATTTTCTCAAATTTTCACAATTTTTTTTTTAATTTTCGTGAAAATTCATAAAAAAACCATTTTTACCACCCGCTGACATGCACTTACTTAGCACACCATAACTCCCCCAAAATATCAAATTTTCCAAAAATGAGAAATTTTTTTTCTTATAATAGAACAAGGAATCGAATGGCACATTCATCGGGAAAAAGTAGGACATGTTGTCCCGAAAACGTTCGAAGTTTTCGCAAAATCACTCTTAATAAATAACGCGAAAATAGTTCGCTGTCTTTTCAGACGCCAAAATGATAGTTTTGGAATTTTCGGCCTTCCAAAAATCATTAATTATTGCCGATGCCAACAGTTCTTTTAATTTTAACACTTGTTACTTGGGGTGGAAGGAAATAAAAAAAATTTAATAAAATTAACATTTGAGTCGTTTCCTGCAGTCCCCTAAAATATCCAAATTAAATCGACTAACTTTAACAATGTTGTATTGAAATGTTGTTTTTAGCTCATTGTGTTTTTGTACATAACACAAAACGTAGTGAGAACCTCAGTGCACCAATGGAATTTTTACGGCCTGGTCCTAAATATTGTCCGACTCGACTTCGCCTCGTTAGGACAACATTTAGGCCGTTAAAATTCCTCTATGTGCAATGTGCATTTAGGTACGCAAACAACTATAGTTTCACGGCAAATAAACAACAACAGCATTTGAGAATTTAATTGAATGACTTTCGAAGTGAGTAAGCACCTCCTGCGCAAAACACGAAAAATGTGTAAAAAAGCTAGAAAAAGCCAGCCGAAGCCATTTTTGTCGGGTTGTAATTTAAGATCGAAAATTCTTCATCCATCGAACAAAGTGCCGTTTCACTGTGTTTAATTACTTGGCTGACAGAAGCCAAGAACATGTCATGAAAATGCATCCATAAGTTCCTCAGGACGATACAGTCAGCAAAATTAACAGAACTGCACATTTTGTGTTTCGTTTGTTTCTCTTATTCTCTCACAAATGCATGATGGTAAATACTCACGAAACGTAAAAACTCACAAAACAGAGTAAAGGAAAAATTTCGCAGTTCTGTTAATTTTGCTGACTGTACCTTAATGCGCCCAGCTGATTAGAGCCCGTTCATAAATTATGTAATGTAACATTTGGTATTTCTGGACCCCTTCCCCCTGTCACATAAGTTCGTTCAGTCAAAGAATTTGCCATTAGCAGCGTGAATTATAAACGAGAGTCAAATTAAATACCTGACAAAAAACATGATCCGAAAAACGAAGGCAGCTAAGAACACTGCCAAGCTGAACTGTGCAAATACGACGAAACCAATTGATTCATTAAAACGATCAAGAAGTAATACAGAAATTCCTAAATCTCCAGCCATTTAACACAATTTTTTTTGTATCTTTTTATTTACACAACTTGATGAATAACAACACAATGTTACTGAAGAACACAGTTTAATACGTAGTACACGATTTCACTTCAGTTGACGTAACAAATAATACTCAATTGATACAAGCATATTACGTGTTGAACTTGCATAGGTTTTTCTTCGCTTGCATAATGTTCCCAGGGAGTAGAGCATGCTTCTTTTTGCATACGCATACGTGGCATAGTTTTATTGGTTTGCAATTATTCATTTCGATTATCGACTTTGCATGTGAGCATTTTTCTTTAGGTAATGTGAAGTGTACAAAACGAGCCGAAGGCGAGTTCTCTATGTTTGTGAAATTCCAAAATGCCATTCATTAGTCTTTTTTTATAAGGGTGAGGAAACCGTCATAGACACTTCCTTACTCTGTATGCTCTCTTTTCCCCGGAAACGCGTCACAGCATTACTTCGGGGAGAACCATTCATCAGTCTAAAAGTTACGAATTTATAGAAAGTGTGTGGCCACAAATTCAAAAATGCCACTTGAGAATTCATTGTGCTCCCGTTTGTTTCACAGATGATAGACATATGAGGACAGATGTATCACATCTGTGCAAATCATTCTTTACATTTTTGATATCTTTTCGTTAAGGTCATTTAGAAAGGTCAAGAAAGAAATGACAAATCTACGTCAAGAGAAAAAGTTTCTTTTTTCTAATTTTTTCTGTGAAAAAATTAAAACTCGGCAGAAGTTTGTGGCTGACAGAGATAATTGTAACTCGAATGAATTGCAACCCACACTCAAAGGGGTCTAGCTGAAAAACTTACTCTCGTTGCAATTTTCTCTCATGTGATTGCGGCATTCAATCATAGAAAATTGACTCATTTCTTCTACGAAATCAATACTTGTCAGCAATTGAAAACATTCCTAAACTTGAGTTCTAAAGGGAAAACTGGAAAAAGGATAACTTTTACCTAAATGGTTGACTTTGACCTGACCTGACATGAATTTTCAGGTCATAACCTGAAATGACCTGATGACCTGAAGTTGAATTTTGTTCTAGAATAAGCTATTCTCAACTAAATCGTTTACACGTTTTCGCATGTAATATGTCTTTGGAAACGTTTAAGAATGTGTACCGATACGTTGTTTCCTCATTCGGTTACTCACTGATATTAGTAAAATTTTATCATCTAATAGATTCTCATTAGTTAGCTTATAGCTTACCACAAGTCATGTTTTAACTAAGTGTTCTTGATAGAAGGCGTTTGAATTGAAGCTAAGATGACTTTTTTAACAAACATGAAAAACAAGCTTCAATTCTGTGATCGCTGTCAATTTTCAGCACTAATGGGTGTGCGACGTTTTTGGTCAATTGCTTTAATTCACGACCAAAAGTTTTACCTTTGAGTAAATTTGAATTTTGTCATTGATCTTTGTTAATCATCCCAGGAGTAACATTAGTAGAAGGAGGGCCAAAATTCGGTTCCTCTTGATATAATGTCAGTTTTGCACTTCTTGCACTTTTAACCTTATTTCTTCGGTTTTGAACAGATCACTCGAAATGTCGAAATTTGCATCGCAAATTTGGGGCTCTCTTTCCACAAATGTTACACACCTCCACTGTAAACGGAAGAAGAGGTTCATAAAAAAACCGCAAAAAAGCGTTTACGGCGTTTACTAAACAGTATGTGCTAGGGGAGCATTAATTGGTATGTATCATCATTGGCACAATTCCATTAGCATTGATTCAAAACTCCACTTGCGAGCCTCTTAAGACTAGTCGCGAGTACGCTACATCTATTGTTTCGACGCTCATCACTGATGTGATGTTTATTTTGGTAAGAATCGAAATTCGTAAATGAAACAATGTTTCGTGTGGTAAGAGGGGGATCGGATATGGCAAAGGCTCGCAAAATGCGTTTTACCATAACTTATATTAAAGAGTTTTTACATTTTTATTTTCAAGCTGAAATCACTTCAGGTCAACCTGAAAATGCTGGTTTGGCTCACAGAACATATCAGGTTTCAGGTCAGTTTTGACCTGACCTGAAATTTTCAGGTTGACCTGACCCGATAGTAAGCCTTACATCCAACATCTTTAATCGCTGATGTAAGATTGTCTCGTAATAGATGTGTGATTGGGTTGGTGCGTAGAAGGATAATATTATGCTGAGATTGTGTGTGTGCTCAGAAGAGTAAAATTACGGAATTGTCATGAAAATTGTGCGAAAAAAGTGATACACTGAGAGACATCAAAGATTGTGCAGCTTTTCATAATTTGTGTTTCAGCTGACAATTCATGAATACGAGTTATGCATAGTTTGTGACATGAAATCGACGACAAGTCACGTCGATTTAACTTCATATGAAGAATCGAAAACGGCTTGTAGTGATGACCCCTTCTCATATAGCTACGTGTGTGTCTGTGAATCAAATAAACTACATGACATGAGTAAATGGAGCAAATGTGTTTGTCACGACGTTTGTAACTAGTCGAATTTCGACCTGGGAGTTGGTGGGTCTTTCGTTTTGGGGTCTACATAAGACAAATATGCAAAAAAATGTATATAAAAAATATATAATTGCATACAATCAGAGTTTCCCCTCAAGCCCTAGAGAATAGATAAGTAGGACCGATTCGTTATCATCGATCACTAGCGGATCACTAGTATGCTCAGAAACAGGGCAATTAAGGCAACAGTATTTGGCTACAAGGAAAGCTTCTAGGTATCTAGAGGCTGCCCACAGGATAGAATACTATTCCCGCTGCTGTGGTGTATGGTAGTAGACTCCCTCATTAGGAAGCTAAACGACGAAAAAATTTTCGTTCAAGGGTACTCCGACTATCTGATAATTCTGATCAGTGGTAAGTTTGAGAGCACACTGGGTGATAAAATGATGTACTCTCTGAGGATAGTAGAGCAATGGTGTTGAGACAACTGCCTCAGAGTACACCCGAATAAGACTGATATAGTTCTCTTTAGTAGGAGAACGTCAGGTCATGAACGGGTAGGGAAATTAAGGCTGTTTTGTTAAGATATCGTTCATGGAGCATGGTTGAAATATCTGGGAGTAATTCTTGATTGAGTTGATCTGGATCGAGCATGTCAAGGACAAGGCGCTAGTAGCTTTCTGGATATGAAGGAGCTCGTTTGGAAGGAACTGGGGTCTGCCGTCCAATGCTATACTGCTGAGACCTTTGCTGACTCATGACTGCGCTGTAAGGTGGCCGAGGCTCGACATTAGGAGTGCGAGGAAAGAGATGAACGAGATGCAAAGGCTGGTATGCATTTGTGTTACCGGAGCTATGAAATCCACAGCTACGGCGGCTATGGAAGCATTAATTGTGGCATAGAAGGCGAAGGCTTTCGCCACGGTGGATAGGTTGTCTCATAACGATCTCTGCACTCCAAATTTCATTTCGGTCCATGGGAAAATAAAGAAGGCTATCATTAACGAGGTCTTGCGATGCCTAGGGACCGAATGAAACCGGAGACAGACATCGTAAGGCGTTTCGAGGCTGTCGTACCCAGCAGGTCAAAATGGCTGGAAGGTAGGGCAAGCCGCCTAACAGATGAAGGAATCATGAGCTTTACTGACGGCTCTAAAACTTCAGAAGGCACTAAAGCGGGAGTATTTTCTCTGGAGTCATTGGCGGAGAGATGGTACCACCTAGGTGGGTAAGCCGACTTCTTTCAAGCTGAAATTTTCGCGGCTCTGATGGGAAGGCAGCAGACAACCCCAGCAGAGTCAAGTGGGAAAAATATTACAGTCTGTTCCGACAGTGAGGCGATGATTCAAGCGCTCATGTCGCCTGTCGTGACATCCAAGCTAGTGAAAGAGCTGAAGGAAACACTGAACCGGATGGGACTGAGAAATCAGGTCACACTGGTCTGGGTTCCTGGACACTCTGGCGTGGAGGGAAATTAAAAAGCGGATGAGCTGGCGAGAAAGCGCTCGGCAACATCAACTTACCGGCCGGAACCTTTTATACCGGAATGGGTGAGGTCGAAATTCGCAAGCTATTGGAGCGCCTATAAAGGAGGAATGCACACGAAACGTTTCTACCCGGTGCCCAACGGAAGGTGGGCAAGATAACTGCTAAACTTGGACAGGGGACGCATCAAGAGGGTGATGGGTGCGATTACCAGGTAATGCGGATTGAACAGGCACCTGGCAAAAAATGGGAATCTCCAACGATCCCAACTATACCTGCGGCCTAAGTGAGGAAACGGGCGTTCACGTTATATGCGAGTGCCCGAAGTTCTCCTCACTAAGGCTTAGGACTCTAGGAAGTCATGTGGTCCAACCTGCAACAGTATCCAAGATGTGACCTGCCGCTCTAGACAGGTTCCCGGTCGGGACTTGAAGGTTTTTAAGATTTATATGATGAACAAGTTACGAAACAAAGGATCATCAGATCTGTGTTTCAAGGACCCAAACCGATAAATCTAAATCTAATGGCTGACAATGACATTTGTCATTCTCGTCATTCTTCTATATTTGTTTTCTCTTTTTCGCTAATGCAATAAAGCATCATATTGTCACTTGAGGGGAAATCTCGACAAGGCTCAATTGTTCCCCTACAAGGCAAACATATTAGACACGTATTTTTTTATAGACTTCTGATATTTATTTTGTGGCAGGGAAACATAAATTCATTCAAATGTACAAACATGTTGATTAGAGCGAGACAGACTATATCTGTCTCGCACTTGCAGTGAGCCGTTTCGCTGTTATTCAAATTTATGTCAGAACTACATACTACTCTTCCCACATTTGTTCCATTTTTGGAATAAATTGCGGCTCATAACTCATCAAGAAATTTTTTAAAAGATTAGACGTCGGTATGCTGAAAGTTTTCGGTTCTCTATTTATTTCTAGAGTCATATCAGAAGTGTTATGGCGTACGTCAAAATAATTTTCGACGACGGGCTTACTTCGTAGGTGTTCCAAAAGACTCTAGGACCGATTATCCCCAGTCAAAATATCCCCGGACAAAATGTTCCCAGACAAAATATCCCACAAGAAACAGACAAAATATCCCCAGATGTAATGTCTACTCAGAAATGGTGAATACAGGTAGGTATTATTAATTATATATTATATTGTGTGTTTGGGGGCTCTGCCCCCTTACCCTCGCGCCTGCGGCGGGCTTTTACGAGCCTTGCAGGCGGTCTTACATAAATGGGGCGCTGCACTAAATCCCGCTGCCCCTTAGACCCCGCAAGGGGGGATATTCCCCTCTTGCCGCCCCTCGACCCACTTTTTTGTTTTTGGTTGTTTATTTCAGGCCTGCGGTGCTAAGTACACTTCACATTGAATATTCTTAATTTTTTGAGTGTGGATATTTTGCCTGAAAGGATATTTTGTTCGGGGATATTTTGTCCTTTTTTTAATGGAAAAAGTGTGGTTATTATGTCCGGTTATTTTGTCTGGGGATATTTTGTCTGGGGATATTTTGTCCACGAGGATATTTTGGTTGGGATATTTTTCTTTTGACCCCATTCCAAAATGCTATAAAAGGACGAGTGGGAAATGTAGAAACCTATGAAGTGGAATTGAGCGTCACAGCTCAGAAAATTAGAGATCAGTTTATCTGGGGCCTCAATAGTTTACGCACCAAAGAGTCGTTTTTAATAAAAAGTTGTATTTATAAATTATTAGAATCAATTTACAAAAACTATCTAACAATGTCGAAAAAACAGAAAGAATAAAATCATTTTTGACAACACAATTGACTGTGATATTCTGAGCTGAGGATTTAGTCTTTTATTTGATGATCATTTTACGAAGAAAAAAATTATTGACTGAGTTGCGAAGAAGACGATTTGATTGAATACGGTAGTACGCTTCGCCAGTTGAAAAAAAAGAAATTTATTGCACGCCAGCACTCACATAAAACAATTTGTTGGAAAAAATTCTTAGAATTTTTTTTATTTAACTTTTTTTGTTTCTGGTTTACGACCGGTGTCCTGATCAGCTTCGGGTAAATCACTTTCACGTTTACGTTCCTTTTTCGATTTTTCCGTTTTGATAACCTTCTTCTTAGGTAGGCTCTGTTCAGCGAGGCTGGCACGTTTAGCCTTCAACACATCGTTAATAAATTGGAACACCAAGTAACCTTGTAAAACACAGATGGCAGCCAAAGCCACCAAGCTTAACGGACTGTTTTCAATTTTATAGTAAAATGTTAGGACGGATAGAACCATTGTGGCGAAACGTGTAAAAACGAATACAATTCGACTGATGATGTTCAATTTGACATATTTATCGTCACGATCGAAGATTTCAACTAAGACGAAAACGTGTGAGATGACCTCGCTCAGGTAATGTAAAGTCAGCAACACCAAACCAATACGATGGAAATTTAAATAGTACGCTAATGCAACAAATGAGAAGCTAACAATTGATTGAATGATCTTTGGCTGTTGATCTTCTTTTTTCACTTTTTGGAAATACAATTCCGGCAACATGTGCAGGTAATAGGCCAACTGAATGATGAAGAACAATTTGTGCAAGAAGATCATTGGATGTTCGGGATAGTTTTCCCACAGTGAAGACGCTTTGCCGATGTAGCCTTCGCGCAAAATAACATCGAAACCCCACAAAAAGGACATTGCGTAGAAGAAAATTAATTGCGACGAATCGTTGAAGCGGGAAAGTTTGAATTTGGAGAGATGCAATCGTTTCGAAATTTTCTGCAAAATTGTAAGTTTTTACTGAATTATTTCAACGAAAATATTTCTCTTTTCACTTACATCGATCACATATTCTTGTAGCACGGCGTGCATTATGATGCAAATCAGTGTGTAAAAGAACACGGCGCACCAATCGCGCCATCCTGATTCATAGGTGTAGGGAATGCCTCTGTGAATGAAAAAGAAAATCAATGACTTTTCCGATCAATTTATCGAAATAAAGAAAAATTGTAGGTTGAAATCATGTCATGATCATGGGGAGCGTTCCCCGTGAAGGTGATTGGAGCGGATGAGAGATGAAAGGGTAAAACAACAAGTGTTATGTCACGTAAATTGTATATTTTTGTTGAGAGATGGCGTTGATATTGCAGCGAAAATTCACAGTTCAAGAGTTGAACTTCACAATCTAACTCCCTATATTCCGCTTTAAAGGGCTCATTATATTGGACGCGATGCGAGGTTTGTGTGAAATCTCAACTAGATAAAAATAATTTTTTTGACAAGTTGAGCTTTCACACAAACCTTACGCAATGCGTCCAATATAATGATCCCTTAAATGGCGTCTCTTGAACGATGCCTCGCTTATTGACAGAAAGAACCCCGGAAGAACTTCAGCTTTAAGTTTTTTTCGATTAACCGACATCCCTTTTGTTTCGCTAGACTCTCTCCATTATTTATCTAGTTCTACGTTCACAGCGACACAATCAAAGAGAACTTATCAATCTTAACATCATAACATAGATCAAATAGAGCAAAGGGGTGAAATACCAAAAACTTACAAAAATGCCCTCATTTTCGGCCCCGTCGCATGTAAATGTTTAAAGAACTAGGGGCTAGAGTCGTCTTAAAGCAATTAATTCCAATATAATATAATGTAAAAACCTTACTTCATTCACGCGTAAGTTTACACAACATGTGTTTTGGCTCAGTTAACACGAACAAATTACGTGGAAAGTAATGAGAATTCATGAAAATTCAGAAAAGATGTAGATGTGTCGTTGTTTGTCTGAATTTATTTTGATTCACCACATCACACGTCGTGGAATTATCCACGAACGTTTAGACTCGTACGAAGTGTTATAGGTGCACTATGGAGTTTGTAGCATGGGTCAGATCGCCGAAAATGCTGATAAATCAATGTCCTTCCATGTCCTGCGCCTTTTTCAACCGATTTCCAGAGATATGGCTGTAGAAGCGTTCTCGAAAACGAGGTTCGGTGAAACATTTTGGTATCTATCTCGGCAGCTATATCATTGAGTCGGTTTTTTCTTGGGTAAAAACTGTGGAAATCTGTTAAGTAGTTTGGACTCAAGAGTCCGTAGAGTGGGCCTAACTCACGCTACTCGACCGTACACGATGTCTGTGGTGATTTTCATGAATATTTCGTTAAGCAGCCGATATGTAGAGAGTCACTTTCAAAGGCAAAGTTATACAATACATTGAGGGGAAATTTATGTCCCATGGAGCCGTGTGGCGCAGGTTTCAGGCTATTGATTTAAAAATGTTTAGACCCGAACGAGGAACGAAGTCCTTCGAAAAGGGGTCTTATGCGTTTACTGCAACGTTTGTAACCACCCCAATTTTAACCTGGGAGTATGGGGGAGCAGCGATCATGGTCCTTAGATGACGAATCCATCCGTCACCGCGATAACTTGAGTTCAAACTTAACCGATTTCCGAAAAAAAATTTTTTTTCGTTAATTTAATCAAAAAATGTTTTATGGGATTGAATCTGGGCACTGTCGGCTGAAGGGCCGCCGAGCTAGGGCCGTTTAAGTGGTTTTTGGTCTTTTGTATGTACATAACTCGAGCAAATCATTTCCGATTTTCATAAACTTTTTTTGTTTGAAAGATCTGGGCATGGCCGGTAATTTATGGAAGAAACTTTTTGGATTTGAGTCCTTGGACTTAGCTAGGGCACTAAAAACGAGTCTCTGCTGGGGCCATACGTTTTTTTGTACATAACTCGAGTAAATCTTTTCTGATTGTCATAATTGTTTTTTTAATCGACAGGTCTATGAAAGCCCAACAATTTGTAGAAGAAACTTTTTTGAGATTAGGCCCTAGGATATAGCTAGGGCACTAAAAACGGCTCTAGGTCAAAAAACTTCCGGACAAACAAGTCCCGGACGGAATAACCCGGACAAGATAACCCCGGACGAAATAACCCCCCAGTGGTTATTTTGTCCGGTTTCAAGAAGTAGTGAAATGTTTAAAACGAATCCGGACAAATTTTGCACAAAGCATGGTATGCATATGTTGTTTTTATGATGTAGGGGGCTCTGCCCCCTAAACCCCCGCGCCTGCGGCGAGCTACAATATGCCCTGCAGGCGGCCTTACAAGCATGAGGCTCTGCCCCAAACCCTTCTAGGGACTCCGCTCCTTAGACCCCGCAAGGGGAGCGATACCCCCTTGACCCCCCTATCGCGGGTCTGTCGCCCCTCGACCCCGCTTTTTTATACCCATAAAGTTTAGGCCTGCGGCGCGGGGGTAATTTTGTCCGGGGGTTATTTTTTCCAGGGGTTTTTTTGTCCGGGATTTTTAGGCCCTGGGGTCGTTTTGTCCGGATGCCCTAAAAACGAGTTTCTGCATGTTTTTTGTACATAACTCGAGTAAATCTCTTTCGATTTTCAAAATTTTTTTTGATCGAAAGGTCTAGGACTGTCTCCCGTTTTATGGAAGAAATTTTTTTGATTAGTTCAAGGGTTTGACTCAGTCAGGGTCCCTAAACTGAGTTTCTACTAAGGCCCAATGTGTTCGCTTACATAACTGATTTTGTTGATTCTTTCTCTATTTGAGAGGTAATCGAGTACCCAATTATATTCAAAAATAAATTTGGACCCGGTGCCTGTGCTTAGGTCTGTCCTAAGGTCGACCCTAACCAAAAAAATTTGTTTTGCTATGTTGCAGAGCAAATTGAGGGAAACATTTTTGTCTACGGAAGTATGTGTCCGAGACATATCCCTATGGCCCTAGGTTGGTCCTTAGGTGTGCCCTAGACAAAAAAAATGGTTTTTCACTATGTTGTAGAGAAAATGGAGAGAAATATTTTTGTCTATGTCCGAGGCCTCTCCTCAGGGCCCAGGGTCGGCCCTAGACAAAAAAAAAATGTAGAAAAAATTGAGATGAACATTTTTCTCTATTTGGATGTCAATTTTGTACTTTCGGAAGGCCTTTTTTACGCCGCTTCTTCGTACGGGTTTTTCAATATTGCCCTCTCGGCAATTTCCAATACAATTTAATGTGGACGTAACATCAACTCTGTTTGCCACATCTGTTCTGATACGTACGGGTCCCTTGCCCCTATGTTTCAATATTGCCCTTTCGATAATTTTTAATGAGCCGGGAACATCAACATTTTATATTTTTTTCCCCTGAAGAACTTAATTTTGAGCAAAAAAGTGTTCTACGACATATCGAAATATTTGCGTTTTATATATTTAAAATTGAAACGAAAATTCACATCCGATTTATATTTGTGCATGTATATATGCATGTATGTAGGGCAACTGAGGTGCAAGTAATTTCATTGTGTGTGAATTTTGAAACTTTCAACGTTAATATCAAAACATTTAGAGCGTCTAGAATTTTTTTGCAAGCAGATTAACGTGTAGGTCATTCGGTACCATATAAAAATATAAAAAAAATTGAGGTTCTCGGCTCATTTAATCAATGTCGACGTAATTTCCCGCTCTTAAGAGTTAAGGCAATATTTACGTTCAAATCTTTTTGCAACATCTATTCTGTTTACCACATCTATTCTGATGCGCATGGGTCCCTTGCATATGTTTTTTGATATGTTGTAGGCGAGGCCGAGGAGAATATTTTTGTCTATTTGTCATATTCGATTTCATTTATGTTGATACATACTGATCTCTTTGCTTATGTTCTTTACAAAAAGCAAAATATTTTACTCGCAACACCCCGCGAAAATTATCATCACCCTTTACAGTAGCGGTATTTTCATTTTCGTGTGGTTGCATCCCGCGCCTTCAGCTTGGGATGCAAACTCCCTACCCGTCGAAATAAAAATGTCAGAAGCGTATTGTTTGTTTGTTTAGAGCAGTCAATATAATGATGAACATATTACTTTTGATGCAATTGTAAGATGTTTGCCGCAAATATATTTGTGTCTGACACTACAAACACTCATACTTTAACCCAATATTGTTGCAGCAATCATATTTTGTTTAGAGCGATCATATTATGTTTGTAATTACCATATTATTACTTTCACATTATTGAAAATACATGCATTTAATGCAGCGCTTTTCAGTAGTTACCTAGAAGAGACGAAAATTCAAGGGATTCTAATTGGAAAATCCCGTGAACATTTGCTGAAAATATTCAATTATGTTTTCTTTTCTTTCTTCATCTATCTTCTCTTGAGAGCAATTTTTCACTTCCCTACATTCGAATCGCTAAGCGAGGTAAAGACCACTGCCCGTGTGAAAATTTTGGTCTCATGAGACCAAAGATTTAGCCATTTTGGGCTCATTTTGGTCTCGAAAATTTTTTGTGCTCTGCGAAAAAGTCTCAAAGTTTTTTTTTTCACTTTGACACTCTCAGACAGCCCCAGCTGGTCTCGCATGATTGAGGCTCTCATTTCGTCTCAAGATGAGATGTATCAATGGTTGAAAGTAAGACACACAAATAATAACTCAGATATAGCAGCAAGCGTAAGGTGACTGGCAGAAGTTAAGCATCATTCGGTGCGGTTAGTACTTAGATGGATGACCAATTGTACATCAAAAATACAGAAAAAAAGTCCAATTAACACATGTGAAAAAAAATATCTTTCATGTGATTTCAGCAAACAGCGAGGTAAAACTGGGTCTAGCGAACTATAAAGAAAATGAAGAGTGGCGCCATCTCTGTACAACAAGAACAAATAAGCAAAGTACAACCACAAAAGTGTCTGGGGATATGAAAAAAAAAAATTTAATGGAAACTGATCAATTGAAGAAACATTCGAACATACAACAACTAATAACGAAAAGACAATCTGACAATCAGACGAACTCAACTGGTCTCACAGAACATTCAAGTATATTTCGCATTGTAACGAAATCCAATTGAATGTTTTTTAGGCCCTCAGTAGGTCTCGTGAGGTCGGTCATTCAATTGAAGAATCTTTAAAAAAGGTTTTGAGACTCAGGAGTACTCACGAGGTCTCGAGAAATTATTCAATTAAATAATCTTTAAAAAAGGTATTGAGATCCTCAGGAGGTCTCACGAGGTCGAGAATTTATTCACATGAAGAATATTTAAAAAAGGTCTTGAGACTCTCAGGAGATCTCACTAGGTCTCGAGAATTCATTCACATAAAGAATCCTTAAAAAGGGTTTGAGACCCTCAGGAGGTCTCACGAGGTCTCGAAAAATTCTGAGCGGAGAATAAATGAGCTCCTCATGTGGTCTCAGACGGCTCAGTACTACTGTTTGTAATGAGCCTATCATGTAGTCTCACCCGTCTCAATACTTCCGTTTTTAATTAGCCTCTCACTGGTCTCCGATGAATTCGGATGTATTAATAGGTCTCCGGCGGTCTCAAAGGTGCGAAATGAGCAACTCAGCGTCATACAAACAAAATCGCACTTTTGAGGCCTTCATTGTCACGTTTTTTTTTTTCACCCGGGTAGATGAAGACTAGTCCGTTTAGTTACAAATCTAAGCCTAAGATGCAAAGTTTAAAGAAATTACGGGAATAAGAAAATTTAAAACTCTTCTATTTGTGTGAAAGTGAAACACTGCACATAGTGAGAGAGTGCACCGTTCATCGGCTTTCGATACGGAACAAACGAACGAAACAAAAGAGCAGCCTCTCCTCATACGAAACAAAATGCAATATTGGTAAGTTTATATCAGAAGTAGATACTTTGTCGAGTGATCGTCTTTAGTTTATAACTTTAACGTACCTTGGATTTTCTTGGGTCGGATCTGCACCGGTAATGCTGTGGTGTAATGCAACAAACACACTAGCGATGGAACTGGTTGCCTATAGAAACGATAATTCAAAGAAAAAAGAAAGGCATAAGTTTATGTTGTGTATGTGTTATTTGAGGTTAGACTGTCATGTAAATACGTGGCATAAAGATTATGACTGACATATCAAATAATAAAAACCACAACAAATCAATTTTAACTATCAATTTCACTGTTGCAATCTCTTGCCCGCAATTTCACATTGACTTTTAATTCAAATACCAAAACAAAAATTTTGTAGACAGAAAAGTTCACTTTTTATGTAAATATTTTGCTAGGCGAATGAAAACAAATAGAATGAATGGCTCAAAAAAGTGACCAACCTGCAGCATCAATCCGATCACAAATATCATTGCAATGCAAGATACGATATCAGCATGATTCTGAATAACAAATTCATGACTTAAAATTGGTGGATTTTTCGAGGATTTTCTACCGAGACCCGGTTTTAACGCCATTCTCTTTTCAATTTATTTATTTTCCAAATTTGATTTATTGGCTAAATTGCACCAGTTTTTCAGCTTCAATATTGACGGAACAACTGGACTTTTTCACAACACGGTCTTGGTAATTTCAAATATCGATACTAATTTAAATAGAAAAATATAAAAAGGAAACAATTTAATAAAACATCAAATTAAGCAAATGAACGTGTGGCCGAACAACGGCTACAAGAAAAAGAAAAGGAAAAGTTCCACGGAGACTGTCATTTAAAATCTCAGGGTTGAACAACGATACGTTTTTCTATTGACTTCTTTCTCACACTGATAGCACTGTGAGTTGGTTGAAGTGAGACGATAATCAGTTTTTGTTTACACTTCGTGTCAAGCATATGTTAAGTGTATGGATATTAGTAACGTGGCGTTGCGTTGGCTGAAAAATTGGGTTTACATGGCGATGAAAGACGTCTGTGACAGATACGTTTTGTAAGAAAATAGCGGGAAATCTGAATTTTATTTTTCTTTCATAAAATGATGAACCCAATGAACGCGTGATAAAAATATCATTCATTTAAGTAGTAAACACGTATACACGACAGTTCAAGTACACGAGTTTTGTCCTGATTTTGGTTGAATCTATTGCTTGCACACATAAGTTTGGTATCGATCGAAAGAGGAACGGTCGGAGAATCGAGGCACATAGGAGTTCGTGCGACTTTTGGAGGTTTTTATGTCGAAATTCCGTGTTGGTCGATTGTGTTTTCAAGTGTAAATTGTGTAAGGCCTTGACAGCTGGGTCAAGTCTTATTCGCGCCAGTGGTCCTTGTTCAATTTTCTACATCAATCAAGGCTTTAGAGATCTTGCTTTCATTAGAACCAATCGGTCTATTTGTGAAGCAAGAAGCGGAGAGGACAGTGGCCAGATTGTACGGAGATGTAGGCCACGCTGGCATTCTGAACTCTCTGGTGAGGGACTTTGGGGAAATTTCGCTGCCTTCAGACGTGATGGAGACCAAATTTCAATTTGAGAGAAATTTTGAGACGATCTTCCCTAGTCGTGAGGCGTGGCGGAGCAGGGACGCTCCGGTGAAGGGAGATATCACCGTCTTTACTGACAGTTCTAAGAAGGCCGAAGGAACAGGAGCGGGTATCTTTTGCGAGAAATTGGATCGGGAGGAGGTGCGAGCTCCTGACGGAAAGTCAAGTCACTGGTAAGAGGATCGTTATCTGCTCGGATAGCGAGTCTGGGATGAAGGTATTATTATCTTGTAAGTTTGTGGCAAAATCGATCCTGGAAAGCCGAGTAGCACTGGATGCCCTCTCAGAGAACAACGAATTATCTCTGGTATGGGTTCCGGTGCACTCAGGTAGTCCAGGCAACGAGGCAGCCGATGAGCTAGCTAGGCGAGGCAGCGAGGTAGCTTTAGTGGGACCTGAACCAGCCAGAGGAATTCACGCCGGGCTGGTAATGAGACTCATAAAAGGGCGCACTCACAAGAGGCACCAAATGTTTTGGGAGGAGCTCAGCACCTGCAGATAAGATAAGGAGTTCTTGGATGGATGCAATTTGCAGACTACCAAAGAACTCCTGAGCCTTAACAGGAGAAGTTTGAGGTGGACAGTAGGAATGCTGACGGGACACAACACGCTGAAATCCCATCTGACCAAGATGGGACTGAGCAGTGACCCGAACTGTAGACGGTGCGGCGACGTACCAGAAACAGCAAAGCACTTCTTGCTACACTGTCCAGCTCTTGTAAATTTGAGGGTGAGGTGGCTGGGAGACTTCTACCTTACACTTGAAGAGTTTCGGAAGATACCGATTGCTTATGTTGCTTCTTTTATCACAGGAAGCAAATGGCTCGACCAGTCCTCCACGTGAGGAATCTTCCACAACAAACATCACCACCATCACCATTATCACCATCACCAACAATAGACTGGAATAGCATCATAAGCATCACCATTACACCACACCATCATAACTACAATACCAATCAATTTAGGGTTCAACACAATGGGCCCAACAAAGCTGGCCTAAATGTTTCAATGTCAATAGATTCATATTAATTGTTTAATGTATTTTAATGTAGTTCATTGGCATTGTGTGCCCTACAATAAAATCAATCCATCAAGGCCACCTGTTCGTCGTAGCCGCAACACCATTTTTGTCCCTTGTGCTGGTGAAATTTTGATACGATGGGCGGCATTAAGCAACATTGGGCCAGAGGCCATTCCGCCGGCGATTTTCAAGCTGCAGTCGACGCTAAAGCTCAACAATCTAATCTATCCGGCAGTTTAGGTCTTTCGATAATTAGACAGACATCGGTTGCTCGACCATCATCACCGGTCACGGCTCGAAGTAGCGGCCCCTTGGCCAGGGGTATGCTCGCTCGACAACAGAACCACCTGCAACGTGTGTGGATTCATCGCAAAAAACCAAGGTGGACTTAATGTCCATGCTAGAAGTCACGCCAGCCAACCCATGCCCGATGCACCCAGCTCGGATACACGCCAGACCCAGTTTCATTATTCTGATGAAACCGGTCTCATCCGCAAATTCGGTGAAATGCGTTATAAGTGCAAGTGCAAAATATCGCTAGTAAGGATAATACAGGGGATTGGGTAGTTAGAAAGGGTAGCGCCTGATTGCATATGAGCGGAGTGTGGTAGTCCGTGTCATGTGCCAGGCGTGCAACTGTCTAACTATCAAGTGCTCTTTTTACGTCCACGTCGTAGTCCCCGGGACCTCAATTCTCTTCGGAGTTTTGTGCTAAACTTAAGAGTGCTACCTGATGACTTGCCTACGGGTCATCGGGGAAACGGAAGTAGGTTGGGCGTTTGGTTAACCTCCAAACACCGGAAAAAATGGATCGGTTATGAACTCAACAACACAGCCTCGGATCGGACAGGATAAACGGCAACACTCAAGCAACGGAAAAAGGCAATTATTTAAAACTAGGAACATGGAATGTAAGATCTTTGTTGCGGCCAGGAGGATTGAGATCTCCCACAAGTGCCCTAAGAGCGGCAAAAATTGACATCACAGCAGTGGAAGAAACGAGATGGCCTGGAAAGGACACCATGATCAGTGGAGACTATAAGTTCTACTACAGTGAGAAAAGTAATGACAGTCCAAGAGAGTATGGAACAGGTTTCATGGTTTTCGGCACAGCTAGAAACGCGGTGATTGGTTTCAATCCTGTTGACGAGCGATTGAGCTCTCTACGGATAAGAGGAAAATTTGTCAACTATACTCTTATTAAAGCCTACGCACCCACGGAGGAAAAAGACATCGAAGCGAAGGAGCTATTTTACGAGAAATTGGTGGAGATATATGATGGAGCGCCGAAACGTGACATTAAGATTCTGCTTGGAGATCGGAATGTCAAGATAGGTCGCAAAGTCTTCTTCTATCGTCCCACAATTGGTAAATACAGCCTCCATGAAAACTCTCACGACAACGGTACGCGGGTAGTTCATTTCGCAACATCAAGAAACATGGTTGTGAGCAGTACGTATTTCGAACATAAAAACATCCACAAAGCGACATGGGTATCACCTGATGGACAAACCAAAAACCAGATTGATCACGTTTTGATAGATGGGCGTCACTGTTCAAATGTATTGGATGTCAGGAGCTGTAGAGAACCAAATGTTGACTCCGATCACTACTTGGTGAAAGTGGTTGTTAGGTCTCGCACATCGGTCCAACACAACCGACAACAGGCATTGGAAAAGTGGAACGTTGAAAAACTGCAGAACGAAGACATCAAACACAAATACGTGGATAGTTTGGAGAGAAAAATTATCGAAGAAATGGTCAGCGAGCAACACAGTATAGATGTTACGCAGCCGTTTAAAGAAGGCAACGCGTTGAGTGAATAAAGTAAATAGTTCACAATAACTGATTCAGCGGAAGGGTTACCCGATAAAATTTGTGTTGACGCTTGACTTCCTAGAAGAGATATGTTGCATACAGATCCCTATTGTTGCAACGTTTATTATTAGAAAGAATCCGAAATTATTAGCTATACAATTCGCAATCATTTAAATAAATTAGTTAAAAGGAACGGGTGTGTTAGTGTCTTGTGATTTTAAATAAACGTACAGCTGTAAGCTGTAAGGTAAACAAGAACATAATTTGTCATTTGCCACGATGTGCGATATATTAATTTCTTGTTCATGTATTTAGGTTTATAGTTCTAAATTGTTTGATTGCTCAACGCGGGATCATAGCTTAACGCGGGCAATCGGCAGTGTAAGATTGTTGATATATTTTCATTAAAGGTGTTAGCTGAAAGTCAGATAATTTATTTTAGTTTCATTCATTCAAACACAAGACACACGCACATAGCTCCTGATAAGTGTATCTATCGTAAAGGTGGATACTAAACGTAAGATTCCTCACTTATAAAGTCAATGCCTATAGCTCATAGATTGTTATTTATTTTTAGAAAATTTGAAGTTTTTTCCTTTCAATACATTTGGCGAATAAAGTTATAACGTTGTTGAATTCGTCGTTTTGGAAACACTCTCAAATTTATTTCCTCCCGATAAGGCCGTTGGAGGCTGCCATTTCCAACAATAGACGATGCGTGGAATCAAATCAGGCGGAATGCAGAGAGCGCCGCGGCAGAGACTTTGGGAACGAGAACGGGAAATAAAAGAAATAACTGGTTTGACGATGAATGCCAGCGAGCTCTGGAGAACCAAAACGCAGCTCAACTAAAAACTCTAAGTCGATACACTCGAGCAGGCCAGGCTGAGTACAGTTCGAAGAGAATTTCGCTCGAAAACTGTTCCGAAACAAAAAACGGCTGCAGGATAGGAACGTTTTGATCGAAATTGAAAGGTTTGGCAATAGGAAGGAAACTCGGAAAGTAAACGAATCCAAAAATGGTTATAATCAACATCCTTTGCTGTGTAAAGACAAGAATGGATTGGTCCTAGCAGATGAGGAAAGGTGCATTGCGAGATGGGCTGAGTACTTCAAAGAACTGCTTAATCCGAACACACCGCTCAACCGAAACGAAGAAAATAACCATTTCACACTGCGTAACCATACATAGAAGAACCAACGATGCAAGAAGTTGAAGCTGAAATTTCGAGGCTCAGAAATTTCAAAGCCCCGGGGACCGACAATATTTTCAAGAACGACAACAACGCGCTATATATGGAGGTGCACGAGCTCATCACTTGTATATGGAATGTCGAGGAGTGGAAGAAGCATACTTTTTCCCATATACAAAAAAGGTGATAAAATGGAGTGTAGCAATTTTCGAGGAATTGCTCTGCTGAATATTGCTTACAAGATATTTGCAAATATTCTTTACCAGCGCCTTCATCCATACATGGAAAACTCTGTAGGTGAATACCAAGGTGGTTTTCGTGTAGGTCGTTCAACATCGGACCAGCTGTTTAATATCAGACAGATCTTGGAGAAGTGCAAAGAGAACAACATTGAAACACACCATTTGTTCGTTGATTTTAAGGCAGCCTATGACAGTGTTAGAAGAAGTAAGCTATGAAGAGTAATGGAGGAATTTGAAATCCCCAACAAACTGATCTCGCTAACCAAGTTAACACTGAACGGAGCTAATAGCCGAGTAAGGATCCGTAATCAACTGTCAGAGATTTTCGACATAGAGTGAGGCCTACGTCAAGGAAATCCTCTCGCGACGCTGCTTTTTAAACTGACCCTTGAAGCAGCTGTGCGCACCATGGACATAGATTCCAACGGCACCATTTTCACCAAGTCCAGTCAGTTGCTAGGTTTCGCAGACGACCTGGACATACTTGGACGATAAATGGATGTTGTTGAAGACAAGTTTATGGCCTTGGAGTGGAAAGGTACCGACCTTGGGTTGAAAGTTAATGACGAAATATATGATCATCCCGCCTTCGAATCAACACCAGGAGGAAACCGTAACGATCGACACACACACATTCAAAATGGTCAACAAATTCGTATACCTTGGATCGGAGCTGAACACTAATAACGACAACGCGGACGAAATTAAGAGACGAGTAATATTGGGCAACCGGAGTTATAACGGCCTTCTGAAAATCTCAAAGTCCAAGTCAGTAAACCGAAATTCAAAATGCGCAATATACAAATCTGTGATCAGACCGGTGGTTACGTGTGGTTCGGAGTCGTGGTGCTTGACACAAAGAGACGAACAATCGCTCCACACGTTCGAAAGAAAAGTACTGCGGACAATATTTGGACCAGTATTCGATCAAAGGCAGAACCGATGTTCTAGTTTAGTTCAGTTTTTCGTGCAGTGCGGACGTATGTCTGCATTGCTTTAGCACAAAAGCAAAAACTTTTGTTTTGCTTTCTACTCTAATAATTCTTTCACGTTGACAAAATATCGTTTGCTCTTTCTTATTAATTCGTAAATTAAAGTCATCATTTTATTTTGCTAATAGTCTACAATAATACGAGAAAATCCTACACTATTTGCTGTGACATTTTTTTACTTCGTTTACGTCAAGACAAAGGATGCCGTCATCGTTTGTGAATTGTTTTTTTTCTATGAAACTGGAATTGGAACAATCAACATCAGTTCAATTGCAAATAAAATGCCTTGCCATCGTACAAAATCGTGTCTGAATTAAAATTCGAGTTACGTGGAAAGCCGAAAACACCTGAAGGCAAGATCACATCGTACTAAACAGCATTAATCTCAAAAAGCGTCACTCGGAATGTTTTCATTTTTGTCATAACCTATGCAACATTTGAAGGACCTACATCTCATTGCCATTGAAGAATTATCGATAACTGGCCATAAGGATGCCTGCATGGACTTTAAAGATTCCTGTGCTTCATCCATCTCATTTTATTTTCGTTTGATTTCAATGGCCTGAGTAGAATGGTTTTTTATAATGGACTCCGCATGTTTCTATCGATTACCTGTGCTTGGGTCGACTTCCTAGTTTGTACAGTATCTACCTCGTAGAGAATTGCGATCAAAATTTTTTTTATTTTTTTTTTTCGTGGTATTTAACTGTGCTCATTTGTTAACCGTACGATTTTTCTTCGAATATGATATGTAATTCAAAAGGCTGCAAGGCCTTACTCATATTATGTCATGAATATACTACTACTACTATATAATTGAACTACCAAAATAAACCGACTGCGTTGGCTCGGTCATGTACAACGAATGGAAGATCATCGTATTCCGAAAAAAATCCTTAAAACCAGACCGGAGGGCAAGAGAGGTGCAAGGCGTCCAAAATCCAGATGGTATGACGCAGCTCTTGCCGACTTAAAAACTGTGGGAGTATCCAGCTGGGAGACGTTAGCTGCGGATAGGTCCGGTTGGAGAAGCATGTTGCAGAAGGCCAAGACCCTTAATGGGTTGTAGTGCCGGTTAAGTAAGTAAGTAAGTTTAGTTTTAGTTTAGTTTTAGTTTAGTTTTAGTTTAGTTTTAGTTTAGTTTTAGTTTAGTTTTAGTTTAGTTTTAGTTTAGTTTTAGTTTAGTTTTAGTTTAGTTTTAGTTTAGTTTTAGTTTAGTTTTAGTTTAGTTTTAGTTTAGTTTTAGTTTAGTTTAGTTTAGTTTTAGTTTAGTTTGTCGTTTAGTTTTAGTTTAGTTTTTGTTTAGTTGATTAAGTTTAGTTGTAGTTTAGTTTCGTTTCGTTGTAATTTAGTGTTATTTTCGTTTTAGTTTAGTTTTAGTTTTAGTTTTAGTTAGTTTTAGTTTAGTTTTTTTAGTTTTAGTTTGTTTAGTTTTTAGTTTATTTTGTAGTGAGTTTTCGTTTCGTTTTAGTTTAGTTTTAGTTTAGGTTTTTAGTTTAGTTTTAGTTTAGTTTTAGTTTAGTTTTCGTTTAGTTGTTAGTTTAGTTTTAGTTTAGTTTTAGTTTAGTTTTAGTTTAGTTTTAGTTTAGTTTTAGTTTAGTTTTAGTTTAGTTTTAGTTTAGTTTTAGTTTAGTTTTAGTTTAGTTTTAGTTTAGTTTTAGTTTAGTTTTAGTTTAGTTTTAGTTTAGTTTTAGTTTAGTAATTTAGCATTTCTTTATTTGGGAACTGTAAAACATTCGCAGCAAATTGCGAATTATGTCTTACTACTGCATTTTGTATCTAGAAAATTGTTGGGTCCGCCTCCGCCTGGAGTCGTCATTACTTCCCAAGCGATTGAATTAAAACTGCGTTCTAATCATTTGTCATTTTTATTTATTAACATATCTTTGTTATCCTCTTTAAGAAAATAACAAAACAATATTTACAAACTTTGGGTGACTTTAATTTACAGTAAACATAAATGGGCTATGGCTGATTTTCAACAATTTGTGAACATAAAATTCAAACAATAGTTTGTAGAACTCATTGTTCTATTAGCACGTTACATCAAGGTGTATGTACCACACAAAGTTTTCTGCGACTAACGATCATATACACACAAAGGCGGAAATACTACCTTTTACACTGGTTTTACAAAATGCAGTGAAATGTGATCGCCAGTGACAGAATGTTTTTTAAATACTCAGTGTCGAAAAATGTATAAATTCCACACCTTCGATAGCTTAGTTATGAAAAGATTTGTATGCGACTCGTGAAAAAATGAGAAATTGCGTTCCTTGTAGTTTTATTAAAAGACTCGACCACAAAACACGACAGACAATTCGCGCTTTTTTCACTAGTTTCACTCGCTACTTTTAAATTGACATTAATATTTTAGTACTATAATATTTTTACCTTACGAAATGCGCGTATATGGACTGTTCTCGGTAAATTATCAACAATTTATTTTATTAGAAGTGGCAGTTGGTTGAGTTTGATATGAGTTTTTTAAACGAGCTTTTGTGTGTGTTTATGCTAATCTCCAAGTATACGAATTTGAAAATATTAATCTAAATACACACAGATTAGGTTTTTGTGTCAAGCTTCTGATACCCACCCGTAAAAAGTAAGTGCCCGGTGTATTAATTGTAGGTGTTCCCATTTTCTTATTGCATTAATTTTCCAAAGAAATATCCGACTGGAGAAAAGGAAAGTAATTTTGGTCTGTACTCATTGATCCTCTGAGGAAGGTGAAGTAAACATTTTATGATACTTCGGAAACTAAAGTGTAAGTTTCGAAGAATGTTCAACGCTATTGTCTTTCTGCATGCGAAGCTGGATACGTTTTTGTCGTTATTTGAAGGAATTTCAGGTCATTCTTTCTACGATGGAGCGAAAGTATCAGGGGCCATTCATAAATTATGTCACGCAAAATCGGATAATTTTTTTACCCCCTCCCTCCACCCCCTGTCACTCTTTTGTCAGGCCACTTCGAATTCCTCCTCCCGTAAAAAAAATCTAGTTAATACGCACAAAGACATGAAAGCGTTAAATTTCATAGCAAATGTCTGGGCACATTTGTCGATTGGAAGACAATTTCAAATCTCAAATTCGTGAAGATACGTACGTTAAGACCAGGGCCTATTTTTGGGAATTTTAATTCCCGAAAATTCCTTAAAATTTCCGAAATTATTTTTTTGGAATTTTCGGTACTTTTAGTTCTCGAAATATCAACACCAAAAAATTCTAAAAAAATAATTTGTGAAAATTTTGTGAATTTTCGGGAGTTGAGATAGGCCTTGTTTAAGACTGATGTTGATGCTGGAGTGTAGTCGTAAAAGCTATGACCTACTGAAAGCTAGTACGTGCACACAATTTAGCGACATGAATAACAGGCGACTACTCTCGAAAACTGCCTGAGGAGCCTCTGGAGTGCAAGATATGCCCAAAAAACATGTTACCATGTTTTATCGCCATAAAAAACTCTACAAGTTTCGCTTTGATCTACCTATCTTTCGCACAAATACTGCTATTTACTCGAAATCATTTGGCTTAAAAGATCCAAGCTTACAGTTTAATTAATGCGCACGGACTAAAAGAAAAGTCGATTGATTTATATAGGAAGATATGCATTGCATAGGGTGCATCGGTTCGAAATTTTTGTTTTTGTATTCAATTTCGACATAGTTTTTAGTGACTGTTATAGTCCCCGAAAAATTTTATAAAAGAACATTTTTTTTGTTTTTGCCGTTTAGTCATGCCAGTAGTCGATTTTTTGAGTAGAGAAATTTTATTACCTTGGCGCCTATAATAATCTAAGGGGCCATCCATAAAGGACGTCCGCATTGTTAGCGACTTTTTCGACACTCCCCCTCCCCCCTGTCCCGCTTTGTCCGTTTAGCCATACCCCCCCCCCTCCAAGGACGTCCGAATTTGGCGAAAAATTCACTAAATTCACGAATTTTTTTTAGTGAATATCGTCAACTCTTCGTGAGATTCGTGAAATTGTTTTACGAAAATAGGCTTTGCCACTCACAGGGCAGACTAGTCTGAACGGATATTACAATGTTTCCCCAAGCAAAAGTTTCATCTGGGATCTCTACGCACCTTCCAAATTTAGATCATCCTGAAGTTGCCACTCAGCGTCTTCCATTTCGTTAACATTTACATTCGTCTCTATACAACAAATAAATTAATACTCGTGTGCTCATCTACACGCTGACAGCAAAACAATAGATCAAAACATATTTGACAGTCGGTTGACCTTTGCCGACTATACTCTAGTAATTGCGAAATATTTTGAAAATAACGAAACTGCAAATTTATTGTAAATTTTCAAATAATTTTTTCTTCAGTTCATTAAAGTGATAAAAAAAAGTGGACGTCCGAAATGCATTTTACCCCCCTCCCCCCTGTCCCATTTTGTCCGGTCTCTAATTGTAGCACTCAAAATCGCTGAAAATAGGTCTATAATATGCCGATTATAGTCGATTTCCATCAAGGCTGCCACGCTATTGCGAAATAGCGCAAAATTTCGCTATCGCTATTCGCTATAGCGATAGCGATACCGTTTCCATTTGTCGAATTGCGACAGCGATAGCGACTTTTTCGTTAGTTTCACGCTATCGCTATTTTTCATATGTTGAATATTACAAATTTCTTCGTTCTGCTATGGAAAAATCATTAGGAAACATTCCCGGAAGACACTACCTTTTATTTCTATATTTCAACTTATTATATTATTTAAACCAAACATCCATCTTAACAAAGTGTAACATCGAGTCCTAAGTCAATAAAATGAAGTATTTTTATTCAGGTACCTTGGCTCAACATACAATAGCGAAATAACGCGAATTTCGCTATCGCTATCGCTATTTCGCTATCGCTATCGCTATTTCGCTATAGCGATAGCGACGCTATCGCTATTGAATTTTGAATAGCGATAGCGATAGCAACGCTATTTTTTTTCAATAGCGTGGCAGCCTTGATTTCCATACTTCGACGCAGAATCATTTTAGCGTTATTATGATCCGCTCGACCATAATCAGCGCTATTGTGGTCGACCACGACCATAATCAGTGCTATTACAGTCGACAACGACTATAATCGGCGTCGAGTCGAATTATACAAATTGATAAAGGATGCAATTTTTGGCTAGAGCTGAAGGAAAGGATGATAGTTCAGACAACAAAAAAATACGACTTAACCGTAAAAATAAAAAAATGTTCTTCCAAAAAATTTTCCACGTACCACACCAAAAAACACAAATTTCGAACCGATGCACCCTGTAAGCATAAACATGCGGAAATACAGTATGAATGTATGTGTAAAGAAGCTTTGAGAAAGCTCGCGGAACAATGTCATACAAAATAATTGAATGTAATAAAAGTCAGTTAAATACACGATAAGTGAATCTGTATTTTTTCGCATAAAGTGACTTCCTGCTTGCATATCCTTCCATATTAACTCAATAGAAAAAAGTGAAAAGTGTTCACATAAATCTTACGTGACGTAGCGATCCACTAAACTCCCTTCCTCCCTGTCACGCAAGTCTCAGACCCCGCTCCCCCCTCTTGGGTAATGTAATTTATGAATGGCCCCTAAGTGCTGCATCACTGACCTCACTTACACCTTTTTAGTAGACAAAGATTTTCTGGTCTGAGGTCAGTTCAATTTCAGGTAATTCAGGCGAAGTTTAAAATACATCCGACATGTGACTATTTGAAGTAAGTATAGACCTTTTCTTGTAAAGAAAAGAGTATGCTTCTAACGATCCCGTTAAAAGCGAGAAAAACTGCTAATTTCTTTCTTCTTTCTTTCCAATCCTTTGACGCCTGATAATTACCGGCAGTGGGGGGTGGGGAGGTCAATGCAAGAAGGAATATGACGTCGCGTCACTTTTTAGGGAGGATGTGAAGTGTGAAGTTTAACAGAACGATGAATCGTTATTTACAGATGTTTCAATTCAACGGACATTTCAATGGAATTTTGTCAAAAAAATAAAGCTGGTCGTCAAACGCTCTCACTCCTTATTAAATGACGAAGATAATTTTACGATTATTCAAACTTTTCTGATTATTTATTTACAGTTTTTTAAGATATGTGGATGGTAAAAGTTTACGTGTACGAGTTTTATTGTTACAAGAAAGAAAACATAAAAATCTGAACCAAGCGGAACGCAAGATACTATAAAAATCCTATAATGTCTTTGCAATTCGGAATATTTCATATCAATGTCAATAAAATATTCAGAAATATTGAAGACATGAGAAAAACGACGTGGACAGAATATGATTTTTATCGTAATGCTTCCCGCATAGTGGCACCAGATTCTTACATTCCATAGAATAGGTATAGTTTTTCTAAAAATTATAAATTTGCGTGTAAAGTGTAAATTGTTTTATTTGTTGTATATCAATGTATATAAATTGTTATTAAAAATTGTAAATTATTAGTTGTTTGTGTCAGTGTTACCGTTATTTTGTAGCCTCTTAACTTATGTTTTTCTTTTCGGTTAAAAGCTCTGTATTTTTGAATTTGTCTTTATTGTAATGATTCATTTAAAAACTTGTGTGGTCAAATTATTGGCAGTCGTAGCATATTTAAATTCTAAAAAAAAATCCATAAAAAAATCTTACAGTTGTACGAAATTGTACTTTTATATCATTAAATATATCATACAAGTAAAGAATTAAGACTTGAAAATCTTCTGTAAGAGACAAAGACTTTTACAAGCTGCAGAAATTTGAAATTCTCTAAGTGTATTGATGACGACATAAGGTGTATAATCGCGTTAATAAAGTTGAGGTGACGTGAATATTCACATAATGACACTAAAACGAAGCGACATTGTGTTCGATTCATAGTCGGGGCTTCACAGTCTTTTGTTTTGATCTCTGCAAGTAATACTCAACGTGAAGTTGGCTGCAATTGCAACCGAAATCAGCTGTTTTTCAACTTTTCAATGAATTCAGCTGATTTAGGTAAATGTATGAATGAAATCGGCTGATTTTGTTTGCAATGAAGTTAGCTTCGGTTTAGAGCACGTCGCAAAAAAGTTGAACTGTCAAATTTGCGATGTTTTTTAAGAATAGAATCCTGTGGAAATAACAGATTATTCGAAATTATAGTTCATGTACTGTGAGAAGATGACTCTTACGCAAATAATAGATGAATCAGAATTCAAAAAGTTTAAGTATGAACGTACAAATTTGCACTGAAGTAACATCCCAAACGCAGCTTTCGACATTCATAAAACTTTTTGAATTCTGATTCATCTATTATTTGTGTAACAGTCATCCTCTCACAGTGCATGATCTATAGTTTTCAATAATTTGTTATTTACTGAGGACTCTATTTAAAAAAAACATCGCAAATTTGACAGTTGTATGTAATCAGAGATCTCAGCATTATTACCAGGAATTAAAAAGTTGATGAGTCTTCTCTTGAGATATTAGGGGCCATTCATAAATGACGTCCGGTCGTTAAGGAAACCGGACGAATTCGGACGGTGGGGGGGTTATGAGAAACGTGACGTCCGGTTGAGAATTTGTGGTTTTGTCAAACTGTCAAGAATTTATAACTTATAACTGGGAGCACGTCCGAGGTTGTTTGTCGAGAGAGAAACGCAGACTTTTCCTGTAGTTTCTTTGACAGTTTGTTAGAAGAAAAATGTACATAATAATGGCAAAAGTATTCATTCTACAACTCGATAGCGTAGTGGTTAACACGTCTGCTTGCTACTATGAGATCGAGTTGCCAGTGCGTTGGTTCGAAACTCAGCCGCAGACAGATTTGTTCCGATTGTTAGATTTGTAAACAAAACAAAGCTGATTGAATCGGTTCAAATCATGTGAAGTTGAGTGTAGCGCTATCGTACGGCTTACCGGTGAAAGGCATTGTTGGGAGGTGCCGGTATTCTACTCCTACTAGTTTCGTTCCTAGTACGTCTCATGGATGGCACTGGGTTTGTCGCACAGCTTACCACTGGCACAGTAAAAACTTTCCGGTAATGAAAGGATCTCAAATAGTAGAACCACAAAAAGTAGCGAAACTAGTAAATAATGATCTAGCCCCTAACCCTTCATGGGTTGTTAAGCCAGATTATTATTATTATTATTATTCATTCTACAATAAAAAAATATTTTTTTTTTGTGAACTCAAATATTTCATTGAGCGTAATGAAATCAGACGTCATTATTTTGGGGGGATACTGTAAAACCGGACGAATCCAGACCAGGGTCATTTGTGAATGGCCCCTTTTAGGCTCACCAATCTTTGAGTTAAGTTTTGAGAGGTTGTTTTCATCCAAAATTGAATCGATCAAGTTAATGTGTGATAGTTTACATTTGATGGATGTTCACCCCGCATTGTGCATTTTTAGGAAACCCTAAGGTAGTTGTAGGTTTAATTACTTATTACGATCTTCAAAGGCCTTCCTACTGCAAGTGCATTTGAGTGTTATTGACGAGATTTTGCGTTCAACTCTTGAAGCCATTGCAAATGTTAGGATGTCAGAATTTTCTTGGGATCAAGCTACTTCTCCTTTAGCTTTTGGTGGATTAGGCATTCGGAAGGTTGAAGATTTGAAATTATCGGCCTATTTATCATCTGTTTATCAATAGTTAGTTTTCTAGGATTTTTGATTCTAATGAACCTGTGACTCGTACAAATTTGCTCTGAAATAACATCGCAAATGAACTTAGAATGCGATGATTTTTCAGAGCAAACCTTCATACTCAACCTTTTTGAATTTTGATTCGTCTATTATTCGCGTAACAGTCGTACTCTCACAGTGCATGAGCTATAACTTTGAATAATTTGTTATTTACGCAGTATTCTGCTCTAAAAAACATCGCAAGTTTGACAGTTCACATTTTTGCAACGTTCTCTTACGAATTTTTGACGTTTCAAACGTCATTCTGACATTTGAAGAGCTCGGTAGAAGAAGGGCATAAAGCACAAATTCAAATGTCAAATAAAAGTGAGAGACATATATTCAACATTCAAATATGAGAAAGATAGAATATCTACTTTATGTCCTTCTTCTACTGAGCTTTTCATTTGGAATAAACCGACTTTTGATCATGCATACTCATATAATGTCGCCCGTATGTCAACCGTATGCAGAATATTTCTTTTCTTTTTTTAGGAAATGATTGCAACTACATTACTTCAAAAAAACTAGATACGTTTTTGAGTATAGAAATGTAGTACTTCTTGACGAAAACAGTCATGGAATATGTGTATAACATTCTGCGCTCTGGTTGACTATGACTATACTTTCTATGGAAAATTCTACTAGCACGACTGTTAGTTAGTATCTGAATTGATGTGAGTTGCCTTGTATCATCATCATGTCTTATAGACTATACTTTTCTGTAAGAGTTGTCTTGTATGGAAGACAAAAAACTGTGTGCTCATGTGAATGACATGATTGTGTTCATGATTCTCGGTACTTCATTCATCTTCGTTACCTGAGCGACATGACAAAAAGTATCCCATCGTACAGCTACCGTAAGATTAGATTATGGATGCTGGCTTTTAAATAAGTGTGAAGTTTGATTTTTAAGTCGATTGCCCTTCTTAAACTCTACAATTTTTGTAATTCTAAAAAAGTATTGCCATTTTGCATAATGTTTTCAGATCAAATTTTATTAAAAATATTTGTATTTTCTTTATATCAAAAATGTAATAATAACTCTAAAACTTCATGTTCTCCTTTTTAGAAATTATTATTCAAAAGCACCATCATATATTTAATAATATACGAAACAAAATCTTTGCCACTTGTTTCAAAAAGCAAAAACCATATGAACGTGGTAGCAAAGATACTTCTTTTTTCAAAATTGAAGTTAAAGTATAATAAAATTATGTTTTAACAATTTCTCTTCTTCATTTTTAATTTATCTTATCGAATTAATTTTTCTTACTTACATGTTTTTCTTTAACTTTAATCAAAATTTCAATTTAATTCTTTTTATTTATTAGTTTATTGACTCTCTACATTCTAAATATTTACATTTGATAGATTTTTGATATCTTTTATATTTTTATTATTGTTTTTAAATAGTTTTTCCTTATTTAATGTCACCATTTGATATAATTTAAGTATGTAACACGATGTGAAATTTTTAAAACACACCAACATGCGAAACGAACGTTTCATTCCAACCTTTTTTTTGCATTTTTTTACAAATTCTGACCAAATATTGTTATATTGACGCTATCAAACAAAGATGAATCATTTGGGAAAATTAGGGAATTGAGTTTTTTGGTTCGAAACTTTGTCAATTCCAACTGTCAAAATGACGTTTTAAACGTCAGAGCTCTTAAGCAAACGAGCAGTTTCCAAAAGGTGGTCCAAAATGTTTACGTCGCTAACGTAAATTTATTTGATAATCAGTTGGCTCTACGTTCATGGCAGTTGACGATTTTCTGTTAACTGTAAAACAATGGAAAACCGGAAACTGACATGTGAACGGAGCAAAACCGAGAGCTAAACGGAACACTGCACGAGCACCTTAAGACGAATGAAAATCTTTCTATTCATCTATACATTTGACGTTTGTCATTTTGACGGTTGCAATAGACCAAGGGCTGTTTTTTAGAAATATGAATTTCAAGATTTCTTAAAAAATTTTTAGATAAAAAAAATTCCCCAAAATTTCGCAAACTTTCTTTAAGTTTACCCAAATTTCTCAAAAATAGTCCCTGCATAGATCCACTTTTGATCCCAACTGACTCGCTGTTTTCCCACTTTCGTCCTCTGCACGGTGAGTTGTGATGATTTGAGGCATTTTCGCTTGCTAAGATCAACCATGTAAAACAGGAAAATAAAAATTTGAAAACACTTATGTAGTACGTTTTACGTGTTGAAGTAATGTACAAATGTGTAAATAACTATAACATCCATGTGGATCGAAAAACGTTCACTTTTTAGTTCCGTTATAGATCGTGTCTTGTCACCGAACCTCAAGTAGTGACATCTGTTTTTTTTTTTCATAGCTGAATTAACTTCTCAACATAGAACCACTCCCATTTCTCAAGTGGCGTCATACATGCTTTCATAGCTAAATACGGACTAACGTAAAACTAATGACACAATCAATTGCATCGCAAATTAGTTCATTTTACATGCGAAATTGCCTTTAATCAACTATCCAATTAAGATACGTATACAACACTTTATTCGCGTTAAGTGTCAAGTGAAGTGGTCCTCCTTTTTTGTCACTGCAGCAGTCACTCGAAGAAAAATTGAAAAGTGGCTTTGTGTGGTTATTGATTTCGGCATCGCCTTGGATCAGGACTGGTCGAAGGGGCCGCTAGCTTTTTTCAGCCACACTCAACATTTATTGACATTTTCCATTTTCGGTTTTTTTTTAACATCTTGTATATGAAGGGCTTTAAAAACTTTGCCTGCGGCGCTTTAATCATCCCATTTTCTATCGAACATTTTGTCTACAAAGGGCCATTCACTTCAAAAACTTCGTCTGCGGTGCTAATAGCATTATTTATTAAGTATCTAACAAATTCTATGTAAGACGACGTTGTAGCACTTAAAATTTTATCCGCCCCACTATTTAAGTCTAAGGAGCTGTCCCTAAATTACGTAACACGATTTTCGGGCTTAGACCACCTCCCCCTCACTCGGTGTCACATCGCGTAACAATCTCTTGTAACAAAATTCAAAAATATTTTTAAAAAATACTTTCAAGTACATTCATGATGTCGAAAACGTCACTCAGATGAAATTGCAGTGCATAAACTAGAAAATGTTCTCACAAAACGATTTGGAGAGCAAGCGACTTGAATTTCCATAGCTTGAGAGATCGTTGCAAAATTTAAAAAATTCAGTGAAAAATATAAATTTTCGTTAACATAACTTTGTTACGTTAACATTGCCACAAATACCCTCCCCCCCCCGTGTAACAAACCGTAACAATTTCTCTGACCCCCCCCCCCACCCTCCTCCTCAAGCGTTACGTAATTTAGGGACAGCCCCTTATCTGATAGAAACTTGTAAAAAAAAAACCTCCCTCGTATGCCACAGAAATCAATGTTTCGGGCAGTTCCAGAGCATGGGCCGTTTAGTAGCCAGTCCGGCCGTGCCTTGGATCAACGAATTCTAAATTTGGCTTGCCCTCGAGTAACATAAATAACTAATACGTGCAGGTCAAAAGTAGTATGATCCATTGAGTTCGGCCACCTGTGGATGACCTTATCATGTAAAGTTCGTTACATAATTCGGGATAAAATTGATAAAACGCGTTTTCCTGTGAATATTGACAACGTCCTACAAAAAAATATTCTATTTTTCACCCCTTGTTATATACCCTACCCATTTTGTTTGTTAACGCCATACGTACGTAAAATCGGTTTAAAATTATAGTCCAATCAAGTCTTTCTTTTTTTTAAAGCATTCTAATTTCCTTCCTACATGAATACTTGAAATCGATTCTTTTTGATTATGTTTAGTGTTTGTTATATTCCTAACATATGTAGCAACGTCATACAGGTTGCAGATTTATCTGCTGTACTAATCAAAATTTCCGTTGAAAAATTTCGCTCTTGGTGTTAAAAATGCAATCGTGTGTGAAGGTTTACGCTTAGTGATTTTGACATGTCCATCGTCTCATGTGGTTCACATCATTTCTATAACACCTTAGAGAATGTAAATCTGTGCATCGCATTTATGTATGTTACATTTACAAAAATACAAATCGACAATAGATAAATGGAAGAAGACATTTCAAGTAGTCTATTAAACAGCAAAGTTGTTACAAAGAAAGTGTTTGCTTCTAAAGATTAGAATTTTATTTTTGAACACTTTTTGATTTGTCAGAACTTTCAATGCATTCGCTGCGGCGTGTTAGTATAATGCATAAGTTGGTTAAGACCGTATATGGCTGATTCCAAGCAATTTATGAATTTTCTATCTCTTTCACTCTTCAACATTGGGACTATATTTGTCTCTTTCACTGTGCAGCGTTTGAATGAGTCTCAAAAATGTAACGTGGACAGTAACGTTTTTGTTTCATTTACTAATGGTTTACACTTAACGAATGAAAGAGAAGCAGATAAAAATATGTGCCGTGGACAGTAATAGAAATAGCCATATAAGCCAGTTAAACCAACATACCTAAAAACGTGAACGATTAAACTAACATTTATGCATTAAAGCAGCGTACTGAAATAACGTGTTTATAACCGGTTATCAGGGTTGAGTTCGCTAACGAAGATTTTGAGCGATGCTAACGCCAAAAATTAAAAATATTAGCGACGCTAGTCGCTACTAGCGAGCCCTTTTTGAAAGTAGCGAGAATTAGCGCTCCCTCAACCTCGCTAGTTTTGAGAGCGAAAATCAAATTGTCAAACTAATATGCAAAAATGTATATTATGAAACGAAGTGACTAATCGACACTGGTGTCGAATAGCCACACAACACGCTACATGCTAATCGACACCGGTGACGAATAGCCACACAAGACGATAAATGCTTTTCGACACCGGTGTCGAATAGCCATACAACACACTACATGCTATTCGACACCGGTGATTCATCCTGATGAGCGACACAACAAGCTCCGAGCCCTGCCGAAAAGTCTGACATGTCTGTTCACTAAAATTCTTCTGTGCTTATGAATTTGAGAGTGAATTCGCAAATACTTCGACCACCTTATGGAGGTGAATTACAAGAGTTACCCGATTTGGAAACATGATGGTTTGTCCATTTTCGGTCCTTTCTGAGTAATATTAGCCAGAAAAAAGGGATCTTTTGTGATGCCTTTCAGGGTCCGAAGAAATTTTGAAAGGTCATGCTTGGGCACCATGAAAATTTGAATACTAATTATAAAATAAGAATTTTACTGTTAAAATCAGGGACTATTTTCGCGAATTTTTCGAAAAAATTTGCGAAAAAATCACGAAACATCTCAAAATTTTTTCACGAAAATAGTTCTTGGTCAAAATTGAAATTTGGTCTAGCTGAATGGCTTAAAACTTGGAGAAAACTTGGTCTGAGGTGGGGTTCGGCACTGAATAAGGTGGTTATGTTCCTAACACGGGCCTTACCACTACATCGTCTTTTGACCCTACCTCAAACTTTGGGGCTTTGGTCGAACAGAAAACGTTTCTGTAGCGAACAACTTCCCTGAACAAACTTTTTCGTTAGAACTTCTACGCTAAGCTGCGGCCATAAATAAGTCTAGAACGGAATCGCTATTACACGGTACTCTTTAAGATACGTAGTCATCAGACTTAGGCAGAGTCTCACAGTTTGGTGAGACCAACAATTTCTATAAAGAAATTTTTTCGATAGCACGTCATCTGGCCTAGTTTTGGCCCTAAATAGTAGAAAAAATTAAGGTCCATAGAGTTTAGTGAGATGAATGATTTCACCGAAGAAACTTATCCGCTCCCACCTCATCCGGCTGAGCTATGGTCCTAAATAGGTCAAAAATTAGAAGCTCTACCATAAAATATCTCTTAGCCGGTACAGTTTAAGGGATGGAGATTTGGTGACTAAAAAGATGTGAGAGATTAGTGAGACGAACTATTTCGACGAAGAAATTTTTCTGCTACTACCTAATCCGGCTGAGCAGTTGCCCCAGGTAGGTCAAAGAATTAAGGGCTATACCATAAAACAGCTCTTACACTGTGCACAATTTAAGAGATGGAGCTGTGGTGAATTAGAAAGAGTTTGAGAGTATAGTGAGACAAACTCTTTTGTCTAAGAAAGTTTTTCTCTAGCACTTCATCCGGCCAAGCTCTGATCTTAAATAGGCATAATATACACTGTACTTTATTATGTACAAATATTAACTAATTTCGTTGGTATTTCGTCAAAGTGTCATGTTTTTGTGCGAAATGTCTCTCGTAAATACTGAGATAAATAATTTCATTGCAAATTTCCTCAAGTTAGCATCTTCGACATAGCCAGCGTTTTGTTTTGTGAAAAATGGTTAACCTTTTTGAACCTGAATATGAAACTTCGTTTCATGTTTGGAGCTTGTAGGTACTCTTCTGGAGATAAGAAATATTTTTCGTCTAAATTGAAATCAACGAAAAACTGAGAATAGCCACATAACACAGTTGATGCAATTCGGCACCCAGGTTTGGGAACCAGAAATAAATTTGGCGCGCGCCAGCTGTGTTGTGTGGCTAATCGACACCAGTGTCGAATAGCAATCACTGTGTTGTGTGGCTATTCGACACTGGTGTCAAATAGCATGCAGCGTGTTGTGTGGCTATTCGACACCAGTGTTAATGTGAACATTTGCAATAAGTTTTGTATTTTTCTTCGATTTTCTAAGTCCTTTAAGGGAATTAATAATAGAGTTAGAAAACGTTAGCAAAAAATGTAAACTCAAACGAAAATTGAGATAACGATCTCTGATGTTACATCTCAATTCTAACGTTTAATGTTTTCAAAACGTTTAATAATTCGCAAGAACAACTATCGCTTGAGGAGTTCGCAAAGGTTACTGAAGGAATGGTACCTGGAGAGGGGCTTGAAGGTCAACCCCGACAAAACGGACATTGTGCTTTTTAGTAAAAGGAACACATGACATAATTTAGTGGAGAACTTCAGGCTCTTTGGAAAGGTTTTTGATCCTAGCCCAAAAGTAAAGTATCTGGGGGTTATTCTCGACCAAAAGCTCAACTGGATCGAGCATGTTAAATACAAAGCACAGAAAGCGGTGGCCGCTTTCTGGATCTGTCGAAAGGCTTTTGGAAGGGACTGGGGAATACCGCCATATTGTGGATCTATGAGACGGTGGTCAGACCCATGTTGAGCCATGGCTGCGTAGTTTGGTGGCCTAGGCTCAACGTGGAGTGCGGGAGGAAGGAGTTGAATAAAATTCAGAGGCTCGTGTGCATTTGTGTCACGGGAGCCATCCAGACGATCGCTAAAGCAATAGCCTTTTCCTCGACAGAAAGGCTGAAGCTAAATGGTCTCTGGATGAGGAATTTTGAATCTGACCATTGAAAGATCCTGAAAGTGATCAACGACAGGATCTTTGATATGCCCAGAGATCGCATGATTCCACAGGTCGACTTTGTGAGGCGATAACAGATCGTTATACCGGACAGAGCGGATTGGCTAAGAAACTGGCCAACCTGTCTGCCGGTTGATGGACTGGTGAGCTTTATGGATGTGTCGAAAACTGAGGAAGGAGCGGGAGCCGGGATCTATTCGCAGGAACCGGCGAACTGCGACAGTATCCATTTGGGAAAGTCAGCGAGCGTCCTCCAAGCGGAGACGTTTGCGATGTTGATGGAAGTAATGAATTTAGTTCCAGAAGGAATGACGGGTGGCAAAGCGACTATCTTCTCAGACAGTGAGTCGATGATAATAGCGCTCGCGTCGCCTGTGACAACGTCAAAACTGGCTAAAGAGCTGAAAGGAACCTTAAATCGATTGGGACTGAGGAATCAGACCACGATCGCCTGGGTCACTGAGCACACTGGTGTAGAAGGTAATGAGAGCGCAGACGAGCTAGCCAGACAGAATTCAGCATCTGCGATTGAGGGCCCAGAACCCCACATCCCGATCCCATGCTCTCTGTGTGAAAGAGCGGTGGAACACTGGGTACGAGCTGAGTCCGCAAAGAGTTGTTGAGCATACGGCCGGCGGAGGGAAGCACACGAAGATCTTCTTCCCGGCGCCTGACGAGAAGTGGGCCAAGGAACTTCTCAGAATAGACCATAGTGGCATTAGGAAAGTAGTGGGAGCCATTACGAGTCACTGTCGGTTGAACAAGCACTGCGGCTTGGAGGAGGAAACGGGCGTCCACGTAATATGCAAATGCCCGAAGTTCCACCTGCTAAGGAGCGTGACATTAGGTGGTTATGTGATTCGACCCTCCGATATCTTAGACTTGCGACGCTAACCCAACGCAACGTGCACGTCGGTTGAAGGTACGTAATTGTAAAAGCTGTTCTATGTCATTTTACAATTACATTACAATTACAATTTCAGTTGTTCAAGTAATGAAAAATTATGTGAATTACAAGGGATGACGTATACAAATTCAACCTGTGTGATTGCAGCCTTTGCCTTCGGCACGGGCAGCAATTCTCCCAAAGGGTTGAATTTTCATACTTGCATCAAATAACTAATGAAAGTCTGTCAAACCTAAAACTATTCAAACATAAAATTGCGAATTAATATCGTTTTTTCACTGTCGGGCATCTTTCTTTGAATTTTTTGTGAGTTTGTTGCATTTCCAATCAGAGCGAATAACGAAGCTACTTCAATCATTTAACTTGTACCACAGAAATTTGGTTTATTTTATATGCTATCATAAGTCATTATAACAGTGCAGAGAAGCACACTTGACTTCCCTCTGGCATGTCAATATTTTGATTTAGTTTATTTGGCATTTTCAACTTTCTTCATTTTGTGTTACAAGACATTTTTGTTAGTGAAAATCCGCTTCGCTGAGACCTCATTTTCAATTTGTTTTCACAAGCACATTCTTTGAAATTGTATTGCCGATTAAATTGTTTTCAAGTTGTCTGTGTAAACTTTAACTAACTCATTGAGTCAAAAGAAAAGTTGATCAACAAGAGCAGAGTGTTCTTACTGTTTCTAACTTTTTGTTCACTCTATACATGTGAGCAACCGAAGTCTGGAATGCTCTTAAAGCACATATGAATATTAACAAGTCAAATGCACGTAACATGGGAGATATTTTGGTTAGATGTATACATCATCTAAACGTGTCAAAATTATCAACAACACTCCTGTTTAAATATTTGATTGAAAATTGATTGAATTATTCGAAGCGTTTATTTACAGAACGACTTAGGTATCGAAATTCTTTTGTTCTATAGTGCGTTTAAAATGAAAATGGTATGAAATCTACAAATCAGCTGTTTTAAAAGTACATGCAAAGACATTCCAATTTGGTTCTGTTTTTTGGTAAATACATAGTCGATATGCGGATCCGTTAGCTTTTTCCGTAAACATCAACTAAAAGTTGAGCTGTCAAAAAAAAAATTAAAAATGTCCCGCGGCTAATCCTAGAAAAACAGATTTATTTGAATTACCTGATGCAGGTGTACTTACTCAGGCAATGAGAGCAGCTGACTCAGGTAATTCACCTTTCCTCGGGTAAATTTACCTGGCACAGGTAGATGTTATTAACTGCATTGGCAATGTAATTCAGTTGTTACACATCAGCAAATGTTTGCGATATCCGAGCCGAAGGTAAGGTGTCGTAATCGAACATGTGTTATAACTGCATTACGTAGCCAATTCAGTTCCAAATTTTATTGCATAAACGAGCGGTACGTTGAAAACAAACAAGAAACATAACCAAAGACCCGTACGTATCAGAATAGATGTGGCAAACAGAATAGATGTTGCAAAAGGCTCAAACGTATATAGAAATGAGCGTCTTTTGCTCTTTTATAACTATAAGAATTTCAAAGATCCGTAGAAATTACCCATGGTAATGTCAAGGGTCCTACCCAAAAACGTCTGGGACTTCTGGGACGTCTGGCTTAAATGATCTCCCCTGCACCATATCAAAAAGAGGACGAACGTAGTTTCTTCAAGAAATCCTGAAACTATTTTCTCTAAAATGTAATTCTCACCAACTTTGTCTTAAGAAGCAAACTTCAAACTGATATGAAGGTATGGTCAAAAAAGTGACCAACAACATGGTTTTTTGATGGTCAGTGAAACTTTTTCGCAAATATCTCAGCAAGTTTAGCACGAAAATTGTTCATTTTGGTGTCAAATGAAAACATTTGATCTCACAAAACTGGGAAAAGAATTTTTGTGTGGGTCAGTGGTCTGGGCACAGACACCAGTGGAATGGACGAAATTGAGTATCTTGGCCATATACGAAAGCACATGGTTTTTCATCTTTATTTGCTCAACTGTGCAATACAGAGATTTACCGTCAAAGGCATTTAAATGGCAATAAGGCATTGGCAATAAAAATTTAAGAGAGCACGTGTTTCAGGACTTTAAGGAAAAATGGGCCAAATGGGACAACACATATCTCTAACCCACTTTCCATTTTCTTCCAGCCAGTAACCATTGATGAAGTTATTGCGATCATTTCCCTTATGGACGTGGACAAGGCTCCTGGGCACGACGAAGTGACTAGAGATGAGCGGGTTGCCCGAAACTTCGAAAAACCCGACCCGGGTCCGACCCGAGCCCGAATTGATTTTTTCGGGTTTCGAAAATTTTAATCGGGTCGCGTTCGGTCCGGGCCGGGTATGGAAACAGTTCGGGTTTCGGGTTTCGAAAAATTTTATCGGGTAGGGTTCGGTTCGGGTCGGGTTCGGTCTGCGTCGGGTTGTTGTATCATTTTATTCGGGTCCCGATCCTTTATTGACTTTTTATATTTTACAAAACTCGTCTAAATTTTATCATCTTACATTACACGAATTTTGTTTTAGTCTAAGGTCCGAGAAGAATGCAGTCGTCGGGCCTTGAAATAATTTTTGTTTCGAAGTAATTTGAGTTGTGAGTTTCAGTCTGGTTCAGTCCGGGTCGGGTTTTGAAACAATTCGGGTTTCGGGTTTCGAAAAATTTTATGGGGTCGGCTTCGGTCCGGGTCGGGTTTCGAAAAATTGTCGACCCGCTCATCTCTAGAAGTGACCGTCGGTTCACTGAAGTGCTGTGTTTCGTCAATCTCAGAATACTTGTGAGACATATTCAATTCTTCTCTATTTCAAGGTGTCTATCCCGATGATATGAAAGTTGCTAGGGTTCTGCCTGTCTATAAGAAAGGAGCGGGAGGGGAGATGGGTAACTATCGACCGATCTCTATTCTACCCGCTGTTAATAAGATTTTAGAGATGATTGTGCAACGCTCGATTGTTGGATTCCTTGATTCCTGTGAATTCTTTAACTCGCGTTAATATGGTTTTAGAGAAAGAAGTGACCCTTATAGAGTTAGCTGGTATAATATGCAAGGAAATAGATGAAAGTAAGGATGTCTACGGGCGATTCATCGATCTGTCCAAAGCATTCGATACGGTTATGTATGATCTGTTGCTACGCAAGTTGTATTGTTTTGGGATTAGGGGTATTGCTCTGGATCTGATCCGAAGTTACCTGAGCGGAAGGAGACAGTAAACCGAGTGTAATGGGGTATGCAGTCCTATGGCTGACATCACAATTGGTATTCCTCAAGGTGGAGTTCTGTCACCATTGCTGATCATAATTTTCATTAATGACTTCTTCGATCTCCCTGTGAAGTCCTCTTCTTTTGGCTTTGCAGACGATATGAACATGTTTGTTTCTTCAGCCTCTGTCTCTGAGAATATTGTTGATCTTGATTGATGATCTCCAAGTTTTGCACAAGAGAGCTCTTAAGGCAGCACATAAATTACCAGAGCGATTTTCTACTGAACTTCGTTTATACAAATCTGTTCAACTTGAATCACCATTCTATCGAGTTTCCTAATAACTTCAACCCGTATAACACCAGATATTCGCATCTTCTTAAAATGCCCGTCATTCACTAGAACTATGGTAAGAGGTGCTTATTGTTCTCAGGTAGTGCTCTGTTTAACTAGCTGCCAGCAGCAATCGGAAATTCGCGTAACTTGCACCAATTTTGTCAATCTTTAAAGGTTCACCTGATTAAGTTAATTCGTTAAAATTGAAATTAGATTATTCTTGATTTTGACTGACACTTTTACTTTAATTGTTGTTGATTTTTGACTTGAATTTTTGATACCACACTCTTTCTCATTAAATTTCGCCTTCACTTTTGATTGAATTATTTTAAATTTTTGATTGAAATTTGAATTCAATTATACCAATGCCTTTGCCATTGAATGATTTAACTGTAGTATATGTTCCAACCTGACTTTGTACAATTTTTCGTTTTAATTAGCTCCCATGAATTCTTTATTGGAGCTACATAGATTTATGTACATCGGCCCGATTTGATGGAAATAAACTAAACTAAACTCTAGAACTATGAAAGTTAGCAAGCTGCTTCCAAAGGCAAAGTAAGAGAGATTCAAATTTTAGAGAACACGTGTCTTAATGTCTCAAGGTTTTGGGGAAATATGGCACAATCCTTAGGGTATGGCCGCTTCTAGAATTGGGAGGGACGACCCATATTTCTGGAACTATGAGTGTTAGAAACTTGCTTCCAAAGGCAAAGTTGTAGAGAATAAAATTATGGATGAAATAGTTTCAGGATTTTTTGAAGAAATTACGTATCTTTTTGATATGGCGCAGGGGAGAACATGTAGGCGATCAAAATCAATGGTCTCAGACGTACTTCGGTAGGGCCATTGACATTACCTTGGGTAATTTCTATGGATCTTTGAAACTCTTACAGTTATAAAAGAGCACAAAACATTGGGTTGCTTGCTCATTTCTGTGTTTACATACGTTCGAGTCTTTTTGCTACATCTATTCTGTTTGCCGCATCTATTCTGATACGTACGGGTCTTTGGTTATGTTTTTATAAATACAATAACAATGAACTGTCAGTGTAACACAACAATACCGCTCGCTGTGCTTAGCGTTGTTACTTGTAAATTGTTGTGTTGATGTGGGATTATCGACAGGCCACCCACTCATCAAAACAACAAATTTACAAGCACCAACTCAATGTACTAATAAAATTTATCATTTTTCGATGCGCTGCCGAACCGAAGTAAAAATGTTGAAAAAAATGGCAATAATTATGTCGTCCTCCATGGTCCACTACTATTTTTGAATCTTTACTGTTTTGGCAAAGATAACGAATCTAAAAAGTATTGCACAAAGAATATGACAGAAAAAATTAGTTTGCTTCCTTCCTTCTCCGGTATGTAGACTCTTCTTTCATTCCATGAATTGTTCGATTGATGCATAGAGAAAGAAAGTATACTTTGTGGAAATTAGCAGTAGAAGCCTTTAAATTCATCTCACACGATTCATAACATCATGAAACAAGAAATATGTTTTAACTTAAACTAAAGAGCATTACGGAAATGGATTTTATGTTTAACAAACTTTATGGCATAAATGCATACGGATACAATGCAACGATTTATGTAAATTATGGAAATTAAATTATTTTGGCTTTCATATAAATCGTAAAAATATAGAACAAAAAATAGAAAAATATAATTTCTTTATTAATTTAAAAATAATTACAAAAGTCGCTAGCTAAGAACTAATTCAATTTGTCGATACTTTTTTCTTAAATTAGAAACAGAATCACGATATAAAACCGGATCTAGACGGAGATTAGAACGTAATAATGGCATGTAACTAGAAACATTGATTTGTTAACGTTATGTGTTCACGAAGCAGTTAAATGAAAATACTCACCCAAAAACAGCTGCGAATGTATTCAAGCAACTTTGTCTTTGAATAAAGTGATCAGGATCGTTCCAAGGACTCCTGCAATATAAAACACTCTTCATATAGTTGGCCAGGATGTACCGTCGATAGAAGAACAGATGGGTGCGCGGTAGCAAAGCGTCCCTGACGCAAGTCCACATCCGAAAAAAAAAATTAGGAATTTTTTTTTCGTAGAGTGCGGATGCGGAACCATATATACAGCTAAGTTTCGACTTCCTCCCTTTCGACGTACGCATCGGAAAAAGCTCGCTAAGGCGAAGTGCTTATTCACTCATTAAAATCGATTCAGAAGATCCGGAGATATGATCTTTAGAAAATGATCATTTTCAATACGAAGGTGCCATATGAGATTTTAAAAAAAGGGGGCACCGGCCTCGTTTGGGCGCCAGGGCTCTTGGAAGGCGTCACATAAAGCCTATGTGTTTGTATGTATGTGTTTGTGCGTGTAATGTGTATGGTAGCATGGGTATGTATGGGTGTTAGAGATAGAGGTTTGGTGTAAAAGGGAAAGTTGTTGGGTTGGGTGTGTAGTGTATGGGGGGCTCAAAAAAAACTTTTGATATGTTGTAGAGTAAGTTGAGGGTGTAATTTTCGCCCATGGAAGTACCAGCCGCCACGCTTCGGTTTGGCGGAGGATTGAAAAAAATTCTATACATAATGCGTCAAAAACAATTTTCGGACTTTCAAAAGAACTGATATCACAACAAAAACCCTTTTTAAAAGGGAAATGTGACGCAAGTCTTCGTCCCTTCTTCCAAAACAACTGATGTCGATTCGAGTGAGGCTTACAGATTCGGAACGCAAAAAAATCTTTTGAAATATTTTCACATTTGATTAAAAAAAATGCGTCACAAATTATTCATTCCTCACCAAATCAGGCAAAAATAAAAAATCGTTTCCCCATGATGAAACTTGTAGTTCTTCAATCTGCCATAACAATCATGCTACAGACGGATTTTTACCAAAATACTTTCTTCGAGATCCCCAGACGACCCTTCATATAGTGACACTAAAACAATTTAATTTTACATTTTTTTTCAGTCCCCACGGATAAGCTTTCCAACAGCACATATCTTTTGAAGTCCGGTTGGAGTGTACAAAAAATTTTCAGTTCTAAATATAATAAAATTCGCTTTTGGCACTTTCAGACATTCGTCATTTTTCTGTACTCATTTTCGAACATTCCCGTGAAGTAACGCACAAAGTCAAATCGCCAAAATGCATTTTGGCGATTCTTCACACTTTGGCGATTTTTTTTTTTTTTTTTTGGCGTTTCTTCACATTTTTAAGATTTTTTCTGGTGATTCAAGAAATAACTTGAAAATAATAAATCGCCAAAGTGTGATGAAGCGCCAAAAAAATCGCCAAAATGTGAAGAAGCGCAAAAAAAAAATCGACAAAAAAGAGAAGAAACGCCAAATTAATTTTTTTCAGCTCTTGGCGTTATTTCACACTTTGACGATTTTTCTTGGCGTTTCTTCACACCTTGGCGATTTTTTGGCGTTTTTTCACACTTTGCAGAAAAAATCGCCAAAATGTGAAGAAACGTTAAGAAAAAACGCCAAAGTGTGAAGAGTCGTCAAAAAAAATCGCCAAAGTGTGAAATAAGGACAAAACCTGAAAAGAAATTAATTTGGCGTTTCTTCTCTTTTTTGTCGATTTTGAACCTTCATATTTAGACTTAGAAGAAAGGCTTTCCTACCAATTCATCGAAATGTGACATGGTCGACTTTAATTTTGCGTGATTTGACATGAAATGAGTCAAATGCCAGACCCTCCTAACGTAATAATTTTTCTGCGCAAAGCTTAATTTTTGGGGTGTGAAATCTGAAAGCGCAGAAAAACCATTAAATATTTCAAAAGAATTTTTTGCGTTCCAAAGCTTTAAGCGTCACCCAAGTTGATATAAGTTGTTTTGCAAGAAGACACGAAGACTTGCGTTATATTTCCTCGCATATTTCCCTTTTAAAAAGGGTTTTTGTTGTTACAAACACACAACCCTACCGAGAAACAAAACTAAACAAAAAATACAAACATAGCAGCATACAAACATAATATGATTTCCACAACAATAAAAATCTGTGAAGTCAAACAAACGTGAAACAAAAATATTACGTATCAAACAAATTATGTTTGTTGTTATTATAACTCGTGTTTAAGGGTTTTTTGGTAGAGCGAGTGATGACGCTGCTCGTTGTGATAATAAAATTTCGTAGTCCAAATTCCGGGCATGCTGTTCGATTGTTCGCCGTATCGTTAAACGAACAAATTGTTTCTGGACAATTAACGGTATATCGCTCGTCATTACATCACAATATATGCAGTGAAAAGAAACAGTGATTGACAATGCGGAACCGCGGAAAACAATGTAGAATATTTCAGAAAACATTTTAAGATAACTCAACCCAACACGTGGTTTGGTACAACACTGCATAGCGGGGCTTCTGTGAATCTTTTTACAGCATATACCGCTAAACAGATGTTTGTGAACATTTCTCTCCATTTGTCTGGTAGGTTTATCACGTTGTTCAGTTATGTGTCATCGTTTGAACTCTTTGTCCAAAGACAACTTCCTTAAGGTTGTTAGTTCATCACTTTTCTGCGAAGATGATGAGCTTGACTACGACTACATTGTCAACATTGTCAGTGCAGACATCACTGTCAGCATTTTCAGTACAGACATCACTGTCAGTACAGACATCACTGTCAGTACAGACATCACTGTCAGTACAGACATCACTGTCAGTACAGACATCACTGTCAGTACAGACATCACTGTCAGTACAGACATCACTGTCAGTACAGACAGCACTGCCATTACAGATAGCACTGTCATTACAGATAGCACTGTCATTACAGACAGCACTGTCATTACAGACAGCACTGTCAGTACAGACAGCACTGTCAGTACAGACAGCACTGTCAGTACAGACAGCACTGTCAGTACAGACAGCACTGTCAGTACAGACAGCACTGTCAGTACAGACAGCACTGTCAGTACAGACAGCACTGTCAGTACAGACAGCACTGTCAGTACAGACAGCACTGTCAGTACAGTCAGCACTGTCAGTACAGACAGCACTGTCAGTACAGACATCACTGTCAGTACAGACAGCACTGTCAGTACAGACAGAACAATAAGGATTTCGAAAAGGGAGATCGCCGGTTGAAGCCATTAAAAAAGTCATAGAGATTGCCGACAAGGCGCGGAATCGGAGAAAACGTAACCGCTTCTGTGCTGTAATGACGATACATGTGATGAAATGCCTTTAATAGCGCAAGCTGGATGGAGAAAGCAAAGGCGTTTGCATGCCATGAGAGTCCCCGATTGTCTCTGCAAGATGCTGAAAAGCTATTTCGAGCGACGAGTAGTAACGTACGATACTACTGAATGGAAAAAGATAGTCATTCGAGAAAATTCAACAAGTAGAGAAATACAATCCCCAGGCTCGCATTGTTCGACATGCTACAAATAAAACAATTATTAAACTCACCTCCCACTTTCTCGATCCTTATAGCCCTTCCTCTGAGTGACTTTGATCGGTGGTTTGCGTGTAACATGTGACACTAACAAATTCATTAAAATATCCTCGCAATTGGATGATTGCTGAACGGTTTTTAGTAACAGCAAAGACAACCAATTCGAGTAAACATAGTTGTAATAACGGTGATAAAAAGCTGCTCCAGTGAGAACAATGGAATAATAATTTGTCCACTTTGATGTGTAGCCCCATGCATTCTAAAACAAAAATTATATTTAAAAATTTTGATGTCACACTTTCAATTTAAAATACAAACTTTTGAGTCATCCCAAAAATGAGCTCTTGCTGGATATCCAACAATTCGATCGGGAAAGTCGCGCCACACTCGATACGCAAAATCTAATTCGTCTGTGTTCAATATGGCATCTTCGTCCAACGAGAGAACAGCGTCAGTTTGAATAAGCGAATGCGGATAAAATCTTTGGGATATCGTAGGCCGTTCATCATTTACAATTGAAGATAAGATATGCAGTGGAATGGCAGTGTTAGGCCATTTTTTCTTCGAAGGAATTGGGCGATCCGAAGCCCATATTATGATTAACTGTAACAATCGTTTAGTTATGAGATTGATAAATCACTTGCGTATACCATAAACTCCTACCCTATCTACAAATTGACTCTTAGTAATACTTTTGACTAGTCTGTACAGTGCAGAGCTTGGCGTTAGCTGCACACCGATTTGAACAAATATAACAGCTGTAAAATTATGCCCAGGTTCATGGCCAAGAATATCTAACAAATACGGCATATTTCTACAGGAATCCGTGTATGTAGGAAGTGTTAAAAGTGCACCGGGTGATGTATTCCATATCAGTCCGTTACGTTGAGGATAATCCGGCAAGCGTTCACGAATTATCTGTAAAAGGAATCGAATTTTTCTAAGGCTTACACAGATCAGGATAATCGAAAATTTAGTACCTCAAATGTTGTGAAAACAATTTTCTCGATTGAACCGAAGTATCGTTCCCAAAGAACCTGCGTTTGTTGGCGCAACGCTAAGATTCGGGTTTCGGAAATAGATCGCACTACTTCAGGTACCTTAATCGCAGATGTTTAAGTTGTAAATTTGGTTATTTCGCTAAAAGGCAGCAAAGTTTACCTGCAATAGCAGTCTCTCATCGGCCCAAATAGCCGCTTGTTTCCAATCAATTTTCGATTCAAATGGTAGAACCCATGAATTAGACAACAGCACAGGGATACAACCCGCTTGTAGAGCTTCCAGGAACCTTAAATTTCGGTTAATGTCTTAAAAAAGTGATTGTGATGTTACATAGCGAAGTGTTTCGCTGTGTGTGCTTTATTTTCAATCATAACCAACCGCATCGTAAATTAAATCAAAGCGCCTGTTTCAACATTTATGGCTGATTTTAAAAAAAAACTTCGCTGCACTAATGATTCGAACATTGCTTCATTCGCGTGGTGTTTTTGTTCTTGTATACACATATGTGTAAAATCAACCGTAAGCATTGCGTGATGTTATTTGCAATCAAAGTATAATAAAAATAAAGAAACTTTTACGTTTGTTTTTTTGTATCTATAATTTCAGTTTGTTTCATTTTCACGAAAGCATTAAATTCCGAACGAATATTGGTTATGCATCACATCGTCATTAGCAAATAAAAATTCCATTCGAAAAAATTGTTATTTACCTAAAAGAGCCCAATCGACGCCCCCTTGGAACCAAACAAAATGTTGAATTCTGCAATAGGGTTTCGTAGTCGTATCTGAAATCATGAAAAAAAAAATGATTATCTCAACAAAACAATTCTGGAAAATTTTCAATGACGAAGCTACACGAATGTATTCAAATAATTCCCGACTGTATTAAAGTTTGTATTAAATTCTAAGTAGAATATGGAAAGTAGAAATATATTTTTTTCATTAGCATCCTTGCCTGGTGCGAATATCGTTCACAGGCTATTGTCACCCGGGTAGAATATTACTTTATGCATAGACATGAGTAGGCATGTTGATTATTTCATGTACGGAAGTAGACAGCACGGACAAAAGCATCATAATGTAGAAGGTAATATCGCAGCACTGCGGCAGTACAGACAGCACTGCCGCAGGAAAGACAGCACTGCTTGAGAACAGTCAGCACTACGGCAGAACAGTCAGCACTGCGGCAGAACAATCAGCACTGCGGCAGAACAGGCAGCACTGCGGCAGAACAGACAGCACTGCGGCAGAACAGACAGCACTGCGGCAATACAGACAGCACTGCTGCAGTACAGACAGCACAAGTTTCATTTCATTTCATTTCATTTATTCCATAAAACATGCCAAGGTTACCCTTATGCAACATAATGTTGGGCATGCTAAAGTAAATAGTTATACAATAATTTTCAACACTGACAGAAAGCGAATATTTACGACGTATTTAAAAAAACAATTTTTCAAGAAACAACAATAGCTAACAAGACTACTCAATTGAAGACCAATAATACAAATGAGCGCAATGGTCTCTCTTAGGACAGGAGACAGTTAGCCTCACTACATCAAACTAAAACTACTGGAGCTATGTGCTCTCCTCCAAGACATGAAAAAAAGAAACAAAATTTAAAGTACTCCCAATAGAACGATAGGCAGAATTATGGCGGGTTTTCACCGCATAAGCCCTGCCAAACCGACACATGCAAGTCAGCCATAACCACGTTCTAGAAATCAATGCTCAGTAATTCGAAAGTCTATGCCGAAAGATATTATACGAGCCAGAATTTCTCACCGCAGCCGGCAGAGCGTTCCAATCAATGACTCCGCGAACAAATAACGATTGACTACTGCTAATGTTATTTACTTTAGGCACGATCAAATGGCAGGTCCTAGCCGAATTCCCTTTCACCAATAACTCGAACAAGTACGAGGGCGTGCCTGTCACCATAAGCTTGTAAAGAAAGCTCATTGCTCTATGTCTAAAATGTTCTTCAAGCCCTGAACCCAAAAATCGAGTGACATAAGACGAGACTCTGTCAAACTTCCTCAGTCCATAAACATACCTGAAAATGGAGTGAAGAGCCCTGCCAAGCATCTTCAGTACAGACAGCACAAGTACAGACAGCACAAGTACAGACAGCACAAGTGCAGGCAGCACTGCGGCAGTACAGACAGCGCTGCTAGTACAGGCAGTACTACCAATACATACAGAATTGCCAATACATACAGAACTGCCAATACATACGGAACTGCCAATACATATAGAACTGCCAATACAGACAGTACTTCCCATACAGACAGCACAGATAAAAGATAAAAGAAAAAGAAACTGCGGACCAGGTAATATTTACCTGCCTTCGTTTCGAACAGGAGCAATGTGGGCTAAGGGCTGTGAGTAGACCTGACCTAAATGCCGACAACATAATTTCAGAGATATGTCGGGATGAGTGTGGAAAGTGGCGGATAATGTAATTGCAAAGATAACGGGGAAGCTGTAAAGTGCATGGAGAGATGATCAGCGAACAGTTAGCGGAGAATGAGAGCGTATGTGCAAAAGCGCAGCCCCTCCCAAAAGTAATACTGTGAGGCGGTTCCGGGGAGATGAGAGCATGGTAACCAAGGAAGAGGTTTTATATGGTAGATCGTCGAAAGATAGAATCCAACACTACCCAGGAGGACCAGGTGCCTATGAAGGTTTGAAGAAGAAAAAAACACAATGCAGAAGATGCATCACATACCAGAGTAGACAGCACTGCCAGTACAGACAGCACAGCTAATACAGGCAGCTCTGCTCGTACAGACAAAATTGAAACCGCTGACGAAAAGATATTTTTATTACCGATTTCACTTATTTAGACCTCATATTTAGAAAACCCAATAACTTCTGAGATGAAATGAACAAACTAACCGAATATGTGCTTTTCGTATAAAAGCGAATCTCTAATATGAAAATGAAGATAATCTGACAATATCCTACATTCACGCATATAAGAGAAATCCATCTTGAAATAAAATACGGGCACGTAATGAATAAGATTTCCTTGTTGATCAGTAGGATCAACGAATAAAAACATGTCTCTAAGACGAGAAATTTTTCAAGAAAATTGCTTATAAAAATATTCGCATAAAATAACTTGTACATTTGACAAATCGAATCTGAAAGAGAAATACACCGAGATAAGAAAGTATTTTTATTTTTGCGTCTTTGAGTGCATAGAAAGAAATAAAAACGAGGAGATAATAAAAATAAAGGCAGACTTTTTAATAGTAAACAGCGAAATTTTATTACGTACGTAAGTATCTACTTTATTACGGAAAAATAAAAAAATCGTATGACTCAAAGAAAGTAGTAAGTATTGAACTGTTAACGGGAAATTTGCGTTTTTAGTTTTGAAGAAATTAGTTTGTTCTTTTTAACTAGTTTTCCTCATTAAATTGTCTGCTTTGAATGAGTCACGGATTCGGTCGATAAAGTTTTAAATTTTATAAAATTAATTGCATTTCCTATAAAGAAAAACTTATGCAATTGAAAAACCTGATCACCTGGGACCTTTCAAAGGCACTTTACGCTGACGATGATAACTTATAGGAAGATTCGAATAAGAAGAGTGACTTATGACAGGTAAAGCAGAAATTGTCGATACAAGAAAAAATCGCAAGTAGTTTTTCTAATTTCCTTGACGGAAATAGTAGAAAGATAAATTACAGCGAAGACACATTAATACGAATAACAAAGTTGTCACAGTGTAATGGTAAAAACGAACAAGCATTTTCAATTTATGTTTAAGAAAAGAAACGGTCACAAAAAAGTGTGACATTACACTCACATCTAACACTGTCGCCACAACAAATTGAATGTTTCGTATACGAAGGAAGGCAACAGAAAATATAATGCGATGTATATAAATAATCACTACCATCATCATCATCAACCTTTTTTAGTGATTTAAAAAGCCATCAGAGTTGCTATTCTCCACTATGACGTTCATCTACCTAGATTTCAAAAATTGTTTGGGGAAAATTTCCGCTCTCGTTTTCTTTTATGGAAGAGAAGCAATAAAATAAAAAAAAGTGCTACTGAGATAGAGTTGTGGTTTCAGTGGCACTACCTTAGTTGCTACAAATCAATGTAAACCGTAATTTCCGGATTGCTATGGAAGGGACGTTCGATTTTAATCGAGTTTTTTAGACTTACCTTATACGTAGTCTTTCTATATCTCTATATGTGTTAATAAATATCTATTCAAAGTTTTGTCGAAACTTTCTACTACCTAAATTGTTTAGAAAGTCCCGTACGAACTCTCAAAAAAGCTTTATTTAGAGTACACGGCGTCGATTCTCGTGCGGATCGTAACTTGCTAAGAATGGTTGTTATATGGCTTTTGTAACTTTACGAATTCGTTAGTGCAAGAGAATTGCCGCCCAGAGTTCAGAGTAGTGTATGGATTAGAGTGGAAAGTAGAACTAGAACAAAGTAGAGTAGACAATATATTAGTGAGTACAAGAGACAGCTTTTGTTTAAATGAATATTAAAGTAGATGATGGAATCGGGCAATAGTCACCAACAAACGGTGTCGCCATCTCTTCATTGTCTATAGCTGATTACGGTTCGATATAAAGAGTGTCACCGACTGACAGTAGCGCCATCAATTAATTTCACTGTTAGATGTGATTCGACAAGTAACTGATTCCGGTGTCTATTTCTCGCACTAATCGGGTATGCCACTAGCAGAGTTGTCATTTATGTTACCAGCTATTAGCAACCTAAACATTTGCACTTATTTTCTGTGTAACAAACGTGGTGAAAGACACACAAGACCGACTAGTCCTTTCGGGTGTTTAAATCAATGTCATTTATACCCTTACACCATTATACTCTTTTTATGGTTCACATTGATTTACAATAATGTGGGTGTAGGTATACGTCGATTGTTGTAAAAGTTTGTTACGAAAAGTGAACAGCTACAAACGGATTCACGTGATTTTATATTTACAAACTTCTATTCCTCTAACACTGATGGGAATCGGATGCGGTTGAATGAGTACATTAACGTACGCGACTACGTCGGAAAAGTAATTGGTTGTAGATAAGAGCATTTTTGAGTTCATTTTTAGTTTTATTATTTCATCGATTTAATTAAATTGGATTTAGAATTTGGGGGATATTGGACTATCGTACTATGACTTTGGCGGGTAACATGGCTGCACGGAGAGGGGTAAGTATGGTATGGTATACATGTTAGCAGACGTGTGAGAAGTATTTGAAAAAACATGATCTTTAGAGTGATTGCGAAACGTGTGATAATGTCAGCTCACACGAACGAGATGTATGGCGGGGAATCTTTAAAATTAAATTCTTACAAATGGACAGTTCGTTGTTTGGTGCCAGAGCCTATTATTCGGAAACTTTTTCGGCGAAATTTGTGAAATTTTGTGACATTTCTAAAATTTGAAAAATGTTAGAAATCACGGGGAAATAAGCCTCATGACACAAGTCCTTACAAAAAAAACAAAAGAAATTATTTTTTACCTATAACGCATACAGCTGTATCTTCACGTCACTGTTTTTTCTAGCCATCAATCCTAGGCCGGTGTGAAAAAATGGAGGAGATCTGACGAGTGGTACCGGAGCTAGAGCTCCACGAATTTTCCATCTATTTTCTATCCTACAGGATACTCATAGAAGTCCATGCACGGTGCACTGTCGTGCATGTGTGTGGTTGGTGTTACATGAAGAAATTTTAATGCAAAAATTTTTGTATGTGGAATTCAAATCCATTCAGGTGGTTGTTTGAGTATTGGCTTGGATTAGGTCGGCACCAGGGACAGCTGGTGACCTAAAAATTATTTTCGTATATGTTTGTAGAGGGAGTCGTGTGGACCCGGAGAATGGGTCGGACCTGTGACCTGAAACCTGAAATTTTCGATATTTTCTCGACCTGAACCTGACTTGATGATATCAGGTCGAACCTGAACCGACCTGAACCTGACCTGATTGACCTGAAATCATTTGAATGCTTCGAATGTTCTACTAAGGAACGGGAATAAACTTCATTTTTCATTAAACGCCCGCCTTTAGGGAGAACGATTTTTTTTTTCAAAAATTCAGTTTTTTCTTGTTAGGGGCCTTTCATAAAGCATGTTACACATAAATCAGACCCCCTTCCACCTGTCACACTACATCTAACACCTCCCCTCTTCGATGTGTGACAAAAATTTCATTCCTCGGCTAACGATAGAATTGACTTAGAGCACTACTTGAACTCTATTCCATAAGTTTTTTATTAATGGTTCTTGTAAAAAACGTGTCGAGAACATCAGTCAGGGCGAAACCTGTATCCGCCTTTGCACAGATTTTTACTATCCGCATTGTTTAATGATATTTTCGGAATATAACCTGTGGGTTTCAGGTCAGGTTACAGGTCAACCTGATTAAATTTTTCAGGTTTCAGGTTAGACTCAGGTCGGACCTGAAACTCAAAATCAGATTCAGGTCAGTACTCAGGTCGTGACCTGACCTGAACCTGATCAGGTCGACTTGACCTGTTCCGACCCAGGGAGGTGATATTTTGACAGGGATTGTTTGTTACATTTCGATTGTGACATACGTCTAGGAGACCAATGTCCGCTTTTTGAAACGAATGCTGCGGCTCTAGTTCAGCGGCGGCGGCTCAAATAAAAAGTTTCGATACACAATGTTAAATGAGAGCGAAAACCAGTTATATATTTAACTTATCTCGGGTTCAGCTGTCAATAGATATTTAGATCACTAGGACGGGAGGTGAGGCTTTTGCATGAGTTTATGTATTGCGACCGAGTCGGAGATTATAATCAATTCTAGTACGTTCTACTTATCCGAAAATGTTTTCCGAAATTGCACAAACACATAAACCAATATTCAATACGAAGTTAATTTACATGGTTGCGTGTATATTGAACGCACACAATTCCATTCAAAACATAGTTTTAAGTATACAGATTTCTATATGCAATTGGAATCACTTCCCCGTTATATACTTAGAGTCGCACTGCGCACACACACATATTTTAGAGGTCTGCATTTCGTATTTTTCCGAAGCAAAACGACTGATGAAATGTTGTGCATTTTGACGCGTGACCCCGAGATAAGTTAGAACTAATTGATCAAAAAACGATCTCCTTTAACACTATATTTTTAAGAAAGGTTCTTCATATAACAACGATTCATACACACTGCAATGAATACGGTCGTATATGATATAATTTCGCAGACGCTTATACCTTTTAAAAAATGGCTCTCTCTCTCAAAAATTTTCAAATGATGTCGGAGAAATTCAGCAGAAGGAGTTTCAGGTCTGACAAGAATAAAAACCTAAAATCGACCTACCTCTCTCTCCGTATGGGGCCGTTCATAAATAACGTAACGCTTGAGCGGGAGGGGGTTCGTGCCTAGCGTGACAGAGTGTGACAGGGGGGAGGGAGGGTTGAGGTCCAGTGTTACGTCACGCGAAATTTTTGAAAATGTTTACAATTATTCGAAAGCAGTTTGACAATTGGCAGATTCACCGAGCTCTTCTAAGTATTTCATTTTTAGACCCGTACGAAGAACGAAGTTCTTCGAAAAGGAGTCTTATGCGTTTACCACGACGTTTTTAACCACCCCAATTTCGACCTGGGAGTAGGTAGCATCGATCCTAGTGCTTAGATGACGAATCAACAATACAAACGTTGTCCGTCCGTCCGTCTGTCACCGCGATTACTTGAGTAAAACTCAACCGAAAAAACTTTTTTTTCCCTGAAAGGTAATCGAAATATCTTTGATGGAATTGAATCTGGGCAATGTCGACCTAAGGACCGCCGAGCTAGGGCCGTTTAAGTGGTTTTTGGTCTTTTGTACATAACTCGAGTAAATCTTTTCCGGTTGTCATAATTGTTTTTTTAATCGACAGGTCTATGAAAGCCCAACAATTTGTAGAAGAAATTTTTTTGAGGTTGGGCCCTAGTATATAGCTGGGGCACTAAAAACGAGCTTCTGCCAGCGGGGGTTACGGGGGGTCGAAAAAAGCCAAATTTATGAACGGGCCCTATCTACAGAACCCATTTTGATGATTTTGGTGCCGATTCTTCTAGAATCTTACGTAGATTTCGAAATTTCGAAAAAAAAATATTCACATAGGGGTACGACGACACATAGGGGGGAATAAAAAATTGCCCCAATATATTTCCCATACAAACTTAAAAATTTCGGAGCTTCCGATTTTCTGAAATGATTTTTCGTTCAAGACGGTAATCGTCCTTAGAATCTTATGGATAATGGATATAGGGAATGCAACCGGTAGATAAATACTGGTGAAAACCGATTGTTGTGTTATGAGAATTTATACTTTCAGTCTCTAGCTTCTCTCTCCCTCTCTCTCTCTCTCTCTCTCTCTCTCTCTTCAAATAAAATACTGAAAAGGAAGGTCTAATTTAAGGATAAGGTAGATCAATTAAATTGAACAATTGAATTTGGAGAGTATTGATAGCGAAGAGGCTTGTAACTCAGTAAATCTCATCTTTGTACGAAATTCGTTGCTCCTTAAATGTGGACTCCTACATGGGTTGGTGCAGGTTAGGTTAAAAAAAATGCGTCATCCTATTTGGACGTTATAGTGAAAAAAATTGACTCCTAAAAATAGTAGAGAAGAGCCATTGAAACAATGACAACATAATGGAAATTGCATGGCACTCCCACACAATTTTTTTTTCTTAAATTGGAAGTAACATGACACCAGCTTTCATGGTAACTGAACCTGATACATGGGGCGATTTGTGTAAATCCTGAATCATTCTTTTTCAAATTGAGTGTTGAACTTTTATCGCAGATTCGTTGTAGGTTTTATTATAAAAAAATGAATATATCGAACGATAATACGTAATGTTAATTATCGGTAATTTACCGGTAAATTTACTCAAAACTTTCGGTATTACCGTTCGCCGGTTTTTAGAAAACGTTAGGTAATTGTGTTCCCTATATGGAAAATCTGCAAAACATTATCCCAGGTTGGTCAAGGAAAAAAAAAGTCAAAAAATTGCTATGAATATGGTCATCGAAAATTTTTTTTGCTCGGACCTGCGTAACGGGCACATTACCAATGATTTTATTGGATTTGTTGAAAGTGAATAATTTCCGAATAATAGGCTCTGTTTCGTAGTTTTTTGATAGTTCTAAAATTTCATCAAAAACTCTCGAAATATCTAAACAGATCAAAAACAATTCAAAATATGTTGTTTGACTTTCCAATTGAAATATTACACAAGAGCTTCGGGTTGAATTTCTAGTCCTTTGAACATTTCTAAAAAGCTTTCGTTACTAACGACACTAAAGTTGAATGGATCGACTGCCAAATATCTGTCGCTAAGCATTGCACGGATTAACCCATTAATCTTTCGTTACATAATTGAATTGACGTGATATTAAAACCTGACATTCAAAACGGTTTTGTAACTTTCTATGGCACTTATAATGCGAAGACATACTGAGGAATATACAATTCATTTTCTATTCCGTTTCATCTTTGACATGGAGCATATAAATTGAAAATTAAACACAAAACACATTTCTCATTCAAAAAGTATTCTAGATCATACTTTTACTATGGGCACGTTGTGTTTACCAATTCCTCCTCAGCAGAGATTAACGGAAGGAGGAAAATTGTTGTTTGAGTTTTGCTTAAGACATCAGACCAAGCTGCAGAGTTATCAGCGTCTGTGTGATGACTGAAAACGTCGCCGGATGGGACATTATGACAGAAACACAAAATTAGCAGCGCCGATAACACACAGTTTTTAGACCCATAGGAAATAAAGGGTTTGTACGTTCCCCTAAAGGTTGTTGAAGGTCGGTGTCGATGAAGGTCTCTGCCAAATAAGCACGGAAATTAATCTTTAAATGAAAGAATATCACTCTCACAAGAATAACAGAAAAACATTTTTAAAAATTAATGGGTTTTCCCGAATATTTTATCGATTTCTGAGGTGTGGGTAGAGCGTTTAAAGGCGTAATAGATGGAGAATTTTAGAGCGAGATTGGATGTAGGGCTGGCAAAGGGTTTAGGGAAGGGGGACTGAGTGAGGGGTTGCAAACGCTTCAGATTTCAATGTGTTCCTCGATCGATAGTTGCTACGAGAGACGGCGAGGCGAGCGTATGTTTTAGATTTATAGGAAATGGTACGGATCTGCGTGTAACAGAAGAGCCAATCATATATGGGCGGCGACTTATAACCGAAATTCAGCACCAGTGGCGTCTAAGAAGGCTAAACTGCTCTTAATGTTTTTGATACAACTCGGTTTAGCCTTCTTAGACGTCCCTGGTGGTGAATTTCAACTATAAGACTCAACTGTACGAGATTTTCATTAGACGACAACCGTTCGGCGTTCGCGTGGGTTGAATGAATGAGTGAGCTACAAATTATTGATGATAAAAAAATAAATCAAATTGCTTTTTGTACACAGAATTATTGATAATGAAAGTTCGATTTTACTTAGACGACTTTGAATTGAAACGATTTATGATTGCTGTCAATATTCGATGAATGGAAATCTACGAATAATGATCAACACAATGAAATTGTTGAGAATAGAATTGAGGAGGTAAAAAAAGGCCAAAGTGAAATATTGTTCGTTTTTCAGCTAATTTCACTGTTTCCAACTTGGATTCAAGTTGAATGTACAAGTAAATTATGAACAAATTACAGAAAGTTTCGTTTTACATTCACAACTTGAAATTGGTAACGTAAACTGAATTCGTTGCTTATTCTAACGATTATATCTTTTCGCTACAAACTGTTGCCTTGATAATTTTACATTTTAGCGTAAAAGAAAATAAGAAAAGTTCAAAATCATAATTAACGTAGCTTTGACAAAACTGACTTCGACGTAGCACACTTTTGTTAAACTTATATTTTGAGATTTTACATTAATCACGGAAATCCGTTAATTGCAAGGAACGAGTAATCCCTTTGAGAGAAAAGTGCTAAAAAAAGTTGGAAGTTGCTGCACTGAAACAAAAGTTTGTTGGAGCAACGACGTAAATTATGGAATGTAGAAAATACTAACAAACGCAAATGGCAGCCTCGTACGATTCCATCAACTCGAATTTCGAAAATCGTTTACTTTCTACATTCAGTGCTAAGACGTTGCATAAATAAACCCAAAATACTCTCAGTAGTCGAATAAATAAACGTATTTCTCAATAAATCAATATTGTTCAATTGCTAATTTAACTTCCTCATTTGACTCGAGTGCATTGCACGGAACCTTAATTTCAGACGTATAAAGTCAGTCAATATTCACATTTAAACCTGAACTCACTTTTTCAATCTGTTTATTCAAGAAAATCTAGTTGTTGTGATGACCCGCTTGCCGACAGACAAAAGAGTATATTTCTCTGATTTTGCATCGCCAGGCTCGACCTACTTTCCCCGGGTAAACATTTGTCATTTTCAAGTGTTACACATTCCATGGTTAATCCGCTAGCCCGGTACATTATGAAAATGTTCAAGTGTTAAGGTGTTAAAAAATGTTTATTTTAATAGCACTCCATCTCGCAAGGTGCTGCTGGGGGATATGTAATGCTCGCTACGTATTTTCCATAATTCAAACGCGTTTGCTGTATAAACCATAGACGAACGCCTTTGTCTCGCGAGTTTTAGCAAACATTTGGCAGCAATTATAACATATTTTCAGTCAGTTTTTAATTTTGTTTGGAATGAGAGTAATGATGAAATATCGAGGTTAAGGGAGGATCATTACAAAGGCAAATGTGTGACCACTTCCAGGTAATAAATAACATACATTTAAAATTACATATTATAAGAATTAGAGCTTTAATATTTCTCCGTTCTGAGAAAGCTATTTTGAAAAAAAAAAAAAATTAATGAAGGAGAAATTGTTTTTCGTGCAGCCAAAACATTGCAGCCGTACAACGTTTTCTACGTTTCTCTATTTTTCTAATCTGCCATTCGTGTTAGCATTGAGAATGAGGGAAATAAGAGAAACGAAGAATTTGTTTGTACGACTGCGTTACATTGGACCCTGCGAAAGTAATTCATTACATTAAGAGCCAAACTCGCGAGTGTTTTTTTAGCAACAAGCTTTGGAAACTGTTGTTCTAAGAATTGCAGAGGTTGCATATCCGAGCCGAAGATGAGTAAACATATGCAAGGGACCCGTATGTATCAGAATAGATTCTAGAGATGAGTGGGTCGACCATTTTTCGAAACCCGACCCGATTAAAATTTTCGAAACCCAAAACCCGAACTGTTTTAAAACCCGACCCGGACCGAACCCGACCCGATAAAATTTTTCGAAACCCGAAACCCGAACTGTTTCAAAACCCGAACCAGACATTCAAGTTTTTCGAAACTCACAACCCAAATTACTTCGAAACAAAAATTATTTCAAGGCTCGACGTCTGCATTCTTCACGGACCTTAGACTAAAACAAAATTTGTGTAACGTAAGATGATAAAATTTAGACGAGTTTTGTAAAATATAAAAAGTCAATAAAGGATCGGGACCAGAATAAAATGATACAACAACCCGGACCGAACACGACCCGATAAAATTTTTCGAAACCCGAATTGTTTCAAAACCCGATCCGGACCGAACCCGACCCGATTAAAATTTTCGAAATACCAAAACCCGAGACCCGAACTGTTTCAAAACCCGACCCGGACCGAATCGGACCCGATAAAATTTTTCGAAACCCGAAACCCCAACTGTTTCAAAACCCGACCCGTACCGAACCAGACCACACCAGAAATTCGTGTAATGTAAAATGATAAAATTTAGACGAGTTTTGTAAAATATAAAAAGTCAATAAAGGATCGGGACCCGCATAAGACGATACAACAACCCGACCCGAACCGAACCCGACCCGATAAAATTTTTCGAAACCCGAAACCCGAACTTTTTCCAAACCCGGCCCGGACCAAACCCGACCCGATTAAAATTTTCGAAACCCGAAACCCATGATCCCGAAAAAAACAATTCAGGTTCGGGCTCGGGTCGGGTTTTTCGAAGTTTCGGGCAACCCGCTCATCTCTAATAGATTCTAAGTAAATGTTGCCTTAACTCTTAAGTCCATAAAATTGGATTGGAAATTGCCGAAAGGGCAATATTGAAAAATCCGTCCGAAGCAACGGCGCTAAAAACCTCTCGTGACCCTTAAAATAAACCCAACATTAAAAAAATGGAAAAAATTTGAAAAAAAAATTGCACTAGGCCCGATCTTAGAACCGCCCTAGAGCACTTAGGAGAGGCCTCTGATCCATACTTCCATGAACAAAAATGTTCGCTTTTTTTTCTCTGCAACACTGCACAAAGAACCTCATTATTAAAGAAATATTCACGAAAAAGCACCAAATATCGTTAAGGGTCGCGTAGCCCGAACCACTCAACATGTTTTCACTAATTTAATTTTCGTGATTTACAGATGTCCATACAAAACCTTGAAAAGCGATTCCCCTTCTAATTTCGCAGACATATAGGTGAAAAAGTTCCACCAACCTTCAAAAAATCACGTTTTTTACTACTTTTTCGACCGTAACTTAAAAGTTTTCTACCGATTTTGCCCAAATTCAATTCAGTTAGAATTTTTGTGTTTGTCTTTCAGGAAAAAAAAGTTTTTGAAAATCGGATTAGACTTGCCCGATTTATGTAGAAAAAACACGTTTTGCCCTAGTAGAGATTCAGTTATAGGGCCCTGGCTTAGTCCAAAAGCTCAAAATTAAAAAAGTTTATTCCATAAAATGTCAGATATCTTTCAAACAATCAAAAATTTATGAAAATCGGAAAAGATTTACTCGACTTATGTACAAAAGACCAAAAACCACTTACACGGCCCTAACTATGTGGCACTTGGGTAGACAGTGCCCAGATTCAATCCCATAAAACATTTTTCAATTACCTTTCAGGAAAAGAAGATTTTGAAAATCGGCTGAGTTTTACTCAAGTTATACACCTGGTTGTACACCTGGTATATGACCCGGGCTCCTACCTTCCGTTCATACACGGTCGGGTGCCATCCAACTACCCAGCCCCCGCCAATCAGGTCTAGTCTTATTCTACAAATTGTATGACTTTCCTGTTTGAGTCTCGACTTTTACGAAACCGAGCCACGTACCATCTACATTGCAAGCCCTGCTCAAGAGCCGGCAATCGGGCATTGAATCCAATCCAGGTGTATTACTATGAACTTATAAAACACTTCGACTTTCCTGTTTGGATCTCCAACAAAGCAGAACCGCGCCACCTGTCATCCTTACTCTGCGGTCTGACATCACTCATCCACCCGTCGACCTCTGCCTCCCTGTAGTGCCAAAAGCTTTCGCTCATTGAAATAGACCCAATGTAACCATCGAGCCACATTCAAGGCAAAATCATCTGGTCCACAAACCGGGTAAGCCGCGGGTAACACGAGACAACAGAGTATCATAGCTTTGACACAAAACAGCTGAGTAGGACGCCAGCTAGGCGAAGCAATGCTTCAGTATTGCGACTGTCTTCATGAATTCCGAAATCAGTACAAGTTCGCCTGCATCACCACGTACAAACATAGTTAAGAGCAGCTTTGACTGATTTACCTCGGAACATCATGGACAGTTCATAACACTACTGCCATTGTATACATGCATAACAATTGATTGAGTTCAATAGCTATTCATGTACAGCAGTGTGTTTTCGCTAAAGTAATTTCAAGACAAATCATGAGTCTTTTGAAATTATTTCAGCGTGATAAACATACCAGATGAATTCAAATTTGAAACTGGTAGTTTGATTCCTGAAGTCGAATTTAAGAAGCAAAAAGCGAAAGTTCCACTATACACATTCACGACAAACATAATGATAACACATTTGCCATGTGCGTTTCAATATGTTGCAAAACATTTCACTTTAAATTCACTTGAATAGGGCAGGTAAATATTACACAAGTAAAATTTGGTCAATCGCACTAAACTAAAACCTTGGCAAAAAATCAAAATTAAACAACCACTTGTACAAGGAAAGTGGAACTAAAAAAGTGAAAACGTTGCATATGCGGCGCGGCGTGAAGATGGTACCACTTATTTTTAAAGCGGGGAAAGTGGAACTAAAAGAGTGGTACTATTGTAACGCTGATAGTTTTCAAAGCAAGCTGCTCAAAATATACGAGTGATTTTTCAAGCTCACAAAATTGTTTCCGAAGTAATGAATCATGGAGTAGGGTCTAATGTATGTTTTATTGCGGCCCATGCGAAAGTTGAATTTTACATAAAAATGTACGAAAAATGTACCGAAAATGTACCATCATGTAATGGATAATTTTCGCAAGGGGCAAATTGCCATGTAATGATCAAGTTTCGCATAGTAAAGAATACTCGACTTTTAAAATGACACTTTCGATAAGTTATGAAAAGTCACCATCGACTGCACCGTAAAGATTGCTGAAAACTGCAGCTGCCGAAAAAAAGGATTTTTTAAAGTATTGTTCCTACGCTGCCGACCACTTCTACATTTCGTCTATCTTTGCTACATTATCTTGACCGTAATCAATAAATAAAATGATTACGGAAGAAAGCTAAATACAGTTCATCATCGAAACCCTACTCCGCGTGGGAGCATAGGGCGTCCACAAATCGTCGCCATCGTACTCGGTTCCGGGCGAGAAGTTTGACCTCCTTCCATTTTTTGTCAGCTACTCTCGCTTCATCGACGACGGTTCTTCTCCACGTTATCTTTGGTCGGCCACGTTTTCGGGTTCCCTGTGGCTTCCATTCTAACGCAGTTCTTGGAATATCATCAACAGGTCGCCTTAATGTATGTCCGATCCAATTCCACTTTCGACGCTTGATTGTGACCTTCATTTTTTCAACACCGGTTTGTTTCCACAGCTCTTCATTGCTTATCGTTTTTGGCCAGTAAATTCTCAGAATGCGCCTGAGGCATCTGTTGACGAAGACTTGGATTTGGTTTTCGATGGTCGAAGTCATTTTCCAAGTTTCACAACCATACACCAATACTGAGATGCAGTTCGACTTGAATAATCGTATTTTCAGGTTTCTTGTCAGCTGCGTTGAATTCCAAATGTTGTTTAGCGAAATGAAGGCTTGGCGCGCTTTCTGTATGCGGCTTCTTACGTCAATGTCGGCACCTCCATCCTTTGCCAAGATACTTCCTAGATAGCAGAAGCTCTCCGTTTCTTCTATTTTTTCACCAGCGATTGTCAGCATGCAAGGCGTTGTTGTGTTGATGCGCACCAGTTTTGTCTTCGCTACGTTTACCTCAAGTCCAACTTGTCCGGCATACTTGACGAGTCGGCGTAACGATTCTTGCATGTCGCTTGCTTTCTGTGCCATGAGGGCTAAATCATCGGCGAAATCAATATCCTCCAACCGTTCTGTCAGCGTCCACTGAATACCTCTGCCACCAGCATTCACTTTCCGCATCACCCAGTCCAGGACTATGATGAATAGAAGAGGCGACAACACACATCCTTGTTTGACACCAGATTCAACAATAAATCGCCGACCCAGCTTGCCACGATGTACCACACGACATTTTCCTTGATGGTAAAGTCCTTTAATCAAGTTCAGGAGCTTTACAGGGATGCCGTAACTTGACAAGATTTTCCACATCACTTCTCGGTCCAAACTGTCGAATGCCTGCTTGAAATCGATGAAAAGCAAGTACAGCGGGGTGTTGAATTCCACTGACTGTTCTATGATAATTCGCAAGGTGTTGATGTTGTCCACACATGATCGATGAGGTCTAAAACCAGCTTGCTGCTTGCGAAGAATTGGTTCTAGGACCTTTGATATTCGGTCGTGGATAATGATGCTAATAATCTTGTTTATCGTGTTAAGAAGTGTGATGCCACGCCAATTGCCACAAATTGTAAGATCGCCTTTCTTTGCCACTTTTACAATCAAAGCGTCGATAAACTCATCTGGAACGTTTCCTGATTCCCACACTTCACAGACTATTGGGTGGATTAGCTCGTTTATTAACTCCACATCAGCTTTCAGCATTTCGGCAGCAATGTTGTCAGCACCAGGTGCTTTTCCGTTCTTTAGCTGCTTGATCGCATTCTTGACATCCAGTGAAGTTGGTGATGACGAGTTGAAATTACATGTTCGAATTCGAATTGGTTCGGTCGGACTCTGTGGTGCAGTTACGGGCGGTTTATTGAGAAGCTCCTCAAAATACGTGCTCCACCTTTCACATTGCGCCAAATCCGAAGTTATAAAACTCCCATCAGCAGCCCGTAATGGCTTGTTTGCATCCGCTCGTTTTCCTGATATGCGTCGAGCAAGACGATAAGTTTCACGCATGTTATTACTGTCAGCTGCACGTTGAGCTTGATCAGCTAAATCACTCATCCATTTACGTTTATCTGCTCTTGCACTCCGCTTTATTTGCTTTTCCAACTCGTTGTAATTTTGGCTCGCGCCAGGCATTAATTTCAACTTTTTCCGTTCCTCAATTAGTCTCCATGTGGTATCAGAGATCCATTCCTTCCTCTCATTGTTCCGAAAACCCAGAATTTGCTCTCCCGATTTCTGCATAGCATTTTGTACCGTGCTCCATTTGACCGCAGTGTCTTCTTCATATTGACGACTAGAAGTGACTTCCTCGCGTATGTTCTGTATGAAGCGTCTCGCTATTTGTCCGTCCTTAAGCTTCGATATATCTAACCTTCTTGGCGCAGTGGGCTCTCGTTTTCTATGGGTCGATAGTTTAATGCGAATGAGTCCGGTTAGTAAGTGGTGGTCACTGTAGACATCCGCCCCTCTTCGACTTCGGACATCTAGGAGAGAACTTTTCCACTTCCCACTGATTGCGATGTGGTCAATTTGATTTTTGGTACGACGATCGGGTGAGATCCATGTAGCTTTGTGAATGTCTCGGTGACAAAATAATGTTCCGCCTATGACCAAGTCAAAGTTTCCACACAATTCTGCGAATCGCTCACCATTATCATTCATTGTTCCTAAACCATGGGTTCCCATCACGTTTTCCCAGTTTACATTCAAACTCCCCACTTGTGCATTCAAATCACCCAATAATACCAACATATCGGATTTCTTCACATTGTTCAAAGTTTGAGCCAGTTGTTCGTAAAAAGCATCCTTCACGTCGTCAGGAGCTTGCTCAGTTGGTGCATATACTTGAACAAATGTTAGATGCCTCACTTTGGTTGCCAGTCGCAGTGAGATGATCCTATCCGATATCGGGTTCCAATTGGTTAGACATAGTTTTGCGTTCTTACTAAGAAGAAAACCGACGCCGCTGCTATGATCTTCTGTTTCAGGTTTGCCGGAATAAAAGAGAGTTTCTCCAGTAGACAGTCTACGTTCCCCGCTCCCTTTTAGCCTGATTTCGCTTAATCCAAGAATTTCAAATTGATAACGCCTGAATTCTCGAGCGGTCTGCGCTAACTTGTTGGTTTCATCATCGTTCGAACATTCCAGGTTCCAAATCGTGTCCGTTTTCGTGTGCCAAATGTCGTCAACGTTTGTTCCGGTCCAGTTTTATTCTTTGTAGACGTTTCGTTTGTTGTTTAAGTTTCAGTAGAGTGAGAAACAACCACACAGCTACCTAGTTCGGTGATTTTCTAGATCTTATGCGGCCGAACCCACGATGCCCTCTCCAATTAGCCGTGACCTAGCTTCCCCCGACGGGCTGGTTACCATCAACTTCGGCTAGGTTGCTCACGTTTCCAGGGATCACGAACGCGGACGTTGGAGTAGGACTTGAGAAGCAGAGGCTATGTGTTGTTAACAGGAAGCAACAACATGTATTGCGCATGCATTCCCCTTTGATCCTAAATACAGTTAGAAAGGCAAAAAGGTTTTGCCAGATTGGGTCAACAGAGGAGTTAAAAACAAGCAAGCAACTGCAGCAGCTTGAAGTTTGCACGATCCTAACAGAGGCGCCGAACTTCATTTGACTCAACAGGGGCGAAACAGTTAGAATTAAAAAATGTAATTTGACAATAGACCGTGTCACGTCCGTGTCTTGTCTCCGAACCTCAAGTGGTGACATCTATATTTTTTCATAGCTGAATTAACGTCTCATAGAACTATTCCTTTTTCTCTAGTGTCACCATCCATGCTTTCATAGCTGAATACAGACAAACATAAAACTAGTGACACAATCTACAATGTTTTATTTTCTGCAGGCAATTGTGTTACTTTGAGTTACACAACAGGGAAATTTTGATTGTAGCCATGTTATTGTTCACAAATGTTCACTACCTTGACGCCACAGATTTCGCAGAGCAGAATATCAAACAAAAAAGTTGATTTATTTATTGTAGTTCTACACATCCGTACACACCAAATCCGGATCCGAATTACAACTGAAGACAGAAGGCGATGATTTACGAATCTTTTGTAAATTATTTGTCAGAGAGTTAATTTTAGTTTTTTTCGGGTTTTGGGGAAAAGTTCCAAGTAAAAATTTAAGCCCTTAGCTTACCCCTGAAAAACCAACGTCTTGCAGCGCCGCACGCGAAAAATTTAAGGTCAAAGGTAGTTCGAATGCAAAACTCTTTATAAAACAAAAGAAAAGCTGGAGTTGAAATTGAAAAGTGAAAACAAAAGTATAAATTTTTAGAGTGTCTTGGGGGGCTCTGTAACGGATCAGACGGATCAGATGGCTGTGTCACCTCTAACCTATTTCGTTTGTAATTTGAACCCAGAAAACGATCGTTTGGCTACACACACAGTCTAATAGGTATTTTAGGACCAGAGCTCAGCTTTAATTTTCGAAATAGTTTTCTTCATACGCCCCGGTTGCGTTGCTTCAAGTGGGGCAATCGCCCCCCTTGCCCCAGTGCAGTCGGCGCCTCTGGATACTAAAACAAATCGCCGATTTAGTGTGACATCATTCGTCGTCTTAGGGGTCGTACATAAATGACGTCACGCTTGCTATAAAATACACAAAGTTCATAACTCCAAACTGGTCAGACATTATCTTTATAGTACTCCGGCTACCCCACCAAACACACCCCCTCTTTGGGGGGTAGCCAGAGTCCTATAAACAAAATTTGCTTTCCTGACTGAGTTATGACCTTTTTATGGATACAAATTTTTTATAGCAAGCGTGACGTCATTTATGTACGACCCCTTATGTCAAAATACGAAATTTCATGATGAAGTACATAACAGAGGTGTGCGGGTACGTCCGATTTCTAGGCCCGTTCACAAGCCCACCCGCTCTATACCGTGCACGGGCATCATTATTTCAAAAACGAGCGTGCACGGGCTGCCTGTTTTCAAAATCGGACGGGCACGGGTGGGCTCGGGCATCTTTATTTCAAAAACGGTCGGGCATGGGCAGGCGAAAACGGATGCCCGCACACCTCTAGTACATAAGCTGAGAAGGTATGAATAACAAATTATGAATTTCAACATGAAATTTTGTATAAGTGTGGATTATAAAAATATTATTATGTTCAGGGTGTATTTCTGAATATATGTTTTGACCAACGTTGTTATTGAAAGCTTTTGATCAAATGCTCCATTATAAGCATGAAAGCTATTGCACCACTAATAAAATCTTTTTTCGTTAAAACCTGTCAAAATAACAAATTTGTGGGCGAAAAACAGTAATGAAAAATAGCATCGCTAAGATTGCTTCACCGGTGTATACCCCTACAGATCATATTATCTTTTCCCATTATAGCAAAACGGAACAAAAAAAAACTGAAAATAAATGAAACTCTATACTTTCCATACAAAGTTTATGAATACCAAAATAAACTTCTAAATTTGAGCTTCTTCACTTCCTGATAAAGTAAACATTACAAAATGGTTAATGTTTTAATTTGTTCGTTGTTCTCCCATTGAATTGATTATGTTTACATCGTCTCCAACTTTCGGATATAAAAAAAAAATTTAACCGAACAAATGTTGGACGTTCGCTTGAAAAGAAGTCCCTCGTAATATGAAACTACCACACTAACATGAATAGAATGGGCAAAAAACTTTTTTTTTGTTAAATCTTATGTAGTTTTCCACTGGAATTATACTTCCGAGTTTTATGGCATTGTTATATGTACATTGTGCCTATAGTATTAAGACGATGCGATATCGTTCCCACTGGTAATTTATGAGAGGAAACAAAGGCTGAACGAAAATAAAAATATCTTTACGAATGGACAACCAGTGCGGGTATTATAAATTTCTTTCATCAATGGTTTCTGAAGTTGTATTTCGTAAAGCACAAGAAATGGGGCGCTCCCTTAGTAGGAGCAGAATTATATCCAGGACAACTACACAATTAAACTTTAAGGTCTAATACACACTAAGATAGGCGTATACGTGAACGTAAGTTTTTAGAAGGTAGAGGGCGTAGATCCCTCCAATATGTGTATATGGAAAGACCTTTTTTTATACAAATCTGGAACTATGAAAACGAAAATTAGATTTTGTATACGAAAATCGGATATGGTACACGAAAATTAAATTTTGTTCACGTAAAACCAGATTTTGCACACGAAAAATTAGAAAGTTTATCGGGATTAACGAAAGTCGATGTTGCGAGCGAACTTGATTTCTTTGAGCCAACTTCAGATTAAGAAACTCAAAAACGGTATCGAAAAGTGGAAAGGAAATGCACCGTTCGTTGGCTTATAAAGTTACAATCTGAATTCACTGAGAATTATTTCAATGAATTCGCTAAAATTTTCTTAAATTTCAAAACCGTAATCACTGGCACCAACATGACGAAGGACTTAATATTTGTGAAAAATTCACCAAAAATAAACTTTACATACAGTATGCACCGAAAGCACTACTTTTCATCGATCGTTTTGGTTCGGAAAGCAACGAAATGTGGACCTCTGAAATGTGTGTGTGTCCTAGTACGGAAAAGTGATTCCTAGGACGGAAATCGTGTCATCGGAATTTTATGAGTTCGAATTTAAAGTGTATGTGGTGGGAAGTTTGATACGTTCTTTCTGTATCTATCTGTATCTGAAATCTGTACTTGACGTTGTGCTATGTGTAGTAAATTGCGTATATAATTTATTGGAGAAATATGTGCAATTGAATTATGTTGATTGATGTGTTTGTGCATTTCGGTGCATACTGTATGAAACATTTTTCGAATAACTAGAACGCACACTTCGGAGTTCCCATGTGTCTCTGTAACCTCGAAACTGATTGTAACATTAGTGTGAATTCACACTCATGTAACAATCAGCTTCTCAGTTACAATACAGATACACATGGAAAATCCTCATTTTCCGTCCTAGTGATTCAAATAACTATTTCATGCTTGCTAAGAGAACCGAAAGTATAGTAAATAAATAGTAAGTAAATATTAGACCCTGATTGGCACTAGAAGTTAGCTCGAAAATTGAAAATAAAAACGGTGACCCGAAAAATCTCCCAACTTTTTTTCGTACACTGCCTCAAATATCGTTGAGTCCTATTTGGTACACCTTTCGGTTCAATTTCGCATACTATAATTTCGTACACTTCCTATTTCGTACAATTCCATTTCGGACACTCCGATTTCGTGCACTTCCTATTTCGTATACTTCCTATTTTGTACACTTACACTTTGATTTCGTACACTTTAATTTTGTACACTTCAATTTCGTACACTTCAACTTCGTACACTTTCCTATTTTTTACACTTTAATTTCGTACTCTCCAATTTCGTACACTTCCATTTCGTACACTACAATTTCGCACACTTTCATTTCGTACACTACAATTTCATACACTTCAATTTCGTACACTTTCATTTCGTACACTTTTTTATTACCGCTAGCATTAATTGTATTCTTTCGGGAAAATATTATACCAATCATTCGGAAAAAGGTGGATAACGAAATGTCACAAAAACTAGCTGGCTGGCTAACGTAGCTAAGGAAAAGTAAGTGTACAAAATTAAAGTGTACGAAATTGGAGTGTACGAAATTAAAGTGTACAAAATAGGAAATGTATGAAATAGGAAGTGTACGAAATAGGAAGTGCACAAAATTGGAGTGTGTGAAATTGAAGTGTCAGATGTGAGAGATTTGTCATAGCACCAATAAAAACGAATCGAACGCGAGTTAATTTGTCGCGTCGGGTTTTTGTTTATCTGGTACAAATCTCTGAAGGAGGGTAAAATTCTTATAAACTCCGGTTAATCTACAAGTTTCAGAGTGTGGGTAGCATTTGAGTGCTTTATGGTGTAGTAAAACTAATATAAAATTGTGTAAATGGCTAATATACTTGAACATGTTAATTCACTTGTGTGAATACGTATTTGTTCAACAAAATTCCCTTTCTGTAAGCTCTATACAAGCTATATGTTGTAATATGCTATCTTTCTTCTTCAAAAGATCCTTTCCAAATATGATGAAAGTAAAGTAAAGAGTTAAGAAGACTCACTTTCAATTTGTTGGCTTCCCCTTGTCTTTGAAATGAAATATTTAATTGAAAATTGTTACAAATATTTAATTAAATTCCACCAAATTATCCTTTCATGAGAATTGAAAGGCATCTGTCTGTTGGACTGTTCGTTCTTTTAAATGCAAGTAATGTGACGTTGGCATTTCGACATAAAGTCATCTCATATCTACATCTACACATACAATGTAACGTAATGGAGGTTGCTCGCAAGGATGTAATAAAATACTTCGCAAATGTCCTTTCCAGTTTATGTATTCAAATAAATACGTGAATGCATATAACTACACATTTTATAGCAAATGAAAGACTTACACAAAATACAAAATACATCTTATCTAATTACATCCTCTCTGAAGTAGTACAGAGCTTTCGTAGTATCCCAACTTTTCCACATCTATACGATAGACTTATATACGTAAGTTCTTTCAACGAACATATTGCGGATGCGGTAAATTTAGTCACATGTGTGTCATATTAAATGAATTAATTTATTTCGGATGCATGTCCATGACCAACCGGAAGTTAAATCGAAAAACGAAGCTTAACTAGCCTGAATTACTGGCCTAAAAACTTTATTCAGAGCCAGATGTTCACTTAAGATTTAAAATAATTGTAATTTCTGTGTTTTTCTTTTCTAAAGCTGGGTGTGTTTCGAGTATGATTTGAAAAGTTTAAAATCACAAACTTTCATTTCCCCATAAAGAGTACTACGGAATTTTTCCACAGTGACGATAACGATCAAAAATAGTAAGGAAAATTTTAACATTTTTCTGAATAATAAATCGATGTTTGGTAAAAGTTATCAACTTGGAGCTCCTCGCAAGAGATTTCCGGAAAATGAAGACAGAAAATAAACGAACTTATTTGGATTTTCAAATGGGAATGAGGAACGTTTGGAGTAAAAAACATACACCAAAAAATATGTTCAATATTTTGAAAAATTGTGCGATGTTTTCTATTCGTATGAATTATACATGGAAAGAAATATGCAACAAATTTAAATAAAAACGATTTTCCAAATGGATATTGAGGAGTTGTAGCACAGACTTTATTTCAAAGAAGTATTTTAGAAGGAAGAATATAAATGATTCTTGTTATACGAAAGCAAAGGAAGGAATGGAATTTAGAAAGTTTTAAATTTATCTCGACCTATCAAATGGAAATGAGAGGATTTACCTGTACCAACCTATGGTAATATTTTACGAATTGACCGAAGGTAGTTATTTATTTATAACAAGCAGAAAGAACAACACAATTTGCTGGTATTCGGACGTAAAGACTGGCTTTTGACTAAGTCACCACAAATTCCATTTGTTACAACGTTTCTGTTCCTTTCTTCTATACTATGAAAACTGACGAGAACGAAGAAATATTGAAAGTGTCAAGAAGAGAAAACAGAAATTCCTTAACAAGAGTGAATGAATATAATGGTCGATACATGTGAGCGTAGGAAATGGAATGAAGTTTTAAAATGCAACTCACCTTGGGCCCCCATGATTTTCTCAACGAGTGTGATGATGAAAGTCACTGTAAAATCATCCGAATCACCACCACCCCAGTCCCTTTCGTGTATAAGACAACTTCCAATAGAAATAAAGATTAAAAATAGAATGCTGATTTTCAGAAAAATGAATTTTTTACAGTGCTGCTTTGAGTTTGTAACTAAACGGAACGATGAGGAGCTAAAATCATCTCACAAAGACGGAATCTTGCACCGAAAATGATTGAAGTCCACTATCACTTAGATCATATTTCTAAAAATTCGCTTCACACCTCATTAAAAAAAGTTACTTTCCTTAAACTAAGCGTCTTGTATCTAGGGTGCAGACGCTTTATAAGACGAAGAGTTGAGATTAAGAGGGAGAGGAAGTAGATAGACGGACCTGTTTCATTATTTAGCCCTTTCACCAGTATACTTTTGAGATTAATACGAAGTACACGGAGCAACGGAGCATATGCGTTTACAGTGACGTGGACCTCCTAGTCCAACATTTTTTTTTTTTAATTTTGTTTAAAAACATTTTACAGACCGAGACTATATTGGTGTGTGTATTTGCATTACTAGGTAGCGAAAGCTTAGTTTCGCGGCATGGGCAGTGCCCATTGGGCACCAACGGCACCAACACACTTTCTCATATACAGCAAAATATCTTTCAATACTAATACCACAATGTACCTTCGCATAGGCTACGCCCACGCATACGTCTCGTGTGTTTTTTTCTCAAAAAAAGAAAATGTTTGGAAAATTGTGCTCAAACATTTTTTGTTACACGTGTGCTTCGGACGAGTCGCTTGGGTAGATTTTTTTTAGATTTATCAGGTTGGGACGACCCAATGCTGGGTCATGAAACGTAGATCTGCTGATCCTTTGTTCCTTTCCCGTTCATCACGTAAATCCTTCGAACCTACCGGTACCAGCGAGAAACTTGTCGCGGACAATTGGTCCCAGCTTTATTACATCCAGAGGCCTGATCACATGACCACCCAGAGTCCTGAGTCTCATTTGAGAAAACTTTGGACACTCGCAAATTACGTTTTATCCCGTTTCGTTACCGAGACCACAGGTACATTTGGGACCGCTAACGATTCCCATCTTTGACAAATGACTGCTGAGCCCGGTAATCGCTCCCACTACTCTTCTTATGCGACTCCGGTCCATATTCTGCAGTGCATTTGTCCACTTGCAGTCGGCATTGGTAGGAACAGCTTTGTGTGTCTTGCCCCACCATATTCACGCCAACGCTTTATTCCCTCTGAACGCCCCCATTCCTTTACAACCTTGTCACATTCTGACTGTGGTATAGGAATGAACGGTTCGGGTCCACATTGAGCAGATATAGCACCCAGCTACCCAGTTCATCCGCTCTCTCTTTTCCATCTATTCCCGAGTGCCCCGGCACCCAAGCAACCGTCACCCGATTTCTCAGGCGCAGCTGGTTCAGTGTGCTTTTGAACTACCTCATTGATTTGGATGTGGTGACAGGCGACATTATCGCTCTGATCATTTCTTCGCTGTCGGAAAGGATTGTGACTCTTTCGGCTACCTTTCCGGTCTCAATGCACTTCGCAATCCTTCCATCGCTGCGAACGTTTCTGCCTGAAGTATACTGACGAAATTTCCTAAGAGAACGCTATCTTCTGTCATAGGTTCCAGGGTTAATACCCCAGTCTCGACTCCATTAGAGTTTTTTGATCCATCTGTGAAACAAATGAGTCCATCCGTGGATGTTTGGCCAACCTCTCAGCCATTCTAGTCTATCCGGTATGACAGCCTCATAGTGCTTCACAAAGGTAATTTCCGGTTTTATCCTGTCCCTGGGCATGTTAAAAATAGGATTGGCTATTGCCTCCCTGAATTTTCCATGACCCGTGTTAAAGTTCCTCATCCAAAGATCATTAAGCAAGAGTCTGTCCGCAGTTGTGAATGCTCTAGCCTTGATGATCGTTTGGATGGGTGCAATATACAGCAGCGCTTCCATGGCTGTCGTTGCTAGTGTTTTCATAGCTCCGGTCATGCAGATGCATGCCAGTCTTTGAATTTCGCTCAACTCCTTCTTCGCGGTCTCTACTTCGAGCCTAGGCCATCAAACGACGCAGCCGTGGGTGATCACAGGTCTCACTACTGCTTCATAAATCCACAGTATAGCCTTGGAGGGAAGGCCCCAATTTTTACCAAAGGCACTTCTACATATCAAGAAGGCTATCAGAGCTTTACTAGCTCTGTCTCTCACGTACTCGGTCCAGTATAGTTTGTTGTTGAGCGTGACTCCCAAGTACTTCACCTTATTTCCAGGAGTCTCTAAACATCCTGAATTTCCCATTTAGTTCATAACCCGCTCGTCTTCTGCTGAAGAGAACTTTATAAGTTTTATCTGGGTTAGCTCTAAGGCCTTTTAATCGGCACTAGTCTTCTATTACTTTCATAGAATATCTGATGCGATCCCCAATGGTACTTTCAAACTTCCCTCTGATTAATATCGTTAGGTCGTCCGAATACCCTTGAATGTAGATTCCTTTGCCGTTAAGCTCTCTAATGAGAGAGTCTACCACCACACACCACAACAATGGTGAGTGTATTTCACCTTGCGGGCACCCTTTTGCTGCTAAGAATTTAGCTTTGTGGCCGCATATCGTAGCTTCCACTTCTCTGCTGCTAAGCATGAATGACTGATCCACCTTATCACAATCTGATTCACCCCTCGCTCTGTCAGCGCCTGGCGAATGATCCCGAAATCGGTGTTATCGAATACACCTTGGATGTCTATAAAACAGCCAAGCGCGACCTCACCAATCCCAAATGATCTTTCCACCCTGGCCACTAGATTATGCAGTGCCGAATCCGTGGATTTACCTACCTGATACGCATGACATGCAGCGGGTATCTCGACAGGATTTAGTCTCTGATGTAAAAGTCTACAAGTCTTGCGTCGCTTGGGTAATTTAAAATGCAACTTTAATATACCATTGACATGGGTACAGAAAAGTAGTCATTGAAGAATTAAACGAAATATATGGCCCAATCCATGATAAAAAAAAAATCGCGTCATTTGCGGCAATATTGTTCAATAACAAATTTCACTTGCAGTTTCGAAGGCTACGAGTTAAGGAAAATCGAAGATTAAGGATAAATAAAAAAATTGTTCTTAGTAAGGATGACCATATTTATCTCGTAGCGCAAGGAACTAAGACGAAACTTCTTCCACGAGATATATGTTGTCATACTTCCTAAGAACAAATTGTTGATTCATTGTTATTGAATGTTTTTGTCCATGGTGTCTGAAAGTGGCTTTATGGAATGGGCCGTATCTAAGACGTCATAACTTTTGGTTATATTTGTGACGTGATTTTTATGTCGTTATTTTTGTGATTTTTACGACGTCATTTTTATGAAGTCAAATGTGTGACGTCATTTGTGTGACCTCATTTGTGTGACCTCATTTGTGTGACATCACTTGTGTGACGTCATTTGTGTGACATCACTTGTGTGACATCAGTTGTGTGACATCAATTGTGTGACATTACTTGTGTGACATCACTTGTGTGACATTACTTGTGTGACATCACTTGTGTGACATCACTTGTGTGACATCACTTGTGTGACATCACTTGTGTGACATCACTTGTGTGACATCACTTTTGTGACATTTCGTGTGTGACATCACTTGTGTGACATCGTTTTTGTGATCATTTTGGTGACGACATTTTTAGGTCGTCATTTTTGTGACGGTGCACAGGCGGACGGACAGACCGGAATGGTGAAAACATAAAATAGCCATTGCTACTTAAGAGCACGTCCCAAAAGTGTGAGCTTTTAAATTTGCGATGTTTTTTGGAACGGAATCCTGCGTAGATAACAACTTATTCAAAATTATAGCTCATGTACTGTGAGAGTATGACTCTTACACAAATAACAGATGGAATCAGAACTCAAAAAGCAAAAGTATGAAGCTTCAAATATGCTCTGAAATAACATCGCAAACGAACTTGGAGTGCGATGATTTTTCAGAGCAACTTTCGACCTTTATACCCAAAATTGTTGAATTCTTGTTCGTGTAAGAGCCATGAGGATTCTGCTCTAAAAAAAACATCGCAAATTTGACACTTAACATTTTTCCTCAATAAGGATTATTCAGAATTTAAAATTTTTCCTGCAACGTTTCGGCAGTTGTACGAGTCCGCGTATTATACGTTTCAGTTCTATTTTAGTCGTTTTCAGAGAAAAAATTGGAACCAGAGTTCGAAAACGGTTACACACGTGACGCAATTTAGTTCCAATTAATTTGCAAAAGCAAAAGTGGAACTAAATGTCAGATACAATTGTAACGTTATGTGTAAAAGTTGATCATGTTACAGTTTTCTCAACATTCACCTAAACAAACAAATCTTTTGAAGGAATATTAATTAAAATGTTAGTGGTCGTAAAATAAGAATTGTGTTTTTATCTCTAATGCAACACAGTCCCTCGAAAAATGTTCGTATGGTTTAACGTCTGGTTCAACAAACGTTCCTAACGAAAAATGTGAAGGCTTTTGTTTTACCAACTAATTGAGGTTTCAATTAGTAAGTTGGTAATTTCTTGATTTTTCGGTCGCATTATTTCCATTTTCCTCGTAACTTTAGGTCATATCGATATGATTCGTTTGCTTGTAACCGACTGAATATGCGATGGAATCAAGATATAAAAAGTTTTAGATTTCCATCAAACAAAATCAGCAGCTATTAAAGATCGAATGAGTGGAACGTTGGACTTTTCGATAAGGCTAGAAGTAACCACTTTATCCATTCAATGCGAAAACCAACGAGAAATACTTTTCGCATAGTAAAAAGAAAGTTTCTCGTGAGATTACAGAAAATGAAATTATAAAAGTTTAGTAATATTCTCAATGAGATTAAACGAAAATTGTGGATGTAATTTTATATTGAAAATACATCTGAATGAAATTCACGTTATTATGGGCAGCATTAAGTGGATATGTTCTTCGTTAAACTTCATAGAAATTTCGTACAACGAAAGGATCTTATTTTTCCATTTTCATATAAAAGTTTTTATTATAGTTTCGGATTAGAGAATTGCTGATGTGTAAATATCAACCATCGGAAACAATAAGAATAATTTGGAAAATATGTTGCCAAAGGATTTATTTTTAATCAAGTCATTTATTTGATTTAATATTTGTATTTACTGTGTTCCTTAACGCCATAGAATTGTCGTCACTAACAAGCAATTAAATGAAATTATTTTACGATTAGGATCGGACAAAATAATTTGCGGTATCCGAATTCAGTTTTTTCTGGGTAAAACGGTCGTAAATAAGTAACATTTCTCTGTACTTTATCAACAACCAAACAATTGTTTGTGGCAACCATTGCATTTCTAAACGTAGCAAAAAACATTTATTTATTTATTTAGCATTTGCTGTAACACTCTCATATTCAGTTACAGTGCAGTGATATTAGACACTTAGTTGAACAAATAAAGGGATACAGTAAAAACATTTTCGCGAAATCTAAAAGGCACCGATGCGAAATATTACAAATTTGGACAGGCTAGCCACGTGACGGCCTAGTCGTTTAGTTCTATAAAATCTTTCATTGCCCCACCATACCCATAAATCGGACAATCCGTCAGCAGATGGTATGTTGTTTGTTGTTAATAGCCACACTCAAAGCTCGGATCAACGATCGTTCTCCACTTGTGTACATGTGTTGTCCTTAGTCTGTTTAGATTGTCTAAGCTTAAGAGATATTTCATGGTCTTAGAGTTGCATCCCAACAAAAACTCTTTCGATTGCCTACAATTGTTCAGGTGCTCCCACACTCTGTGATGCTTGACCTTAGCCTTAGGCTAATTCTATCGGTACGGTCACCTGGGTAACGAATTTCATCTCTTTCATTCTTTCAATGAGATTTATATTAACATGAGACAAAACACATTCGTTCCCCAGGTGACATGGTAGCGACAATGTATGGGTTACCGATGGAATTAGCCCTTATCCTTAATGTGTTCCGGCACCAATGCAGCGTTAATGTCGAGTACTGGTTCTGGGCCCTTAAACTCACATTCGCTCGCCTTCCTTGCCAGCTCATCAGCCTTTTCATTCCCTTTGACACTATGCCCGGCACCCATGCCAGAGTCACTTCGTTCTTCTCTGAGAGGGTATCCAGAGCCACTTTACCCCTTAAGACTGATTGAGCTGATACCTCGCAAGATGACAGCGCCTTTAGCGCCACCTAGCTGTCAGTACAAATCGTAACTTTCTTGCCCTCCATCCGCTTATCCCAAAGCTTCTCGCAGCACACGCTTATGGCGACTGTTTCTGCTTGGGAAACTGTCGCGAGATTCCCGAGCGGGATCGAGACCTCTTTCCCAACTCCACGCAGTATAAGCCCGCACCTGTTCTCTTTTCCTTCTTGGATCCGTCCGTGAGAACTCTCACATCGCCCTCTACGGGTTTAATCTCTTCTTCCCAATCCACTCTATTGGGAACGATAATTCGGAATTTTTTGTCGAAATGAAACTCAACTGGAATATAGTCTTTTGGCATCTCAATTTCTCTGATGTCTTTCCTCAGCCCATCTCCCATGCTCCTGTCGAGCGCCAACCAATGACCGCACCTGAACAGCCTAGCAACTATCATCGCTGCCTATTGCTCTATAAATAGGTCAATTGGATTCAATAACAGTAAAACTTCCAGAGCTGCAGTCGGGGTCCATAAATTTTACATTAATGTAAAAATAACGTAAACTTTTCGTATATAATGAAAAATTGACGTAAAATTATGTAAAAATGGATAGATAAGTAATGTAGCAAAATCCATCGGTGTTACATTAATTATCCATCTTTTGTACATCTTTTTTACATGATCAACATGAATTTTCTATCATTTTTCTCTAAAACATTCACAAAATTTACATCATTTTTACAACATTTTTTATATTTTGAAATATACCCTTGCTCTGTAGGGTAGTTGCTAACATATAAAAATATATTCAGAAGAACATTTCTTTGAATTAATTCAGAGAATTTTTCTTGAGTAGGGTAAATGCACCAGTTATCGGCTATATAGTAGTCTCCGGCCAGTACCAGTAACCGGTCATATATCAATGCGAAATGGGCCGGTCACTAGTGAAACTATGGTTTGCCCGGAGACTACAAACATATTTCTAGTGACCGCCACATTTCAGCTATAAGGCTATAAAGCTTTCAGCGGATAATTTTACATTTTCCTAAATTTAATGTAAGTTCGTTCTTTTTAAAATATTCAGAAACTATTTTTAGATCCTTTAACAAATTGTTAATGTTTGCATTCAAGCATATTGACGCAGTAAACATGCTCGTATCATCCGCAAACAAATAAATCGAGGTTATTAAAGGTAGTTCGTTGAAGTCATTAATGAATATCAAGAACAGAAGTGGACCCAATATACTTCCTTGTACAACTGAATACGTCATTTCTATTCTAGTACTACATGATTCATTGATTGACACAAACTGATACCTGTTTGATAGGTAATTTTTCATAAGACTCAGGGCGACACCTCTTATACCTGCTTGTTCAATTTTTTCTAACAGTAATTCATGGTTAACTGTATCGAACGCCTTTGCCAGGTCAAGAAACTATTTTTTTATTCTCTAACTTCACACTTATGTCATTTATGAGTTCATACAGCGCCGTATTGGTTCCAAATTTCGTCTTAAAGCCATATTGCTTGGTATAGAAAAAATTTTCACGATTTAAAGAACCGACAATATTTTTATAAAGTATTTCTTCAAATATTTTATTTAGTGTAGGCAGTACTGTTACTGGCCTATAATTCAAAACTTCAGTTTTTGTATATCGGGCTTATTCTGCCGATCTTTAATGCATCTGGATAGGTACCAGTACTAATACATTTATTATATATTTCCGCAAGAAAGTCAGAGATAGAGTCTACACATACTTTCAGCGATATTGCCGATATACAGTCATAACCTCGTGACTTATTATTATTTAGTTTCAGAATCATTTCCGTAACTTCTCGTCCGCATGTAGGTAGCATCATTATTGATGGTACAACACACCTTCGTGGTCGTACACTGTTTGAGGTAGCTAAATGCTGTGTGGGCAACATTGTGTCATAAGCCGACTGGTCATCCCTATCCTGCAAAGCTTTAGCTAGCTTTTTACCCACAGTCCAATAATGATCATTAAAAGTTTGAGCCACTTTATCCTTATCAATCATAGACCCATTAGCGTTTTTTAGTTTGACCTCAATGTTCTTTGATCGGTCCTTCCCTAGGATGGAATTAATTATCTTCCATGCCGCTTTCGGGCTGTCACATTCTCTGAATAACTCTTCATAGTACTTCAATTCATAGTATTTTTGAAATCTTTTAATGGTAATCCCAGATAACAATTAACCCCACGAAATGTACATAAAGTGCCATCGGAAAATGTGCTGATCCCATTTAGTGTGCTCCAGTTCTAGGACATTTAATGTATATTAAAAAGCGCCCTTACCGTTACATCTTTTCTTTGGAACGTGAAGTGCATTTAATGTACATTAAATGTGAATTACATGTACATCTACATGCATTTAAAACACTTTGAATACACAACTAATGTACCTTTAATGTACTTTTTTGTGTGAATTACTAGCACATTTGACGTACATATAATGTTATGTAAGAAAAGAAAGGAAAATTTAATTTAGTTTTCCGACTTTTCTATTTCGGTTTTTCTTATTCTGATGATCGCTACGTTCTTCATCTACATTTTTTTATGCCAAGATCTCATTTTTTTTTAGAAAAATTTCTGCCATTTGCGGGGCTTGAACCCAAGACGCTCGGGATTATGAGTTGACTGCTTTACCAATTTTGCCACCGGATACTTATGTGTTAGTGTGTTATATTTGTATTAAGTGTTAAATTATAGAAAGTACATATGTACTCTTTTTGTACTGAGAGAAAAAGTTTTGGAAGATATGCTAGCAAATGAAAATTAAACAAACACCACAGAGTGTTATTTAAATTTATTTGATCGAACACACTGTAGCGGTGGTACATTTAAAAAAAATGTATATCCCTGCACACGTTGATGTTACATTCAAATTATTGTATCATCTTCATTGTTTAATTGTTATTTGAAATTGATTTTATGCGAAACAATAAAAAGTCTATTCCCCGTTAGCTTTTTTCTTTGAACACATTTTTCTTTTTTTTCCTTTAAAATTCGATACTTTTTTTTAATGTTACCCAACGAAAAGCAGCCGTGATATCCATTTACGGACTAAAAATATACATTTTTGAAAAAATAAGATGAGCATTTTTCGAAGCACATAATCTAAAAATGTACTTGTAATCTAGTGCAATAATTTCGAGCTTTAATGGCACAAAAATGTGCCTTTTATTTACATCGAAAAATGTACTACATCACAAGCACATTTTTGGTACATTAAATAGGAATAGTGTACACCTTATCACGCACATAAAATGTGCGAAAAATGTACTTGTGATCTAGTGCAATAATCTCGAGTTTTAATAGCACAAAAAATGTGTCTTTTATTTACATCGAAAAATGTACCACAAGCACATTTTTGGTACATTAAATGTGATGGGAATAGTGGACATCTTATCACGCACATAAAATGTGCGAAAAATGTACTTGTGGTCTAGTGCCATAATTTCGAGTTTTAATAGCTCAAAAAATGTGCCTTTTATTTACATCGAAAAATGTACTACATCACAAGCACATTTTTGGTACATTTTATGTACATATTCTCAACAACATTTTATGTACATATTCTCAACAACATTGAATTTCGCACATTTAATGTACATTCAGTGGGCAACCACATTAAAAAGTGTGATCTGTGTTATCTGGGAATGTCCATTACCACTATTCTATCCCTGATAAACTTTGTATTGGAACATCCATTTCTTTCTTTCCTTTTCAGACACTTCCATAGGGCGTGTTTGTCATTTATTAGGCCTTCTAGGTGTTCGTTCATATATGGAACATTGGCATTAACAAACAAGGTGAGGAACCTCTTGTCGATTTCACAAGGCTCCAAAGATTGCAAGGTGCCAAAAAATTTCCTATAATTTTCGATGGGTAAAAGAGGTGCACTCGGTACCGACTCGACTACTGCATGAACTTCTGATTTCATCGTCGTCTAGAACACTTTTATGGAGTAAAATTGGCTTTTTTCAACCAACGTAGCCAAATTTGATGAAAACATAACCGAACCAAAATTGAAATTTTCCTCACAAAACATTGTACTTCGTATTGTTACATACTGAGCAGCTTCCATAAGTAGATATCTTAGAGATCAAAGCTTCACTTCAGAGGTGAAAGTTTTTTCCTTCTCCATTTAAAATTTTTTCATAGAATAAAGTGACATCATCCAAGCACTTTACTGCGATTTCAGCTTATGTTAAAGTAAACGAAATTTTATGACGAAATGCATCCTCATTTCTTAGAGTTCGGTAATTTAACATTGAAAGAATTTCCACCAAAATTACACACTGAAAGTAGGCAATCTCTTAGGAGCAATAACTCTGGACAGACGACTAAACGGAAGCATGGTTCCTTGTAGTTGCTATAAATTAGCTACCGCTAATTACCCGACGTGCACACGTTGCTTAATTGTAATGTTTGTAATTAATGTACAAGAGCCTTTTGTATGCACCGAACGATTTATAAACCTAATGAAAATCACTACACGTCGTTATTGCTAAAAAGTTTTGCCCCGATTTTCTTTACTCCTCAAGATTTCGTGGGAAATACTTATAATTCATATAACGTGCTAAGAAGGATACATATATTTGTGCGGATGTATGGTAAATTTATAGAAAAATATGTTGAATGAATACATGCATTGAATATTTTTCCAATATTTTCGATAAAAGGAGCATTTACTTTAGAAAATTTTATCATCACAGCTATTAAAAGTTCCATGGAAGTTCCTTGTAAAGCGTGCTCGTAAATAAGTTCATATTTAGGTATATATACACAGAGCCACAGAGCAGCATCCGCATCGTGGTTAAAGGCATAATCAAGTTATTTACAGTAGAATCAGAACAAAGTTTTTGTGTTAACTTATGGAAATCAGCTATGAAACTTGGTAATACTTTAGTTTCTATCTATCGGCTTTCCATAAACTCAACCATAATGCAAAAATATTAAAAACTTATTGAACTAGGGTACCTTTATGTAATGAAGAAAGCGTATTATTGTTTGGAACAAATGGAATTTTCAAGACAAAGGTATAATGTTAATGTTAGCGTCCACCGTGCAGTGTCGACCATTTCTAAACATTTTATAAAGTATGGGATAGAGCTGCGGTCATACAATGATTCAAAGTGAAAAATTGTTTTTTTTTTTCTCAATTCCTCAAACACCTGGTGTGTATTCTTTTTTCCCAAAAGTCCACCGACATTAAAGAGGGGATAAGCTGAAATGTAGGCTGGTGTGGTATAGCTTAATCAATTTTTATGAATTTCCGTATTTATAATAAAAATTAATGACTCGTTCCGGCCGTATTATCTCGGATACGAGTTCAAATCGCGGTGTTAGCAAAAGCACACTGTAATTCTAGATTAAAAATTGAATTGGATTTTGAGATAAAAGAACGGGTAGTGCTCAAGGGATATGAATAGAAATAAAAATGAAGTAATTTTTAACTCTAGCGATCGCCGTCTAACTGCCACCGATGAACACTCCCTCACTTCATTTTATTTCGAAAAATATTTCGAAATACAAAAGAAAATAAAATACGAGTACACACATGACAAGACCATTTGTTTTGCTATTTACACCCGAGGAAAGAGGTTAAAAACGTTCATACGTGCAATTTAACAAGGTAGAAAAAAAAGAAACCTAGCGCTAACTCTTCGCATACCCTCCTTTGTTATATGTCACGCGAAAAATCTAAATTTAAATTTAAACCATTTCAAGGATTTTCCTATTGGTTATTTTTCCCCGTTCGCTATTTCGTTATCACGGTTTAATTTTGCGTTTGATTCATGGAGCAAATATGGCAGTTGAATATGTGCTTTTTCAGCATTCTATATGGATTATGTATCTCAATAGATTTAGATCTGCGGTTCAATTTGTTATTTATGGAAATTAGAACATTATTTGTTTTTAATAATGATTGATATGACAAACAAACAATTGGTTGTCAAATACGGAGTCAAATACAATAACCGGGGGTCATCAATGTTCGCTTTTTTCGATCTTTTTCAGCACACACTTGACTGACATGTCTTGTTCTGCTCGCTTTTAAAGACACTGGTCTGTTGGTTTCGTATTAGGGTAAATAACATCCATAATATATCCATAATATATTTTCCATCGTTTGTAAATGTTGCATTAGCAAAAACCTTCGAGAAATCCAGAAAAATACTTCCGAATCACCAGGCACCAGACGAAAATATCTAATTTCGTGAAGATCTTCATAAAGTATGTCACGCTCTGAGGGGGGTTTGGGCCTAGCGTGACGCAACATTTTTTGACTGAAATTTAGATTTTCCTTCAATTTTCATCCTTTTTTGAATAACTCGAACCCGAGGGGTTATCCACTTAATTTTTTTTTTTTTTTGGTACAGTCTGATGGAATTAAAATGAAATTTTTGGAATTAAAATGGAATTTCGATGGAATTTCTGAACTCCGGAATTTCAATGAAATTTTTGTAATTTCAATGGAATTTCTGTCGATTTTTTGGAATTCCTGTGGAATTTCTTGAATTTTTGGAATTTCTGCAATTTTCGGAACTTCTGAATTTCGGAAATTTTGTAGAATTTTTGGAATTCCGTTGGAATTTGTTAATGGAATTGGAATTTTTGGTACAAATTTTAGACCAGTGGATAAAACCTCGTTCTAACCTCTTAATATTTACAAAGGAAGTGTATTCTGTAATTCTTACAAATACTCGAAAGCAGCTAAACTGTTGGCCGCCCGACGTTCACCGCTCGTGTTTAGCTGTTTGCTTCGCTTGGTTCATAAAAGTAAAATCGTAGCTCAACACAATAGTATCTGTATTCCTTTCAGTGTATTGTGGGGGACGGGTGGTTTGGTGGAGAACGTACTGGACTTCCACCAAAATGGCCCGGGTTCGAGCCCCGTTGCTGGCAATTTTTAGCTTAGAAATTATGCATTATACATCGTCCTTCATCAAGCTTCATAAATTGGGTAGTTGCGGGATTCAAGGTCCGTAACGAAACCCGTACACAATAAATCAGACGTGACGTCACTCACCAATTTGTAGCAGTTTGTGTACAATGGAATAGTCGAGAAATCAGGGCCGCATGGTCAAATGTTTCTACTATCAACCAATAGATGGCGCACAACGCACAAAGAGGATATCGACATTAAAACGAAAGGCTCGAACGATAGCAACCCGTCACCGTCACACAGTTGGGTTCGCATGGTCACTGTGGAGTGGACAGAATGTTATCACATCGGCTGCCGAACCTATTGGACAACCAACCTCCCGGCAAACTGCACTGTATTACGACTGGACAATGAATGAAATATATGTGAATAGAAAACGAATGTTGTGATGTTAAAATAAAATTAATGAGAAGACCGAACCTGTCATTTGACCTCTTGGTCTTCAATAATTGTAACATTAGAATATAAGATACTTTGTAAATAACAGTTGTACACCATACGCTAAATAAATCAGTGTATTGACTGCATTGCCGTCACAGTGATATACTCAAAGTTGTGATACCACGCACCCTCCTTTTTTAAGTTTCACAGTACGCAGCCTGATGTCAAATTGCAAAGTATTTCACTAAAATCACTTTTTGGTACCAGGATGCGTTCACGATTCTCACAAATAAAAAAATTTGACGTTTTTGTGAAATTTTTATGGCTTTCTGCAGTTTTTAAATGTTTTTTTCCGTTACGTCACAAATCGGGAATGGAAGGGTTTGAGCTCGTGTGACACAAGTGTGACAGGGGGGATGGGCAGGTCTCAAAAACCTCGATTTTTGAGTGACAAACTTTATGAACAGCCCCTTAATGGAGGTGAGCGGGCCGCCCGAAAAAGGCGAACGGGTGGGGTGAGGTTTTTGAATTTATTTTTTGTCGGGCCGGGTAGGGTTTAATGACTTCAACTAACCGATCCGAATAAATGTAGCTCAGATTCTGGTTTCTGACAAATAACTCTTACTCACTAGTAAATTTTTTGAAAATATGAAGCAAATTAAATTCGTTCCTAATCGTCGATGAGGTATGCTTGTTCAGAAAAAAACGGGATTTTTGAACTCGTACGAACTAACGAGGCATATCCATCTTCGACGACATTTTTATCCAGTCGAATTGAGAGGCTGTAAATTTTCAATTTTGTTTCAGAGGAAGGTAATCAAAAAAGGAAAGTTGGGATCGAAAGTGGGCAAACGAAAGCGTGCCTAATTTATGAATGCCCCCTTACACCTATCGATGCCCTTGGTGTGACTAACTTTCTCTAAAATTCATTGTAAACTCAGACAGAAAATTCCCCCCGGAATGAAAAATGAACTTTAGATGCCTTCAGAATCCATCACACAGTGAACTCAAGTGATGCATCGTCTGTCACTAAAAATGTATGATGAGAATGGATTCTTAATGCACTTGGTACGAAGATGGCACTTATTCGGTGTTGACTTTTTATAGTAGATCGGGTTCGGGTTTGACTTTTCATTTTTGATCGGGTTCGGTTCGGGTCGGGCTTGAATTTTTATTTTTGTTCGGGTTCGGGTCGGGTTTGAAAAAAAGATCGACCCGCACACCTATCACTCAAATACAAACCCAACTAAATTCTTCCGCAAAAAGTCGTTCGGACATTGAACAAAAGAAGCTTTCGAAAGACTTCATTGTTCTTTGTACGAACGAATTTACGCGGCAGAATTTGGTTGATTGGGAAAGGGTCTACATATTTAACATGAGTTAGATCGACAGGAGGATCCACCAAGTAAAGGGCTTAAGGTTGGTTCTGAGATAACCGAAAAATTAATTTTTGCAGAGCAGAACATTTTCGCCCAGGTCATCATGGCAACGGCTCCAGTCAGTTTTTGAAATATGTAAAATAAATTTGAAACAGGAACCTACACTAGCGAACGTATTTGTCTAAGCTTACGTTTCAAGCTACATTTTATGCAAATTCATCGCGAAAAAACTGAACACTTGTACTAAGTAACGTTGCACATTCCGCACAATTCGCATAAATGATCAAGTAGATAGCATTTTTAATTCTCATAAAAACGGTTTTCCTTTAACAAATGTCTCGATAGTCGAATTATTATGGTCGTATTTCAGTAACTAAAACTGAACTTGAGTCTCTAAAAGAGAGTTTCAGTTACATGTTAGAAAAAAAGCTATTTTTAAACCACCCAAATAGAATGTACGGGCATTCGTATTTAGTGTGTTGTCGAAACTTTAATTCTTAATTAATGATTCTTAAGCGTAATTGTTAAAGTTTTCATGCATCGTCATGCAGGCCCTGAAGTAGCGTTCTTTTCATATTTCGTTCATTTTTTTGACGATTTGGAATTGCATCGAAATGACTTTTTCGGAGAAATCATTTTCATAATTGTTTGCATAATTTTCCTTCTATTTTCAGGGCAATAAATTACTCACAAAACGTTGAGCTTGTTCATAATGTTCATCCATCCAGTCCATGATTACGAATAGAAAAAAATTAATTAAAGCGAATAAGTCAACTTAAACAAGTTGCTATGACAACCATAGACTCGACGATAAATGAAAATGGTTATCAATCAATGTGATGTAAACATTGCAACCATGACTTTAATGTGCAGTGTTTTGTTTATGAATTCGAACTCATAATTTAATTTTAATTTTTTTATTGGCTAATAAACTCCCGATAACCTATTCTGTAAAAGAACGCATAGTCAAAATGACGCAGTAAGTGAAATTCCAGGGGCTAACGCCTTTTGATAACAATTTATGCGATCGTACGACGCATTTAAAAAGTAATGCAAGAAAACAAACGTTCTATTATTCGTCAGGAAAATTTTCCACCGATGAAGGCAACAAAAACTTGTAACTTAAGGTAAAAATTGAGAAAATTCTCGTTTTGGTACAATTACACCCATAAAAGTAATATTTTACAATGTCTGCTGTAGCTTCGGCAGATTAAAGTCCACCCGCTTGAATCAACATTTAAAAGCTTGTAAACTCGTAACTTGTTTTTCCTGAGATATTGAGCACCATTGTCTCTTGTCTGTCTCTTCTCAGAGCGAGTGCTATATATAAGAATTTGTTTCATATGAACCGTCGCGTTGTCCGAGAGAAATACGTAATTGAATTTTCACAATTTCACAGTTTCAATTCATTCGGTAACTATACCGGGTAGTATACGTTAAAGCTGGATACATATCAGAACATTAACACAAGTGCAACTACGGCATCACACCTTTGGCTCGACGCCGCGCCGTAAACTTGCATTTACCTAATAGCCAAATCATATGGCCTGAGCTGTAAACTACTATTACACGCACACTAAGGCACGAAAATAAAAGAAAATTCTTAGAAAAAGTCTCGTTTTCATCCTCTTTACATCCAAAAAAAAATTTGCACCCTCCAAAAATAATAGTTTAAGCTGAAATTTCGAGGCTCAGAAATTTCGAACACCCGGGGACAGACAATCTACCCAGCGAACTTTTCAAGAACGGCGGCAACACGCTATGTATGGAGATGCAGGAGCTCATCACGCGTATATGGAATGTCTAGGAGTTACCGGAACAGTGGAAGACCAGCTTACTTTGTCCCATATACAAAAAAGCTGACAAAAAGGAGTGTGGCAATCTTCGAGGAATCGTTCTGCTGAATATTGCTTACAAGATATTTGCAAATATTCTTTACCAGCGCCTTCATCCATACATGGAAAACTCTGTAGGTGAATACCAAGGTGGTTTTCGTGTAGGTCGTTCAACATCGGACCAGCTGTTTAATATCAGACAGATCTTGGAGAAGTGCAAAGAGAACAACATTGAAACACACCATTTGTTCGTTGATTTTGGCAGCCTACGACAGTGTTAGAAGAAGTAAGCTATGGAGAGTAATGGAGGAATTTGGAATCCCCAACAAACTGATCTCGCTAACCCAGTTAACACTGAACGGAGCTAATAGCCGAGTAAGGATCCGTAATCAACTGTCAGAGATTTTCGACATAGAGGAAGGCCTACGTCAGGGAGATCCTCTCGCGACGCTGCTTTTTAATCTGACCCTTGAAGCAGCTGTGCGCAACATGGACATAGATTCCAGCGGCACCATTTTCACCAAGTCCAGTCAGTTGCTAGGTTTCGCAGACGACCTGGACATACTTGGACGAAAAATGGATGTTGTTAAAGACAAGTCTATGGCCTTGGAGAGGAAAGGTGCCGACCTTGGGTTGAAAGTCAATGACTCAAAAACGGAACATTTGATCATACCGCCTTCGAATCGACACCAGGAGGAAACCGTAACGATCGACACACACGCACATGCAAAATGGTCAACAAATTCGTATACCTTCGATCGGAACTGAACACTAATAACGATATCGCGGACGAAATTAAGAGACGAGTAATTCTGGGCAACCGGAGTTATAACGGCCTTCTGAAAATCTTAAAGTCCAAGTCAGCAAGCCGAAATTCAAAATGCGCAACGTACAAATCTGTGATCAGACCGGTGGTTACGTATGGTTCGGAGTCGTGGTGCTTGACATAAAGAGACGAACAATCGCTGCACACGTTCGAAAGAAAAGTACTGCGGACAATATTTGGACCAGTATTCGATCAAAGGCAGAACCGATGGCGCAGAAGATTCAATCATGAGCTGAGTCAGCTTTATGGAGAGCCGGACATAGTCAGAACTACCAAAATAAACCGACTGCGTTGGCTCGGTCATGTACAACGAATGGAAGATCATCCTATTCCGAAAAAAATCCTTAAAACCAGACCGGAGGTGCAGGGCGTCCAAAATCCAGATGGTATGACGCAGCTCTTGCCGACTTAAAAACTGTGGGAGTATCCAGCTAGGAGACGTTAGCTGCGGATAGGTCCGGTTGGAGAAGCATGATAAAGAAAGCCAAGACCCTTAATGGGTTGTAGTGCCGGTTAAGTAAGTAAGTAAAAATAATATATGAGAAAGAAAATAAAAAAGGTACTAGCGACATGTGCCTTTAGAAATAAATTGGTACAGGCATTAGAGTGACGTTTTGTACAAATGTGATAATGATGTTACTAAAGATTGTTGTACCAAGCGCAACAGGAGGCCCACGTGCTAGGATCCTAAGGCTCCCGAGGATCCTACCCGCTACTCCAGAGCTTAGAGCCTCTTTTTATTGATACTGAAAAACAGTGCCTAAAATAGGCTTGATGCTATACTAGCACTGCTACCCGGACCATCGTATTTTTACCCGGAGGAGTTGTTAAAACATAATCTCTAAAATTTTCTTAAGTTTTTGCGCATTCATATGAATTTTTAATTGATTACAAATAAAAGAAGGTAATTCACACTCAGTTAGTTAGTCTGTTTGTTAACTTTAACGATACAGTTAAATTGAACAAATAGCAACAGTTTCTAAAGATTATCCTGAATCCTGAAGCAGCCGTCTTTATCCATCCTTTGAACGGGCTCGAATCAGCGCCGACGACATGTCAGATCTGTTTGCTGTTAAAGAAGGGTTGAAGCAGGGAGGCGCTCTATCTTGCTTACTCTTTAACTTGGTTTTGGAAATCGCAATGAGACGTGCTGGTATACAAACCAACAAAACGCTGGTGAATGGAACAGTTCAAGTTCTGGGCTCTGCAGATGACTGGGACCTCGCCAGTCGAACACATGCAGCAGCAACTCTTTCACAAATCTGAAAATCCAAGCCGAGAGAATGGGTTTGATGATAAACGAATCTAAAGCCAAGTACATGAAGACCAAACCGAATCCGGTAGCCAATCAACAGGGAGACAAAATACCCATTGGAGAGTTCAACCTCGAGGTAGTAGATGAGTTCATTTATATTGGAGCGCTGATACGGCCAGATGGTGACAACACACCTGAAATTCACAGACGTATCATGGCGGCAAGCAGATGCTATTTTGGTCTAATTAAACATTCACGATCAAAGGAAACGAAGTGCCATACTTACAAAACGCTTATTCGTCCAGTATGAATCTACGGACGCGAATCTTGGACGATGAAGAAAAGTGACGAGCAGTTGCTCCCAACGTTCGACCGCAAGGTATTTCACACCATATTTGGAGCGATGCGCGAGAGTGAGAGGTGGCGACGACGATATAACTTTGAATTGGAACGTGATTTTAGCGAGCCGGATGTAGTGGCGATAATGAAAGTAGTGGGCGGGGCATTTAGCACGCATGGATGAAAACAGAACCCCCTCAAAATTATTCCGTAACGATCCAGAAGGGCGAAGAGGAGTTGATCGTCCACAAATTACATGGCTTGATGGCGTCGAACAAGATCTTCGGACGCTCGGAATAAGAAATTGGTAATATAAGGCAGCATTGGAGGAGGCCAGGGCCCACAAGCCCACAAAAGTAAAAAGTAGGTAAGGAATTCGACACCTCCGGATTTATCGTCCAGATTTTGTCGACTGCGTATATTGTGCCTCCGGATTTGCAATGTGAGCCATGTTCCTAGGCCCGTCTACAAATACACTCTCGTACACGTTACCAACAACGCTCAAAAGCGATGCTTCAGTATGGTTACTACAAATCTTACAGTTGCCTTTCTTTATAGTAGTGAGACACATGTTGCTACTATGACAATCTAAACTGCTACGAAAAAAAGAAATTAAAGACTGGAGAACAAATTCTTTTTTCACTTCTTTGACCACCGAAGTATACATACGTAGTACATCAAGGTGCACCGTGGTGCATTAAAGTGTATCGTAGCGTAGAAGAAGTTTTAAGAAAAGGGCGCGTTTTTTTTAATATAATGGAGAACATTAGGCAAAAAAAATGTCAACACATCAGAAGTTTTTTTTGTTCCCGAAAAATGTAAGAGCGTACTCTGCGAACCGAAGATGGCTTTTGAGGACTCTAAGGAGTGTTTAGAAGTGGAGTGGCAATGCACTCGCTCTGGGCACAATAAAACAATAACTTTTTTCGCTCTTTGATATTTTCTCGAAGTTGGTCCGAGTTTTTCGATAAAAGAATTCTCTAAACTATAGATGAAACGAAATTCGATTCAAATTGTAATATATTCAGAAACGTAACTATTGCGATGTGTTTTTTATGGTGTTGGCTATTATTAGTGACGATAGCTAACATAACAGTAGTCCTCAAGATAACGGTTCCATCGTAATGTGCTCAGGTAAAACGTCAGGACTAGACTGTTACAACGATTTCAACAAGAGAAGTTTATCCTCTAGAGCAAATAAAGTTGAAGACTTTTGGAATGTGATGTGAGAGGAAAGTTTGCAACCCGAACAATGCCAAAAGCCACCAAGTAATTGAATAAGACTCATGACTCAAGACTGGAAATTAAATTCCATAAATAAATGCTTCCTTGGCAGTTGTAAAGTTTTCTGTATGAAAATAAATTCAATCTCATCGTCATCATCAGTACTACACATACCCAGTTATTGATTTCGCATGTTATGGAGTATGTGTGTTATTATAAGGCAAACGCGTGAAACCAAGCAAAGTGCTCGGAAAATGACGTACCACATAACTCCTCATAATGGTTAGCAAAATTTCAATGAATAATATACAATTTCGGAAAATTCCTTGCTGAAAGGCAAATACAATAAATTTATGATAGATGATAACGAAAGATAAGGTATTCCTGTAAGATGGTAAAGTGGCGCAAATATTTTACGTCTTTCTACATGCGATATAAATGTAGGTGAAATAGGTTGAGTTAAGTTCAGGCATGTGGGGAAGCTCACCGAACAACATAAACTCGTTTCGCATTACATTCACCACAACCATTTCGTTCGCTAACAACGAACGCTAGCACATATTATAGCAACAAATTTATGAAATGATCGGATTTTACTGGAGAAAATGTTTCAATTATTACAATTTCAGTTAAAAGTTAATAGCAATTTTAGTGGAGAGAGAGAAGGTGAAGTTCAATTTAAATCCCACTTTAGTGTATCCAATTTTTCAACCAAGTTTTGCATTCGATAAAATGAAGTACATACTTAAACGTAAAAAATATGACGATAAAGAACACCCCTTAAAATATTAAAACTTTAAATCCTCTGCAATATGTTCACAATGATTAATGTTCTCTGTATCAGGATGCTTTTTTATGTGTAAGCGGCAGGGTTTGCTTTAATACTGTCACTTTATGTAACAGTTCACTACCATTATTTATCGACATTAAATTCACTTTTTTAATATTTTTTATTTGTCACAGTGAAAGACAAATTAAATGGCTTTAAGTGGCTGTATTTTGATGCGCAAGCTGATTTATAGCGGTAATTAATTCTTTGTTGAAATAGATGTACTCTTTGACTCTATTAGAGGTTCGAAGCATGAGAACTGTAAAATATTGAGTAGATTACGACTTCTTCTAATCTAGTAATCTCTTTTGGGTATGTGAATGCCAAGTTGTAATTCCCTGTTAGGTCACCCGTGCTCAAGGTTAGTGACCTTAACTGACCTCAACTTGATTTTGACCAGATGTGTCCGTATGATAGGGAATTGTATAACTCAGTACAGATCACTATCAGGTTAAAATTCAGTCTAAAATTGGTAGATTAGCCTGATTCAGGCCGAATATTTTTGTTGCTTAAAAACTCTGTGAATATTTATATACCTTGACATAAGCCGTGGAAGCACTAAAGTCGTGGATTCCCAAAAAATTGGCCGTCTCTCTGTCTCCACTTTTTTTGGAAACTTCTGAAGCAATCGTATCAAATTACGTCTCAGTTTAAGTGGGGACTCTGAGAATGTGACGAAAGTGGGCAGGGCGTAATGTGGAAATGTAGGAGGCGCAATAATGAGGTTAACATGGCAAGGGAGTATATTCAATGCCACTTGACATTACCAATCCTACTTACCGCTTTAACAAGGCATTCACAACACTATTCCCCTCACGGAAGGAATGGAAAAATAACGACAGTACCAGTATTGATAGCCAAATAATGTGGTACTCGGACGGATCGAAATTCGCGGATCAGGCTGGAGCGGGCATCTTCTGCCAGGAAAGTCAAACGGGCAAATCGTTCCCACTGGGATCCTGTGCCACTATTTTCCAATCAGAACTTTTGGAATAGCACAGTGCTGCTAGGCCTTGTTAGACACTCAATACCAGCAGATCTGTATATGCTCCGATAGCCAAGGTGCATTAAAGGCCTTAAGTACATATAAATTCCGCTCGGTCACTGCACTCGGCTGCAGAGACAAAATTAATCTCCTCGCGACTAGCAACTCCGTTACGTTAGCGTGGGTTCCTGGTCATAGTAATATCCAAGGCAACGAAATGGCGGACAGTAAAGCGGGAGCAAATTGTCAATAGGCCCAGAACCACGACTTAAAGCTCCACCCTCTTTCTTTAAGAGCATTACCAACAACTGGAAAAATGAATCCTTCAAACACTGGATCTCGATAGACCACGCTAGACAATCTAAAAACTGTATACACCCAAACACCAAAAACAGTAAGTACTTACTTTCTCTCAACAGGAGGAACATCAGAAGACCTCCACACTTACTAGTCATTGCCCTCTCAACAAACATTTACACACCATCGGCCTTACAAACAACAATCTATGTACGAACTACGGCGACATAGAAACCGCCGAACACCTCTATGTAAATGCCCAGCATACATCACAGCCCGAACTAAAAGCCTAGGAGCTTATATTCTCCCTTATAACATCATCTGGAGCATTCCGCCCAGCAACATATTAGACTTCCTCAATCGAACTGCTAGAATGTAGAAGAATGTAGGTAGTCTAATGTGGGTATGCACAACAGGCCCAATAGAGGCTTAGGTGCTGGAGCTTAACTCCGCCCAGTTAAACTAACTAACTATCTATATTTCTTTCATTGGACTCGTACGAAGTCCCGTGCTTTTACCACTACGTTTGTAACCAGTCGATTCGAGGAGTAGATAGTACTAAAAGTGGGTTTGGTATTGCAGATGGACATTTTTTGACGAAGGACCGCTGAGCTAGGGCCGCCTAATTGGTTTTCGGTCTTTTGTACATAACTCTCGTTAATCTTATCTGATTTTCATATTTTTTTTTTAAGGATAGGAGTGGGTCGAATCACAGTTTTAGCATTTCGACTCACGCCATACTCACAGTTGCAGAAGTCACAGAAATCGTTTTTCTGTGCGTTCTACAACTGTGGGTCTGGTGTGGGTCGATCCACTCCGATACTTATCGGTTTTGGTTTCAAAGGTTTAGGTATGTCTGACAATTTATGGAAGAAACTTTTTCGATTTCAAGCTTTTGGACTCAGTCAGGTCCCTAAAACTGAGTCTCTGCTAGTGCTCAACGTCTTTTTTCTACATAAATCGGGTAAAACTTTCAAAGTGAAGGTCGAAAAAGAGGTCAAAAACGTGGTTTTTTGAAGGTTGGTGAAACTTTTCGACTTATATCTATGTGAAAATAGAACGGAAATATTTCTTGAAGGTTTTAAATAAAAGATATGGACCTCAGAAAATCACGAAAATTAAATTAGTGAAAATCTGCAGTGTGGTTCGGGCTGTAGATTCCTTAGTGTGGGTCCATCTAACGCTAAGCGACCCTAAACGATATTTGGTGTTTTTTCGTGAATATTTCTTTAATGAATAGTTCAGTGTTGCAGAGACAAAAGTAGCGAACATTTGTGTCCATAGAAATATGGATCAGAGGCCTTTCCTAAGTGCTCTAAGTCGATTCAAACATCGGCCCTAAAACAAAAAAATTTTTGTGAGAAAGATATTTTTTTTCAGACTTCGGGCTTTTTTATGGATATGGGGAGGTTTTTTGCCGTTGCTTCGGACGAGTTTTTCCATATTGCCCTTTCGGCAATTTCCAGTCTAATTTAATGTATGGACATAGTTGATAGAGTTAAGGCAACATTTACTTAGATACTTTCGAGTCTGTTTGCAAAATCTATTACAATTGCCATATCTATTCTGATCCGTACGGGTCCCTTCCATAATGTTTTTAACAATACTTCAATGTAGCTCGATAAATACGCTTAATTATTAAAACTTGTCTTAAACATAACCAAAGACCCGTATGTATCAGAATAGATGTGACAAACAGAATAGATGTGGCAAAGTGACTCGAACGTACCTAAATATACAAATAAGCAAACAATCCAACGTTTTCTGTTCTTTTATAACTGTAAGAATTTCAAAGATCCATAGAAATTACCCAAGGTAATGTCAAAGGCCCTATCGAAGTACGTCTCAGACCATTCATATCTAGAAAATCTTATATCCAAGGACTAAGTCTTTTTCCCTAAAACCCTGAAACAGTTGTTCTCTAAAATTTAATTCTCTACAACTTTGCCTTTGAAAGTAAATCTCTGTATTGCGTATTTAAGCAAATACTGAAAAAAAAACTATCTCTTATCATTTTGGGCAGAGATAAATTTATTTTCGCCCATTCCATGGCTCCCAGTGCTCAGACCCCTGACCCGATTCCAACAAAAAAAAATCCCCAGTATTTTGGCATCAAATGTTTTCATTTGACACCAAATTGAGCAATTTCCGTGCTTTACTTGCTGAGATATTTGCGAAAAAGTTTCACCGACCCTCGAAAAACCATGTTTTTGGTCACTTCTTCGACCATATCTCCGGAACCACTCGATCGATTTTGCTCATCTTCGAACTTGAACCATGGGAGGCATGTACCTTTCAGGGAAAAAAAAGATTAGGCTGATCGGTTGAGCCGTTTGGAAAAAAAAGTCCCCCCCACTCCCACCTCGATCTACCCCATGTTACAATAAAATTGTTTGTAGTAAACGTATAGGACCTCTTGTACTTCGTACGGGTCCAAAAATACTTTTAGGAAAGAAGGGGGAGGATATTAAAAAAAGTAGTCCACCTCAGCAATAAGGGGTAAAAAACAAAGTGGAATAAACTATTGACATGGGTATAGAAAAGTAGCGAAAATGTATTGTTGAAGAGTTAAACGAACCGTCAATAGTTTTGATTATATTTATGACGTCATTTTTGTGTCGTCATTTTTATGACAGAGCTATGAGATTGATCACAGGCACTGTTGACTCCACGCGACTGGAATGGCTGCCAGCCCTAAGCAACATTGCTCCACCCGAAAGTAGAAGGCAGTGGCATTGTACCGAAAGATTCTGGTGAATTGTCGACATACCATTGAATAGAGACTTGGCTTTACCTAGAATTGAAAGATTGAAATCGAGGAAGCCTCCCATCGCCTCAGCTGAAATTCTACATTCCAACAACTCTAACCCGAAAGAGGTATGGAAAGAAAACTGGTCGAACGCTGGCATTAATACCGATCTTTTCAACTTCGAAGAACACACCTCGAAATCTAAAGAATTCACTTTACCGCGCAAGTTATGGTGCAATTTGAATAGACTAAGAACAGGGCACGGCCGTGACATGCTCTACAAATGGAAAATTATCAACGACCCCGGATGTGCTTGTGGTTGCCAGCGTCAAACCACGAGTGATATGCTGTTGGATTCCCCATTAACTTAGTACGATGGTGAAGTGAAAGACATCGTCCTATTATCCGAAGGAACGCTGAAGTGGCTGGGTAAACTCTTCATCACAACTCAGTATAGCACATAATAATCATTAAATGCTTTCAAGACTAGTTCTTTTAAATCTTAGTTTGTAAAATTTTTGTGAATTTTCGTGTGTAAATTTGTAATTCACGTGCGACGTCACTAAAATTGTTCAATAGAGAAAATACCATACGCTAAATAAACAAATTTGACGTCATATTTGTGAAGTCATATTTTCGACGTCATTTTTGTGATATCATTTTTGTAACGCCGTATTTGTTACGTCATTTTTGTGACGTTATTTTTGCGACGTCATTTTCATGACGCCATTTTTGTGACGTCATTTTTGTCACGACATTTTTGTCACGTCATTTTTGTCACGTCATAATTGTGACAATGCAGAAACGGACGAACGTACGTACGGACAGGAAGGGTGAAAACATAAAGTAGCTATCGCTACTTAATAAAGGGAAAGAGAGGAATGGTACAACTACAACACGTAGTTAACACTTTCCTACTGTCTCAAAGACTTCATTTATAGACACAAGGCTCCCATTTGTTTCCTGTAAATGATAATGGAAATATTCTTTTTATTGTGACAGCATGCATGAGACTAAAGTCCAAAAATATGCCGAGGATTATTTTTCTTAAAATGAAGACGAAGAAAATTTTTGCCATATAATACCAGAAAACAAAGTAAAGTTTGGGCATTTGATAAAAAAACACATCAATTGAAAATCGTACGGGTCTGACATTGGACCTATACTTTTTTTTGTATAGATTCTACAAAAGTTACAGTAAGTAACTTCTTAAACTCCTGCAATTGAATTATAGAAAAAATGTTCTTACCTGTCATATTCCCTGTTGTCTTCGTCGCAACGAGCGTCTTGAAGCTCACGCCAGCTTTTCCCATGCCGACAAGTCGTGACAAGGACTAAATCTCGCGTATTATGCAAATGAAACAATGAATTTCGCGTCTCTGATCCAATGCCATGAACATATCTGAAAATGAAAATGGGTTTGGAGAAAAAAATTGAATAAATTTCACAGCAAAAAATTTACGTTCACAAAACGTTTCGAAACAGAACAAATCGCTTAAGGTTTTACCCATAAGGTGTAGTCTGTAACAATATCGACGAAGGTAATTTACAATCACAATTGAGTGCAATTTCTTAGAAACTTAAACAGTAAAAATGTCAGTGTATTGAATTGGGTCATGTAGATAAGGGGTAACATAAGAATAAATATTTGTATCAGCAGCAGCGACAACACCTTTGCATGTCTCTGAATGAATTGATTTTACTATCAGTGAGAGGAATATTGTAGATTTCTCGAAATTCTGTTTTAAATTTACAATGACCGAGATTTAAATAAGAACATTGTACTTCTACACAGGTTTCCGTGATGTAAAAACCTGCGCAGAAGTACAAAATTCTTATTTAAATTTCGATCATTGTAAATAAAAACCATATAAAAATTCTTATTTCATTAAAAAATCAGATCTCAGGTTTCAGATATGAGGGTTCTTAGGAGCATAGCAAAAGTGAATCGGAGGGAACAGTGGGACAATCATATCAGGAACGACGACATCAGAGAAAATTTAGGGGTTAGGTCAGTGGAGGAGGCGGCAAGGGTTAGTCGTCTGAGATGGTACGGGCACGTTCAAAGGATGGGTAATAGTAGGCTCCCAAAGAGGATATTGAATGCACAGGTCCCGGGTGTACGTCCTAGGGGTAGGCCAAGGAGAAGTTTCATAGACTCAATTAAATCAGATTTAGAAGTTAGGGGGCTTTCACTGGGCGAGCAAACCATCTCCTTGGCAGAGGATAGAAGAGTATGGAGGGGGGTGGTCAATGACCACCGGGTTGCGGCTTAAAGACCCCACACCGGAAGGTATAAACGGTCTATAAAGTTTGATGATGATGATGATGATGATTAAAAAATCAACATTAAAATTTATTGCAGCATTCGGGAAAAAATTGTATTGACGTGATCAAAAATTCATTTAATCGAAGTTTCGGAGTACATTTGAGTACATTTTTGGAGCTCATCTTATTAGTTTCCAAGAGCATTTTAGAGCATAATTTCTGTAGTTTGTGTTTACACTTCGGGACGGTGCCATAAGAACTATCGTTAGACGACGATAGACCGATTAGTTTCCATATAGCTCTTTACCTGGTTGATTCGCAATATAATGTTCTTCATTCTCGTAGATATTCACTAACGATATACATGAAAAATGTATAGCTACCGGCGAGGCTGCCGGTGTGTGATAGTTCTTCCCTTTCCGCCTTAGCCATGACATTTTTAGTAATTTAAATATTTAAAATATGCATCACGGTAATAATGCATGCGATAATTTAATTATTTTTCATTTTTTTTGCGTCATTAAAACCATCGTATCAGTGTACGGTTAAGGGTATTACTCGGAATCCTATCAATAAATTAATGTTATGAACATTCTGTTTTAGATATTGAAGCAGTTCTGAGAAATGAAAATTTACCGTGAACATAATTTAGAGTTTGAGTTAATATAATTACAGGTTCCTCCTATAAATTGTTCTGTTATATGAATTATTTACTCGACTTTTTGTCATATTACGAATCAGACCAAGTTTGTTAATGAATTCATCGTGAAATTTATATTAATTTACTAAACATAAACATGGCTGACATATCCATGTAACAGACGGTATTGTTATGTTAGAAAAATACTATTTTCGAAATATAAATACGCCCACAAGATTCCTACACATAGCACGGTCCATACCGAAGTCTTTGAGTGTTCTGTTGCGGTTGAAGTTTTTCTTATGAAAGAACTATCAATTACATAACATGTACATTTTGTAAGAGTTGCTTTCGTGAAATCGCTATCGAAGTGACTGAATTTCGAAAGTTTGGCTATCAGTCTTATCCCAAAACCATGCAAAATACTGAGCAACTTTGATTGAGCAAATTGTACAATAATAATTCCAAGTGATAAGTTTTAAGTTCTTCTAAAACTTTAAAATTATCGCTTCTATGTGCCGGCAGACTTACAAAAATTCGTTTTAGATAATAAAAATATTGAAATATTTTAAAACATTTTTTTAGTTGTACAGATTCTAGAAAATTGCTTCGGGTCAATTTGAAATATATCCTTAAAATGAGTGCGCACGCTTTTGAGTCACCTCCCTCTTTTGAACTCACGCTTTTGCACGCTTTTCAAAGACCCCCTCCCCCCTGAGCCGCGTACGCACTATTTGAATGGCCCCCAAGGCCAATTATAACGCATCCGATGGGGTGGGATTAGCACCATCTACAAAAGTAGATATATTACAAATGTCAAAGGTCCACATAGTGAATAAGAAACGTTGACATTTTAAACGTCACTTTGTAACATTTTTGGAATGTACGGAGTTTTTATTTGAGTCTTTTGGGATCGAAAGTCGGTCTAGTCCAAATAAAAATGACATTTTGAACGTCAAATAGTTAGATAAATTGATTTTTCTTTCTTGAATTCTTGAATTATATGATGATATACGATCCATAAATTAAGAACATTTTTTTTCGTAGACGGCGGAACCATACACAGCTAAGTTTTGACCCCCCTGACCTTTCGAAAATCGTCTTTTTCCATATTAAATATGCTGCTTCATAGAAGCCAAAGTTAATGGAAACATCCTACGTTAGTTAGTTAGTAGGTTAGTTAGTTAGTTAGTGGGTTAGTTAGTTAGTTAGTCGGTTAGTTAGTTAGTTAGTGGGTTAGTTAGTTAGTTAGTGGGTTAGTTAGTTAGTTAATGGGTTAGTTAGTTAGTTAGTGGGTTAGTTAGTTAGTTAGTGGCTTAGTTAGTTAGTTAGTGGCTTAGTTATTGGTTTGGTTAGTTAGTAAATTAGTGGGTTAGTTAGTTAGTTTATGGTTTAGTTATTTAGTGGGTTAGTTAGTTAGTGGGTTAGTTAGTTAGTTCCAGAGCCATTTGTATGAAAACCGACTTTTTTGGCTCGTGCTCGAAAACGGCTCGATAACTTTTCTTGAAATTTTGCAGGGACCTTCGGGTGAGCATTCTACGCCATATGAGATTTTAAAAAAAAGGGGCGTACCGGCCTCGTTTGGGCGCCAGGGCTCTTAGAAGGCGCCATATAAGGCCCATATGGTAGCACATTTTGTATGAGACAAGGTTGGGTGTTCGGGATAAAGGTTTGGTGTCAAAATGAAAATTGCTGGGTTGGGTGTGTAGTGTATCAGGGCGACCGCCAAAATGGCGGAAAATAGGCGGGACTCAAAAAAAATTTTGATATGTTGTAGAGGAAGTTGAGTGGATCATTTTCTCCCGCGGCGGCTCAAAAAAAACTTTTCATATGCTGTAGAGTAAGTTGAGGGGATCATTTTCGTCATAGAAGTAGTAGCCGCCGCGTTTCGGTTCGACGGCGGCGGCGGTAACTTTTGATATGTTGTAAAGGAAGTTGAGGGTATACATTTTTTTCGCCGGACATTTTTTTCGAAGTAAACTTTTTTCACCGGAAATTTTTTTCGCTGGAAATTTTTTTACGCCGAAAATTTTTTTCGCCGGAAATTTTTTCTCGAAAATTTGTTTCCTCTTTTCTTCCAAAACTACTGATATCACAACAAAAACCCTTTTTAAAAGGTAAACGTGACGCAAGTCCTCGTCCCTTCTTCCAAAACAACTGATATCTATTGGGGTGACGCTTAGAGCTGCCGGGCCTACCAATGTAATAATTTTTCTACGCTTTCATCTTTCATACGCAAAAATTTGATTTGCTGTACAAAAATACGCCATACATAATTAAATTAATAAAACGAGGCTTGACTAGCCAGATTTAAATTATGCCTTTATTTTATTTAATTTTACCGACCGGTTTCGAGAGCAATGCTATGTGGTCAAGACTAAAATATAAAAAACATAAATACATAGGTCATTTTCTTTACGCAAACAATATTGATAACAAAACATAAAGGAAAACAATTTGATCTAAAGCTGATTATTATAAATTAACACACTTGATGGGGTAGTGTGAGATAATTATTTTAACTCAATACAACATGAGTGAAATGTTGTCATACATATGTCGTCGTTGTTTTCACTCAAGATGTGTGCGTTTACTCACGATCAAAGAACTCATCATAGTCGCCAATAGAACCATGTGTGTCGTCCAACGTTATGATGTTCTCATCAACAGTTCTTTTCTTCTTGAACAATTTTAGGAGAAGGGAATTTACATTACCGTTGTCTGCATTTAGTAAGTTCATATGAGAGTTTTTTTGTATGTGAATAGCTTCGTAGAATGTTCCAGGGGCGTCGTATTTCTCGAATTAATTTAAGGGTGGTGATGTCGATAACATGATTCGTGTCGTAAATGTGTTTTCCGACAGCTGTTTTGCGCTTCCATTTAGCTGATCTCACATGCTCTGTGAATCGGACAAATAGTTGGCGTATTGTCATCCCAAAATGGCTTTTGGATGTCTGGAGGGACGTCTTTAAGAGACCCTCAGGCATTTCTCAATAAGGTGTCGTTTCTGTGTACAACTTGGATGTTGTACTCGTCATACATCTTTTTCCCGTCAGAGGGAGGTTAACCATGAAATGAGCCATGGAGTGATAAGCAGCCATTTTTTGTTTAAAGTCATGGTTAGAATCGGCTGTGATTAGTCTCATAGTGCTAGATGGCTTACGATACACATCTATTGTCAGCTTGTTGTCAATAATTTCTACCATGGTGTTAATGAAAGGGAGTCGGTTGTCACGTTGTCTCTCAATGGTGAATTTTATTGCACCTTTCTCGATGGAGTCAGCTTTATCTTCGAATAACTTTTTTACTGAGTCAAATTTTCTCTTGTTCATAACGACAAAAATGTCATCAACATATCTATAGTATATTCTCGAAAAATTCGGGTCTTTTTCTAACGACATTTCAAAGTCGCTCATAAATAGTTCGGCTATAAAGCTAGATAAGGAATTTCCAATACTTGTGCCTTTAGTCAGTTTGAAAAACGATCCTCTAAATTGAAAAATATTTTGCTTCATGCATAGATGAGCCAAATCTACATATGCCTCGACTAAGTCATCATTTATCTCATTTTTGACTAGCCAATCTCTCAGAAGCTTCATAGAATACGGAATGGGTATGCTCGGATACAGAGACGCAACATCATACGAACCAATTTCTTCATTTCGGGACACACTCACACCGTTTACTTTGTTGGCGAAATCTAGTCCATTCATAACTGCTTTCCTTGCAGGAGCGGGGAGGGAGTTAAAAATTGCGGATAGTTTTTTGGCGATTTTTTCCGATGGAGCGTTAACATTCGACGCCACTGGTCTACCTTTGTAGTCACCGTCTTCATCTTTGTCCTTATGGTATTTTAACAACACATACAAAGTTGGCACTCTGGGATTGCTCGTCTTCCAATATTTCAGTTTTTTTCAGGACACAACGTACGCCCATGCTTTTTCAACACTTTGTCAACTTCATCAACCATATTTTGTAATGGGTCAGATAGCATTTCTTCATATGGGCCATTTGCTATGGTTTTTATCACTACGCGTTCGTAATGACATTGTTACTTTTGTCAGCTTTAGAGAAAATTAGTTTCTTCTCTTTCAACGACTTAATCAATAATTTTGTAGCTTTACAGCATTTCGAATGCGTTGGAAGGGTTTATCTTTCACAATTTTTCTTAGCAATTTCATGGATCTGCTTTCAATATCATCCCTCACTTCTGCTGGGCACTTTCTCACCGATGCCATAACATCCACACATAATTCCTCGACTGGTGGTTTTGGAGGTTTCAATGCAAAATTTAGGCACTTATTCAACAAATTAATTTCATCGTCGTTGAGTACAATGGAAGATAAATTGATCATGTAGTCATTGAGGAAAATAGGGGGAGCTTTTTGTTTATTGTGGTTGTTTTGACTAAGACGAACACTTGGAATCCAATTTTTAAATTTTTGATCCTGCTTAATACGACTTACGGTTTTCTTGTGTTCTATACGCTCTCTCATTTCACGGTCATGTGCTAACCAGATGGCATACTCCAATTCATTCATACTCATTAACAACGACAGGTGCATGGCATAAGCTTTTCTCTCCCACGTTACTAGGTTTGCTTGGAGTCTGGAGATTTCGGTGCAGCCAATACTTTTTGGCATTATTAATAACTTTGTGGTTCTCTCGTTCGAAATACCTACAACTATTTTTATGAACGATGGATCATTTTTCAAGAAGAAAATTGTTTGTTTGGTGATATGAATTTTACTTTTTAGTTTGTAAAACTCGTTCTGCTGGTGTGATGCGGAAATCATGTTCAATTCTAAATACATCAAAATTGACGACGCAGAACACGGCACAATTACATTAATTTAATTAATAAAACGAGGTTTGACTAGCCAGATTTAAATTATGCCTTTAATTTCTTTAATTTTACCGACCGGTTTCGAGAGCTATGCTCTCATTATCAAGGTGTGGTCAAGACTAAAATATCAAAAAATTAAACCCATACATCCCACAAAGTCAAATTTTTGCGTTGTGAAAGCTGAAAGAACAGAAAAACTATAACACTGGCGGGTCCGGCATTTGTGACGCATTTTTTTAATCAAAAATGAAAACATTCCAAAAAAAATTTTTTGCGTTTCAAAGCTGTAAGCGTCACCCCAATTGATATCAGTTGTTTTGGAAGAAGGGACGAGGACTTGCGTCACGTTTCCCTTTTAAAAAGGGTTTCTGTTGTGATCTACTATTTTTTTCTGTTGCAAAGTCTACGATTGTGATAGTCATTAGGGTCATGATAGTAAAATATAGCTCTGCTCGTGCACAGTAAAACTGAGATTGTAAAGGAAGTTGCTTTAATGAAGTCAGAAACGCCACGAGCTTAAAAAAATCATCGTTTCATTTGCGTAATAAATATTGCTTAAACATATGTACTTTTCAACAACTTTCTTAAAGTTTAATGCTCAAATATTCTCATTTAGAAGGCGTTACAACTTAGCAATCTGTCAGCAAGTGTGAAAATCTCGCGTTCATATATTTTGCATAAAGAACTCCATAATTTTTAATTTAAAATAACAGCAGATGGGTTCTTTCCTATGGTCGTGCAGTAAATTTAAGTTAATTCTTTTGTACAGTCGAAAGCGTCTTCAGCAGAACATTTGAAAGTACTTTGAATAGAGCAATTAAAATCGAAATAAACACACAAACTGAATTAAAATCAAAAAAATTTAACGTGAACGCGACGGAATAACCACATTGTATTCTGTGCAAGACATACGTTTACAATTGTAATTAATTTTTATCTGTCACATACACAAGCTTTATTGTGCCGACGAAATATGAATGAAAGGTCTGTGCATTTGTTGTAATCCCACATTGCTTGTGGATTTATTGTAACGAGTTTTTTTGATTGACTTTTTTCAATTTGGAAGAGATGCAATTTCCAATAACGTTTAACAATGTAGCTTTCTTTGAATGAAATAAAATGTAGACTACACGTTATTGTCACAAAAACTCATGCTGAAACCAGGACATGAATCATCTCTATAAATTTCTTTATCTTATTCCCATTTAGTGAAGCATTGTACTTAGAAAATTATACTTTTCACCTGCAATATTACATTAAGAAAAAAAAATTTTTTAATTTCTTGTATGAGCAATTGAAATTGACGCTAATGTAATTTTCAATACTCGTATCGTATGAAGGAATTTTATCGCAAGAGACCAGATGTCGATTCGTGGCGAAGCCGAGGTCAACAGACATCGAGCACGATAAAATATCATCATACTAAAGGTGTATCGAACGACCCATCGATTTCGTCACTGACTTTCTTGCACTTGCATGAGAACGTTATATGGAAATCCTTTCTCGGACTGTTTGATATACACTGAGCTACGAAAAAAATTTTTTTGCAATTTCGACACGCAGGGAAAAAACAAAAATTTAACGTAAATATCTTTGATAGTCGTTAAATTGAATAATCTGTGTAGCAGGAATAATTCCAAAATAACCAAATGAATTCATAATTCCTGTACTTCAAACGTTCAAAACACTACTTCACCTAGTTGTTCGTTTCGATTTAGGTGGTATATATAAAAAACTGCACTGTTCATAGAAGTCATCATTCTTTGACCGAGTGTGCTGATACACATATGGTCTACCAGGCAAGGTGTACTGATGAGTCGTAAACGACGAAGTCAGCATTTTAGTTTGATAAATCTTATGAAGGCGCTTCGTTTGTTCTCACGGCCTTTCAGCTACGAAGAGCTAGACGTCGCTACTAAAGACACGAAAAATGGTAAAGCTGTGGAAAAAACACGAAATTATGGCTAAACCGGTTCTACAGCAACACCATCAACACACGGCAGATCCCGAAAGAGCTTAATAAAACTAAAGTGGTCGCAATTCTGAAGCCCGGCAAATCTGACACATAGCCGCGAACTTTCGTCCAATAGCCATGCTAAGCTTCTTTTATAAGCTGCTGGAGCGTCTCTTGTATAATCGAATTCGAAACACCGTTGACTCTAACATACCGTATGAACAAGTGGGTTTCAGAGGTTTCAGAGCTGATAGGAGCTGTTGCGACTAAGTATTGGCGTTAACAACATACATTGAAAACGAATTTGAAAATGGCAACTGGAACGGTGTTTATCGATCTGAAATCAGCGTACGACACCGTTTGGAGGCACGGGCTACTGTATAAGCTCATTACAATTATTCCTTGCATTTCGTTTATCAGCCTGGTCGATGATATGGTAAGTGACAGAGAGTTTATTGTGTATATTAACAACGACAAAAGTATCAAGTGTACTCCGTGTACTCTCAGCAACGGCTTGCCGCAGGGATCAGTACTTGCCCTGCTCCTATTTAAGATCTACATTAGTCACAAGGCAACTACAACAAGTCGAAAATTTATGTACGCCGATGATAACACGGAACACGGCTTAACAGCGCTCATACCAGCATTGTGGACACGCAGTTGAATGAAAGTCTTCGAACGATAACCGGGTCGGTTCAGTCAACCCCGCTGGAGTGGCTGCCAGTCCTCCCGAATATTGCAACATCTCACATACGGAGGCAAAACGCGTTGATGAAGGAGTACCAGAAAACCAAACGAAACGCACAACTCCCGATTCATCAGTACGAGGAAATAAAACAAGCCAAGTCCAGAAAACCAACCCTTAAAACTGCAGTGAGGCTTGATGAAGAGAATTTCAACGTGGAAGACCGTTGGCGAAGTGAGTGGCTGAGAGACGCAAATAACGTTCCAAACGAATACCTGGTCTCAACCTACCCAGAAAACAATGGATCACCCTAAACCGAATTTGTACGGGATATGGTATATGTGGGTACCACCTGCATAAATGGGGCTTCATAGAAGACCCAGGCTGTGACTGTGGAGCCTTAACCCAGACAATGAATCATATCGTTTCAGAATGTCCACTTATGGCATACCCAGGTAATTTAAATGAAATTCATGATGGAACCCTGACGCAATCGAATGGATAAAGAAACTTGACTTGGACCTATAATGTGATAAATCAATGTGATAATATCCGACTTTAGTGTGTTTCGTAACTTCTGCATTGTAACTTGTATTGTATTGTAAATCGTAAACATATACGCTAAATAAATAATAAGGCGCTTCGTTTGTCAAAATATAATTATGAAGGGTACTGTAATGTTGATCCAAGGGTGGACTTTAAACCGCAACTGTTGAAGACAAATTTTCTACAAGTGCAATAGTACTAAAAAACCCTTTGAACTTTACCTTCATATGTAATTGTATCAAAAACTACTATTTTGCAACGAACTATTTTGTGTCGAAATACGACAGATTTCTTGATCGCAGATAGCATTGAAATGTGGATTTTTTTCTGGTCTAGACATACATTGGAATTTCACTTAATTATTTATTCCTACGACGGAAAACTGCTGTTTTCCGTCCTATTTTAAAACAGAAAGGCAGTTTTCTGAAACTCGGAAAAATATATGTTCCTGGCTAGTGTGACCTCACATTCGTCAAAAATATTATATTTATCCTAGTTACATAAATAACTATTTCCGCACCCTTTCAATTTTGGTATATTTTTCCGCACTGGCTGGTAGTAGGCTAATATTGATTATTCGTACAAATTTCAAGTGTTTATAAAGACGATTCTTCTATTTATTTTTGTATTTGTCTCTTTCGATAAGAAGTATAGTGTACACCTCGTTGCACAAGTGCATTTTGCAGCACACGTCCTAATTTTCCTCGAAAAAATCGACCTTTCTTACAAAAGTAGTTCCGGACCGGTGCAACAGCCTTAAACCGGGGAAGT
>CM055403.1:25126824-25169766 GCA_029228625.1 Pseudolycoriella hygida | reverse complement strand
TAGAACTACTCCCTTTTCTCAAGTGGCGTCATCCATGCTTTCATAGCTGAATACGGACAAACATAAAACTAATGACACAATCTATACTGACGGTCGTCGGTCGCTCGCAGCCAAAATTATTCGATGAACAATAGTTTAAAAACATTCGTCACTACAAATGAACAATTCCTAAACCTCGTTTCCAAAACAATATTGTGACGATAACAAGTAGCCTTGTTAAGTCAATCAATGAAGTATTCAAATGAAAACACTGTTACAAAGAGATCAAAAATCAAATTTTTTTCAATTAAAAAAAAAATCCCAAAAAATCCAAAAATTCTTTTAGAAAGAATTAGTCGGTTGCCCCTCGAGGTCTTGTTTCGTTCTCGTTTTAACATTAAACCCTTGTTAGATTTTGCTATTTTGTCCCCTTGATAAGCGAACAACGATTAAACGGTAATTAGATTCGAAATTTGCAGGTACCATACAAACTTTTTGATTCATGATTTAGTTCAGGAAGCCATAGAAATTAAGCGTATTTGAGCAAATTAAAATGTGTGTATAAAAAAAGATGACAACGGGGTGGTTGTGTAACGTAGAAAAAAGCTTTAAAATGTTGTCTGTATGATTGATGATGAAATTTCTACACATTTATTTTCGTTTCGCTTTCGTCGTGACTTTATTGTAACTAATTACCTGTAGGTGTTTTATGAACAAAGAAGCTTCAATGGCAATAGATTCGGATCGGCGAAGGCTTTTATGAAACTTTATTAATTTTCAGAGTACTACAGTGTAATGAAACAGATGGAAAACCAATTACCTTCAACAAATTGCTCATTCATCTTAGTTAATGTGCACAGCATGTCTCGTTCAGTTCATTAAAGACATTTTATCGAAAATATCAGAATATTTGAAAATATCAAAATTAGAAGTGAAATGTAGCACAACCCCACGAAAATAATGGTTGCGAAAAAAAACTCTGACCCGATTTCAGCAAGGAAACGTTAAAAAATGTGTTAATCTAGAAAGTTAAACACATTTTAATTAATTAGAATTTATAGAACAAAAAAAAACTTGAACCTAATTAGATTTGGGGTAATGGTCTGGTATGGCAGTTCTAAGGAAAGAGACAATAGCGCGGTCATTATATAAAAATGTGAAATAAGAATTTCTTTGAGCGAACTTTTTTTTGTTACGCTACGACGACAAAAAACAGCTTTCACAACGAAATTAATTGAGTTTTTTGTGTTTGTTGAATGAATGGTGTTCAAAGAATCGTAATCGAAAGAATTAGAGTAAAATAATACTTTTAAAAGGAATTACAACGATTTATGCAAACGTTCTTACACTGGCAAAAGCATTACGGGATGAACAAATCACCTTTTTTCTACTCTCTTATTTCCATTCTAGTCTTTAGAAACGTAATGGAAGATGCGGGTATATTGCATCAGCTGGTCAGTTAAGTTGGTATGAGAGCTGCATTTGCATTTGTCTGTCTTAGATATGTAAATTGCACCTCACTAGAGATTTAAATTTGCATAGAAAATTTTGATATCAGAATTTCAAATATCTCCTCACTCGATCCTACCGGAATCAATGAACTGTGTGTCTCACGCCATTAGCTCAGAACTCACTATTATCCAAGCATCGTGCACATACATCAATGATGCGAATGGGACTAGAAATTACTTTTCTTGTTTTTATGTGAGATTTGATACAATTAGTTATTTACGTGCCTGTTTCGGACGATGATTTGAGGCAATTTCGCGAGTTGTAGACCGAAATCTATAAGCGAAAGTGCCTTATATCAATTGTCCAAAATATGTACGCATACAAGTTTTCAAGCCGAGTGCCTAAATTACGACAAAAATTCTGTAATTTATGCTCAAGGCGTGAAATAGTTGTTTTGATTACATATGGGAAAAAAAAGATTGAATTCCTTAAACTTTGCTGATTTCGTGACCAGAGCATAAGCCACAAGAGTGAAGTTTATAGAACTTTGAAAGATCGCTTTTTGCATACGCCACTAATAGAGTAAAAGTTTCCTTGAATCCTCCAAGAGATTCATATACACATTTATTTTTGGAAGAGATGAGGAGGAAAGCTAAATTTTCATCTCAATTTCTAATTGAGAACACACTATGTTCTTTGTGGTAAAGTTAAGTACTGAAATTCCATTTTACGTTCTTGAAACATCTTCTTGCTTACATAGTTGTAGTTTTGAATCTTTGTATTTTAAATAAGACAGCTTTCGTGAGAAAACTTCGACTCAATTGACTTTCAAATTTTTTCCTATAGCTGACGTCAACAAATTGTAAACAAGTTGAATACGAACGATTTGCATAGTGCGTGTAATAGGATGGGTCGAATTGTTTTGTTCAATTTGAAAACCCACACCGGCTTTTGGATGTAGGTCGAGTAGACAAACATTTCTGTATTCTGCGTTACTGTTTTCTTTTATTTCCTAACACTTTTGCATATCTACATATCATTCAAAACCTGGAAGAGCGATTTCCGTGCTTATTTCTCAAAGATATAAACGAACAAATTTCACAGACCCCCAAAAGCCTCGTTTGTCCACGAACTCAAAAAACGCCATACAAAAACCTTTAGGACAAGGAGCCATATACACGCGAACTTTTGAGTTTTTCCCTCTCGCCCCCTCCCAAATTATTTTAAAAAAACTACGTCGCAGCAGCTTTCCAACGAGCCCAGACTCATCGGTTCGAAATTGACTGAGATATCGAGGTTTGAAAATGACATTTTTCTATGGCCAATGGATTTTTCTATTATTATCATCATTATGAAAACTTTTTTTCTGATCTGTCGGTTTCTATCTATCATGGGCGCGCGGTAGCATTGCGCCCGTGACGCAAGTCCCCATACGATTAAAAAAATCAGAAATTTTTTTTCGTAGACTGCGGAACCATATATACAGCTAAATTTTGACTTTTTTCCCTTGCGTCGTACCCCCCTAAGACCTAGTTTATCGGACTCTACGTAAAATTTTGATTGAAATCGACCTTTCACTCATTAAAATCGGTCCAGTGGATCCGAAGATATGACCTTTAGAAAATCGTCATTTTCCATACAAAATGTGCTGCTTCATAGAAGCCAAAGAAAATGTATACATCCTACGTTAGTTAGTTAGTTAGTGGGTGAGTTAGTTAGTTAGTTAGTTAGTTGTGGCATTTCCATTTGTATGAAAAACGACTTTTTTGGCGATTTCTCGAAAACTGGCGGTCAGATCTTCTTTAAATTTTGCAGGGACCTTCGGATGGGCATTCCACGTCATCTAAGATTTTAAAAAAGTGGGGTCACCGGCTTCGTTTGGGCGCTAGGGCTCCTGGAAGCTCCCATACAAATCCCATATAAAATAATGTGTATGTGTGTGAGTGTCACAGTTGGGTGAGTGAGGTATTCAACTTCCATCAGGTTTTTGATATTTTTCGGTTATTCTCGATATGAGTGAGGTCATGCAATGGAGCTTCCTAGGTTTAAGGGATTCTTAAGGATTTTTGTGGATTTCTCTAGCACTTTTCAACTTCCATCAGGCTTTTTTGATATTTTTGATCGGTTTCAATTTCTTCCAAAAGTACTGATATCACAACAAAAACCCTTTTAAAAGGGAAATGTGACGCAAGTCGTTGTCCTTGCTTCCAAAACAACTGATATCAATTTGGGTGACGCTGAACGCTTCGAAACGCAAAAAAACTTTCAAAATATTTTCACATTTGAATAAAAAAATGCGTCACAAATGCCGGACACTGATGTTATAGTTTTTCTGTTCTTTGAGCTTTCACACCGCAAAAATTTGACTTGAATGTAGGAATGTATGTAGTATTTTTGTACAGGAAGTCAAATTTTTGCGTATAAAATTGAAAGAACAGAAAAACTATAACACCAGTGTCCGGCATTTGTGACGCATTTTTTTAATCAAATGTGAAAATATTTTGAAAGTTTTTTTGCGTTTCGAAGCGTTCAGCGTCACCCAAATTGATATCAGTTGTTTTGGAAGAAGGGACAACGACTTGCATCACATTTCCCTTTTAAAATGGTTTTTGTTGTGATGTTCTATCTATTTATAATTTTCGATCTCGAGAACTAGACAGCCAATTTTGATGAAATTTTCAGGGAACGTCAGTCTCGGCCCCAAATCAAAAATTTCATATGTCGTTTTTCCGGGAAAACTCTGGAAAAGCCGTGGCATGTAGAAAAATGGCTAATTTTGAAGTTATAGAGTTTGGTCAGGAGAATTTTTTGAGTATTTCAGAAAATGGCTGCCAGCAGTAAAACCGCGCGAATTTTCCCAAACAATCAATTTGGTTTTTTTTTTTTGTTTTCGAATTTTAGCTTCGGAATGACAATACTTAGAGAACTGGTTTCTTCGGGAAAGTTATAGAGTTTGATCAGGAGAATTTTTTGGAATTTTCAGAAATCTGCCAAAGTGACGCCATCTTGGATTTTTGTTAGGTATAAATTATGCTTTTTTGGGTTTTCGAATTTTAGCTCCGGAATGAGAATACTTGGAGAGTTGTTTTCTTCAAAACGGTTTTAGAGTTTGATCAGTAAAATTTTTTGGGGTCCTAAGAAAATGTCTGCCAGCTGTCAAAGCGGCGCCATCTTGGATTTTTTGCTATCTCCTGAATTAGAATAGCGAGACAGTTAGTTTCTTCGGGAAAGTTATGGAGATTCTTGAGGAGAAAATTTTTGTGATTCTAAGAAAATGGCTGCCAGCTGTCAAAGTGACGCCATTTTGGATTCTTGCTATCTTCTGAATTAGAATAGTTACACGGTTGGTTTCTTCGGGAACGTTATACAGATTGGTGAGGGCAATTTTTAGCCTGAAGCCTGAAAATTTTTTTCGCTGAAAATGTTTTTCGCCGGAAAGTTTTTTTCACCGGAAATTTTTTTCGCCGGAAACTTTTTTGCCGGAAATTTTTTCGCCAGAAATTTTTTTTCACCGAAGGTAAAATTTAAGTGTGACGCAGTCCAATTCCAATGTCCAATTCCAAAATTAGTGATATCGTTAAAGGTGACGCTATCGCTGATAATACGCAGAAATTTGTTTGAATTAAATGTTAGTTTAAGGTCAATGTTTTATTCTTTGAAAAAAATTGCATCACTTTTTTTTAAAACATAATTATGTTGCGTTCAAAAAATTGCTGAACATTAGATAACTCCAGGATGTAGTCTGTAGACTGTTTTGAAGACCCAGCCGACGAAACGCCGGCGCACGGATCCACTCGAAATTAAGTCAAAAGATTCTCCCGCTTGGCTCGCGATTCACATAAGATCTTCTTACACTTATTAAATGAAAGAGGTAAGTCATCCGTAACGTAATGTCGTGCCAAGATCGACTGTCAAAGCGAGAGGCGAAAGTAATTGTTCGATTACAACACAGGGCTGTCTCATAATTCAATATGACTGTTTCTGCATATCTAAATTTCTAAAAGCTAGCCCCCGACTACTTGCCCGAAAAATAAATTCATCGCAACTTCGTTTCCTTCATTCGTCTATATTTTGGATCGTTTTTCATCACAAAAATGACAGAAAAATTTAATACTTCTGTTATAATCTGTTATAAAAAAACGTACACTTTGGCCATTTCAGCCTAGATACTTTTCTTAAAGGAATTGAAATCTCGCCACACCTATTTCAGATTGAAGTCGGCGTCACGGCCTCACGTCTAAATTCGTATACAAGCGAAATTTTTTAAAATCGACACCGTCCAAATAATTACCCACAAAACTTTTTCCGCCGTCCACCGCGTCGTCGCTTCAGACGAGTTTTTCAATTTTAGCTTATGGACAATGTCAACTGTAATCAGTAATTTAATCAAATATAATTACATTTGTAGACACTCACTTAAGTTCATTAGGTTTTATTATAGGCATTGCAGACCAAAGAAAGGAATAATTTCAACCTAATCAAATCTAACATAAACATACAATCGAATATCGTAGGAGGTATGCAAAGGAAAGAAAAACCAATTAACTATTAATTTACGGAAATATCGGATCTAATTTTTCGGTTATTTTACTAGACCCCATCGCTTGGATGGACCAGGTCCCTTGACTGAGAATGCAATTTCACTAATTCAACGTTTTTTATACGCTGCATTCACAGATTTTGTATTAACTAGATTTGAACTTACGCTGAATGTCCCATTCAAATCAAAAACTATGCACATGTTTCATAACTTGCTGGTAGTGTCGTATCAAAATGTTAAAGCTTGTTCGCACCGCTCACTCGTTACATTTTCACACTCGTGGAATTCGTTAGTTTTTCAATAGTTAGTGGATGTAAACTTGAAGAAACCTGAAATCCTCGTGCTAAAATGTAACTTGTGAGGGCAGCTAACGAAGATTATTTTACTCTCTTGTAGCGATGCGCCAGTGACGCAAGTCCACACACGAACAAAAAATTAAGAACATTTTTGTTCGTAGACCGCGGAACCATACAGCTAAGTTTTGACTTCCCCCCTTGCGACGTATTTTTCCCAGATTCTACGGAGAATTCTAAGGCAAAGTGTCTTTTCACTCATTAAAATCGGTTCAGTGGATCCGGAGATATGACCTTAAGAAAATGATCATTTTCAATACAAAAGTGCATTTTCATAGAGTCCAAAGTTAACGAAAACATTATACGTAAAAGTTAGTTAGTTACTGGTTTCCATTGGCACTTGTTGAAAAACGACTTTTTTGACTCCCGCTCGAAAACGGCTCGACAACTTTTCTTGAAATTTTACAGGGACCTTCGCCTGAGCATTCTACGCCATATGAAACCCATATGTATGTGTTTGTGTGTGTAATGTATGGTAGCATGTTTTGTATCAGACAAAGTTGGGTGTTGGAGATAGAGGTTTGGTGTCAGAGGGAAAGTTGTTAGGTTGGGTGTGTTGTGTATCGGGGTGACGCCAAAATAGCGGGAAATAGACAGGTGCTCAAAAAAAACTTTTGATATGTTGTAGAGGAAGTTGAGGGGATCATTTTCGACCATATGAGTAGAAGCTGCCGCGCTTCGGTTTGGCGGCTCGAAAAAATGCTATATAGAATTTGTCAAAAACAATTTTACTACTTCCAAAACAACTGATATCACAATAAAAACTCTTTATAAAAAGGAAATGTAACGCAAGTCCTCGTCCCTTCTTCCAAAACAACTAATATCGATTGGGGTGACGCTTACAGCTTCGGAACGCAAGATTTTTTTTTGAAACATTTTTACTACGTCACAAATGCCGGACCCTCCCAACGTAATAATTTCGCAGAAATGCAGAAAAATTATTACGTTGTGAGGGTCTGGCATTTGTGACGCATTTTTTTAATCAAATTTGAAAAAATTTCAAAAGAATTTTTTGCGTACCGAAGCTTTAAGCATCGCCCAAATTGATATCAGTTGTTTTGGAAGAAGAGAAGAGGACTTGCGTCACATTTCTCTTTTAAAAATGGATTTTGTCGTGATAATAAATTCAACCAAAGTAAGTATTAGTGCAAAATTCTGCTTTCAAGCAATAACTTCGACCATATAGCCCATCTTCGAACTTAACCCCGGGAATTTAATTTCTCGATGATTAAAAAAACATCGAAATCGGCTGATGAGAATTACGTCGTTATTTTGGTCGAAAGGACATTCAACGTTTTTCATACAATTTCAAGACAGATAGGAACCAAGTGATCTTTTCCCACTAAATCACATATCGCCAACTACTTTGTATAACATTTTTATTCGGTACCTTGCTCAGAAAACATTGAACATTCGTTCCAACTACGGCGTTGAATTACCCATATACTATACTACACAGACATTTAATTTTACAAGACCCAGTCTTTGAGTCAAGGGAATTATATTTTAGAAAATCGAACATTGCAGTTTCGATTAGTACATTCAAGTTGAATTGCGTGCATATAACTGAACTAAATGAAGACAGGGTCTCTGCTCCTTAAATCACTTAGACAAACATATTTTCTCCTCGGCGCGGCTAGTTTCGGGATCACATAGAATGGTAGCAGACTATATAATGGGTGACATCTATATTGGTAGAAGAATGTAAACGACTGCTTAGAGTCTAAGAAATCGTGTCAAATTGGTTTGGGCGCCCGGGCACTCCGAAGTGGATGGTAACGAGAAGGCTGATTAGCTGGCAAAAAGGACTCAACGGCAATCTCATACGGAGCCGAACGTCAAATCCCCATCCAGAATTCGGGGATTCCATGCGAAAGCGGCGAAGGACTGGATGAAGTCGAAGCGTAGGAAAAGCCGGCCAGCGTACGAAGGAGAAATGCATACTAAGCATTTCTTCCCAACTCCGAACGAGAAGTGAGCTCTCCTGACGATGAGCTAGGATCGCATAAGGAGGATGGTAGGTGCGACAACTGGACATTGCGGACTCAACAAGCATGAGGATTTTAGGTGACCCAGAGTGTTCCTGCGGCTTGGAAGAGGAAACGGGCTTTCATATTATATGTGAACTAGCGTTGTTACCCGGGAGATGATTTTAAAAACTGACAAAAATTGTTCGGTTACCTATAACATGTACATGTAACATTTTGTACAAAAAACACATAGAGCCCTAGCAGAGACTCGTTTTTAGTGCCCTAGCTAAGTCCAAGGACTCAAATTAAAAAAAGTTTCTTCCATAAATTGTCGGTCATGCTCAGATTTTTCAAACAAAACAAAAATTTATGAAAATCAGAAAAGATTTACTCGAGTTATGTGCAAAAGACCAAAAACCACTTAAACGGCCCTAGCTCGGCGGCCCTTGGGCCGACAGTGCCCAGATTCAATCCCATAAAATATTTTTCGACTACCTTTCAGGAAAAAAAAAAGTTTTTGAAAATCGGTCAAGATTTACTCAAGTTATCGTGTTGACGGACAGACCGACAGACAGACCGACAGACCGACAGACGGACATTGTTTTTTTCGCTGATTTGTCATCTGGAGGCAACAAAAAAAGGTTCCCCCTTACTCCCGGGTTCGAATTCGCAATGTAACAAACGTGGCAGTAAACGCATCAGACCTACGTACTTCGTACGGGTCTAAAAATGTTTTTTGCTATGTTGCAGAGCAAATTGAGGGAAACATTTTTGTCTGCGGAAGTATGTATCCGTGGCCTCTATTTAAGGCCCTAGGTCAGTACTAAGGTCGGCCCTAGCCCAAAAAATAGTTCTTTTTTCTATGTTGTAGACAAAATTGAGGAGAACATTTTTCTCTATTTGGAGGTCAATTTTGTGCGTTCGGAGAATTTTTTTACATCGTTACTTCGTACGGGTTTTTCAAAATTGCCCTACGGGCAATTTCCAATACAGTCTAATGTGAACGCAACATTTACTTAAATACGTTCCAGTCTTTTCGTAACATCAACTCTGTTTGCCGCATCTATTCTGATACGTACGGGTCCCTTCTATGTTTATTCCTATTTAGACTTCTTTGAGTGTTGTAAGTTTCGATTGTTTAAATTTACTTTGTAATCTTTTGCAACATAATGAAAAGAATTTTTTGGTTAAAGTCGGTTGACCGTAGAACCAACCTTGGAACTAAAGAGGGGGATGACAACTGTATTACAGCGTGTAAGATGTTTTCCTCAATATTTTCATCAATACAATAAAAAGAACTCATTACACTTCACTGCCTTTCACTGTAGTTCACTGCACCTTGATGCACTTCACTACACTTACAGTAAGGTGCACCAAGGTGCAGTAAGATGAAGTGAGGTGTACCAAGGTGCAGTGAGGTACAGTGAAATGCAGTGATGTGGAGTAAGGTGCAGTGAGGTGTAGTGCAGTGAAATTTATTGAGGTGTTCGTGAGGTGCACTGAGGTGTAGTTTAGTGAGGTGCACTGAGGTGTAGTTTAGTGAGGTGCACCAAGGTGTAGTGAGGTGTAGTGAGGTGCACCAAGGTGCAGCGAGGTATAGCGAGGTGCAGTGAGGTGTAGCGAGGTGCAGCAAGGTACAGTGAGGTGTATTGAGGTGACATTTTGGATTTTATATTATAGGTGTTCTAAATTAAAATAAGGACTATGTTGTTTACCCTTCGAAAGTGGCCGAACTAGGACCTATCATATTAGGTTCCTGGAAGGCACGCGTAGGTAAATTTTTAAATGATGAAAGGGAGAAGGAACAAATGTGACACTTTGTGTTCCACATCACGAAAGTGATCGTCCCAAACAGATAAAATCTGAAAAGACTGAAACGCAGTTTTGTTTTCATAAATCTGGCACTTTGAAAGAAACATTAAATTAAGCTTTTTAGTGAACATTCATTCATTCACTAATGGTCTATAAAGCTTGATGATGCTAATGTAAAATACACGCATTGCAATACGAAAAGGAACTTCTGTGTTCAGTTTGAATAGAAGAATATTTAAAAATTTTGTTTGCTTTAATGAAAAATCGATCAGCTTAAATTGGGCGGAAAAACTTTTCTTGTACAATACAATAAATGTTAAGTTTCTTTTATAATATCGACTGGTGGGCAGCAGAGTGCTCCTGCGGGGGACTCGTGCTCTGAGTTTTTATGTGTGTGCCTGATTCACAAGGTCTCTACAACATTGTCTTAGAAATAGAACTATCGGACATCTATGAACAAAATTTCTTTACAGATTTCGCCTATTGAGATCTTGAAAATCACACACTTATAGTTTTCGGATGGGAATTCGGATTGTTGCAAACGTAATGCTAAACCAAAAGGCCCTACGAAATTCAGTACGGGTATAAAAAATATGTTAATGAGAATTCTACTCACCGTTTTCCTTTAAATGCAAGCAAATATGTTTTGTCAGCTGGAAAATTGTTACTGGTCACAAATCCTGTGTTTCCCGCCCTCAATGGATGCTGTTTGTGGAATAATGGTATGCTGATATCGAAATCTGGCCGAATTTGCTGAACACTCATGCTGGCCTTGGCCAATATTGCTTCTCCCGTATCAAAACCTAAACTATTTTCCGCATAATCCGGCCAAGTTCCCGAGTACAAATTAAATATGACATGATTCCGTCCATTATTCCAATAAGGCAATCGCTGTAAACGTTGTGGAACATTTCGTACGTAGTCTTCACTCAACGAATCTCGATCGAGAGTGTCAATGCCCAATACGAACAGACAGGCCTTTGTCGGATCGCTAGTGTAGTATCGACTTTCAGTGATAGCCGATAAAATTTTTTGATAATTATGACTAATTGGTGGTGCTGCTCCAAGTGAATTTAATGGTTCCGGTGGATAAACGTAAATCAGAAAATCTTCATAACATTTTGTAAAGTCAAAACAATTTTCCATGCGGCACGATTGCTTTTTATTTCTATTAAAAACAGGAACATTTTTCGACGATATCGTATCATCACCACTTTCGAATGCACCATCTTTGTGATGGTGTATGGCATCTATAAATGAGGGCAAATCAGAGGGACTTCGTATCACTTTTGATAACGTTTTTAGGCGATATCCACCGAAATAACAATACGCTAAAAAAGCGCAGGATACAAATACTAAAATGTAGCGTTTCTTTGCTTGCATTTTTAGTCACATTAAAAACTTTGCTCCATATCTCACACTATCACTTTAAACTACTCATTAATTTCGATGTGCATAAATATTTTTGATACAACATTTGGACTTTTTCTTTACACGATTTTTTTGTGTCGCCAATGAACGAATACTATCATCAATTTTCATTGTACAATAGCAGCAAAACTGGATTTATCGAAACAGAACTTAAAAAACTCACGGAAAACCATTGTCCGACTAATTTTTATTCTTTAGTTTCATGAGAATACCAGAATCAACCGATCCGCGATTGTATTAAATTGCTTTAAAGAAAAGTTCTGCGCACAGCTACTAAAAGTGTAGAATGTGTATAACAAAATAGAGAGTCTCTTTGACATATGACAACAAACCCAACAAACCCATCCAACCGCGATAGGATGTCCATCTTGTGAACACCTTCCTCAACATTAGAAAATAGGTAAAGAGATCCATTCTTTGTGGCGCATTATTTTTAATTTATTTTCTTGAAGAAAGTTCTACCATCGACAAAACAGAGCGGACTAACCTTCAGTCTCATCTTCAATTCATCTCTTCGGAATATTTTTTTCATTTTTGACATTATTTTTATAAAATTGACAATTTTTGTTAAGTTTTTTTCGATTTTTCAGAAAAAAAAAAAACTTTCTACACCGTTGCGTTGCTTCGTGTATACCCGTGCCGAACTTGTATAATTCCCATTAGGCTCGAAATACACACACACTCGTCAACATACCCCGATACACACTCGATTTGTACTTTTCGCCCGCGCGCGAGTACACATCTCGTGTGTATTGTATTGTGTGTATTGTGTATAATGTATGTAAAATTGGGGTATGTTGAAATATACTACTTCTGTAATAGTGAGAGTGTGTTGGTGCACATACCGCGAAAAGCAACTTTTCCTCCCAAGTGATGAGAGAACATTTTCCGTCAAAACCAATGCACTCTCCCATATACAGAAATAGTAGATTGCAGGGGGGGGGGGGGGGGGGTGCGGAAGTAAGTCATTACATGAGGGATTAATTTTGTGAAATGAGCCAAACTCAGGAGGGTGTTTTTAAGCAAAAGCTTTGAAAATTGTTTTTTGACGAGTGTAGAGTTTGTATCCTGAGCCGAAGGCGAGGTATACAACTGCACGAGACAAAAAACAGTTTTTCGAGCGAGTTGCTTAGAAATACAAGAATGAGTTTGCGAGTGTCACGAAATGACCCAGAATGGATGAGTTACTAAACACCCGCCACTGTATACTGTTTTAATCGGTGTCCCATCCGAAAACGCGACATTACATGCAGATATACATGTAATGAGAAGTTTTCGGTGGGACATCGATTAAAAACAGTTTCCAAAGCTCATTGTCTAAAAACATAACTAAAGAGCCGTATACGTATTAGAATAGGAGTGGCAAACCGAACAGATTTTGCAAATAGGTGCGAACTTATCAGAGTTGCAAATTGTTGCAAAGTTTTTAGAACTAACAGAATTCCAACGACCTGCAGAAATTACCCAAGGTAATGTCGATAAACCTCCCGAAGTACGGCAATTGTAGAAGTGCATATATTCCGGGATGGCCTCATTTTCCCTAAAACCCGGACGAACGTGTTCTCTGAAATTTTATCTCCTACAACTTTGCCTTTGGAAGTAGCTTCTAACTGCCATAGTTCTAGGGGGCTGTCCCTAAATCACGTAACGCTCAAGGGGGGGGGGGGGGTTGGGGGGGTTAGAGGAAAGTGTTACGGTTTGTTACACGGGGGGGGGGGGCGGTATTTGTGGCAATGTTACGTAACAAAGTTATGTTAACCAAAATTTATATTTCTCACTGAATTTTTCAAATTTTTGTAACGATCTCTCATGCTAAAGATCATGTTAGAGTTGCAATCGGAGTAGCTGAAAAGACTGTTTGAATTGCAAACTGGTGGCCATGATGGCAATTCAAACTATCTTTTGAGCTTTTATGATTGCAACTCTAATTCTATAGAGCTATTTCAACAAGATCATTTTCACATAACGCATCGCACTGAAAATTGGCCCACAGATAAATTAATATTACGCAGAAATTCATCTTAGTTCAAATTCAAAATTCTTCAAAAGCTATAGAAATTCAAGTCGGTTGCTCTCCAAATCGTTTTGTGAGAACGTTTTCTAGTTTATGCAGTTTCATCTGAGTGACGTTTTTGACATCATGAATGTACTTGGGGCCGTTCATAAATTACGTAACGCTAAAATTGGCGTTTTCTTAACCCCCCCCCCCCCCCTATAACATTTATTTGTTACATTTTGACAAAATTTTGTTCGAACCGTAACGCTTGTCTAATACCCCCCCCCCCCCTTTTGCGTTACATAATTTATGAACGACCCCTTGAAAGTATTTTTTAAAAATATTTTTGAATTTTGTTACGTAACATAGGGATTGTTACGCGATGTGACTCCGATAGGGGGGGGGAGGGGATCTAAGCCCGAAAATTGTGTTACGTAATTTAGGAACAGCCCCTGATTCACTTATCTCAATTCTAGAATCGGTCATACCGCAGGATTGGGCAACTTTTCCCCAAAGCCCTGAAACACGAGTTCACTAAAATTTAATTCTCTACAACTTTTCTTTTGGAAGCAACTTTCCAACTGCCACAGTTCTAGAGACATAATTCATCCCTCCTGATTCCAGAAATGACTGATTACCAAGACATTTTTCGGGAAAACTTTGCGACACATGTTCTCTGCAATTTTATTCTCTACAACTTTGCCTTTGACAGTAGGATCTCCATATTTCATAGTTGAGCAAATATAGACGAAAAACCACTTGCCTTCTTATATGGCCAAGAAGCTCAATTTTGTCCATTCCATTGGTCCCAGTGTCCAACTTACTTTACTTTTTTGGCGCTACAGCCACTTGTGGGCCTTGGCCTGCTGTAGAATTCCGATCCGACGCTGCCTGTCGTGCGCCGCGTATTGTTAGTTTCTAATTCCGAGCGTGCGAAGATCTTGTTCGACGCCATCAATCCATCGAAGTTTTGGGCGACCAACTCCTCTCGCCCTTTTAGATCGTTACGGAATAATTCTGAGGGGGCTCTGTTTTTATCCATGCGTGCTAAATGCCCCGCCCACCTCAGCCTTTGGACTTTCACCACTGCCACTATATCCGGCTCGCCAAAATGACGTTCTAATTCAAAGTTATATCGCCGACGCCACCTCTCCCCCTCGCGCATCGCTCCAAATATGGTACGGAGTATCTTGCGCTCAAACGTTAGGAGCAACTGTTCACCACTTTTTTTCATCGCCCAAGATTCGCATCCGTAGATCAATACTCGACCCAATTTCCACAAAAAAAATTTCCCAGTTTTTTTAAATTAAATGCTTTCATTTGACGCCACAATGAACAATTTCCGTGCTATACTTGCTGAGATAATTGCGAAAAAGTTTCACTGACCCTCGACAGACCATGATTTTGGTCACTTTTTCTATCATACCTTCGGCACCAATTGACCGATTTTGCAGATCTCTGAACTTGATTCATGGGAAATATGGAGTAAACCTTTCAGGGAAAATAAAGTTTAGGGTGATCTGTGCAGCCGTTAAAAAAATGACGGGACTGACAGGCGGACATTTTTTTTGCTGATTCGTCATATCTAGACGACATTAAATGCATCTCCTTCACCCCCGCCTCGATCTACACCATGTTGCAATAAAATTGTTTGTAGCAAACGTACTTCGTACGGGTGCAGTAGTTCTTTGGAACAAGTCACCTACATTAAGAGTTTGAGAATTTTATTATTTTTACGGTTTTTTACAAATCTTTGCTTATGTTTAAGCGATTTTCTGTTTGATGAATGCTTTTCTCTTCTGCCTTGCTAGATTTATTAGCACTGACTGGCACAAATTGATGAAAAGTTGAAATGATTTCAAATTTTGCCAGTTCCATACCACGTGATCTGTAATTAAAATACGTGATTGGCCAGCTGTCACACTTTCTCATTTCGTGTGTACGGTTTCAATTTACTGTGTAATTAGCAGAGAAATTCCAAGTTGGCACCACTGTGCCTGGATTGAATGCTCATCGTCATATGAATACTAAGTCTAGAAATATCCATTCTCTCACTCTCATTCTTTATATGAGTCTTGGAGACTCATTGGGTGAGAGAATGGATATCTCCAAATTTAGTATTCACATGACGTCATGTCGACAAAAGGAATTCTCTCAATAATACGTGTAATTTGACATGCTGGTTCCATGCAAACCAAAATTTCATTCAACATGCGCATTCTATCCAGGCACAGCCAACTTAGCATTTCTCTGGTAATTATAGCTATTCAAACTGATTTTGTTGGATCAACTGTCAACACGGAAAGTGACAGGTGCCAGTGAATGCGGACGTTTCAGAATATCCAAAAAAAAAGTTATAAAATACACGCACTTTTTGTAACACACACAACTCACAAAAGTGAGTTTTTTCGGTTTGGGATTTGAAACATAATGTCGAATGAGATTGTATATGGTGTGGGGGTAGCGTCCGTCGGTAGTAGAGTAGAGCGAGCGGACCTAATTTTTGTGCACACCCGACCCGTGCCCGATATTATTTTTATAAAAAATGCCCGCCCGCCCGAAGCCCGTAGAATTTATCGTATGAACTTAGACAACAAAAACATTTTTCAGCATTAACGAAATTGACTTTTACTGTACATTGACCGTCGCACTGAAAAACTAATCCCCGCATTCGCAGCCCGGGATGTCCTTTCGGAGTTCAGCAACTGAACACGGGTAACGATCGGCCAATCTGTCAGGGACGGCTGAATTTCAATGATATTGAAACGACTTTAGTTTTGAAAGCTCAATCTTGTTATCGCAGTCCGAGATGTCCTTTCGGAGTTCAGCAACTGGATGTGATTGACCACCAATTAAATCGAATTCTGCTTTGCCAATGTCAAAGATGCAGCCATGCAGTAAAAATTGATGGCATTGCAGTGTGACTGTTTGTTGAACTTACCGGGATATCTTTATGAGTCCGCTAGCCAAGTGATGTCAATTGTATCAGCAAATGCAAAATGCCATACGATGGGCTCTTTAGGCTAACTTCGACCATCCGTGCTTACTATTTCTTATTTCTGATTTGCTGCATAATACTTTTTAACGTTCAACTACAAAATACTGTAATAGCACTTGAAAAATGTAAATCAGTCAGAAAAATATCATTTGTTTCAATTTTCTGCAAGAAAAATTTTCTGCCCGATGCCCGCCCGAAAAATAATTGCCCGATGAGATAAGATGAGATGAGGCGGCCCGCATTTTTGTTTCGCCCGCTCACCTCTAATCGGTAGCATTAAATTCATAACAACTTTCTCTGACTAAAATTAATTATTACGCATCTGCGGAAAAATTTATTTATCTTCGAGGAGGAAATAAATTATCCTGGAGAAACGTAAGAGTTTTTATGCACCGAAGCAAGAAATCAACAAAAACAAATTTTGATACAAAACAGTAATATATGACTTATCTCCCTAGATAGCAACTGTGATGTATAATAGTACATTACGTCTGTGCTTCCAAATTATTATTTTGATTCGTAGGAAGTTTGCTGCATGAGCCGAAGGCGAATGCTGTAATCCTACGAGTCAAAACCACAATTTGGAAGCACTTACGTACAATATTTTACATGTTGATGCTCGGCAAATGCGTTTTCCGAGTCGCTTGCGACGAGGTAATGACGCATTTACCGAGCAGAAACATGTAAAATCAATTACCTGTCTTGCTAACCCTCGCTTACTCACAGGCGTTATACCTGGGGGGAGGGAAGGAATGAAGGAGGTTTGGAAATTTCCCATATATATTTCAAATATAACAACTTTTACGTCAATGTCAAATTAGTCAAAAAAATTCATAGAAACTGTCATGAGTACAAGGAAGAGAAGGAAATTCGTTGATTATAAATTGTTGCAATGGAAGAAATGGAGAAAAGAAAACTGACGGCTTGCCCCAATCCATTTAAAATTTTCAGTCACAACGAGAACAACCATTATCCCCTTAAAAGAGTTTCACCTTTGGTTATACCACTGATGAAGCATAAAGCTTGACATTCCATTCAAAAAAATGGTTGTGCGACCCAAAGTATAAAAGATGCATGTCACTGTCACCACTGGGTTCGGACGCTTTCCCTCGTTTCCAACTTCATGTCTTCGCTTTATACTGTCATATTGTTCAATTTTTTTTATTATTTTTCTTTCGAGTAAGCGTAAAAAGTATTGCTTTGAAAGAAAAGGTAGGCAGTAAAAAACTTCTAATAAAACGGCCGCAGAAGCAGCATGGATATGGACACGAGCCGGACATTAACGAAAGTCCTTGGCAAAAGAGACATAGACAAAATACCTTCGGATGTTTTGAAGAAATTGGAAAAGTATTGTGAAACCAATAATGAACAGTTAGTTCAAATAAAAGTGTTGTACAACACGACACAGAAGAATATTGGTAAGTACAAGTCAGTAGTTAATTCAAATTCCTAAAAATCACAAAACAATTTTTTGAAACATAACCTCGAAAAAATTTCATCTTTGTGTTCGACTCTAAAGAGTTGAGCTTCTTTACCGGTTTTTGTTGCTTTCCCATTATTGCATGAAGTCAATGATGGCGATGATAAGAAACGTCAAAGAATGAACTTGGGAAAAATGCAATTTTTTGTGCCCCGTTGACTACAAGCAAAAGTAAATTGAACAAAACATTCAAAAAAAATTACGTTACGGGACACAAATTTTACCAGTCGTTGTTTGATAGAGAGAATGCATCTCATAAATTAGGTAAACACACACAATGGTAAACAATTCCACCTCGCAAAGTCATAAATTAAGGCTATGAGTAGACTGTCAGTCTTCATCTCCTGTGTTATTGGCACGATTGTGTGATCATTTCGTTCTTCGGATGGGTAAAAGGTATTTGCTCTTCGAGAAATGGTAAATGCTTCGAGACTGGGGGTCTGAAAATGTCAATTTTTGTGTGTTTGTCGCTGATTTTGAAACCAATTCGTAGCCTTTTTTTCAGTGAACATTTTCTTCTATCGGCGAGTCGCTGATTTTAAAATGTTTCCAATTTTCTAGAAATCATTCTTATTTCTCACAGAATAATGTTTCAAAACAATTTTTATTATACGCAGAAAAACTTCGCAAGGAGTACGAAAAGCTGTTATCAACAACGCAAGATACAACAGCGAAAAAAGATGCAGCCCAAGTTAATGTCACAGAATTACGTCATCAGCTTGACGCTGCTAATGCTGAAGTCGCTCGGCTTACCAGGCAAGTGACAAATGAAGAATCGGAATCGGCGTCATACCGAAGCGAGCGCAATCGTTTGATCGACGAAAAGGATCAATTAATTAAGACATCCGACAGCAAGGACATTACGATCAATCGATTGCAGCTAGATTTAAAGTCGTTGGAAAATGAACTGAAATCAGCTATTTCGGAAAAAGGTGATGCTATAGCTCGTTTTGCTGAAATGGCTGCAAAGGAACAGTCATTGGACGACAGAGAAAAACGGATGGAAAAAGAAATCGAACGTCTCAACAATGATATTGAACAATTAACGAGCAGATACGATGAAGCATCTTCAGAACTAGATGCATTAAAATCGGGCAATTCAACAACGGCCGCTCAACTGGAAAATGATCTGAAACGCATGACAGAAGAGTTACGTGTAGCTAATTCCAACGTTTCTCAATTGAATGAGGCCAATGAAATCTTAAAGAAACAATGCGATGGAGAGTCAGTGAAACTTAAGGAGCAGTTAAGCGAATCGAATGCTTTGACGGAGCACTACAAACGTGAACTGGACGCGAAGATAAAATTGTGTGATTTGTATAAATCGAGCTTTGATGAAGGGCAAAGTCGAATCTGTGAAATAAATACAGAGGCATCAAAGTTACAAAAAGTGCTTAAGGAAACGACAGCAAAATGCGTGGATCTTGAGACAAAGCTCAAATGTTTGCAAGACCAACATCAAGAAGACGTCAAATCAAAAGATGTTCTGATCGAACAACTAGAGAAAAAAGTGGAAGAAGCTAGTGCCCAATTAAAGACAGTGGAAGCTGACAGTTTAGAGAAACTGTTGGAGAAAATGTTTCCAAAAGCGGCTGCCTGTAAGAAACTTCTTAAGGATGATGTGTCCTTAACAGAAATGTATGGCCTCTACTACAAGGCCTTAGCTGATATTCACCGCTTGGAAGTCGATTGTATGCATTCTAACGCGGAGGTGGAGCGTTTGACAATTAAGCTTCGTAATACAACAGACGAAATTGAAAAGCAAAAAGTTGACCACAAAAATTGTTTGAAACTGAACGAGGAGATAACTCAACAATTAGATTCAGTTGCAGTGGAACAGAATAATCTTCGGGACAAACTAAATGAAACTGCAAACAAACTGGCGATTGCAGAAAAAGAAAATCATCAAATGAAATGTACGCAAAAAGATTTGTCGCGTCAAATTTGCAATTTATTAAACAAAAAAGAAACGATCGGAGAATCGGCAGATCAGCAACAGTTCAAACGAATGGGTCTTTCAAATGATACGATTCGCAAAGAGCTAGTAACGTTTGATAATATTGTGGAACTCCAAGAGAATAACCAGAAATTGATGGTAAAAGTTCGTGAGTTGAACGGCAAAATCGAAAAATTGGAGGAACAAAACGTTGGAATGAAGAGCCACGAAGAAAAGATTTCTGCTTTGGAAAAACGTTTCCTCTGTGAACAACAGACGCGTCAAGCTGACGAACATCTATTAGCGATGACCTTAAAACAAAAGGACAGATTCAAGCAATTGTACTTCGACGCCATGAAGTACATGGGACAGGAAGCATTGCCGGTGGATTCGGACGGGAATGCAGCTATGAGCATTGGGAAAATTTCTACGAATGAAACTATCGACGGAAAAGATCAGAAATTGTTGGAAATGGAACAGACACTGCAACAGAAGGTGAAAGAGTTGAAAGTGCTGAAGGAGGAGCACAATGAATATCGGAAGGAAGCAACGATCAACTTTGATATCCTCAAGGAAGAGTACGATGCCATGGAGCGTAGACTAATAGATCTTCAGTCGACGAAAAGTCAGCTGCAATCACAAACACAATTCGAACGCGAAAAGATCAAATCGTATGAAAATGACGTGGCCATCTACAAAAAACAAATCCAGATATTGGAAGAGCGTAACGCAATGTACGACAAAACGATTGCCAAACATGAGACTTCGTACAAAAATTTGGCGGACGATGCTCGGAACACAATATCGCAATTGACGACAGCCAAGAATCGATGCGAACATTTAGAAATGGAATGCCGTCGACTGATAAAATCGAATAAAAGTCTCGATATTGAAAACAAGGCGCTGCATCGGCAAAAGATGACCGAGAGCATCTTACAGTGTAATTTGGAGATACTCAAAATTTCATCGGAACGATCCGACTTCGAAGGTCGAGTTCAATTGGAAAAGCAGTTGGATGATCAAGTGAGTCAATGCACAGCTTTGACTAGAAAATTGGAAGAAGAGGAGAATCGCTTCCGCGTGGAAAATGAATCATTGAAACGGCAAAAAGACAATGCACTCATGAAAATGGCGGACGAGCAGAAACAGTGCGAAGTGTTACAAACGAAGTTATCCGAAGCTAGAGAACAGGTCAAGATGAAAACTCAACAAATCAAGAATTTATCGGAAAAGTTACAGGAGGCTCTGACACCCTGCAAATCAGATAATCCTATCGCTAAGGGGAATAAAAAAATCAAGGATTTAGAACTTCAAGTCAAAAGCAAAGTGGCTGAAATCGAAAAACTTAAATCGGAGCTTGAAGCGAGCGCTACAAAGGTACAATCATTGTCCATGCAAAAGTTGGAATGGGAAAATGAGTCAAAGGCATTAAAGGAGAATTATGAAGCGTGGAAAGTAACATTGAATGCTGAGTTACAGGCGTCACGTCTGAAAGAAGCAAATCTTAAGTCGCAGGTAGACGAACTGCAACAGGAAATTCGACTTCAATTGAGCAGTTCTAATTTGAAAGACTCCAATGTAGCTACACAAAGTAAAATCCAAGCCGAGTATGAAGAGGCTCTTCGGAAGATATCGGAGAACAACAAAGAGCTGCGAGAATTGCGCCTTCAATGCCATAACCTAAAGACAAATTTGGAAGCTGTTGAAAAGAAATATGCAAGCGAAATTCTGAAACATGCTGCAGATGTTGAAATTCTTACTTCGCGAACAGCTGAATTGACAAAATATCACGACCAAATTCATCAGATTAAACTGGCGAAAGACGAAGCGGATGAAATATTGAAAGCAACTCAATCAGAATGGGAAGCTACCAGCAAAAAAATGATAGAACGTCGTGAAGAATTGGAGCAGAAGGTGGAAAGTTTGGAGAAACAAGTATCGGAATTTGTTCAGCTCTTGCAACAAAAAAATGATTTGACGACAAATGATGAATCGCTCAACGAGTCAATTGGAAATCGATCATTTACCGACGACGAATTCAAAGATTATTCAGCTGAAACAGTCTTCAATGTGGCGAAATATTTGAAACGGGAAAAAGACATTGCGGTTGCAAAAATTGAAAGTGTCAACGTCGAAAATACTCGTCTCTCAGCCGAGTTGAACATGATGAGCAAACGAATCGATGAACTAACTTCTCAGCTCACTTCTACTAAATCAACAGCCAGCGAATCAGCTGATATCATTTCTACAGCCAAATACGAGGACTTACAACGCAACATGCAGACGCTGAAAGTAGTAACTGATACCAACATGCGTATGCGAACGGAAAAACAACTCCTCGAAAATAAGGTGAAAGAGTTGAATGAAAAAGTGGAAAAAATTGAAGCTCAGCTGCAGCCACTGCGGGAGCAGAACCGTGAATTGAACGAAAAGAATAGAGAAACAGAAAAAGAAAATAATATGCTGCGCTCCAACGTCGAGAAGTTCAGGGTAAAGGTGAGCGAATTATCTGAACGAGCTACTAAAAATCCGGAAGATTTTACGAGACTGCAAAATGAACGAGAGAATCTAGCGAAAATGTTGACCAGCGAGAAGGATAATCAGCGACAAATAAATGAAGAACTAAATTCATTAAAAGCTGAAAAAGCGCGTCTGGAACAGGAAGTAGCTGGAAAGTCTAAACATCTACAGACAGCTACTGATGATCGAAAGAAACTTCAAGACGAACTAAACAATTTCAAGCAAATAAACATTCGATTAACGCTAGAATCAATCGAAATGAAAGATAACATCTTAAAGAAAGAGGAAGATGTTAAAGCTATTCAAAGAGAGTTAGCGACGATTGAAGAGCAACTAAGGGATTCCCGAAATAAGGAGATGCAAATCAGACGAATCGCGAAAAAGTACAAAGATTCATTCTTCGAATTAAAAACGAAGGATGACGAACGTGAAAATACGAAGACGTCCGAGGACTCATCAGCTGGAACTTCGACTGAATCCAAGCAAGAATTAATCGATAAACTTACCTCACTGCAAGAGGAAATTAACGAACTTAAGAAAGAAAATGAAGATTTGAAAAAACAGGATGAAAATCAGATGTTGGCTGAAGCCAGAAACCGAGTGCTTGCACTGACTGAAACAAACAAACAAATTAGTCGAGACTATCAAGCATGCAAAAGTCAGTTACAGACATGTGAACAGAGTCGCTCTGAACATGACGCAGCGATTGCCGCATTGAAGAGTCAATTGGAAGCTAAAATCAAGGAATTATTGGATCAAGAGGTTTCCAGACATGAAACTATCGCTCGTCTCACAAGAGAAAATGAAAATCTGAACACTCGAGTAAATCAATTGCATCGACAACTCCAACAACAGGGCTCCAAGCCATCCACAAGTTCTGCAACTATGGAAAAAAGTCCGTCCGATCCAGCTCGCACAGCTAACGTAAAACCAATGGCAACTCCGAGCGCTCAACAATCAACTACTGTAAATCTACGTAGAGGCGGCGATACACCATTAGCTAGCATCCGCCCAATGTCAGTGCAAAATAGTCGCACAGCTGCAGTACTACCCACCAGTCAAACTAGTAATGTCGTAGCAGTACAAGGAACTTCAACTGGAAGTGTGACAACAGCTTTAGTTCCACCTCAGCAACAAGTGCACACAACCGGGAATACGTCTACAGCCGAGGCAATGTCTTCTTCGCCAACAAGCTCACATACCGATTACATGCCAGCCACGAGCTCTGCTGTGGTAGCAGCAGTTCCACCGATGGGATCAACATCGGCTGAAAGTACGCAAGAAGCAGAAAGTTTGTCGGTCAATACAAACGAATCTTCCTCGTCGTCCACTTCATCGCAAGCGGTTCTCCAGCAACAAACTGTCGCTCTGGTGTCGCCACGAGTCGAAGTAGCCGCACAAGTAGTTCCATCTCAACAAGTAGTTGACCAAAACCAAGCTGCTAGTACGTCTGGATCGAGTTCATCGTTCGTGACAGCAATGAGCAGTCACCATCAAGCTTCATCCAGCAATACTGTAACCACCACACAGGCCGGTCATAAGCGTCCCCGAGATACGGAGGGTGATAGCTCGACAGGCGTGGAGGAGTCTTCTGCATCGGAAAAAACGTCGCCACAGAATAAGCGAACCCGTTTACTAGGTGAACAAACATTCCAAGGGGTAACCGAGTCCGGCCTGGATGTCGAGTATCAGGTGCCAACATCTTCACAACGTGATCAAGAGGATGATGTTGTGGCGGTGGATAGTGAAGAGGATGACGAAGACGCTATGGATATCGAAGCTGTCGCGGTCGAAGTTGATGATAACTTCGATGGTGACAATGGTGACACCGACGAAATTGAATCGTTGGGTCAAGATGAGGGTGAAGGTCACGACATCGACGAGGACAACGCACGAAATGATAACAACGAAGTTGATGTCGACGATAGCAGTAATACACCGAATCAGTCGACCAGTGGAACAGCTGCTAGAGTCAATCCGGGTGAAGTAAATGAATCACCGACGGCACAAGAAACCCAACAAATTCAAACAATTAGCAGCGGAAGTGATGCTGGTCCTTCCAGTCAAGCGAATGTTAGGCGTCAAGCTCAAACTCCAACTTCACGGCAACAACCGAATGTAGTTAGCCAACAAACATACGAAGAAGGCACCGATGATAGTATCGTTCCAAGTACACCAACTTTATACGTTGCACGTCGAGCTGATGGGTGAGACATTTTTGAAATTAATTTTTGAACTTCCACTTAAATGCTTCGTGCAAACTTTCAGTGACAGTGTAAGCTCACCGCATCCCACAGTTCCACATGCGACTCGCTTTGCATTTAACAATTCCAGTGAATCAACGACATCCCGACCAGTTGTAGCTACACCTACCGTTGAAGCGAGTAATGACACAATTGAGGATTTGTCAGATCCACCAGGTGGCCAAAGTAGCTCATCAAGTCAACAGGATAGTCAACAAATTGGTTCCGTTGATTCTAATGTTAAAAGCAAACCAGATGAACAAGTTGCAGGTACAAGCCGTGTCGCCGATGAAAATAGTAACTAAACTAATCCAGAACGTGTATCTTGTCAATTAACGAGTTTTTTTTTATCTAGAACTCAAAACGGATGATGGTGCATCGACGACTATAAGTGAAAATGCAGCTGATAGAGTTTCGTCTGAAGCAGAGAAGGCTCCCGTAGCAGTAAGAAATACGGTGGTTCAGGTAAATTGATGCATCCAAAATCTGAAACCATGTCGGAATGTACAACGTTTTTTCCCCAAAGGTTGAAGAGGACCGTGAAGCAGAAGCGTCTGTTTTACCTCGGAATACACGCTCCAGACGAGTTTATCAACGCGGTAGAGGGATGCCTATCGAAAATCAACGACCAAATCCAGTTATGTGGCATCAACCTGATAATTGTATTGTTGTGAAAGAACCGTTATGGACCATTTTATGCTAACGAATTTTTATTTATAGATGGCCGATACCATCAAATGCCTCATCATCAACAACAACATCCTCATCAACACCGTGGTTCGCCAACTCGTGGACCATTAGCTCGGGGTGGGCGTGGCAGACCACGACGACCTTATCGTTAAGAATCATAAATGTTTAAGTCAATACTTACGGAATAGAATATAGCATCTTTTCATTATAATGACAACGTGTGTTTCTGAAGTTATCATGGCCAGAGCTGGTGGAGGCGGCGACGCAGTTCTCTTCCCAGGAAAAACTCACAAACGCGTTTTGGGCAAAGAGCAATATATAGGCGATGTTTTCAGTTTAGTTTTGTGAGAACTCACTATAAAGGGAAAAATTGCCCAGTGGATTGAAAGATGATATTATCTTCGGTCGGAGGATATTGTCATTACACTGGAATTATCGTCCAATGAAAGATATTATCTTCCAACGGACAATTGTCATCCGAAGGGAGACAATATCGTCCACCGGACAACAATATCGTCCAACTGAAGATAATATTATACAGCGGACGATAATATCATCCAGCGGACGGTATTATCATCCAGTGGACGGTATTATCATCCAGCGGACGATAATATCATCATGTATCATTATGTACAGAAGAGGACCTAAGACACTGCGTTGGGGAACTCCTGCTTGGATGGAGTAAATCCCTGAGCCGGTTTCTTGATGTTTGACTCTGAATTTATGGTCAGTTAGGTAGGATTCTAGCAGATGACAGCTGGGTATGGGAAAATTTTACTCAGTTTTAATATGAGCCCCTTATGCCGGCTCCCCTACAAAATCCGGAGGCACAAAATCCAGAGGCGTCAAAATCCAGACAAAAAATCCGGAGGCGTCAAAATCCCGAGACGTCAAAAGGCTTCAAAAGCAGGAGCCGTCAAAATCCGGTGGCGTCAAAATCCAGTGGCATCAAAATCCTGATGATGTTGTTGCGTTTGGATTTTGTAGCCTCCGGATTTTGTAGCCTACGGATTCTTATTTATACTTAGTGTACAAAACTGTATTTAGAATTTTTTACAAATTTAACATTTAACTTAAAATATATCACAGCGAATGAATGATTGTAATTCATTGGCGACGCGACGGTCTTAATTATATTTAATATTTGGGGGACTCTGCTCCTTCAACCCCGCGCCTGCGGCGGGCTTGGTTACGCCCTGCAGGCGGCCATATGTGCATGGGGCTCTGCCCCAAAACCCACTAGGGGCTCTGCCCCTTAGACCCTGCAATATCCCCCCCCCCCCACTTGACTCCCTATGCGAGGGCTGCCGCCCCTCCACCCCGCTTTTTTTTTAAATTTTATTCACGACCTGCGGCGCAGCAATACATATTCATAACACAATTTGTATAAATAAACTGTAGCTGCTGTAAATAACAATACATATTTCGTCCGTATGTCGTCCAGATTTTGTCCGGATTTTATCCTGATTTTTTATTTTCTTCTGGATTTTGACGCCACCGGATTTTGTAGCCTCCAAATCGACTTTTCAGCTATTCAAGAGAGCGGATAAAATAAAGACTCACAAATTTCCTGCTATAATGGCTACATCACCTTTCATAGCAGTAAAAGTCGAGACCATGCATTTGGTACTGCCTTCCTGGTAGCTAGAAAATTTGAACACCTGGTTCTTAACTTCCGAAAGGTCAACGAACGATTATGCGTGCTACGAATTAAAGACCGTTTCAAGAACTACTCCCTAGTTAATGTACACGCTTCACATAATGAACCGTCAGGACAAGTCAAGGACGAATATTATGAATTGCTTGCAAATATCTACGATGAACTACCGGCACACGACATCAAAATCGTTTTGGGAGATTTCAACGCCGAAGAGGGTAAAGAGGAAGTGTTCAGACCGACAACAGTCTGCATGATGAAACGAGTGAAAACGGACAGCGCATGATTTATTTCGCGGCTGAAAGAAACCTCGTAGTGAAAAGTACCTTCCACAAACACAAAACCAGACATCTAGCTACCTGGAAGCACCCCAATGACAACTTGTCACCTAATCAAATCGACCACCTATTGATTAGCGGAAGACACCTCACTGATGTAATTGACGTCAAAACATGTTGGAGAGCAAAATGTCGACTCTGATCACTATCTTGTGGTGTCAACACGGCGATCACATCTTGCCCAGTTTTATAATGGCCAACGAGAAACTGTGAGACGTTTTGCAGCGGACAAACTAAGAGATCCACAGATAGCTGCGACGTATGATGAAGACATTAGCACAAAGCTTACAACAACTACAAAAAGCTCAACCAGATGATACTCCTCTAAACTGGCAATCGGTGAGTGATGTAATCAAACCCGAAGCGAACAACACCTAGGATATCAGAGCCCTAATGACTTCAATACCTGGTTTGATGCGGAGTGTGTTGTTGTTGCAGAACGTAAAAACGCTGCACGATTAAGAAAAGAAACTGCAAGAACGAGAGAACAGAAAGTGAATGCAGATGCGAAATGCAAAGAACTGAGGAAGGAGGAAAAACGTTTGCACCGGCGCAAAAAGAGAGAGCTCGAAGATAGGATGCTACTTCAGCTAGAGAGATTGTGCAGCGCAAAGGAGTCATGAAAGTTTTATAAACATATAAACAACCAAAGGAAAGGATTCAACCCCCGAATAATCATCTGCAAAGCAGTGAACGGAACGTTGCTTACTGCAAAACACGATGTCTTGGAGAAATTCAAAGAGCATTTTGATGCATTGTACAACGGGGATGATGATGTGACTGATGATAGCGATGTTTCCTTTCTTGACGACGACGGTCGTATCGTAGCAGCGCCAACAATGGAGTAAGTCTTAGCAGCAATTACCTCACTCAAGAACAACAAAGCATCCGGTCCCGATAATATTCCAGCGGAACAGCGGGTGGTGAGGAATTGTCAAAAGTGATGTATAATTTAGTAAAACGAATATGGAACATAGAAGAGTTGCCTGACGAGTGGCTAGAGGGTGACATTTTACCTCTACACAAGAAAGGTGATAAAACTGAATGCGAAAAATACCGTGGAATTGCTTTGCTGAACACGGCTTACAAAGTTTTTGCTCGAGTACTATTCGAAAGACTATATACGCTGGCTGAGAGTGTCATTGAAGATTACCAAGGCGGATTCAGACGAGATCTCTCAACAACAGAGCGCTTCAAGTCCGGACGTACCATCTTTTCATCGATTTCAAACAAGCATACGACAGGACCAAGCGTATGGAGTTGTATGCGGCGATGAAGAAGCTGGACTTTGAAACAAAGTATATTCGTCTTGTGAAAGCGACATTGGATGTCAAGGTGCAAAACGACATGGTAGATGTGTTTGCTGTTAAAGAAGGTCTGAAGCAGGGAGACGCGCTATCCTGCATACTCTTTACCTTGGCTTTGGAAATCGCAATGAGTCGTGCTGGTATCCGAACCAACAAAACGCTGGTAATGGAACAGTTCAAGTTATGGGCTTTGCAGATGACTTGATTCTCGACCATTCGTACACATGCATCAGCAGTTGACACTTTCACAAATCTGAAAATCCAAGCCGAGAGAATGGGTTTGATGATAAACGAATCTATAACCAAGTATCTGAAGACCGAGCCGAACCCGGTAGCCAATCAACAAGGAGATACAATATGCATTGAAGAGTTCAACCTCGAGGTAGTGGATGAGTTCATTTGTCTTGGAGCGCTGATACGGTCAGATGATAATAATACACCTGAAATTCACAGACGTATCATGGCGGCAAGCAGATGCTATTATGGTCTAATTAAACATCTACACTCAAAGTTAATATCGAAGAAAACGAGGTGCCATATTTACAAAACACTTATCCGTCCAGTATTGATCTACGGATGCGACTCTTGGACGATGAAGAAAAGTAATGAAGCGCAAGGTACTTCGCACCATATTTGGAGCGATGCGCGAGAGTGAAAGGTGGTGACGGCGATATAACTTTGAATTGGAACGTGATTTTGGCGAGCCGGATATAGTGGCAGTGGTGAAAGTCCAAAGGCTGAGGTGGGATGGGCATTTAGCACGCATGGGTGAAAACAGAGCCCCGTCAAAATTATTCCGCAATTATCCAGAAGTCGAAAAGGAGTTGGTCGCCCGAACAAGATCAACGGACGCTCGGAGTAAGGAATTGGTAAAACACGGCAAAGAACAGACGCAATTTGATCAGAATCCTCGAGTAGGCCAAGGCCCACAAGTGGCTGTAGCGCCGAAAAAGTAAAAGTAAGGAAGATATTATCATCAGGGTGGAAGATAATATCGTCCGCCGGTGATTTTTCCCCTCGCCGCGTCGGCCAGGGAATTATTACCTTCCTGTGCGATAATTCCCCGGATCCAGAATGACAATTCCCATTCGTCAGGACGATAATTCCCGTCCGTCAGAAAAAAATTACAGGAAAATTCAGTCGAGAATTTTTGTTCACCGCACGTCGCTATAATCCGCCACGAAAACACAAAGTCGAATTTTGTCTACTAAATCAGCGAAAGGTCAGAACTGCCTCACGTTGCGTGGGCAATTCGTCGCGCTTATAAAATCCCTACTTTCTTAGCGAGCGCACTGTGCTTTTGAAGCGACAGGCGCCGCTCTATGTAGCAGTGTTTGACTGTGTTGAGCAACTGTGTACCAATGTGTGACCTACACATATAAACAGGAGCGACTCCAGATGCTTGTGTAAAACGCTTTCATTTATGTATCATACGAGGAGCCTTTTCTGTCACGAGCGCTTTTTCGGGAAAATCTATTTTTAGTCGTTAAGTATCAAACGCAGCGAATCGGTGTGAAGGAAAAATTTGTTTCTTGTTGTCTGCGTTGTCTGGTGGATGACGAGGTGACCAAAAATATGGTTACCGTTGACTATTGTGGCGTGTTCACATGACGAACATTTTATACCATTTGTGCGTCTTTATCAAATTTTGGTTCATGTCTCGAATCTAAAAACCTCCTCATCTCGTGACCTCAAAATGAAGCAGGGAGATATAGCTCTAATCGAAGAACCTTCGATCAGAAGCTACAAAGCCATTGGTTTTGGACAGTTAAACAGCCAACTATTCGATTGTCAGAAGGGAACCAGGCCCAGAATAGCGCTACATGTTGCATCCGATCTAGAAGCTACGATCTTACATCAGTTTTCGTATGGCAATCTGGTGGCACCTGCGTACATGTCACACGACTCTATCCGTATCCGTCTACGGGCGCTGGTTGAGTTAGTTGAACTGCAGCAGTAAGGGAATCGAGCTGGTAATTGGCATTTTTTCCAATGCTGACTGTGGGCAGGGGAGAAAGGCCTTTTCCCTAACGCTAGTCCCTGCTTGTGTTGCCACTAAGGAAGTATCGATTGACCGATCAATCTCCACATTCATAAAGATTACATTTTTTGTGCGATTTTTGTATTCTTAATAGAAATCTTCATCCGGAGCACTGTCTGTTTTACAAACGGTACATCATTACATCTTCCGAGTAGTTTATTTTAAATGTGAACTTATCGCAATATTGTACAAAAAAATCGTACATTAAATCCTCTGAACTTCACAATGAATAAGAAAATAATAATAACTTAGACTTTAGAATGGTCGTTTGCCTCTAGCACGTGATCGGGTCGCCGTTTGTCCACGTGGCATATGTGATCCTCTAACCGAAACTCCTCTATTCTGCGAATACGCTTGCTGATCATCCCAAACAATTGGAGTTGGACGTTGGTTCTCTTCTTTGTTTCTTGTTTGTCGTGTTGTACGCTTATCTGAGTTCATCTGGGATGCCTCCGCTTCGCGACCTTCTTCAACCTAAAATTCACATTCGATTTTAGAAGCGAACAAATTTTTGCGATGAAAAAATTCTCTACGAGTAAATTGACTTTTTACCTGAACTCCATCTTGACCAGACGAGACTCCATCAGCTTCTACATCTATTATTTCATCTTCCGGTTCTGCTTCCATGGCAATGTTTGCATCGTCCGTCAATTGTGACGTGGAAGCGTCTCCCTCGAAATTATTTTGGTCTAAAATAAAGAATTGACTAACTCTTTGTGCTTCCGGAAAAATTTAAACGAATTTACCGTTGTCAGCGTTTGTAACTAAAATTTGCGGTACCGTTTCTTGTGTTTGTTCGCTAGGTCCATCCACCGGTTCGTTTTGGTCGGCCTCTTTATTTTCATCGGAACTATCATCATCTCTGAGATCCACGACAACTACTTGTTGATTGTCCGCGTTTTGTTTAGACGTCGGTGTATTTACTGGAGTTCCCCGTTCATTTTCTCCTGTACCTTCTAACAAGTTCAAATCGACACGTGTGTCGTCCATTCCTTCAATCGAGCTGTCGAGAGAGGCAGCCACAGTTCGGTTTGTATGTGTAGCATTCGACTCGCCGAATGTGAAACGGGAGGCATGCGGAACTGTCGGATGTGGGGAGCTTACAGCTTCACTGAAACTGAATGTATAACAACAGAATGGATTTAAAAATCGCTTCAAAGTAATTTGAAAATAGAGAAAAAATGTTGAAAGAAAACTTATACCTTCGAGTCAAAATTAATAGAAACTTTGTGCTTCTGCGCAAGTTTTTAACACCGCAAAACCCTGTTGCAGAGGTACAAAGTTTCTATTCATTTTGGCCTGAATGTGCGTTTCTTAAACTTTCCAGAGTGTCACTCTTGATACCTGACGCAGAACCGGCCCGCAAAAGTTGCCAAAAGCTAAAAGTGGTCGAAGTTAAGTGTCTCGAAAATTGTTGTAACTTTAACGAAGCGTATGATGTTATTTTCCTCAGTTGCTTTTAGCAACTCTTGGGTGGTGGATCTGGGAGTGGTGTAAAGTGGAAGAACGTTCAAGAAAATTCTAGTAATTTCTGGAAAGTTCTAAAAAGTTCTAGAAAGTTTCGAAAGTTCTAAAATGTACCAGAACGTTCCAGAAAGTTCCATAAAGTCCCAGAAGTTTTTGAAAGTTCTGAAAATTTATAGAAAGTTCCAGATAGTTCCAGAAACTTCTAGAATGTTCCAGAACTTCTAGAAAAATTTGGAGATTTCTAGAAAAATCTGGAAAGTTCTAGAAAGTCGTAGAAATTTCTAAAAAGCTCTGCAATGTTCATGAAATTTTTGTGAATATAATTTTTGAGAATTTTCGAGAAATTTCCAGAACTTTTCAAAAATTTCCAGAACCCTACAGAAGTTTCCAGAACATTCCACAACTTTCTGAGGCTTTCGATATTTGCTCGACCCTCCGCCACACCTCCAAATCCCTTACCTCCCCCCTACGGCACCTCCCTTTTGTCCCCATATAGCCCTCTGATTACCCCCTCCAACTCCACTCCTCATCTTACGACCAACGCACTGACACAAGTTTAAGTTAACTATGTGGTCTATGATATACCCCCCATCCTCCCCCTCCCCCTCTGGCATTTGTGCAAATCTAGAGTCCTAGAGCTTTCGAATGGCACAAGTTTGAGCTCTCTGAGAGGTCTACGAGCCGAGATATGCGTGATACGGATACACAGACGTCAGACGGAAATACGAGCACATAATCTAAAAATATATTTTTAATTGACTCACCCATCAGCTCGGCGTGCAACGTATAAAGTTGGTGTACTTGGAACGATACTGTCATCGGTGACTTCTTCGTATGTTTGTTGGATAACTAGATTTTGCTGCTGCTGTTGTTGTTGTTGTTGTCGTGAAGTTGGAGCTTGTGCTTGACGCCAAGCATTCGCTTGACTGGAAGGACCAGCATCGCTTCCGCTGCTAATTGTTTGAATTTGTTGGGTTTCTTGTGCCGTCGGTGATTCATTTACTTCACCCGGATTGACTCTAGCAGCTGTTCCACTGGACGACTGATTCGGTGTATCACTGCTATCGTCGACATCGACTTCGTTGTTATCATTTCGTGCATTGTCTTCGTCGATGTCGTGACCTTCACCCTCATCTTGACCCAACGATTCAATTTCGTCGGTGTCACCATTGTCACCATCGAAGTTATCATCAACTTCGACCGCGACAGCTTCGATATCCATAGCGTCTTCGTCATCCTCTTCACTATCCACCGCCACAACATCATCCTCTTGATCACGTTGTGAAGATGTTGGCACCTGATACTCGACATCCAGGCCGGACTCGGTTACCCCTTGGAATGTTTGTTCACCTAGTAAACGGGTTCGCTTATTCTGTGGCGACGTTTTTTCCGATGCAGAAGACTCCTCCACGCCTGTCGAGCTATCACCCTCCGTATCTCGGGGACGCTTATGACCGGCCTGTGTGGTGGTTACAGTATTGCTGGATGAAGCTTGATGGTGACTGCTCATTGCTGTCACGAACGATGAACTCGATCCAGACGTACTAGCAGCTTGGTTTTGGTCAACTACTTGTTGAGATGGAACTACTTGTGCGGCTACTTCGACTCGTGGCGACACCAGAGCGACAGTTTGTTGCTGGAGAACCGCTTGCGATGAAGTGGACGACGAGGAAGATTCGTTTGTATTGACCGACAAACTTTCTGCTTCTTGCGTACTTTCAGCCGATGTTGATCCCATCGGTGGAACTGCTGCTACCACAGCAGAGCTCGTGGCTGGCATGTAATCGGTATGTGAGCTTGTTGGCGAAGAAGACATTGCCTCGGCTGTAGACGTATTCCCGGTTGTGTGCACTTGTTGCTGAGGTGGAACTAAAGCTGTTGTCACACTTCCAGTTGAAGTTCCTTGTACTGCTACGACATTACTAGTTTGACTGGTGGGTAGTACTGCAGCTGTGCGACTATTTTGCACTGACATTGGGCGGATGCTAGCTAATGGTGTATCGCCGCCTCTACGTAGATTTACAGTAGCTGATTGTTGAGCGCTCGGAGTTGCCATTGGTTTTACGTTAGCTGTGCGAGCTGGATCAGACGGACTTTTTTCCATATTTCCAGAACTTGTGGATGGCTTGGAGCCTTGTTGTTGGAGTTGTCGATGCAATTGATTCACTCGAGTGTTCAGATTTTCATTTTCTCTTGTGAGACGAGCGATAGTTTCATGTCTGGTAGCCTCTTGATCCACTAATTCCTTGATTTTAGCTTCCAATTGACTCTTCAATGCGGCAATCGCTGCATCATGTTCAGAGCGACTCTGTTCACATGTTTGTAACTGACTTTTGCATGCTTGATAATCTCGGCTAACTTGCCTGTTTGTTTCGGTCAGTGCAAGCACTCGGTTTCTGGCTTCTGTTAAAGCATGCTTATCGTCCTGTTTCTTGAGAGTTTCTATCTCATTGCGAAGTTGTTCAATTTCATCTTGTTTGGAAAGTAGTTGATTCGATAAATCTTCAATTTTTTTTGCTTGTACCTTTTCCGCTTCAACTCGAGCTGTTATTGGGGAGGCATTTCCAGCGGCATTAGATGCTGCGGCAACCTGTTCCTCTAGCGGCTTTGCAGCTAGGTCGGCTTGACGGGTCTCTGTCGTCTGTTTAAGATCAAAATATGAGTCCTTGTACTTCTTGGCGATTCTTCGGATTTGCACTTCTTTGTTTTTGATGTCGGTTAGTTGAGAATCTTTGGAAGTTAAATCGTTCTGGATTGATTTTATTTCGTCTTCCTTCTTCAATATTTGGCTCTTTATTTCAATTATCTCTTGTGTTAATCGAGCGTTCGTTTGCTTCGAAGCGCTGAGATCGTCTTGAGCTTTTTTTCTTTCATCCATTACCGAAGTAAGTTGCTTGAAATTAGCAGCTAATTCCTGTTCGACTTTAATTTTGTCGTTTTTCATCGCAACTAACTCGTCAATGGTGTGTCGAAGTTTTTCTTTTTCAGTTGTTAACATTTGCGCCAAGTTTTCTCTTTCATTTTGTAATCTCTTGAAGTCTTCTGGGTTCTTGTTGTTTCGTTCGACTAAATCTGACGACCGTTTACGCCACTGATCGACATTTTTACGGAGCATTTGTATGGTTTGCTCCTGCTCTTCATACTTGGCTAAGAGTTCTCTATTCTTTTCTTGCAATGGGAACAATTCATCTTCCACTTTCAGTATCCTGTCAGTCAGATCTTTAGCTTTGCTAACAAGAGCTTCCTTTTCTTCTCGTAAATGGACGTTGTTATCCATAACAGCGTTTAGCGTTTCCACTTTACGCATCAATTCATCGTACTTGTTAGCTGACAAATCGTTGGAAATGTTAGCTGCCGGTACGACGTTAAGCTGAAGCGATTGTTCACTTAGTCGCTTCTTAAGGGATTCGATATCGTTCAAGAGTCGAATATTTTCATTTTTCAAGATTTCCACTTTAGTTATCGAACAATCCTTTTCTTTTCGCAAGAACTTGATGACCTTCAAGAGTTTTTCAGATGAAATTTCTTTAGCCTCGTCATGTGTTAACGATCGATTAAGGAACGAAGAATTGATGGATTCATTCATCGAATCAATCGATGCTGCTGCCTTATTACACTGTGCTTGCAGCTGGTCGTGCATAGCCGTATTTTGTTGCTCCAAATATTCCATTTTTTGCTCCAGTTCTGCCTTGTCATCAATTAACTTACTATTCACCTTTTCCCATTCCGCTTGATTTTCTTTGAGCATTTTAATCGCTCTGTCTCTGTCTTCAATGATTTGATCGGTCTGTTTTTGGCACTTGTCCAATTCACTCTTGCACGTAGTCAATGCTTGAACATCCATTGAATGATTTCGCATTTCGTTTGAATACTTTTCTCCAATGCATCGCAAATCAATTTTCAATTGGTTGCACTCTGACCACAAATCGCGAAGTTCTCGCTCTCTTTCGCTGAGCTTTTGAAGCGCCTCCTTCAAATCAGTCTGAGCTTTATTTTCAGCAACTGCATCCACTGGACTCGAATCCGTATCCATCGCTTGCAGTCGAATCTCGGTTTGAAGATCGTCAACTTTTGCAACGAGCTCCGCCTCTCTTTGTTTGGCTGCTTCCAAATCAGCAGTCATTTTAACTCTCCATACATCAAATGTTTCTGTTTGCTTCAAAGCTTCATTTTCATAGTCTGTTGCTACTTTACGTAATTTTGCCTCGCGTTCTGCAGCCACCTTGATTTCGCCACTCAATTTTTCAATCTCGATGCTTGCATTGATCAACTTTGTCTCCAATTCGTTCATCTTGGAATGGTCACAAGTCTCAGTGTTATTGACCACCACTGTCGACGATTCTTGTAATACCTTGATATGTTCATTTTTCGTTTGAAGTTGCTCCTTAAGGGTTTTCAACTGGGATCTCAACGCTTCCAATTCCATCAATTGTTCGCTCATATTCTTCTCAGAAACATCTGTTTCACTTTTTTTAGCGGCGATTTGTACGCGATAGTAATCTTGCTCCTCTTGTAATCGCCGACGAAGTGCTGAACATTCACGAATTGCATCGTCGAGTCGCTTTTCCGTTTTGATACGACCCTCCGTTTCCAATCGTTCGAAAAATACTTTCTGCATTTCCATATGATTCTTCAAGTCGATGTTTGTTATTCGCTCACGATTGATTGATGATTCCGCTTCGAGATTTCGATTAACAATTGACAGTCGATTGTTTTCGCGTTGGAGTTGGTCACATCGAGCTTCTAATGTTGACACTTTTTTCGCCATATTCATTGCTTCATCTTTCATGAATCGCTCTATAAAATGAAAAAAATCGATAAGTTGCTACGATTGCACCGGATGTAACTCTACATTTGAATGACTGACACATTCTAATTTGTTGCTTCAATAGCCAAAGAAATTCATTTTCTAAACACAACCAAAGACCCGTACGTATCAGAATATATGTGACAAACAGAATAGATGTGGCAAAAAAACAAATCTTGCAAAAAGACTCGAACGTATCTTAATATAGTAATAAGCAAACAATCCAAAGTTTTATGTTCTTTTATAACTATAAAAATTTCAAAGATCCATTGAAATTATCCAAGGTAATGTCAAAGGCCCTACCGAAGAACATTTCAGACTACTCAAATCAAGAAATGGTTATATCCAAGGATTGGGCAATTTTCCTCTAAAGCCCTGAAACACGTGTTCTCTAAAAATTTGTTCTATACAATTTTGCCTTTGGAAGCAACTTTCTACCTCTTACAGTTCTAGAGATATGGGTCATCCCTCCCAATTCTAGAAGTGGTCATATCCCAGGATTGTGACATTTTTACACAAAATCCTGAGACACGTGTTCTCCAAAATTTTATTTTCTACAACTTTGCCTTTGGAAGCAACTTTCTACCTCTTATAGTTCTAGAGATATGGATTATCCCTCTCAATTCTAGAAGTGGCCATATCCCAAAATCGAGGCATTTTTACCCAAAATCCTTGATCACGTATACCCTAAAATTTCATTCTCTACAACTTTGCCTTTGACAGTGAATCTCCATATTGCATAGTTAAGGAAATAAACACGAAAAACTGTTTGTATAGGTCCAAGAAAATCAATTTCGACGATTACATTGGTCTCGGTGCCCCGACCCCTGACCCGATTCCCACAAACATTTTTTCTCAATTTTCTGACATCAAATCCTTTCATTTGACACCAACATGAGCAATTTCCGTGCTATACTTGCTGAGATATTTGCGAAAAAGTTTCATCGACCCTCGAAAAACCATGTTTTTGGTCACTTCCTCGACCATATCTCCGGAACCACTTGATTGATTTTGCTCATCTTCGAACTTGAATCATGGGAGGCATGTATCTTTCAGGGAAAAAAAAGTTTAGGGTGATCGGTTGATCCGTTTGAAAAAAAAAGGCGAGACGGACGGACGGACGGACATTTTTTTTAATGTCGCCGTTCCGAAAATGATTGTCCCACTGTTTCCTCCGATTAAAGTTCACCATGTTCCTAAGAACCCTCATATCAGAAACCTCCAGGTCATGCACGAGATATCCGAGGTCCCCCAACTCTTACTACAATACGTAATCGTCGGCCTGAAAATTGACCTGTGAATCTACTACTTAACTCACTTTTGTTGAACACATGCGACCTCAATTGACTGGCCACCGAGTTTCCCATTTTCGTCCTATCCTCAAATTCCCTAATTAACTTGCCATCCCCTGACAAAATGGTTCCTAAATACTGGAATTCGGAAACCTGTTCCAGCTCCTCCTCATTTAGACTGCAAACTATCTCCTTTCGAGATTTGCCGACATGCATAACCTTCGTTTTCCCGTACTCTCCCATGCGGCATTCAGGTAGTCAACCCCACCCTGTAAATCCTCAGTATTATCCGCCAACAGAATCAAGTCATCCGCATAGGCCTGGATTTTCATTATTACCTCACCGACCGCCACATTTGCCTGCAATTGGCCTGCTTTGTCCATGAAAATTATGAACTTAAGCGGGGAGAGACAACAACCCACGACGAACGCCCTCATTAACGTCAAAGGACTTGCTAATTTTTACCGCGGCGCTGCTCTTTGAGTAAATACTCTTAATGCCACGCAGTAAATCCCCAATGATACCGTACTCGCTAAGAACCCCGAATAGCTACTGCCATGGTACTCGGTCGAATGAATTCTCCAAGTTAATGAAGCATAGGTATAAGAAGTCCATGTTCTCTTCGTAAAGCTTCTCGATAGCTTGTCTGAGGCAGAAAATCTGATCCTGACACCCTCTTAGTGGCCTGAAACCACCCTAAATCTCATCCAGTACATCTTCCACTATGTTCCTATCCCGGTCACAAGACACTCGCGTACATCTTCCTACGACGCTCAAGAGCGAAATCCTTCCAACCTTATGGCTGTCCTTCTAATTATTGTCACTAAAGCGAAAAAATTGACCGTTCGTTGAAAAGCCACAAATAGAGTGAGAATGGGCATCGAGAGTTTGAGCAAAAATTGTAGAAAGAGTTCAAAAATATCGAGATGTGGGAGGGGGCTCTTCAAAAATCAAACATTCTGGTTTTTAGCATTAACTGGCATATTTTTAAATTTTGTATTTTGTGGAGTTAGGCCGACACGCCGACGATAACTTTTATCGGGAGTGAAGGACAGAGTGATGAACAATAACTAGGGCACATCTTTGGGCTACAGACTAAGAACAATTTAGGGGCTGTCCCTAAATTACGTAACACAATTTTAAACCTCCCCCCTTCAGCGTAACGCAAACATAGCGCAATACCAATGCATTCAGTATAGGAAAACCACCTTGCGTAACAGAGACTCATACCCCCCTAGATCGTTACGTTGAGCGTGAGTGTTTCTTCTAGCGAGAGTAGGACTCAACGGACAAAGGAAGGTCCATAGACTCATTCCGAATGTAACGACATGGGTACAGAGAAAGTACCGTTAGGTTAACTTCCAACTGACACAGTTCCTGTCGGGTCACAGGTGCTTCAGAAAATACCTCCTCAGGTGTGGATTCGCAGAGTCATCTTTCTGCCCGACATGTGACAAAGAAGAAACTGCGGATCACGTAATTTTGCCTGCTCCCGTTTCGAACAGGAGCGATGTGAGCTGATGGCTGTGAGCAGGTTAGACGTAAATGCCGACAACACAATTTCGGAGATGTGTCGCGATGAGGAGGTGTGGAAAGCTGTGGATAACTTAATCGCGAAAATCATGAAGAAGCTGCAAAGTGCGTGGAGAGATGACCAGCGAAGAGAGGCAGTGGCCGGAGAGTGAGAGTGTAGGTTCGTAAGCGTGAGTAATGCTGTGAGGCGGTTCCGGGGAGACGAGAGCATGGAGAGTAAGAAAGGAGGTTTTAGTTAGTAGGTCATCGAAAGATGGAATCCAACATTACCCAGGTCTAGAAGGACCGAGTGCTTATGAAGGTTTCCTCACCCTTGATAAAAAAAGAAACGTGTGCAGACAGCCTCACGTGTTGAATGTGAACCTGATAACATCGGCATTAAAGTGTAGCTGCGGACGAAAATATCAGCTCGGACGAAATGGCAAGCATGGCAATTGGCAAGACATGAGAATTTGTGTATAGACATCCTTCAAATCGTAAGTACGGTGCAAGACGTCAAAAAAATTTTAAGGAGTATTTGTTCAGTGTTCAGACGATCTTAAGTTAAAGGTAAAATCAACAAAATTCTTCTTACTAACTTACCAGATGTTTCGTGCTTTGCAATAGTATTCTCAAGCATATTGCTGCGATTTTCCAGCGTTTGGATTTTAGTCTTATAAAGCGTCACATTTACTTGTTGAGTTTTGACTTGTTCATTCATGAAATTTGTTTGAGTCGTTAGTTTGCAATTAGCTGTTGTGAGCTCTCGTAATTCATTTCGCATATCCAGATTTTGTTCATTGAGACTCTTTATGGTGTTCTTGCTTTCCGTTCGATATTCGTTAAATTCGTCTCTCAGCTCCTTCAACTGTTGGCTCTTATCCTCTAGCATTTGCTCAATGTTTGCAATCTTTTTCTCTTTGATTTCCTTTGATACACTCAATGAACCGTTAAAAACACCAGTTTCACTGGTGTCCATATCTTCCATGGAGTCACCGAGTTTTCTCCTTTTGTTGCTCGAATCTTTCATCAAATCGCAAGCCATTTGCTTGTAACGTTCTTTTTCCTTCAAGCAATTTTCAAGCTGTTCTTCATTATCGCGTCTTGACTGTTCGGCAATCAGTAAACGCCTCTCGTATTCTTTGCATTTCGATTGGAACGTCTCGTTGTCGATGCTGTTCTGGATCTCTTCCATTTCTTCCAACTTAGTGCTCAAATCACGTACGACCAACAACAATTTTTCATTTTGCTCTTGCAATTCGACAATGTTGTTGAACACAACCAATCTACTGGAGATAACTTCGTTCGCCGGCATGTCGGATGTGATACTCTGATCATGATCGGATGATGTTCCACCTCTGGAGTACTCGATTTCGTTCAATAAATGGCAAACTTGTCGTCTTAGATCCGCTCGGGTGGTTTTCAAATCTGTGTTCTCCTTTTCCAAATGGCGAAGTTTTCCCATCTCTTCGCGAACCAAAACACGTTCGGAAATAAGGTCTTCGATTTTACTTTGTAGTTCTTCGTTGAGTAAGGTAGCCTTCTTGAATTCTACGTCTAGTCTTTCCCTTTCTGTTGCCTTTTCTTGTACATCTTGAAATACAGTTTCAAAATGCAATTTGAGATTTTGGATTTCTTGATCCTTTATCTTAACTTGTTCCAACAATTCGAAATATTTGGCGCAAATTTCCGTAAATGTTAGGCCAGTTTTCAAACGGCGATTCATTGCATTAGCCGATGGCATGTAGTTTTCGACAATACGCTCCGCATGTTCTGCGTCCGCCTTTTCTAACATTTCGTTTGCCACTTTCAATTCTTGTTTCATCTGCGTGATTTGTTGATCCTTTTCATGTACGACTTTCTGATGTTCATCATCACACTGCTTCAATTTCGTTTCAAATATTCCACACTCATCCGTTGTTTGATTTACTATTCTTTGTAGTTCCTTTAGCGCCGCGTTCAATTCGTTTACTTGGGTCTGATGTTCGTCACTTTCGTCCTTCCGGAATTCGGCCAACTTAGTCATCGCGTCCAACTCCTTCCTGTAATGTTCCATTAATTGGCCAGACGAAGTCATCTGATCTTTTAATTTCGTACTGATCTCATCACACAATGCATTCACAGTCTGATTGGTCTCAGTCAATTCCTGAATTGTTAGAGTGGCATTACGTAATTCTTCAGTCTTCTGTTTTAAATCAATTTCGAACTGGATGGTTGTGGATGTAATTTCTTTACGTAGAGCTGCCAATTCGGTCAAATTTCGATTTAAATTGTCTCTCAGATTGGCTATTTCACTATTCTTTAGTTCATTTTCCATTTCCATAAGTTTCTCCTTATGCTTGAGCATTTGCTCTTTACCTTCAATTTCGTCCAGACGGGCAAGTGCTTCATACTTCGCTCCAACAGCAGCCTGAAGTTGTTCCTCTAAGTGTCGATTGTTTTCGTTCAAACGCTCGATGTTATCTTCCTTGCGGTCCAACAATTTCTGCAGTTGGTCTCGTTCATCCACCAAATCAGTTCGTTCTTTGCGATTAGCGCTTAGTTCCGCTTCTCGTTGAACCATTTGGCTGGAGAGTCGAGAGATTTCCACATCGCTTGCATCGACTTTTTTCTGTAAGTCGGTTACTGTGACTTTGAGAGTTTGATTTTCTGCCTCAATCAAACTATTTTTTGACGTTAACTCTTCATTTTCGGAACGAAGCGTTTCTGCAAAATAAAAAATTGTTAAAAATAATTTTGGAATTTAAGGGAAAAACTAGGATTTCGGGAAGCAAAAAACAGGCAAAGGATCGTACGTATGAGATTAGATATTGGAGACTGCTTATGTATCGGAAGATTGTCACGATATGCCGAAATGTTGATCTCTTCTAATTATCTCCATAACGCAACTGTTCTAGATGGAGCTTTCATTTTACTTTTCAAAATAATGTTCTAGATGTGTGTTAATGTCTGAGCGTCATGTCAATGACAAAAATAATTCAAAACACAACCAAAGACCCGTACGTATCAGAATAGATGTGACAAACAGAATAGATGTGGCAAAGTGACTCGAACGTACCTAAATATACAAATAAGCAAACAATCCAACGTTTTCTGTTCTATTATAACTGTAAGAATTTCA
>CM055403.1:25100693-25122948 GCA_029228625.1 Pseudolycoriella hygida | reverse complement strand
TGTAGGGAAAACTAAGGTTATGCATATAGGCAAATCTCGGAAGGAGATAGCTTGCAATTTAAATGGGGAGGAGCTGGAGCAGGTTTCTGAATTCAAGTACTTAGAACCATTTTTTCAGAGGATGGCAAGTTGGTTAGGGAATTTGAGGAAAGGAGGAAAATGGGAAACGCGGTGGCCAGTCAGTTGAGGTCGCACGTGTTCAACAAGAAGGAATTAAGTAGCGAAACGAAGTTAGCTATTCACAGGTCAATATTCCGGCCGACGATTCTGTGTGGTAGTGAGAGTTGGGTGGATTGCGGATATCTAGTGCATGACCTGGAGGTTTCTGATATGAGGGTTCTTAGGAATATAGCGAAAGTTAATAGGAGGGAGCAGTGGGATAATCATATCAGGAACGACGGCATTAGGGAAAACTTAGGGATTGCGTCAGTGGAAGAGGAAGCAAGGGCCAGTCGTCTACGTTGGTTTGGGCACGTTCAAAGGATGGGTAATAACAGGTTACCGAAAAGGATCTTGGGTGCACAGGTCCCGGGTGTTAGGCCAAGGGGTAGACCAAGGAGAAGGTTTATAGATTCAATTAAATCAGATTTTGAAGTTAGGGGACTTTCTCTGGGCGAACAAACCATCTCCTTGGCAGGCGATAGAAGGGCATGGAGGACGATAGTTCACCATTCTGGGGTTGTGACATAAAGACCTCACACCGGAGGGTAATAATGGTCTATAAAGTTTGATGATGATGATGATGATGATGCGGGGAAAGACAACAACCCTGACGAACGCCATCTTTAACCTCGAAAGACTCGCTAATTTCGCCATCTATTCTCACCGCGGCCCTGCTTTCTGAGTAAATACTCTTAATGGCACGCAGTAAACCCCCATTGATACCGTACTCGCTAAGAATCCCGAATAGCTTCTGCCTTGGTACCCGGTCGAATGCCTTCTCCAAGTCGATGAAGCATAAGTATAAGTCCCTGTTCTTTTCATAAAGCTTTTCGATAGTCTGTCTGAGGCAGAAAATCTGATCCTGACATCCCCTCAGAGGCCTGAAACCACCCTGAAACTCATCCAGTACACCTTCCACTATGTTCCTAACCCGGTCAACAAGTACACCCGTGTACACCTTACCTACCACGCTCAAGAGCGATATCCCCCTGTAGTTACTGCAAACCTTACGGTTGCCCTTCTTATAAATTGGAGCAATAACACCGAATCTCCAGTCAGCAGGTACTGTTGAAGACCTCATGGCCAAATTGAAAATCCTACAAAGCCATTGGATTCCACCTGATCCGCTATACTTAATAAATTCCGTCCTAATTTCATCCACCCCTGCGGATTTTCCTTCCCTTAATCTGCCGACCTTTCGGGACACCTCATCCAGTGTAATTTCCTCCTCCACCTCCGAGCTAGGACCTGCCGCCCTCCCATTTTCTTCTACCTGATTGACAGATGTAAATAAACCCTTAAAGTAATGCCGCCAAGTCTTCAAGACTTCACCCCTATCTGTAATTAACTCGCCGCCTTTATCTAAAATACTACTACATCCCTCTTTCACGCCACCGCGCCTAATGTCCTTAATCATCGACCAAAATTTCTTACCCCTGCCTTTCCAAATCCTCCCCAAACTTTTTCCCCTCCCGGTCCTTCGCTTCCCTGACTAGATCCTTAACCAGTTGCCTACAAGCCTTATAAGCCTCCCACTTCGCCACCGTCCTGTCCTGTAACCAAACCAAGTATAGTTTCCTTGTCTCCAATACAGCCCCCCTGATATCGGCGTTCCACCAACCCGTCTTTTTGTTTCGACCCCCGCTAGTGACACTGCCCAGACATTCCTCAGCCGCACCCAAGATAAATTCCTTAAAATTCGCCCACTCAGTCCCAATGTCCCCGCAGTCCGCTGGAAGCCCCTCAAACCCTTCGGCGAATTTTGCCATAAAACGAGACCTTACTGCCTCTTCCCTAAATTTGCCCACACGAAATTTGCGACTTACCACCTTCTTCCTTTTAGTCTGACAGAGTTTCCCAACCTACAGATGGGTACCCAAAAAGTAGTGGTCAGAACCGAAAGTGAAACCCCTGAAAACACGTGTGTCCCTGACTACCTGTCTCCTGTCCTGCTCTATAACCATGTAATCAATAATGGATTTGTGACCCAAACCCTCATTGACGTACGTATACCGATGGATCCATTTGTGCCTATAGAAAGAGTTGGTTATTGCTAACCCATTGAAATCACAAAAATCTAACAACCGTTTACCATTTGAATTCAGAGTTCCTTCCCCAAATCTACCCACTACCCTTTCATAACCTGAGTTGTTTTTAAAGTTTCCTATTCTTGCATTAAAATCCCCCATCAAAATCAGAGATTCATTTCCCTTTTTGCTAACCACGTCCCCCAACTGTTCGTAAGGTTGCTTTCTCTATGGAAGTTCTAGTTGTTCTTATTATAAAAGTGAGCTGCCGCTAAAAAGTCACTAGAAGTGTGAGCTGCCGCACAATTATTGGCAAGATTTAAAGGTACACGATTTTCAAAATACAAAGTTACGATCTACGCATATTTCAACTTTGAGCCGCCACGATGATTTTTGCATGAGGACCATTCCAACTCAAGCAGGGTAGAATGTGATGTTAAAAGAACACGCTGTGTTTGTATCTATTTATTATGAGCAGTCTACTAAGAGTGAATGAAATGAAAATAACGTTCCCCCTTAACATATCGATGAAATTGGCCGGGAACATGATTCAATTCAACGAAAGGAGTCAACACAAACATTTTTATAACAGCCAAATGTTCACACAATTTAGTTGTAACATTTTGTAACTCTGTGCAGATTGTTGTGTGAAGCAGCTCAGCATTAAAATTTAATAAAAACTAAATTCTGTGAACATTTGGCTGTTAAGAAAATGTTTGTGTCGACTATTTTCGTTGAATTGAATCATGTTCCTACAAAAATCGTCGTGGCGGCTCAAAGCTGCAATATATGTAGATCGTTGTAAGGAGCATGTGCGAAATTATGAACATGTAATTGTGTCTGGGGACTTTAATGAAGACCTCTCGAATCCGTCAGCTAGAATTGATGAGTTTATAAGCATTTTCCCGAAGCATGATTTGCACCTACTCTCTCAAATTCCTACACACTACTATACCAACGGCGCTTCATTCCTTGATTTGACATTTGTTCGTAATATCAACAAAGTCTTTAGATTCACTCAATTTAGTTCAGGAATGTCAGCGCATGACTCCCTCACTCTTTCGTACGAGATGTCCACTGGGTTCTTGCGGAAGCGTGACAGGTTTGTACGAAAAGTAGGAGCTATTAATACAACAGAGATGCTAGCCGATTCTTACAGAATGGATTGGAGTTCGATAATGAATCTGACAGACCCAGATATCATGCTCCGGGAGCTTAACGACAAACTGAAAGCCCTCCCAAATCAACATGCCCCACTGGTTGCAGTGAAAGAAAAGAATGCGGAACATCAACCATGGATAACGTACAATATTATTCGGGCAATTATTGAAAGGGATGTTGCATTCCGTCATTTGAGGTTAGTCAAAATTAATGAGGCGAGGGCCGGATATTGTAAGTTGAGGAACTTAGCAACTGATCTTATTCGAAAGACGAGGAGAAAGTATTTTTGCAAATTATTATAAAGTAACGGATACTGTTCATTCTGGAAGGTGGTTAAACGGATACGGTTGAAAGGAAAAGAGCGTAGCGAAAGTCCTCCGTTTACAGCTCAAGTCTTCAATGATTACCTGCACAGTTTTAGCAATAATGCTGAAAACCATTTCTGTCCGTACACGTACCATAAACAACAGATCAGTCTAGGTTGAGGAGAGTCCCAGAAGGAGTATCCTTTTGTTTTCGCAGTGCGACGCAGGATGAACTGTTGTAAGCAGTTTTGTTAATCAAGTCTAAAGCAACGGGCTTTGATGGCATTCTCATTGATTTCATTAAACTCACACTTCCTGTTACCCTTCCTGTCATCTCCCATGTATTCAATTATGCTCTAATGTCCTCGAAATATCCTGCTGGATTTAAAATATCAAAAGTTTTCCATGAGCATAAATCATCCCCGACATATGACCTCAAAGATCACAGAGGTATCCATGTGATGCCAGCATTGTCGAAAGCTTTAGAAAGGATCATGAAGTGACAAGTAACAGATTTCCTTATTGAGCACAGAATGATACACCCCCACCAATCAGGCTTTAGGCCAGGCTACAGTACTTCATCGGCGTTGCTTAAGATTACAAATGATATTATTAGGCCACTGAACGCGAAACCAGCGTGTCGTTTCTCCTACTGGTCGATTTTACAAAAGCATTTGATATGATCAACCATTCTCTGATTATTGATAAACTGCGCAACCTATTTCGCTTTGTGCAATGTGTAGAAATCGACGGTCATAGGTCAAACTTCTTTCTAATAAATATTGGTCTCCCCCAGGGTACAGTGTTGTCCCCCCTGCTTTTCTCAATGTTTATTAACGATCTGCCCGGTATCATTAAACACTGTAGCTGCCCCATGTTTGCTGACGACTTTCAGCTATATTCTAGCCGCCCGATTAGTCAAATGGATAAAGCGGTTAAGCTAATCAATAAAGACCTGGAGCGTATAGCGAGCTGGGCTACTAGAAATCGTCTCTTGATTAATGCAGGGAAGTCGAAAGCATTGGTGATCTCTAGGCCAGAAGTTTTATTTAACACAAAATTCGAAATAGCAAGCGAGATCATACCGGTTGTAGATAAACCGAAAGTACTGGGTGTATGGATAAATAAAACCTTAACTCTGAGCTCTTTGGACATCGAAAACTTCCCTCCCACGGATGGCAGGGATGAAAATAGTAAAATCATGCATTTTGCCACATTTTCTATATGCTGATGTGGTTTGGCCTGTTGTGAGCGCCTCCGCTCAGGAGGAGATAGAGGTTGCATTCAACGACTGTCTGAGATTTATTTTCTCAGTTAGAAGATATGAGAGTGTGAGCCGCCATAAGAAATCCATCCTAGGATGCACGTTGTCGTCGTATAAGAAGTTTAGGGAAGTTTCTGTATAGTCTGATCTAGACGTGTGCGCCGGTCTTTTGTCGGCGTAGTATTCAAAATTATGTATAGCCTTTGCGCTCCACTCTAGAAGATTACAATGTTCTACAAAAATGTGCAGGATACGTGTGTCTAGTCGGCGTGCTAAGACCATTTTATTCCAAAATTTCACTGTCAATAGATATTCGAGGTACGTCGATGTTCTTTTGGTATTCGGCGGAAAATGAGCTGAAATGTCGGCGTACCTCGAATATCTATTGACAGTGACATTTTGGAATAAAATGGTCTTAGCACGCCGACTAGATACACGTATCTTGCACATTTTTGTAGAACATTGTAAACTTCTAGAGTGGAGTCCAAAGGCTATAGATAACCTCGTTTACTACGCCGACAAAAGACCGGCGCACACGTCTAGTCTGATCTCGTCAAAAACACCAGAATATTTGTTTGAAATGCTAACTCCGGCTAGTTCGATACGTACGCTAAACTTCATTGTGCCGGTCACGCATACAGAAATTTTCAGCGATTCTTTCTTCGCTCACGCTATCTCTACGTGGAACTCACTTCCAGTTTCCGAAAAAAGAAGTCCTCCATCACAACATTTTCCGCAGCTTGCTTTGAATATTTTTCAGGTTTGTAGGGCAGGATGTGCCCAATCATGTTTTAATGGCCGATTTATCCATTAAAGATCGGTTATCCTACGATGATTTTAAGAGTGAATTGTTTATTGTTTATTTGGTTCTTTTACTATTGAGCAGCAATCTTTTAATTTTTCAATTTAAACTTATATTTTTGTTCTCAAACTTTCTTTTCTAAAAATCTACATTGTACACATAGATATAAGGATTAATCCTTTTGTGCAATTATGAATAAAGGATACGTATACATACAATACTTCTGACCAAGATAAAATTCTACAAAACTTTGTATTTTGAAAATCGTCTACCTTTAAATGCTGCCAATAATTGTGCGGCCACTCACACTTCTAGCGACTTAAGAACCACATTTACTACACTGCCATAAAGAAAGCAACCTTGTAGCTCTTACCATCCAAGAGTTATAAGAGATTCGTCATTTTGTCATGAGAGCGATATACATATCCACACCCGTAATTTAGACTACAAGGTCTTGGTGTCCTATTTGATAGATTATTCTAAATATTACCTTTTTCCAAACTTTAAATTTTACTTCTGATTTTCAGAAATATAATACGTACGCACTCCTATGTGCGTAGTAGAATGACAGATGGCTGCTTTAGGAAACGATGGACCCAATTTTGTATACGAGTCTTTCGTAATTTTCTCCCATAGAGCCCAGTTGTCATTCATGTGCGAATTCTACCCACAGCATGCGTGCCACCATTTCTCTGCTAATTTTCATTTGCTACTATTTTCTTTATTTTTCTTACGAAACAATCATAAAAATTAAAAGCTCTTCTCTAGGATAAAGTTTTCGGTATTAATACCGGTATTTTGTAATGAAAACCGGTATTCGGTATTGGGAGTTCTTGGTAATGGCACCAGTATTGATACCGGTATTGCATGCCCCAGAAAGAAAGTTTTGTCCATTATATGGATCCTATTGCCCGAAGGACTCAAGCGATTTCCACAAAAAACTTGTTCCAGCGTTGCGAGATCAAATTTTTTCAGTTGACGCCAAAATGAAAAACTTCCGAACTCTAACTGCCGAGATTTTTGCGAAAAAGTTTCACCGACCTTCGAAAATCTATGTTTTTGGACACTTCGTCGACCATATCTCTCAAACTACTTGACCGATTTTGATCTTCTTTAAACTTGAATAATGGGATGCATGGAAGTGAAAACGGAAGGACGGACGACCGGTTATCACGTCTATCTATTCCACGTTACAATAAAATATTTTGTAGGTGGACTAACCCCCCAGAATCTTGTCTTCATCCAGGTGACAATTTATGACATTATTCGCTTTGTCGCTGGAAAGTCGGAAAATTTTTCGCTCTTGCATACTTAAGGAAAGTTTTGTTTATTTTGAAAATTATCAAAAGAGGGTTATTCGTGATGACTAAAGTGCAAAAATTGATACCCGTTACCCGTTGTGTCGTCGCAATTGGATACGAACCCATCGTTGAAGGGATGACAGTTGGATGCGATTCGATAACGATGACTGTAGGAAGCATTCACGACTTATTATGTGGAAAGCAGTTGACGCGCTTTGGAATTTAATCGCTACATCTAGATTGTGAGGCTAGTAAAGGATCGTCAGAGTGAAAATGACTGAATGAATTACTCGTTTCATGAAACCGTATTATGGTACGTATGTTTTGTATGAATGAGTGACACGGAGACAGGTCATTGCTGATGTTCGATGATTACTTTGATTTAATTCATCAACAACAACTGACGTTACCTCCATATAGATTAATAATAAGAAATTTTGGTCTGTTGAATTACTTTCATAATGTTGAGTATTACTTTCATAATGAGTAAAGCAATTTGGTTTGTATGAATACAGTATTGGTCAGTTGACCAGTGCAGGTAATTTATGAGAACGGTTTGCTTGTGGAATTGTGTAGCTCTCATATCCCCCTCGTTGTTTTGTCACTATGAGCACACGCTCTGGCAGTGGGTTCATCTCCCTCATTGCCGACCTGATGTGTTCAAGTCAGGTCGGACCCAACTTTGACCTGAACCTGCTCTTGCACATTGGGTCCGATCTGAAAGGAACGTGAAACCAAAAATTCTTAGTCAGGCCCATGAGTACTCGTTTCTGGGGCTTGTGAGTCTCGGTGAGTCCTGATGCGTCTTAATGCTGTCTTAATACTGCAATGAGACGCATTGGGGCTCGTGGAGATCGGAAGTGAGTGCCCCTGGAATCAGGTGGATGTCCAAGTGGGTCTGATGTTCTCTGAGTAATGAAGTCGACGAACTTTGAGGCAGGTCAACCCAAAACGACCCATTCCGATTCTTAGTTGCAAATCACTGTTATACGCGTACGTGAAGTCAAACCAAGTGTCGCAGATTACGATTATTCGCAAGCTATACATAAATCGCGCTGGACTATGCACGGATAATATGTAGCTGCCTATGATGCCTGGACGCGGTGAATCGATTCCGGCGATATAAGTCAAAAGTTAAGAAAATGTCGCAGAACATTGAAGAGCCTAAACCAAAATTTCAAAGTTGAACAGAAATCGCGTGGGAAACATTCGTTATTGGTCACATCGTCAAATCACATAATCACGATAAATTGTAAGTATGCACAACAAGCAGCATGCAAGCTGTGCGCACGTAATTGCAATACTGACAAATTTGACAAACTAGTAGCTAGTCCGATCACTTTGTCAAGCGACGGTGATTGTTGTTAGTATATAAGTTCACTTCATGACGAGCGGCGGCCCAGCGCGGTTCTACTATTCAAACATCACTCCCATGTGATGTATGGTAAGTTGAACTAGGGAGCATATACGAGTCATTCCACAGCTGTGCTCATGGAACGCCTAAGGGTTCACCAAGTGGATAGTCTACTGGTGTGTACACATTCGAGCTGTCTGGGGATGTCCACAGGGACCAGTTCGTTTGTTGCAGGGTCAAGGTCAAGGTCATTATTCGCTTTGTCGCTGGCAGATAAACAAACTGAATAATTTTTTAGAAACAAAAAACTAACAAACTCAACACGAAAAATGCACTTTTCTCAAAAATTTCACACTGAAAGATTTTAAATTTACACTTAATTCCATCGCGGAAACCTTAGATTTTCTGCAAAAAAAATCGCTATTCCCCTACTTTGAAGAGCTAAAGTAGAAGTGAATTCCGTAGGTATAACTTCTGACGATAAGCCGTTGTCAACCTTTCATTGTAGCTTGTGATGTTACTACACACTAGAAACTTGCCCTAAACTTTATAAATATTCACTGAAAGTTGGTTCTACTCGTTCTACTAATTTATACATGGTGAGGGAAGTGAAGGTGAGAACATATATATCAACTGGTCACTCAAAACTGTAAATTTGCTCAAAATGATTTGCTTAAAATCCCAATTTATTATTAATGTGCATACGCGTCAAAAAATCTATAGGAAAGACGGAGAAAACAAGAATCGAAAGTGTTTGTGATGCGATTTCGTTTCGAAAAACAAAGGAAAATTGATCGATCGTAAACACCGTGAAGGGAACACTTCCTATAAAGATCTTCATGCTGTCTACGCCAATTTTATCGTGTCTTTAAATTTCTGCTATATTTTGTAGATATCGTTTTTTAATTTTCAGCTTGTTAGGATTCGACAACATCGACAATTTACGTTGCATGACCGAACCGAGTTACAAATCGATTATTTCTTTTTCGGCAATAACGTTTGGATGAACTCTATTCATTTTTATATTGAAGTGAACAGGAAAAGAAATTCTAATTATGTACGACTATTAAACGAAGTAACAATTCGTTTGTGACATAGCAAACAATGTATTTGAGAAGGGATTGAGGTTATGTTCTAATGAAAAAGTATTCGTTTTTTTGCGAAAAAGTAGGCAAAATCTTCGTATTGATTTGTTCGGACTCACCATAATTCTGCTGAACAGTATCATACAGCACCTTCGTATTCATGAAGTCTTCATTGCGAGACTCATAATATTTTTCCAACTTTTTCGCAATGTCCTCCGGTATTTTATCAATTTCATCGTTTTGGAGTGCATCACCGATAACTTCATATTTTTGCGCATCCATAGCGATACGCTCACTTTGCAACTTTCACACACAAGACTCTTTCCACAACAATTATTATTATTTTTGCTCAAAGTAAAATAATTTTCTCATATAAATTACTGCGTCTGGCTGTCCGTAGTTTGCCTCCGTTTGCCTCCATACAATAAAAGTTGGAAATAATGAAGTTAGCAACATTTTTGTGGTCCCAGCTGATAAAAATATCGTCGGAAGTTCAATGAAGTGAGCAGGGTGTGGCGCTCAAAAGAAGCGTCTGCTGACATAAAGATTTAAACGAATTCACAATGAAGTTTATTTTCAGCTTTTTGACACCACACATCGAAGTTTGTTTGTTTGTTTGCAACGGTAAAGTACAACAAAAGAAATGAAAATGAGGGAAAATTAAGAGTGCGTAACAGCAATTAATTCTTCGTTTAGTTAATCGTTAGTGAGAGCTGTCAACGTTCACTGAGAAGGTCAAATTTCTATTCATGTCGTCGATAATGGAGCGCTTACAGCTTTAGTACATTAACTTTCACTGGTGAAAATTTTGACTCTTTTTTTCATAAAAAATCTGTCAAAATCATCACCAGTGAATCTTATCGAACTAAAGCTGTAGAGTTGTGAGGGCTGTAATGATGGTTGACATTTTAGTTCTTAATCAAAGTTATTGATGATTGCTAATTTGTTCCAGTGATCAATATTTATGTTGTAAATAGACACTCTTACTCCGCTCGACATTTAAATTTTAATTAAAATTTGAATACTTTGACACAAGATGGCACTATGAAAATCCATTGTTTGTGTACTGATTTTACGCATATACCGTACGTAGCTACGCATATATCGTACGAAATTCGATTGTAACGCAGTGAAAAATTCAAAATTGAACCGAGCGTCTATTAGTAAAAAACGGTCTGTTTTAGGAAAAATTGTTGAAAAACACAAACACAAATACCAAAAGAATATTTTTAATAATTTCGTGTCAAAATTTCAAAAACGAAAGCAGATTGCTGAACGATATGGTGAAAGTTGTCATCAATCTTGAGCGCGTACAGCTTTAGTTCAATAAGAATCACTGGTGGCGACTTTGACAGAGGTGTCAAAATTTTTACTAGTGAAACTTAACGAACTAAAGCTGTACGCGCTCCTGACGATTCACCAGTGAAACTTATCGGACAATTGCTGTAGGCGTAGTGCGTATTCTACGTAGGTAGAACTGTCAAAATGTTCACCACTGAACTTCACTAGGACCGCGTACAGCTTTAGTTCGATAAGATTCAGTATTGACGATTTAGACAGTTAATAAATGAAAGAAGTGTCCAAATTTTCACCAGTGAAACTTAACGAACCCAAGCTGTACGCGCTCTAATGTCATATGACTTACGTCCAATTGTCATTTTTCCATCGATAAATAGTTCAGATTACAATGGATTGTGTCATTAGTTTTATGTTTGTCCGTATTCAGCTATGAAAGTACGGATGACGCCACTTGAGAAAAGGGAGTAGTTCTATGTTGAGACGTTAATTCAGCTATAAAAAAAACATAGATATCACAACTTGAGGTTCGGTGAAAGACACGGACATGACACGGTCTATGTACAATGGAGAATATGAATTTTACGAATTTTGAATGATTGCTTTTTACGAAGTTGTCGATTCGACTTTATTGCGGATATTGCGTTTGTTTTGGGATACGTCATGTATTTAAAATCCAATAAACAACTTATGGGAGTGAAAAGGACAGACGTATGCAAATAATGTTGGAATGAAACTTTTTTAGTTCGTCGCTCCAATAGAGTGTGTGGAATTCTATTCAGCTACCAAAAAATGGATGACGCCACCGACAGGGATACTTTATATATATATATTGATCCGCATAGGGTGAGGATTCAGTCTTGTGTCGAATCCTATTCAGCTACGAAAAAAATGGATGGCGCCACCGACTGGCGGCTGGTATTGTCTAATGAAAAGTGATGCAAACCACGCTCTATCGCATCTACCAAAACTGTTTGATGGAATTGAAAGGATATCCCTTATAGCTATCTTTCGGGAGACATTTTGATTTTCCCAGCCGAAATTTATGGATTTCCAAGCCATGATTGTGTCATCAATTTTATGTTTGTCCTTATTCAGCTATGAAAGTACGGATGACGCCACTTGAGAAAAGGGAGTAGTTCTATGTTGAGACTTTAATCCAGCTATCAAAAGAAAGTATAGATGTCACCACTTGAGGTTCGGTGACAAGACAAAGACATGGCACGGTCTATTAGCAACTCGCTGTAAAATTACATAGTACGAAAAATAGTAGGCCCGTGCGTTCTCTATCTAGCAGCATTCTGCGCATACCCTAGAAAAGAATACGGTCTTTTTGAATTCAGTTTCCAGCAGAAAAGAAATCCTCTCAACTGTGTCTTACCGCAACGTATTCTTTAAAAACCTACAACATAGCCCCCTTCACTCAAAAATTATGTTCTGATGTACTCTATTGTAAATTATTCAACTAAAAACCTTCAAAAAAAAACTCGGGTTTTTTCTGGACGGTGCTATTTTGTAGAGTTGTTTCGACCCGAGTTTTTCTGTCAGTAGTTTCTTTTTTACGTAGAGCTAGCAGAGTCGCATACTTTGACTGCGAAACAGACTTACGCTTTATAAGGTTGTAGGCCACATGATTTGCTGTCATGCTTTGTCGCACAAATGTCAAATTTAAAACTGAGACAGCAAATTTATGTGGCTTATAGCTTAAAAGTCTCCCTTCAAGTATAACATCGGCGCGTGTCAAACTTCATGATGAAGGCCTTAGCGTATAAATTTTCAGCCGAAATTTGACATATTACACCTTTTCTAATTACAATGGCACCCTCGTTTTGTGCTTTAAAATTTTCTGCTACTGTTCCCCATAAAGTCGCGATGATCATACCTTTTTTTCTATCAGATAGATCTCGCATTGGTACACTATTTGAATTTAATTTTAAAACATAATCTTTTACCAAAATTTCACCAAGGTGCTGTGAGCGCTGTGAGGTATACCAAGGTGCTGTTCATTCAACAAATTTCGAGAAATACGTATTTTTCCGAAGTACATGGTGCACACGGGTGTCAAAAAACAGAAAAACAATCTGTTGCTGGAGCCATAAGGGCACATTCACAAATGACGTCACGCTTGCTATAAAAAAATAGTATCCATAAAAAGGTCATAACTCCTGCAGTACAGAAAATTTTGTTTATAGGTCTCTGGTGCCTCCCTCCCCCCCCCAAAGAGGGGGTGTGTTTGGGGGGTAGCCGGAGTACTATAAACAAAGTGTCTGACCAGTTTGGAGTTATGAACTTTGTGGATTTTATAGCAAGCGTGACGCCATTTATGAACAGCCCCTAAGCTTTCAAACGAGCCCAAACTCACATTATTCGGCTGGATAATGAAACAAATTCATTTTGGAACATCATCTGAAAAAATACCAACGAAAAGTGAAATTATATCGCACAGAGAATTTCGAGGTTGATCACTTCAACCAATCAAAGGGCTGTCTTATCCAGCCGAATCCAGGAACAGATTGTAATCAATTTCTTGACACAATGATTCGGTTAGCACAGTTTCTGATAGCAAAATGTTTCAGGGGGTAATAAAACATCAATACTTTCGACATGTTTTCGGCTGACTAATACCGAGCAAATGTGTAAACGAATAGGAAACATTCATGGACCCATAGCCTTTCATGTCTGAGATCCTCCTTCACTTGGATGGCTGTTTTGTTGGAAAAAAGTCCAAAATTCAGAGCTAAAAAAAATATAATTAAAAAAACGATTTTTAATTTGATGCGGCAAAACATTCTGGGGTTTTGATTGGCCACTTTTGTAGTGGCTAGGCAACAGAAATTTTGTAAACTCTTACTTTCCCAGAACATTTTTGCGGCAGAGAGTTTTACACCCTACAAAGTCGAGCACACTTTGTGCTCTAGCTCCTCAACAACAATCAGTAACTACTCGATGTCTCACCCCAAATCTTACCACTATTATGGCCAATACTCATAACCAAATACAGAGCAACTGGTCACGTATTACTTTAGTTGTTGACAAAAAACTGTTTTTTTTGCAATTCACCGACCAAAACTCGCTTTTTCGTGCGTCATTTCGGTGCTGCACTAGTGCGATGACGGTTTTTTATACACTAGTGTGATAATAGTTATTTATGCAACTAGTTGAGAAATGGAGTTGTTTTTGTGACTAGATGTGAAGTTATCAAACGAGCGAAGCGAGTTGGATAACCACATCATGTGACAAAAACAACCAATTTCGCAACGTGTTTCATACAAGACTTTATGCAACAACTTGTGAAACGTGAACTTTTGAATGAACTTGAATGAACACCCAAATGGGTGATAAAAAGTTACTTTTTATAACTAGTGACAAAATGTAACTTTTTATAACTAGTGACAAAATGTAACTTTTTATCACTAGTGACAAAATGTAACATTTTATCACCCAAAAAAGTTACTTTTTATCACTAGTTAACTAGTTTTAAACTAGTTATAAAACGACCTCTCTAACGTCACCGAAACGATGCATGAAAAAGTTCACTTTTCACAACGGCGTTGCATAAAGGTTTTTTTACGCACTACTGGAATTGAATTTTCATAAAAGAAAATCTTGTTTTTGTCGGTGAATTGCAAAAAACTTTGTTTGATACACGTTACGTATGCTGGTAGTTTAACGCACACGATGTGTTGTTGAACTCGCTTTCGGCTCGTATCTCACATCTAGTGCGTTAAACTACCTTCATACTTGTATCAAAAATTACTATTTGACCTCTGTGCATACCATGTACTTCCAAGGCCTTTAAGTCCGACAATATCGATTTAAAAATAATCGGAAAAATACGTATTTCTCGACTTGAAGCCACAATTTTAGACATGTATCACTTGCCCTGATCCGAAATACGTGGTAAATCCATTGGTCAGAGTTTTGGCGATATCGCTCTTAGGTCAAAATGAATAAAAATTTTGTAATTCTGTGCAGGGATTTGCGGTGTCAAGTACGCAGAATACAAAGATTCTATTTATTTTGCCCTAAATGTACGTTTCTTAAACTTTCCAGAGTGTCACTCTCGATACCTGACAAGAGTTCGCAAACGCAACTGAAGAAAATTGCATTACACGTTTGCTTACACAGCTAAAAGTGGTCGAAGTTAAGTGTCTCGAAAATTCTTGAAACTTTATATATATCGAAGCGTATGATGCAATTTTCCTCAGTTGCTTTTAGCAACTCTTGGGTGATGGATCTGGGAGTGGTGTAAAGTGGTAGAAAGTTCAAGAAAATTCTGGAAAGTCATCAAAAGTTCTAAAAAGTACCAGAACGTTCTAGAAAGCTTATGAAAGGTTTGGAAAGTTTCTGAAATTTTCTGGAAAGTACTAGAAAGTTCTAGAAATTTCTTAAAAGTTCTGCAAAGTTCAAGAAATTTCTGTGAATAACTTTTGAGAAATTTCGAGAACTTTACAGAATTTTCGAGAAATTTCCAGAACTCTACAGGAATTTCCAAAACTTTCCACAACTCTCTGGGGCTTTCGACGCTCAACCCTCTTTGGCCCCTCTATCCGACCCCTAACCCTCTGCCATTTGTGCAAATCTAGAGTCTCAGTGCTTTCGAATGGCAAAATGGCACAAGTGTGGGAGGTCTAGGAGCCGAGATATGCGTGATATGGACAGACGTCAGACGTAAATACGCGAGCATGTAAGTGTTACCCACATGTGGGTTACGCTGAAACGTCAACGTCTTCGTCTTATGTCGATGGTCCTTAGAATTGAAACAAATGGTTCGGGCTTAATATTTGCATATTTAGACCCGTACGAAGAACGAAGTTATTCGAAAAGGGGTCTTATGCGTTTACCACGACGTTTGTAACCACCCAAATTTCGACCTGGGAGTAGGTGGGGAAAGGTAATCGAAATATCTTTTATGGAATCGAATCCAGGCGCTGTAGGCTAGGGCCGTTTAAGTGTTTTTTGTACTTCACTCCAGTAAATCTCTTCTGATTTTCAAATTTTGTTTGATCGGAAGGTCTAGGACTGTCTCCCGTTTTATGGCAGAAAATTTTTGATTAGAAACCCTTGGACTCAGTCAGGACCCTAACACCCTAAACGCTTACATAAGTTGGACAAATCCTAACTGATTTTGTTGATTCTTTTTCTATTTGAGAGGTAATCGAGTACCGAATTATATTCAAAAACAAATTTGGGCCCGGTGCCTGTGCTTAGAGCTGAAGTGGGTCTCAGGTCTGTTCTAAGGTTGGCCTTAGCCAAAAAAAGTTTTTTTGCTATGTTGTAGAGTAGATTGAGGGAAACATTTTGTATATGGAAGTATGTGTCCGAGGCATTTTCTTATGGCCCTAAGTCGGTCCTAAGGTCTGCCCTAGACAAAAAAAACGGTTTTTCACTATGTTGTAGAGAAAATGGGGGGAAATATTTTTGTCTATGTAAGTATTTGTCCGAGGTCTCTCCTGAAGACCCTAGGCCGGTCCTAAGGTCGGCCCTAGACATTAAAAATGGTTTTTTCTTATTTTGTTGGGATGAACATTTTTGTCTATTTGGGGGTCAATTTTGTACTTTCGGAAGGCTTTTTTTACATCGTTTCTTCGGACGGGTTTTTCAATATTGCCCTCTCGGTAATTTCCAATACAATTTAATGTGGACGTAATTTCATACACTTAAGAGTTAAGGAAATATTTACTTAGATACGTTTGAGTCTTTTCGTAACATCAACTCTGTTTGCCACATCTATTCTGATACGTACGGGTCCCTTCATATGTTTTCTCCTGCCTTTCCTTTTATTTTACAAAAGGTTATTAGATTTTGATTGTGGACGTCATTGAAAAGACTCGCGGCAATTTAAATAAAAATTTAATAATTTCTTAAGTTGATAGTCTAACATTCTTAGGTTAGCACGACGGCTTAAATTTTACTTATCAAATGTATTACATCAAATGTTGTTTCAAAACGTTGATTTTAAATCAAAGTTAACAAAAATTTTATAAAAAAGCATTTTAAATATTTGGGAATAAAAACATCACAAATTAGTTCGACAGTTCGAAGAAGTTTTCCCAAAAAGAAATGTTATTTCGCAGAACTTTACGACATCTCAGGTGAGAAGGGAATCTCTTTCGGTTGCATTCCATTTGCTATCAACCAAACAGATCCACTCTCTGCTTCTTTGATAACAGTCATCAAGCCTTTGGCCACATGTTCCATTCTACGAATAAAATATTACGGTAAGCGCTTTCATCGACTAATAAAGAATGTTGTAAAGGAAATTTTTTTATCTGCCTAGAACGATAATCTCGCATTTTTCTCCCTAGGGCAAAATTGTTTTTCTCGATATATCTTTTCTCGGCAGATAAAATAGCATATGCACCGCTGTCCAGGATGGTTTATTTTGACGATTTGGATTATTCCCCACGCCTTCGGCTCGAGAAATAACCTCCAAATCGTCAAAATAGAGCATCCTGGACAGCGGTGCATAATCTACTATTACAAAGTTGTCTCAACCGGAAATAGCTTTTGGGTGGTACTCATTGTAATATTCAAAAAACACTTACGACTGAGGGACAACTCCTTTCATATCATTTTGCCAAGCCTTTTCATGTGCTGGTGATTTGAATTTGTTTGTATGTGACGCTGCACTTCCATTCTCAGACGCTAACATCCCTGGACACAAAGCAATCACTCGTACAGCAGTCGTGCTGTAGTGATATGCGTCCTAGAACAACAAAATATTCGGTTTTCAAATTCAATGTCGAGCTTTCAGCCTTGTGCACCTACACCACAGGATCTCGATAGTCCGATGATGGCATGCTTTGTAGCGGTATAAATCGGCGGTGAAAAAACCTGGGGTCGGAAACTAGCGCCGGAGCCAATGTTTACCACAACTCCACCTTGTCCTCCTTTATCTTTTCCCATAAATTGGAGGCCCAGCAATGTACCTCGTATGGCTCCATTCTATTCCACAAAAAAGAAAGAAAAATTTGAATTTGACTTCATGTGCAAACATTTTCTATCATTTATTTTACCAAATTAACATCAACTTCCAGTTCCCAAAATTTATCGTTCATAATTTCGGCGTTATTCACCACAATGTCCAATCCATCAAACTCGCCTATGGTGCTTTGAAAGGCCTCTTCGTATTGCACATAGTCAGTGACATCGCAGTGGCAAAATAGAATCCTGTCTTTGCCAAACGTCTCACTTAAATATTTTTGTGCATTTTCACCAGCATCCGAATCCAGATCGCATATCGATACTTTAGCACCTGAGCGCAATAATTCTTCACAAAAGTAGCGACCAATACCAGTAGCGCCCCCCTGTGCACATGAAAACGAAATTGAGAGATTTTTTCTGAATTTGGTGAGTTTTTGGTAATTCCGGGATACAGTCCCGTGTCTCAATTACCCTATCACATATGCGCACAAAAAACCTCTTACGAAGGAGGTGTGACGCAAGTCTTTATGTCTGCTTACAAAAGTTCTGACATCAGAAAAGGCATGACGCATTGGTGAGTGATACGCAAGAAAATTAAACCGAAGTGACGTTGTGTTTTTAAAAGAATTGTGCCACAAATGCCAGACCCACCAGTGTAAAAGCACAGAAAAATTATTTCGTTGTAGGGTCCGGCATTTGTGACGCAATTTGTAACGTAACTTCGGTATAACTTTTTTGCGTATCCCTCACCAATGCGTCACCCTTTTCTGGTTTCAGAACTTTTGTAAGCAGACATAAAGACTTGCATCAGACCTTCTTTGTAAGAGGTTTTTTTGCGCGGATATCAGTACTTTTGTAATTTTATCTCTCTACAAATATACAAAAAAATTTTTAAGTTTACAATTGCTAGAGAAAGCCACCTTCATCACAAAACCCTAGGAAGCCTTATTGGATGTTGAAAGTTGAAGAGTGCTATGGAAACCCTCCCAATTCTAGAAGTGACTGCATCATGGCATTCGGTCATTTTTCCAAAAAGGCCTTTGCCTTTAGAAGCAACTTTCTAACTCTCATAGTTCCAGACATATGTGTCATCTCCCCATTTCTACATACGGCCATATCTCAGGATTGGACCATATTTCACCAAGACCCTGAAACACGTGTTCGCTTAAATTTAATTCTCTACAGCTTTGCCTTTGGAAGCAACTTTCTAACTCTCATAGTTCTAGACATATGTGTCATCCCGTCTAATTCTAGAAGTGGCCATTTACCAGGATTGGGCCATTTTTCCTCAAAATCCTGAAATGCGTGTTCTCCAAAATTTTGTTCTCTACAACTTTGCCCTTGTCGGTAAATCTCCATATTACATAGTTGTATAAATATATAAACGAAACATAACCAAAGACCCGTACGTATTAGAATAGATGTGACAAACAGAATAGATGTGGCAAAAAGACTCGAAGGTTTCTTAATATAGTAATAAGCAAACGATCCAACGTTTCATGTTCTTTTATAACTATAAGAATTTCAAAGATCCATAGAAATTACCCAAGGTAATGTCAAAGGCCCTACCGAAGTACATCTCAGACCATTCAAATCTACAAATGGTTATATCCAAAGATTGGATCATTTTCCCCTAATACACACGTGTTCTCTAAAATTTTATTCTCTACAACTTTGCCTTTAGAAGCAACTTTCTACCTCTTATAGTTCTAGGGTCATTAAAATCAGTGATTCTGCGCAAGTAAATAGTCTAAGAACTGAATTGAAACTTATACCATTACAAAACTATGGACGACCACGACCCAGAATCTCTCAACAGTCTGCTGAATCTGACGCGAGAATTTGATGGTTCTGTTATACCTGTCAATGTGGGTGATTTAAACTCCATGCACTGGAATATTAATCATCTGGCAAATAAAATGCAAATTGTGGAGCAATATATCGCCGCTTATCCTGGAATTTTACACGTCATTGCAATTTCAGAAACATGGCTCAATGAACTAAACAAATCTACGTTCAATATACAGAACTATCAGGAAATACACAGCGTAAGAACTAACTCAAATGGTGGTGGAATATCAATATTTCTGCATAATTCTATATGTAAAACAACTCCAAGAGTTTTAGTTGACCAAGTCACAACCGATCTGAACCACTTCCTAGTTTTAGAAGTACCGACAGTTAACACCACTATTGCAATTCGGCGTCGGCGACCAGTTTACTCAATTGCTTTCATTGATCGATTTTTGGATGAGTTGGAACGATTCTGTCTTAACAGGCCTCACACACTGATCATGGGCGACTTTAATTTGAACCAATTGAATGAGAGCTACCGTCGCAGACTAAATGATCTACTTGAAATGAGAGGCTTTGCACTTATGAATGAAATCTCCCAGAGAGGCATAACGAGGCCCTGTTCTGGAACAATCATTGATTTGTGTGCCACAAATATGCTACAGCTAGAACATAAACTGTCACTGGTTCATAATAATGCTTCTGATCACAGTATTCTGTTTGCCTCGGTTCAAAAAAGATTACAACGTTCACATAGTGCCACTGTGAAAACAACTTTCAATTTAAATAAAGCAGTTCAGATGGTTGAGGAGCTTTGCAATGTTGAGAACGTTGCTTGCGGAAATGATCTAAATATAGCACTACAAAACATCACATCAAACTGTACATCCACAATATCAATTAATCGAGAACTCGTGCTAGCCATCAGAGAACGTGACAGACTGCTGGCATTGATAAATACCATCCCCAGCAATGAGATTATTCGACAAAAATATATTGAGAAAAGAACCTTCGTGAACATTCTGAATGAACGTTTAAAATCCAATTTTGAGACGGAAAGATTGGAAGCTGCTGCTGGAAATGCCCGCAAGACTTGGAAACTTTATAAAGAAATCTTATTCAATCGAGTCCGTAAACCCAATCCAACAATGACAATCAATGGTGTGCCTGTTGATGACACAGCATCTTCATGCAATAAAGTCAATGAGCACTTCTGCACTGCTGGCGAAAAAATTGCGGTGTCTATCATTGCTGTTCATGGCTATGATACGCAAGACATCGACGATCTGTATACGGAACATTCATCCAATAACTGGTCCTTTGAGCATGTTAATGCCGACGCTGTTGCTGACGCGATAAACACCCTACCAAACAAATCTTCTACAGGTGCTGACAAAGTTCCAATTTCGCTATTGAAGTCATCAGTTGTGTCTGTTGCACTGGTCATTGCTTCTTGCTTTAACTTCATGATCGACTATTCCGATTTTCCGTCCGAATTGCTGAAAGGCAAATTAACGTTAATCCACAAGTCAGGTAATTTTGACATTGATAATTTTCGGGGGTTAACTCTGCTGCCATCGCTGTCAAAAGTATTCGAGGAACTTTTACTTCGCCAACTTTACTCGTATTTGGAAAGGTTAAATCTGTTCGTTGGAAATCAGTTTGGTTTTCTAAAAAACAGTAGCTGTCAAAGTGCTGCACTTCAATTAGTGGATCTTATAAAGTCCAACTTTCGAAAAAAGCATGTTGCTGTCTTGTTCATTGACCTGAGGAAGGCATTTGATACAGTGGATCCTAAACGCCTGGTTTGCAAACTCAAACGGCTTGGATTATCGAATTCTGCTGCGAAGCTCATGTTGAGCTACCTTGAAAATCGCCAAACAGCAATGACATCTGGATCACACACAAGCATCTTCAAAAACATTAAAATTGGTGTTCCACAAGGTTCAAAGCTGGGTCCGCTGCACTTCATTATCTACATAAACGATATACTTAAACTGAACTTGATTGGTCAGCTTGTGTTGTATGCTGATGACGCGGCCCTATTTTATGCACTTGACTCCCCGGTTGATCTACAGAATGCTATGCAGCATGATATTGATATGTTACATGAATGGTTATGCAGAAACGTCCTCTCACTGAATGCTGCTAAAACATGTTTCGTTACATTTGGAAAGGCAAGAAATATTGCTGATTTTAAGATCAGAGTGGACGGCACTGACATCAGTCGTGTGACAAAGTACAAGTATTTGGGACTTATAATCGATGATGAATTAAGCTTTAGTGCACATGTGGACCACGTGAAAAAACAAATTACTCCCTTCATTTCCCTAATGTGGCGAAAAGGAAAGTATATCCCAGTGATCAAGCGTAAACAACTCTATTTTGCATATGTACACAATCACTTAACAAACATGCTTCCGATTTACAGTGCATGTGCAGGATATAAGATCAAAGAACTGCAAATACTGCAAAACCGAAGCATCAAAGCCTTACATCGTTTAAATAGATTTACCTCTACCACATATCTATACAGCGGCAACCTGGTTCCAATATCCGAGCTCGTGAAGATAGAGGGGATTATTTGCGTTCATAAACTCATCAATTCACATATCAAGCACAATTTCCGCTTTTATGTTAATGCGAATGTGCATGGTCGTTCAACAAGACGAAACTCTCAAATTCATATATTCAACCAACACTCGAATGCGATTTCGTCGAATGCGGTTCTGGTCAAGGCACTAAATGACTATAACTCAATGGACAATGAAATACGT
>CM055403.1:25070193-25100193 GCA_029228625.1 Pseudolycoriella hygida | reverse complement strand
GAACCCTTCTGCGGTATTTCGAAATCAGAAAGAAAACGCATCGTAAAAAACTGGCTTATTAAACAGCATGGGATTGCGTGGGAGACGTACGATGGGGGATCTTAATCTTAAGATACAACTCATTACGTAATACTTTTACTATGAACGTGTAAGCTCTTATTTGAATTATTTTGTCATTGACATGACGCTCAGACATTAACACATCTAGAACAGTTGCATTATGGAGATAATTAGAACGATGGGGGAGGTACACAAAATTTTTTTGTAAAAATCCGCTAAAGGAGTTCAGTAATTGCTTACTGAACATTGATAGACCCAACATTAAGAGAGTTGTTGAAGTCCTGACAGGACACTGTGGGCTTAACAAATACCTCAATGTTATAGGATGTGCAGACAACCCCAAATGCGCCTGCGGATATGGTGAAGAAACTGGTTTCCACGTCATCAGTGACTGCCCAAGATACGGAAGTAATAGGCAACGGATCTTGGGCAAACCAGAACTAAGCTTACCTGACCTTACAATAAATAAATTGAAGGTCCAGGATTTGGCCTTTTTCCATAAAAGGACAAGACGGCTTGACTGGTAGTGAATTGGAACACCACACGGACATGGATAAACACGAACAGGCCCGTAGCCAGAGTGACTTGACAGGGGGGCTGAACCCTTTCCCCGCCCCCCTTAAGTGCCACAGAAAATATGAATTTTTTAAACGTTTCAAGAAAAGCCTGAAATTAACGTTCTCTCATCAGGCGAGAAAGCTGTTGAATCGCGAGCGAAGCGAGCGAAATTTTTTTTAATAACTTTCGTTTTCAATGGTTGTCTAGCTATAAAATAGCTCATTTCTCGCCAGAATTACAAAATCTTCGTTCGTAGATTCCCGGTGCCGCCATTCTAGGGAACTGTGCAGTTTTTTTAAGTGCCCCAAATAGTGTCCATAGTAACTATGAATTGTTCTGATGGCGCTAAACTTTTCTAATTGATATATTAATCAATAAAAGGCAAGCATAGTGAAATTAGAGGAACAATTTATTATTTTGATGGTTACTGTTGAAGCATAATGTGAAATTACTAACGTTTGGGTCGGCAAAGTTGGTACGTGCCCTGACTTTCCCACTGTGCTCTATCCCAAGGAAATGACTCTTAGCGTTATGTAATTTATGAACGGCCCATAATATAAATTTCTATTTCACAAACAAACAAAAATAATTTTCTGCTAAAGAATTTCTCCCAAGAGCGATTGGGCTTGTTGGAAAATATTTATCAGTAGTTGATGTTGTAAATGTATCGTTTGAATGAGCCTCAAGCGAAATTCTGAAAGAAGTTTGGCTTATGAAGGTGTGTTAATGAAAAAGTTATGTCAATAGTTTTCAGAATCTCAAGGGGGCTCAGAGCCTCCCAGGGGGTGTTAGTCCCTTTTGCCCCCCCCCCCCCTAGATACGGGCCTGAACACGGATAAAGACACAACACATATATACCCTGACAAGATACACAATCACATGGATGTGACGCTCACGCAACGTTTTTCATTTTTCAAACATATCTTTCTTTGTGAAATTGTACTATTTTATGTATTTTATGTATTGATAGAATAAACGAAAAAAGGAGGGGGCAAGGGAACAAAGGACAAATTGCCTAGGTTCCTGTCAATTTTATTTTGACCCCCCTCACACCTTCTACTCTAATCTAAGGTTTGTGTGATAATTCAACTTGTAAAAAAATTTTTTTTATCAAGTTGAGCTTTCACATAAACCTTCAGTGTGAAAGAGTGAACACTTTATTCTTTTGTACGTACTACTTGACTTTGACCACAGCCCCCCTTACCCACCGTACGAATTCTGGAACCCCACCCCCCTAAAACCGGTACGTCATTTGTGAACAGCCCCTTCCGTATGAAGGTAGTGTAACGCACTAGATGTGTGTTAAACTACCAGCATACGTAACGTGGATGAAGCAACGTTTTCTGCAATTCACCGACAAAAAACGGGCTTTTACCTGCGTGTTTCCACTTTCGCAAATTTTTCGAAAAAAGTTTGGTCGCACAAGTGCGAAAAGTTACCTCATACTACACCGAAATAAAACACGAAATAGCGAGTTTTTTGTGGTAAATAGCAAAAAAAAATTTTCGACTCAATGGATTCTGGTCAAATAACATGCCAGCGTAAATTGCACGATCTCAGGACTCCTATAAAGTAATCAGTTTTTCAATGGCACCAATATCTGTCGAGTTTGTTTCCATGTCGCGCTATTGGAAAACCAATTACTTTGCGGGGGTCCTGAGATCGTGCACAACACGCTGGCAATTTATTTGAACAAAATCCCTCGACGAAAAATATTTTTTTTGACAACTGATTTTTACGCTAGAAATGTCAAAATTTTACGCTTTAAGTTTACAACGCGAATTGCCTTATTAAAATATGTGCTCCAGAGTGTTAAAGAAGTGTGAAAACCAGTTTAACTTATCTTTGGGTCAGCTGTCAAAAAATTATGAATGAAAAAGAGAATTGAGAGTTAGGTTCAGTTTAAACCTGTATGCGCTTTCACTCATTTTGACGCGTGATCTCGAGATAAGTTAGAATTCACTGATCAAAAAACGCTCTCCCTCAACACCCTTTTTGCATCAACAACAGCACCACAATGTTAAAACAAAATCAAAAGAAACGAAACGTCACGAGATTTTGTCGTACACGAGTAACTGTCGTTAAATAATTCTCGCTACGAAATTCTCTCACTTTACCGCTCTCTACGCTCTCTACTTGAGAAGAGAGGTACACATCCTTATGAGTATTTTACTGTAACAAGATTATGCTTTCAAAGGACGTTGGTTACATTGGTGTGTGTTGTTATTTTTGTATCTTTCAATATACACGCGAGTGAAGACGAAACAGCGATCTGCAAACTTATAAATACACGTGGTTTGACATCTTGTAAAACATTCAATTTGGGTATTTTATAGTTTATTCGATGTAGTCATATGAAATTTAATTTATTCTTCATATCACATACGCTAAATAAGTAGTCGCACGGGTCTGTTGAAGCTCTATGCTTTTATAGATGACAGTAGAGTTTAGCAAAGATCATAAATTTAACTCTTCGATAAATAATGGTAGAAAAACTAGCTATGATGCTAACAAGGTCAGCGAGAGGTGACTTTAACTGTGAGAATTTATATCATTATCAATGCGGCTTGACTTTTGTACTTTCAAATAAAAAATGATGAACTTTAACTGATGCAAGTATTTACTTCTGCATTTTTTTTCATAGGTAAAATGACTGCAACTGGTAACAGTCATCGAATCGGAGTTTATGATGGAAAAATAGCCGGACTTTACGATTTAGAAGAGACTTTGGGTTCTGGACATTTTGCGGTTGTTAAATTAGCAAGACACGTGTTTACAGGCGAAAAAGTAGCCGTTAAAGTGATAGATAAAACAAAGTTGGATGAGGTGTCGAAGGCTCACTTATTTCAGGAAGTTCGGTGAGTTCATCGACGCAAACTATGAAATGTTCTTAGTTTGACATACTGCTTTCGTAGATGCATGAAACTTGTACAACATCCGAATGTTGTACGACTGTATGAAGTGATCGACACTCAAACGAAATTGTATTTGATTCTGGAACTCGGCGATGGAGGTGATTTGTACGATTATATTATGAAACATGAGGGCGGCTTACAAGAAAGTTTAGCTAAAGAATATTTTCGTCAAATCGTGCGTGCTATATCGTACTGTCATGAGTTGCACGTTGTTCACAGGTAAATCCAATGAAAAACGAAGAATAATCGAATAATTCAATAAACATTTGTACAGAGATCTGAAGCCTGAAAACGTGGTTTTTTTCGAAAAACTCGGTGTAGTGAAATTAACTGATTTTGGATTTAGTAACAAATTTTGTGATGGCCAAAAATTGGAAACGTCTTGTGGTAGTTTAGCGTATTCAGCGCCAGAAATACTGTTAGGTGATTCATATGATGCACCGGCAGTCGGTAAATTGGCAAAAAAATTTTTATCTTAGAGCGTCCAATGTACGACGATAATTCGTTTCAGATATTTGGTCGCTTGGTGTTATTTTGTATATGTTGGTTGCTGGTCATGCACCGTTTCAAGAAGCCAACGACTCGGAAACGTTAACGATGATCATGGACTGTAAATACACAATGCCACCGCACATATCGCCGGAATGTACCAATTTGATATCGACAATGTTAGTGGTGGCGCCGGATAAGCGCTCCACATTGAAACAAATCGCCAAACATCCGTGGCTTACGACCGATGACAAAGATCGCGTACCGGAATATTTACCATTAGTCAGTAGAGAACAAGTAAGCGAAGAAGATCACAACACCATCATACAAAAAATGGTGAACGGTAACATTGCTGCCAAAGAAGAAATCATTGAGTGAGTCGATAGTTGGGACAATTATTTTTTCGGCGATGACGAGACTAATTTGATATTCTGTTGTAGCGCTTTAGATAAAAATGAATACAACCACATAACAGCAACGTATTTCTTATTAGCTGAAAGAAAGCTCAGGGCACAACGACAAGAGCAGGCTCAAAAGAAACGTCCCGAGTTATCACTTCCTGTTAGCATATCAAGGTAAATCGAGTTGCATGATTTAAGTTTTAGAATTCAATTTGTAATGTCAATGAAACAATATTTGAAGTACATGGACATTAGATGGAATAAATTTAATTTTTGTTTTGTAACTGTATGCACAAATTATTTTATCGTATCTAAGATCATGACGTAGATTATTGTGATAATTACAAACATTTTTTTTTTTCATTTTGTCGGTTAATGTTCATTAATCATAGTCATTAGTGTCGGAAATGAAAAAGAAATTTTGAAAAGTCGTCCAACATTTCAAATAAATAGGCTTGGGTAGGACACTACAGCGCGTCCAAAATAAATTTCATACGAAATGTATAAATCCTTTGATTAAACAAATGTTTTTTGCACTTTGTATAAGTTTTATTTTGGACGCGCTGTATAATTGTTCGTTCGTGTTATTTATCGGAGATCTAATAGTATTCGCATCTAATCGGCTGGCTTCTAAGTTCCCTTAAGATATTGAATCCGGTTAGATTCGAGTTCCTTCATCGAAGGGCTCTCCTACAAAATCTGGAATTACAAAATCAGGAATTACGAAGTACTGTGGAAAAAATGCGGAAGCCACAAAATCCGAGAGCCTCAAAACACAGAAGCCTCAAAATGCAAAAGCCTCATAATCAGGAAGAAATGTTGATCATAAATTCAGGATTATGAGGGAACTCTGCGCGTGTGGAAAAATTACGGTATCCTGGTATCCTCGATACCGGGAAAGGGAGCCGAAAAACTGGTTACCGTGAAATTAGAAGAGAAAAGAGGTACGACGCGTCAAAAATCGGGAAATGACTAAAAATCGGGAAATGACCGAAAAACGGGAAATGAACAAATTCGGGGAATTACTAAAAACCGGGAAATGACTGAAATTCGGGAAATTAACGAAAATCGAGAAATGACTGAAAAGTGGGAAATTACCAAAAATCGGGAAATGAACAAAAATCGGGAAATGAACAAAATCGGGAAGTGACTGAAAAGTGGGAAATTACCAAAAATCGGGAAGTGAACAAAAATCGGGAAATGACCAAAAATCGGGAAATGATGAAAAATCGGGAAATGAACAAAAATCGGAAAATTAACAAAAATCGGGAAATTAACAAAAATAGGGAAATTAACAAAAATCGGGAAATGAACAAAACACGGGAAATGATTGAAAGACGGGAAATGACTAAAAATCGGGAAATGACTGAAAAACGAGAAATGAACAAAAATCGGAAAATGACTAAAAATCGAGAAATGACTGAAATTCGGGAAATGAACGAAAATCGAGAAATGACTGAAAAGTGGGAAATTACCAAAAATCGGGAAATGACTGAAAAGTGGAAAATTACCAAAAATCGGGAAATTAACAAAAATCGGGAAATTAACAAAAATAGGGAAATTAACAAAAATCGGGAAATGAACAAAACACGGGAAATGATTGAAAGACGCGAAATGACTAAAAATCGGGAAATGACTGAAAAACGAGAAATGAACAAAAATCGGAAAATGACTAAAAGTCGAGAAATGACTGAAATTCGGGAAATGAACGAAAATCGAGAAATGACTGAGAAGTGGGAAATTACCAAAAATCGGGAAATGAACGAAAATCGGGAAATGACTGAAAAGTGGGAAATTACCAAAAATCGGGAAATGAACAAAAATCGGGAAATTAACAAAAATCGGGAAATTAACAAAAATAGGGAAATTAACAAAAATCGGGAAATAAACAAAACACGGGAAATGATTGAAAGACGGGAAATGACTAAAAATCGGGAAATGACTGAAAAACGAGAAATGAACAAAAATCGAAAAATGATTAAAAGTCGAGAAATGACTGAAATCCGGGAAATGAACGAAAATCGAGAAATGACTGAAAAGTGGAAAATTACCAAAAATCGGGAAATGAACGAAAATCGGGAAATGACTGAAAAGTGGGAAATTACCGAAAATCGGGAAATGAACAAAAATCGGGAAATTAACAAAAATCGGGAAATTAACAAAAATAGGGAAATTAACAAAAATCGGGAAATGAACAAAACACGGGAAATGATTGAAAGACGGGAAATGACTAAAAATCGGGAAATGACTGAAAAACGAGAAATGAACAAAAATCGGAAAATGACTAAAAATCGAGAAATGACTGAAATTCGGGAAATGAACGAAAATCGAGAAATGACTGAAAAGTGGGAAATTACCAAAAATCGGGAAATGAACAAAAATCGGGAATTGAACAAAAATCGGGAAGTGACTGAAAAGTGGGAAATTACCAAAAATCGGGAAGTGAACAAAAATCGGGAAATGACCAAAAATCGGGAAATGATGAAAAATCGGGAAATGAACCAAAATCGGAAAATTAACCAAAATCGGGAAATTAACAAAAATCGGGAAATAACTGAAACACAGGAAATGACTAAAAATCGGAAAATGACTAAAAAACGGGAAATGAACAAAAATCGGGAGTTAAACAAAAATCGGGAAATGAACAAAACACGGGAAATGAATGAAAGACGGGAAATGACTAAAAATCGGGAAATGACTGAAAAACGAGAAATGAACAAAAATCAGAAAATGACGAAAAATCGAGAAAGGAATGAAATACGGGAAATGAGCAAAATCGGGAATTTAATAAAAAATGGGAAATAGCTAAAAAGCTTGAAATAGTTAAAAATCAAATAATAACTAAAAAATGCCAAAAAAGTTTTTGCTTGCTACAAGCATTTGGCTACTTTATCAACGATCTTTCATCCAAAGAGCCCCTTGGCTAAAAAATGTCGCTTGCGGCGCTGATAACCTACTTCATCAAATATTAAAAAGCGAGTCCAGCTGCGAATCTGTCAGCGAATGAGGCAGATACTTTATTCCTCTGCGTTTGGTGTTACACTTATAAAAAATCGCTCGTTCCGCTCGCATTTCCTAATAGTTATCATGGCTGCGCGTTAGCAATGCGCCCGTGACGCAAGTCCACACACGAACAAAAAATTAAGAATTTTTTTTTTCGTAGACGGCAGAGCCATATATACAGCTAAGTTTTGAATTTTTTCCCTTGCGTCGTACCCCCCTGAGACCCAGTTTTTCAGATTCTACGTACAATTTTGATTAAAATCGACATTTTACTCATTATAATCGGTCCATTGGATCCGAAGATATGACCTTTAGAAAATCGTCATTTTCCATACAAAATGTGCTATTACATAGAAGTCAAAGTTAATGCAAAGTTAGTTACTTAGTTACTTAATTAGTTAGTTAGTTCCAGAACCATTTGTATGGAAACTGACTTTTTTGGCTCGTGCTCGAAAACGGCTCGATAACTTTTCTTTCGACGTAATTTTTTAAAAACAAAACGTAAATTCGCTTTAATTTTTTTTTTGCATATCTAAGCTGAAAACGGCACCTTTCTCAGTTTTTGTCAGAACTTTTGTAACTGGAAGAAAATCGTTTTACCTCAGACGCTTAATGCGTCACCCTTTTTTGATTTCAGAACTTTTGTAAGCAGACATAAAGGCTTGCGTCACACCTCCTCTGTAAGAGGTCCAATCCAGTGGCGTGACAGTATTTTGTTTTGATATTTGCAAATAATACTCAATGTGAAGTTAGCAGCAGAAGCTAACTCATTGCAAAAAAATCTGCTGATTTCATTCATAAAGTTTACAAACGTCAGCGAATTTCATTGAATAGTTGAAAAATCAGCTGATTTTTTTTGCAATGAAGTTAGCTTCGATCGAAACTGCAGGCAACTTCACGTTGAGTATTTCTTGCAAATATCAAAACAAAAGAATGTCACGCCATCCAATACATATACAGCTTTACTGCAAAGCAAGCTGATGAAAATTACATGGTAAATTTATAACCCACACGACCAATGAATTACATCTGTTCGAGGTAGATTAGAGGTTAGCTGGCCGCCCAAAACACGACCTCAACCCAAAATAAACTCTCGGCTTTCGGTTTTCATCGGGTCGAGTATTCGTTTTTTGGTCGGGTTGAGTTTAGAAATTTCAACTAACCGAACCCGACCGAAAAAATTGATTCACGCGAAATTGAGTTTCAAAAGCATTTCAATGAAAGATTAGCTTAGAAAAAATCCCTTCATCGGTTCGAACTTCGGGTCAGGTTCGAATTTTTAGTTAGGATCGGGTTCGGTTCTGGTCACATTGTGATAGAAAAAAGGGCGACCCGCACACCTCCTGTGTAGATGCATTTGTAGTGTGGGCCATGATAACAATTCAAATCCGATGATTCGATGACTTCCTTTGGCATGGTTCTAAAATGTCCTCTAGTGTCCTGTAGTGAGTTGTTCCTGGTGTTTGCATCACATTAACACTAACAAAGAGAAACGTTAATTCTAAATTTCGACTTCATTTTTCATGCGATCATTTTCCATCTTTACTTCATTTTACCAATCAGACTGATGCCCAAATCAAATGATAATGAGAATAAACAGGACCAAGTTGACTATATGCTTCAGCCGAACGTTGGTCATCTGTGTGTACCACGAACACCCGGCGTCGATGGATCTCAGGTAATTTGAGTAAAAACGTTTGTGTTGCTGGTTGCCATTCTCAATTGTCATTTGTTTCAACAGACAAATCGTATACGAAAATGTAGCATCGTCCAAGAAGAAATTGACGATGAGGAAGAGGAGGTTGACGAGGAAAATGTTTCTTTCAACCGAAGGGGTTCCAGATCTGAGGGTCGCATCAACATTACGATTCAAGACAGAATTGCTGAGAATGACCGTTTGAAGAAAGACGCAACAAATCCATCAAAAGGTTGTTTCGACGGTTTGTCTGGTGTGACATTGGTGTCAAGTGATAAAGATCCCAAAGAGAGGCTGGGAATATCTAGACGACCGGGCGATTTTCGGCCACGAACAGCAGACGTAACTCGAATACTAACATGCAAAACAGTCCAATCGGAACGTTCACATTCTGTTGATCCGGTTGACGTTGAAATCGAATTCGATGACAACACCTCATCCACCAAATTTTTGACCGACTCTTCGACAATTACAATTCCATTTAATAGCCAAACATTTACCCCAGTACCAGTTCCAAAATACAAAACGATGCCTTCACCAACCCGAGCCAATACAATTTTGCCTGGAGCAAATAGTCTGAATGAAATATTTGAAGAAGGAACTGATGTTGGATCATCCGATTGTAGCAGTGCGGCAAATACTCCACAGCCGGTAACGCGACAAACTCATTATCTCAGTACCAGGTCTCAATCACAAACCACCCAACGTCGGTCGAAATTCAAAAACAGGACAGCGTCTTGCAGCAGCTCAGATGCTTCCGATGATGAGTACGTTCACACTTCTAGATTCTGTCACTTTTAAAATTAATTGTCTCTTTTCTGTAGAGAAAATCGGAAGAAACGGGCACATAAAATGGTTGAATCGACAACAAATCCAATACAATTACAACGACGTGACTCGCATGATGATTCCAGCGATTCACAAGATCCCGGTTCGAATGCGGCGGGTACATCGCAATCGGCGAATATTGTGCAGCATACAAACGTTGTCGACAACAATGCAGCTACAGGAAAAGATCAAAACTCACATCGACACACCGGCAACACATCAAATGGTGGTAGGCAAAAGTCTGGCCAATCGGTTGGATTCAAACGACATCGGGCTGGTCGTCGCAGAGCAGGCGAAACAAGGCTTCGGGAAAGTCAATCACTGAATCGAATCACTGAAGTGCAAGAATCGGAAATTCCTTTATCATCGACACACAGTACACAACCGATTCAATCGAAGGCTACAAATGATAAGGTCAATGGTAGCGTCGGAAACAACCGGAAGGGATTTAGTGCCCGTTTGCTAAGCTTTGGATTTCGGAAAAATGACAACAATACCGATAGTTCTCCGATAACGCAGCAAACATCTGATGAAGAAGTTGAAATGGCCCTTGGGGTTGAGTTAGCAAAAGCACTGAAAGTTACTGAATCAAAGAATTCATCTGCTACAAAGAAGTTGAAAATGATTGGGCGATACTTTCAGGTACATTTTTCTTGAATTTTTCGATTTTTCTTTAGTTTAGTTAATTGGTGAAATCAAAGCAGGGCGGGAATGGGGTCTCTGCCTCAGTGCATTTTCTTTCTTTCCTTACGCATTTTACAGAATTCTTTATCTTCTTCTCTTTGTGTTTGATATTAAAATTAAAATTTGATCAAATTCAACAGGTGGCTTACACAAACCACAAAAGAATTATTTAAATTAAAAGTAAAATCAGCAATGGGAATGTGAAAGGTAAACTAAATTGTAAACAATCCAATTCACCCTTACATGTGAATGTGTCCTTTAAGCGATTCTATTGTGGTATTTAGGACAGATACTTACAAATCAAACGATTCAATGTGACTAACAGTGTATGAGTGAAGTGATGCTAACATTACAACTAGAGAAAAGACCGGAAAGCGGAGAAAATTAGGCGGGGTGGGGTTATGTTGTTGCCCATTGAGGAAATGACCCGAGGTCACACAAACAGGTCAATCTACAGATATACCGAAAATTACTTGTAAATATTTTTTATTACCTCGAAAAAAGAGCGAATAATTTCTTGGGAACCGTTTCGTTTGTCAATTGGAGTCCTCGTTTCACTAGATTCTGCATGTGTTTGAGTAAACATGCGCATTGATCTAAGTAAATGAGTAATCTCTCTTCCCTCCGATTTATGAAACTCCTGCCACAAATTCACTGTACTTACTTAGTGAAGTAAGAAATATTTTTATTGTGGAAAAATCATAAATTCCATTGTGAAGTTCACAAACTGTAGCTAATTTTTCCGTTTCATATGAACAAATTTGTAATAAACTATTGAAATTGGTATGGTTATAGGAAAGTAGCGATAGAGTGTACTCAAATTCCAATCACCGATGACAAAGCACCTATGACCGAATAATTGGTCCTTCCTTATGAATCATCGGTGATACCACTGTGACTCACAGGTGATTCCACTGTGTGTCATAGGTGATTTCCCTGTGAATCATCGTTGATTCCCAGTTGAATCGTCGGTGATTCCTCTTTGAATCATCGGTGATTCCTCTGTGAATCATCGGTGATTCAGCTGTGAATCATCGGTGATTCCGCTGTGAATCATTGGTGATTCCACTGTGAATCATCGGTGATTCCACTGTGAATCATCGGTGATTCCACTGTGAATCATCGATGATTCCACTGTGAATCATCGGTGATTCCACTGTAAATCATCGGCGATTCCACTCTGAATAATTGGTGATTCCACTATGAATTGTCGATGATTTCACTGTGAATCATCGGTCATTTATTGGAGAATCATCGGTGATTCGTTGGAGAATAATCAGTGATTCGTTGGAGAATCATGGTTGATTTGTTTGTGAATAATCGTTGATTCATTGGTGAATAATTGTTGATTCATTGGTGAATCATCAGTGGTTCCACTGTCAATCATTGGTTATTCATAGCTGAATCATCGGTGATTCGTTGGAGAATCATCGGTGATTCATTGAAGATGATCAGCGATTTATTGGTGAATAATTGGTTATTTATTGGTGATTACTCGTTGGTGATTTATTGGTGAATAATTTGTTATTTATTGGTGAATGATTGATGATTTATTAGTTAATAATCTGTGATTTATTGATGAATAATCAGTGCTTCATTGGTAATTCATCGATGATTGAACTGTGAATCTTTGGTGACTGCACTGTAAGTCGTTGGTGACTAGACTGTGAATCATTGGTAAATCATCGGCGATTCATTCGCAAATCATTTGTGATTTATTGGTAAACCATTGATTATTTATTGTGAATACTCTATGATTCATTAGTGAATAATGTCTGATTCATTAGTGAATAATGTGTGATTCATTAGTGAATAATGTGTGATTCACTAGTGAATAATAAGTGATTCATTGGTGAATCATCAGTGAGTCTACAGCGATTTCACTTTGAATTCCACTGTACATCATCGGTGATTCCACTGTAAATTATCGGTGATTCATTGAAGAATAATCAGTGATTCATTTCATCGACTATTGATTGGTGAATCATCGTCAACTCATGGATTAATCATCAGTGATTCATTGGTGAATCATCTGTGATTTATTGGTAAATCAACTGTGAATCATTGGTGAATCACCGGCGATTCATTGATGAATCATCTGAGATTCATTGGTGAGTTATCAGTGATTCATTGATGAATTATCAACGATTCATTGGTGAATAATATTTGATTTATTAGTGAATAATAGATGATTCATTGGTCAATCATCTGTGATTCCCAAGTGAATAATCGATAATTTCACTGTGAGTCATCAGTGATTCATTGAAGAGTCATCGGTGTTTCATTGGTGAATGATCAACGATTTATTGCATATGTTTTATTTCACTACGAGATTATTTATTGGTGAATCATCAGTGATTCGTTGGTGATTTATTTGTGAATAATTGGTTATTTATTGGTGAACCATTGATGATTTATTAGTTAATAATCTGTGATTTATTGGCAAATAATCAGTGATTCATTGGTAATTCATCGGTGATTGAACTGTGTATCATTAGTATTCCACCGTGAATCATTGGTAAATCATCGACGAATCATTGGTGAATCATTAGCGATTCATTGGTGAATCATTAGCGATTCATTGGTGAATTAAAGGTGATTTATTGGTAAATTATTGGTGATTTGTTGGTAAACAATTGATGGTTTATTGGTGAATAATTTGTGATTCATTAGTGAATAATCTGTGATTGAATCATCGGTGATTCCACTGCGATTAATCAGTTGATCCACTGTAAATCATCTGTGGTTCATTGAAGAATAATCAGTGATTCATTTCATCAACGATTCATTGGTGAATCATCGTGAATTCATGAGTTAATCATCTGCGATTCATTCGTGAATCATCTGTGATTCTTTGGTGAATCATCTGTGATTCATTATTGAATCATCTGTGATTCATTGGTGCATCATCTGTGATTCATTGGTGATTCATCTGTGATTCATTGGTGAATCATCGGTGATTCACTGATGAATTATTTGATTCATTGGCGAATTATCAGTGATTTATTAGTGAATAACAGGTGATTCATTGGCCAATCATCGATGATTCCCCTGTAAATCAACGGTGATTTCACTGTTAGTCATCAGTAATTCATTGGAGAATCATCGGTGAACAATGAGAAGTAAGATTAGGACGATAGGATGGTTTTTTTGTTTGACAGAAGTTGCAAATATTTTATTTGATTTATGATTTTTCTACAGAGTCAGTGGTTCTTGTACACCTTTATGTTTTCCTTAAAATACTTGGCGACTCCTTTCATTTTGTACACTTTCTTCTTGTCTCACTTTCGATTTGAAGTCAAAATTACAAAAGTCTTCAAAAAGCAATCCATGTGGGTTGTAATGAGAGGCATTTGAAATTTTACCACAAAATCGATTGACGAATAACTTGAAAACATTGTTTCACGTCAACCTTCTTTAACCTGAAATAACAAAAACTGATCGTTTTTTTTTTGTAAATGAATCGATAAGTCAACAAAGCGTTACGATCATTTTTGTTTAATTTGTTGTCACTTACTGCAGCCAGATTTTTGTTCATTTATGTGTTCATCACATTTCATCCCCTGATTCACTCTTTCAATATTTTACTCAAATTTGTTTCGTGCACTACATTAACAAAGACAAAAAAATCGTTAAAGGTTCACAAAAAGTTGTGCATTCCAATACCCGGCATCTTTCAACGTGGTCGTCTCTATAAAGCGCAATCATGCGGTTCAATCGTTCGTGACAAAGTGCATCAGCCACATATACAAACAACAAACACCGACAGACACTCAACCATTTTCACGGATAAATCTCGAATACTACGAAATTGTTTAGGGTCTCGCATACTAGGAAGTGACAGTGATATCAATCAAAACAACGGTCAACAGCAGTCGAATGTATTGCTAGCATTAAATAATACAACAAAAAAGAAGACAACCAAAGGATGCATCGCAAGGTCATCGTCACCACTGCATCACCACATAACCGACTCATCTTTATGCAGCAGTCAGTGTTGATGTTTTGATATGAATAAGTAGATTGGTTTCTCGCAATGTTTGATAACTGACTGCTCTCATAAGGACAAAAAAAAACTTAGAGACAATCAGCGAAGATTTTCAACGAAATTCACCGAAAAAAATCAAATTAGCGACGAAATCAAACAAAAGATTTTCGTTTATTGTTTTGTTTAAGTTTTCCTCTATTTCGATTTTTTTCCGGCGAAATTCGTTGAAAAAATTCGCTGATTTTCTCTAAGTTTTTTTTTCCTTATGACGGCAGTGAATGACGAGAACAAAACAACAAAGTCTTTATTGTGCAATATAAACGAGAGAATTTTATATTTTTTGAAAGAAGGCTAAAGTATAAGTAAATTATTGGCGACTTGTGTAAATTTATTTGAAAATGTTTTTCGTCTCAATTTAATACAATTTAACAATGGCAAATAATTGCACGTTCCATTTATCACAAAATACATTCAGTAGAATAGATTGATTCATTCACATTATGTTTCGTTTAAAGTATAATTACAATTTCAAATGTAGAAACAACAGTGAATTTTATTGTTCATTGGGATAAACGAGAGCGAAATAATTAAATAATTTAAATAATTTCGTACATAATTGCAGCTTTGAGTGTGACAAATAACACACTGACTCAAATAACACAGCTACATTGAATGTAAATTTTTATGTTCCTGTGTACAAAAGCACATTAAATGTAAATTCTGTTTGATTTAGCTGGGAATTTACGCATGAATTTTCGTTATTTTGGAATTGTTTGGTGACGGAATTTCCAGCATTTCTATAGCGGGAAAGATATTTGAAAGTTTTGAAAAATTCTTGATTTTTCTGCGTTTTCAAAAAGGTAAGACTATTCGCACATTGTGCGTATAGCCACTTTATTATGCTGCGGCTATTCGCACATTGTGCGGTTAGTCACTTTACTATACTGCGGCTATTCGCACAATGTGCAAGTATCATGTCCATTGTGCGAATAGCCGCAGTTTAATAAAGTGACTATTCGCGCAGAAAGAAAACATTGTTTTAGCGAAAACTACAAAATTTATTGCCTTTGCATACACATAAATACATTTTTTTCGTCCAACAAAAACTCCTTCCTTAGTCTCCATGCTCTCTTCTCCCCGGAACCGCCTCACAGCATTACTTCGGGGAGGAACTGTGCTTTCGCACCTACTCTCTCAGATCAAATGGCAGTCTTTTTTGATCGTCTCTCCATGCAATTTGCAGCTTCGTCATTATTTTCGCAGCTACATTATCCGCCACTTTCCACACCTCCTCATCGCGGCACATCTCCGATATTATGTTTTCGGCACTTACATCTGATCTACTCACAGTCATCAGCTCACCTCGCTCTTGTTCGAAGCTAGGGTAGACAAATAACACGTGCTCCGCAGTCTCTTCCTCCCTCTCGCATGTCGTGCAGAAAGGTGACTCCGTGAATCCAAACCTGTGCAGGTACTTCCTGAAGCATCCGTGGCCAGACAGAAACTGTGTCAGATGAAGTTAACCTCTCCATGTTTTCTCTGTACCCATGTCGTTATGTTTGGTATGGGTCTATGGGTCCACCTTCCCTTGTCCGAGGGCTGCCACTGTCTCAGTGATTCGCCTCTTAATTGCGTCCTCACTGTTTTGGTAGTTTGACCCTCCCTTCTCTTCTTTCTCTGACATTCGCTGTCTTCCGTCAGCGTTATGCATATGGGCATCGTCCTGGCTATAACACATACCGCTTCTAAGGATATCGTCTGGGGTTGTACAGCGGAAACCCTACGTATCACGTCCCAAGCGATGATACTGTCCGTGGCTACAGTGTGGATGAACAGCTGCCACTTAAACGAAATAGACACACAGAAAAATACCGCGCTGAGAATCGTGACCGAAACAAACGGAAGTGGAATGGCTCCTATCCGAAGACAGGAATCAGCGATAAATGAATGTAGAAAAATAAAGGCAGATCCTGATCTTCCCATACACGTCGACCTGGATTCTGTCCCGATTAGCTTACGACTACGGTCTAGAAATCCTTTCTGGAGCTGCTATCGTCAAAGCTTGGAGAGACGAGCTGAAAACCAGATGGAGGGACTGGTGGCAAAACGTTTCGGTAGCCAACAAAAACCTAATAAGCAACCCAACGGAAAAACTCAAAGACATGGACTTACTGAGGCGACTATGGCTTAGAATCAACAGATTCCGCACAGGGCAGGGTTGCTGTGCGTTTCTGATACACAGGTGGAATTTTGCTCAATCCCAACTTTGCGATTCCAACAACGAACAAACGATGGACCACAACCTAAGCCAATGCCCAACGCGACGCTTCCCCGGAGGTCTTGTAGATCTTCATCTGGCAACAGACGAAGCCATAGAGTGGATCAGCAGTTTAGACATCAACGTTTGACGATTTTCAATTTCAATGTGTTGTGTTTTTTTTTCATCCGTCCGCCCAAATATCTTGTAGGGTCGCATAGCGTGTGGGCCCACACTAAGCACTCACAACCCGAACAACTCAACAGATTTTCACTAATTTAATTTTCCTGATTTCCGTGCTAATTTCGCAGAGGTATAAGTCAAAAAGTTTCAACAACCTTCAAAAAACCAAACCGCGTTTTCGATCACTTTCAACCGTAATTTCGAAAATTATTTGCCGACCTTTCAGAAAAAAAAATTATGAAAATCTGATAAGATTTACCTGACTTTTAAGGCCCTGGCTGAGTCCAGTGGCTCAAAATCAAAAATCTTCCATGAATTGTCGGGCATTCCCAGAACTTTCGAACAAAAAATATTTTTGAAAATCGGAATAGATTTACTCATGTTATGTACAAACGACCCAAAATCATTTTTGTGGCCTTAGCTCAGTTGCCCATCGTCCAAAAAAAACCACTTTTGGTACAAACTTTCAGGAATTTTGAAAATCGGTTAACATTCTCGAGTTACAGCGTTTACAGACGGACTGCTGGACAGATTTTTTTGCAGATTATACATCTGTGGTCCATGACCGATCTTCTACAAAATCCGGACGCTCCTCTGGGTTTGGATGCTTCTGGACTGGACTTTGACGTCTCCCGATTTTTCGTCCGAATTTTGTCGCCCCCGGATTTTATGCCTCCTGATTTTGAAAGTGAGCCGGTAAAATGTGTTAGGCGTGGTTCTGAATTTACGTTAAGCATGCGGTCCAAAAAAATGCCTGCCATCAAACACATTGATGGGGCGAACCGGCATTCTAAGCTCTACTGGTCTCGGCACCTAGTACGTCATAGATGGCACTGGGTTTGTGTGCAATTTATCACTGACATAGGAAAAACTTTGGTAGCGAATGAATCTCTAAGAAGACTCTATCTGAGCAAATGCTCATAAAGAAATATTGCGGAACTAGTAAATAAAAAATGATCTAGCCGCTGATCTGGAAGGGTTGTAACGGCGGACTCTGCTAGAAATTTTGATGCTTGAATTTCGGCAATTTTTCACCTTTGAGCCACTTCGGATCTCGTACGTTCCATATAAACTTACTATCATTGACCTATCAGTAGCCGGCTAAGCTACAACGTTTTCGACAACTTAATTTGTTTGATCACCCACCTAGTCCGTTCCAAACTTGCCCCTTAAAATCTCTGATTAACGCATAAAAGTCAATTAAATATGATTTCGGTACTCGCATTCCTCCACACTTTTATTTTCCCATACATTGTTTGAACACTCTTGCTGCTCATGTACGAAGATATTTACAAGAAAAACAAATGAAAAACTATAGACGAAAACATTATTGAATCGTTCCTTTCATCCAATTAATCTTTAAAAATTATTTAACGATCAGTAGAAACCGGACAAAAGAGTTTTTAACCGTAAATATTGTCTATTTTCCAAGGCTACATTTTCAATGCCCAAGAGATCAATCTCGTTGGAATGTGAAGTAACTTTTGCGTGAAAAATTAATTCAACTTTCTGGGAGATTCATCTTTCGTGTATTGAATACAGGGATAAAGCGCTTTCGTTTTTAATTAATTGTTCTGAGAAAACGTTGCAAAACCGTACGTTGAAACATTAGAGGAGTCACACTTTTTAACCAATTCCTCAAGCGAATTCTCGCTTGTTTCTTCTGCTACTACATTGTGAACAAATTGTTAAATGTAAATTCAAATTTAATTAAAATGCATAAAATAATCAACACATTTCTAGCACTTGAAAGGTCTCACAGCAATTCCTCTTCAAATGTACGGGTCTGTCATTGTGTATACTCAACTGTAGAACATCTAATACTCCAGAGAAACGAAAAATTTAGTTGGTAAATAATTGTAAAATCATTCAAATAAACAAAAGTGTATGTGCTGTGCACACGAATCGTTTTTGTGCAAAATTTCAGTGTTTTTTCTGTTTCAATTGGCAACGTAATGTTAATCAGTGACCTGATAGAAGTTAACTGTTTGTTTAAAACGAAGAAGATGCTAAACTTTAGCCTCTCCCCATGAAAATGGGACGAGAAATCTTGGCGTTTGCCATTCTCGTATTTTTTTTAGTTATTTCGCAACCACCACAGAAAAATAAACTTAACATGTGAAAAAAATTGCTATGTAAATGTGTAGTCTTCAAGGTAATCTTAGAAATCTAGTACTTCGTTCTTGTTTGGTTATGAGAGAGGACTTTCGTACAGTCATTGAAACTTATCTTACGAAAATCGTTTGTGTTTGTTTCAAAATTCAGTTTCGCGCCATATGAAAATGTAATTGAACTTTTCGCATGGCAAGTTAAAGTTCTCTCATCATAACACTCTATTGTCGGCTCAGTATCAAAGAGAAACGTCACAATTTTGTCCAGTATTTAGTAGCGCTCGGCAGCGAGCTTTATATACTTTTTGACGTCTGTCATCATTGTATCTCTTTAGTGCTGAGCTCATTATAAATGAACTTCTGGTCAAAAGTTTTCAACTTTAGTCTCACAGTCAGTATTACTTCATTTGTGAATTTTTATCCAATTTGTATAGCTTCAGAATGTAACAACTAACGGGTCACTTATTAAAGCTTAGGTTATTTTGCATCTTTTCAGTAATAATTTAATTAAGCCTTAACTGTAGGCGTAGGATTGATAATAAAATAACACGCAAATCAAATTTTAAATTATAGACGAAATAAAAGTGTGAAAAGTTCTCGAAGAACAGCCTTAAAATGTACTAATCAACGTTTACGTTCGAAAAAACCAGTTAAATTAACTGGTCGTTTGAAGGTAATGTCAAAATTTTAAATGCTAAAGCTTGACAGTGCCTACAATAACCTTAGTTTCACTGACTGGGAATCGCCTTCAAAACGGATCTGGTTAAACAGTCAGTTGGTTTTATTATGTACTCAATCAGGGGCTTTTTTCAAAAAAACATCTTCAAAAATCCTTGCAACTTTTTTTCCAAATTTTTCCTAATCTTTTAAGTTTTTTCAAAAACATTTTTTGGAATAAATTGGTAAGAAAATTTGTCCGGCTATATTCAATAAAGTGTGTTCTATTTTCGGAATGTGTTCACTTTATAACAAATTTCATGCGAGGGGTGACAGTTTTCGCGTTGAATCCCCGCAAAAAATGTCTTTGATTACTTCAATAAATCAACGGAGGAACTCAGAGAAATGATAAGTTGGTACACCTGTGGCGAGGTAGAACGCTTATGTGAATGACAGCTGGGTTCCATGGGATAGAATTACGTACAAAATTGCCCTGGTTTTCTCCCATACAGTCAAGCTGTCTTTCACATAAGCGTTCTACCTCGCCACAGGTGTATCACCGTATCATTTCTCTGAACGAACCCAATTTTCCCAAAGCATCAATAATTCATTGACGCCGTTCACTTTGTATAGTGATAGTTGATGGATCATGAAAGCTCATTATTAGTAATCGATTTCACACAGAGTATACCAATCGCTCTAAATTTTTGGTCTACAAAAATGCCATCCTCCGTATGAAACTGTGTCGAAAACTGAAGTGTTACCATTAAATGCCGTATGTACTTTGTACGTAAGATACATAAGGCATTTAATGGTAACACGGCAGAAAAGTGAGCTGTATCGCATTCTTTCACATTAAGAGCACATCGCAAAAAATTTGAACTGTCAAATTTGCGATGCTTTTTTAGAGCAGAATACTGCGTAAATAACAAATTATTGAAAATTATAGCTCGTGTATTCTGAGAGGACACCTCTTACACGAATTTGAATCAGAATTCAAAAAGTTTGAGTATGAAAGCCGAAAGTTGCTCTGAAAAATCATCGCATTCCAAGTCGTTTGCGATGACAGTTCTCCTTTTTGCGACTTGCTCTTAAGAGCACGTGGCAAAAATGTGAATTGTCAAATGTTTTTTCAGAACAGAATTCTGCGTAAATAAAGAGCTACTCAAAATTATAGTTCATGTACTGTGAAAGGATGACGCTTGCCCAAATAATAGATGAATCAGAATTCAAAAACTTTAAGTATTAAGGTACAAATTTGCTCTGAAATAACATCGCAAATCAGCTACGGATTGCCATGACTTTTCAGAGTAACTTTCGACCTTCGTACTCAAACTTTTTAAGAGCACGCCGCAAAAATGCGAACTGTCAAATTTTCGATGTTTATTTAGAAGAGAATCCTGCGTAAATAACAAATTCTTCAAAATTATGACTCATATACCGTGAGAGGATGACTCTTACAGGAATAGTAGATGAGTCAGAATTCAATAAGTTTAAGTATAAAAGTACAAATCTGCTGTGAAATAACATCGCAACCTAACTTGGAATGCGATGATTTTTTAAAGCAACTTTGGACCTTCATACCCAAACTTTGATTAATTAGTTATTTACGGAGGATTCTGTTTTGAAAAAACATCGCAAGTTTGACAGTTCATATTTTTGCATTGTGCTCTGCATGTCGCGAAAATCTGAACTGTCCAATTTGCGATGTTTTTCAAATTTACTCCGTAAATAACAAATTATTCAAAATTACAGCTTGTATACTGTGAGAGTGTGACTCTTACACGAATGGTAGATGAATCAGAACTCAAAAAGTTTGAATATGAAAGTCGAAAGTTGCTCTGCAAAATCATCGCATTCTAAGTTCGTTTGCGATGTTATTTCAGAGCAAATTTGTACCTATATACTTAAACTTTATGAATTCTGATTCATCTATGATTTGAATTAGAGTCAGCCTCTCACAGTAAATGCTAAATGAGTTATAATTTTGATTAACTTGTTATTTACACAGAAAACATATTTACTAGAAAACATCGCAAATTTGACAGCTTTTTGAATTCTGATTCCTGATTTGTATAAGAGTCTTTCACTCACAGTACATGAGCTATAATTTTGAATAATTTCTTATTTACGCAGGATTCTGTTCATAAAAAACATTGCAAATTTGATAGTTCACATTTTTGCGACTTGTTCTCAAAATCTTTTGCCATTGCCAATGTTTCCTTCGAGATGGCGAATCATCGAGAGTTTTCACAACTTAATAACAAATTTCGTAATGTGTTGTATGTTTTAATGTTTTAAAAGTATTAAGTAACATTTTGTTTTTGCAAAGAGGCTTACGTGAAAACTAATTATCTAAACCCCCCTCTCTCCCTAATTTTAGTGTTTACATGGTGTTTGTGACCTAACCTAAAATGTCCAGTATATTGATAAAATATTGAATAGCGAATTGAAATCTCCTAATTGTAATTACTACACCAAAGCAACAAATTTATTTATATAAATAATTTTTCAAAAAGAAAAGAAACTTTAATAATTATAACATCAAGCTGGTCTTGAAAACATTATAAAAACAATAAAATATTATAAATTAAAATTAATTGTATTAAGTAAACTTTGAGATAAATTTAGATGTAAGTCTGTGTAAATTATAATTACAATTACAGTGTAGTTCAATAAATCTACGAAATAGCATGCATTACCTTAGATTTGCAACCGGTTTATGAAAAACTACATAGCACACAGGAGAAAGAGATTAGCGAATCACTGAGGTAACAGAACCAGTCAATGAGCGGAATGAAATGAACGAAACCAAAAACTTCACATGAATAGCAATTTTTACTGAGAAAATCACAAACCTTCTCTGTTTTTCTGCTTTTCATACGAATGAAATTTATATTTATATATACTTATTATACTTCTTTTCCACCTGGCAATTATTTCCCTGCTTTATTTCCCATCTGGAAATTATTTTCCTACTTTATTTCGTACCTGGCAATTATTTCCCTACTTTATTTCGTACTTGACAATTATTTCCCTACCTTATTTCCCACCTGGCAATCATTTCCCTACTTGTTATGTAATACACTATTGCTGTCCTTATTCGAAATGACTAAATTATTATTCTCGCGTTTGAATTGCGATAACTTTTATGCTACTTACCCCTCAAAGAATTAGAACTTTAAACCATTATTTCATTCTGTTAATTTCTTTATTTTCCCGAAGTTTTTCACTGTTTTACTGGACATTAGTTTGACGAAATAATCCTGTGTGTCTTTCTTCATTTTTTGGTATTGTCATTGGATTTGGAACCAGTCGAAGTTCAATAAGGAACGGGTCTTATATGCTATCGCCTCTCAAAATTATCCCAGTTATAAATCTATATTCATGTTCCTTTCCGCAGAGTAACTAGTAACGATGAATGTTGAAGTTATGTCGGGTGCTGATCAATCTACTCTTGGATCGCCCACGTCGACAACATTCGAAACGCTGTTGTGCATTCCATACATTACCAAGAATGGACTCCTGCCGGCCGCCACCCTGTTCCTTGATCCTTTTCTGTGCTTCATCGAATAAAACGCCGCAGCGACAGAATATATTGACGGGCAGTATGGTCCATTGACATTTTGTTAGCATGTAACATCAACTCGACCTACTCTTTCTGAAGACAAATAAATCCAAAGTTCCCTCCATGACTTTGGTCAGCCTGTTAAGAAAAGCTTCTCGTACATTACGTGTTGTTACACACATGATATACAACAAATAATGTACGAGATGCCGTTCTATTTGATGTGATACGATGTGTAGTCATTGCAACTCAGACATTTTTAGGTGCTCTTTAAGAATATTGCTTCATAGAATCGAAGAAACAAAACATTTTATTTGCTTCATACAACAACACTGGTACACGCTGTTCTCCATCTCCAATTAATGTGTTTAAACGTAAAATATTCAAATACTGAATGTAATAGAAACAGAAATAATTTTAAGAAGCAAAACTGTTTATAAGAAGTGAAAAATTAGTTCGAAATAAAACTTATTGACATGTTATTATGGCGATTTTATTTGAAAAGTATATTTTACATGGCGAAACGACTGGGGAAACAGAAGTTGCGAGATTGGATTAGATGCTTGTTGGAAACAGAAACCAAAACGCAGACCCCTTTTATAAAACGCCAATACCAAAGAGCCTGAGGAGTAATCAGTAGCCTAAGTCCTACGCGTCCAAAATTTCCATGAAAATTTATTTGTTTGTTTATTTCTGAGAATCACAAAGCAGTTCTGCTTTGTTTCTTCGAATTGTGGACCTCATTTTACCATTTAGTGCCATATGGTTGTTGCCCGTTCTACCTTTGTGGTTCGGACATTTTTAACTCCGCTGATTCTCTTGCGACTTGGACGAGATTTCCTCATTGACAACATAGAAAAAAGCGCTACACTTGACTTGAGAGTGCCAGAAAATCATTTAAGCTACTGCCGTCAAAAGGAAAGAAAAATCTTGGAGAAAATCAACGAAGATTTTCAACGAAATTCGCTAAAAAAATTAAATTAGCATTAAAATTGAAGGTAAAAATTGAGAAAATTCTCGTTTTGGTACAATTACATACATAGAAGTATTACCTTACTATGGCTGCTGTACCTTCGGCAGATTAAAGTCCACCCGCTTGAATCAACATTTAAAAGCCACTCACAATTCTTCATCCTACTTCCAATTGTTTAACCAAAATTAGAAGTAAAAGAATTGTGAGTTTGTTTCTGTTTTTCTTTAGTATGGATTATTCTGCTAAGCAGATTACCACAATTCAACGACTATCGAAGATAGTATTTAAATTGTGGTAATCTGCTCCAAATTAAAAAATAATCGAAACAAACTCACAATTCTTTTCAAAAAGTACAGAAAAATTATTTCGTCGTTGGGTCCGGGCATTTGTGACGCAATTTTTTTTAACTCAAAGTAATTTTGTTTTGAAAACAGCGCTGTAATTTTTCAGGAAATTAAAACTTTGAACAGAAGGTTCTGCGTATTATCAGCGATAGCGTCACCTCAAGCGATATCATTAATTTTGAAAGCGGACTTACGGACTGCGTCACACTCTACCTTTTAAGAAGTTTTTGTTGGGATATCAGTCGTTTTGGAAGTTTTCAGTTGTTGAAAAATTTTCTATTTTTAAAAAAAAGTTTTCTCCGAAAAAAAATTTTCTCAAAAAAAAGTTTGTCTAGGAAAAAATTGTCTTCGAAAAAAATTTTCTCACAAAAAAAAATTTCTCAAAAGTTTTTCTCGAAAAAAATTTCCTCCAAGCAAATTCTTTCTACAAAAGAAGTTTTTCCTTCAACAAAATTGTCTACAAAAAAAATTTTACCCGAAAAAATTTTTCTCCAAAAAAAAATTTCTCCAAAAAAAAATCTTACTACAAAAATAACTTTCTACAAAAAAAATTTTCTTTCCGTAAAAAATTTTTCTCCAACACTTCGGCTACCATCGGAACACTTCGTATCACCTTCGGCTACCTTCCGAATACTTTGTGTCACCTTCGGCTACCTTCAGCTGCCTTCGGAACACTTCGTGCCACCGATTCTTCTCAGTGATTTATATAACTTTCCTGAAGAAACCAACTACCTAGGTATTCTTATGCAGAATTTAGCAAAAAATCCAAGATGGTGTCACTTTGACAGTTGGCAGCCATTTCCTTAAGATACAAAAAAATTCTCTTGACCAAACTCTATAACTTTCTAGAAGAAACCGTCTCTCTAAGTAGCGTCATTCCGGAGGTAAAATTCGAAAACCGTAGAAGCATAAACGAAAATTCAAGATGGCGCCGCTATGACAGCTGGCAGCCATTTTCTTATGATACCAAAAAATTCTCCTGATGAAACTCTATAACTGTCTAGAAGAAACCAACTCTGCAAGTAGCTTATTCATTCTTAGGACATACTAAATTGTATGCAGCAATGAATTAGCATAAAAACAATAACTCGTACATTCAAATGACAGGAACCAAAATTAACTATAATTGAATTTAAGTTTGTCTGCAATGAGAAAATACATTACATTATTTCTCAGTCACTTAAACTAAAAGAAGCATAATTTATACCTAACAAAAATCCAAGATGGCGTCACTTTGGCATATTTCTGAAAATCCCAAAAAAATTTGCAGATCAAACTCTATAACTTTCCCGAAGAAACCAACTCTCTAAGTATTGTCATTCCGAAGCTAAAATTCGAAAACCAAAAAAAACCTAATTTATTGCTTGAGAATATTCAAGATGTTCGACTGCTGGCAGCTATTTTCTTAAGATTCCAAAAAATTCTCCTGACCAAACTCTATAACTTTCCCGAAGAAAGTAACTCTCTAGCTATTGTTACTTCGGAGCTAAAATTCGAAAACTCCGAGCATTACCTAAATTGGCCACTTTTCCACATGCCACGGCTTTTCCAGAATTTTCCCGGAAAAGCGGTATATGAAATTTTTCATTTGGAACCGAGACTGACGTTCCCTGAAAATTTTAAGGAAATCACTCGAGCGGTTCTCGAGAAAAAAAAAGTAGATAGATACATAGATCGTTCACACACAACACACACGCTACCGCTCCGAGCATGATTTCAAGAAGATCAGCAGTCTAGTTCTCGAGATTGAAAACTATTAATAGATAGATAGATAGATAGAAACCGACAGATCAGAAAAAAAGTTTCCATAATGATGAGAACAATAGAAAAATCCATCGGCCATAGAAAAATGTCATTTTCAAACCTCGATATCTCAGCCAATTGAGTCTGATGAGTCTGATGAGTCTGAGTGAGATGAGTCTGGGCTCGTTGGAAAGCTGCTGCGACGTAGTTTTTTGTAAAAATAATGTGGAGGGGAGGTGGGCGAGAAGAAAAAACTCAAAAGTTTGCCTATATATGGCTCCTTGTCCCAAAGGCTTTTATATGGAGTTTTTTTTGGTTTGTTGGATGTTTTTTTGGGGTGTGGGGACTGCGTCACGCCCTCCACTACCGCACCGGGCATGATTACTTAGTTTTGTGAATTCCAGCCATCACCGGCTTAAGGCACTTTTTTAGCGTAGGCTTGGATGGACTGACATATGCCGGCGGCGACCCTCCCGTCTGTCCTATAAGTGTTTAGTTGCGAGCACGGCTTGGAATGAAGTGAGTTGGAATAAACCACTATAAGTTGTAGGATTGAGAGAATAAACACAAAAATTAATCAATTGGAACATTATTAAGTATCTTTATTTAAACTCATTTGCATCGGTTCATTCATTTTTCTTTACAATTTAAATCGGTTTTTATATTGAAACCTCATACAATTTTTCTCATTTTTCCTCCTAAATAATAAATTTATTTTATTTTTCTTCTTTTTTTTGCATCGAATTAACATACACTAACATTCAAATCAAAATCATTTTTCATTGTTTATGCCTTTAAGATTTTTTATATTATATGAGTCAGTAAATATGATGATTTCTTTTCGTAACTAAATATATATTTTTTATATATTTTTTTAAACTCTTCGTTTTAACATTAAAAACAATTTATTGATATATTATTTACTTGTATATCCTCAATGTTTTGCCTAAAGAAAAATGAAATGATTTTTTTTTAACAAGAAAAGTGTCTGGTTGTAGTTTTTAATAATTTTTTTGTGGTTATATGTCGTACATTGTTTTTGATATAAAAAATTTGTTCATAAGAGAAATGTGATTTTGAAACCGACTCACATTAATCGTTAAATTATGTTATTGACTAAGCATGGGTTAGTAGTTGCAGTAAAAACTTGTTTGTTGTTGTTGAAATGATTAAGAAAATTCTAATATTTCACTGACTAATATAAATACGTCTATTTTTAAGTTCTTTTAATCAATTTGTTTGATAAAATTACCCAAACTTCGAATTTTAGGTTTAAGATTTTTTTTTTTTTGCTTTTTGAATATTTTGTGTTAGATCTACAAGAATTATAATGGTTTACATTCCGCGTATATTTCTTACAATTCTTTCATAAATTTGGTTTGCTTAAAAAATTTGCCATTAAATTTTTTATTATCACAAAATTTTCTTTTTTTACATTTTTTTAAAGTCATTGTAATTTTAGGACTTAAACGAAAAAATTTCGAAGTAAAAAGTATAACAAATAAATCACGAATTAAGCCAATGACGTCTGTGTATATTTTTTATTTTAAATACTTTATTAAAGAGATTTATTGTTCAAGTACTTTGTTTTGTTTCCCATTTTCAATTTTACAATTTTTTTTTATTTTTATTGTTTAATGAATTTATTTTTTCCGTTAGAGACAACAAAATATTTGGACAATTTTCCAGACAACAATTAATCAAAACCACATTGATACAAATTTTTTTTGACGGTTTTTGAAATATTTAAAACATTTCGAGTTCCACAAGAATGAGTTTTGTTTTTCAGTTGTTGTCAAACGTATATTGTGCAACTTGTGTAGACCTTGTTTCTCGAATGTTTTTTTTGTAATGGAGTCGTACGTATTTTCACACCAGTAAACTTTTATGGAAAAGGTCACTTTTCGCTAGGAAAGTCGCTCAAAATATCTGATAATTCGTCCGTATATTAATTAGAAAATTGATATCATGTGACGTCATATTATATCAACTTTCTCTTTTCTAATTGTTTGTGACATCATCGTAATTTTAATTATTTCGACGCTTGAAAGTGCGAAGACTTGAGCAAAACAACTTTGAAATAATGGCGTTAAAAATTCATTGAAACTCTAGATACAATTTCTAAATTTTTCGCGCTAGTTGCACAAACTACTAAAAACAAAACTATGATCCAATTCTTGGGTCCTTTCTTTTACACATCAGTCATTACCACGGCTGCGACTGTGTCAATTTACAACAGCAAAAATGAATACTATTTGAAAATGAAAAATCTCTATGTTTATAAAAACACATAAATGAAAAATAGACGAGGAAACGCGTTGATAGTGTAGGATTTTATTTTTACATCAAGTAGTCACCCGCGTGGTCATCACCTTTTTTTCTTCTTTAGTTTATAATTCTACGAATTTTATTTAATAAAATTCTTCTATTTTTAATTTACATTTTAGGTTTTTAAATATTTTCTTTCTTGCTTTTCTTCCCTTCTCCTTCTCTTTCGTAAAATCTATCCACTGCATTAGGTAATTAATTGACCTCTCCAGAGATTATAGAAATGGGAATTTATTGATATGTTGACGAATTTAAACTTTAAATTTACCGGTAAAACGAAACGAAGCCTTACGATTTCATGGCGTGGGAAGAGACGTGGTTGTGCGTACACTCTTTCTAAAAATCTTTTCCCTTGTATTTCACTCTGTTCGAACATTACTACTTCACTTGAGCATTACTCACACCGTGTGTTCTATAATCCGGTATTACAACCGGGGTTAGGACCGAATGTCTCAAAAAAATATCCCCAACCAAAATATCACATGGAGAAAATATCACCAGACAAAATAACCCGACATAATAACCACAATTTTTCCATTAAAAAAAAACGACAAAATATCCCTTCTAACAAAATATCCACACACAAAAAATTGGGAATATTCAATGTGAAGTGTACTTAGCGCCGCAGGCCCGAAATAAACAACAAAAAACAAAAAAGCGTGGTCGAGGGGCGGTATCCCCGAAAAGGTGGGTCAAGGTGGGAATATTCCCCTTGCGGGGTCTAACGGGCGGAGCCCCTAGCGAGGTTTGGGGCAGTGCCCCATTTACGTAAGGCCGTCTGCAAGGCTTGCAAAAGCCCGACGCAGGCGTGGGGGTGAGGGGGAAGAGCCCCCCAACACACAATATAATATCTAATTAATAATACCTACCTATATATTCACCATTTCTGAGTAGACATTACATCTGGGGATATTTTGTTCGTTTTTTGTGGAACATTTTGTCTGGGGACATTTTGACCGGGGATATTTTGACTGGGGATAATCGGTCCTGGAGCCATTACAACCTTGTTTGATAAAAGTATCATTTAGATCAAGCATAAAGTTGTTTAAAAGAGCCAGTAGGTTTGAAAGGTTTTAAACAGAATTGTCGAAAATGTTTGAGATAAAGCTTTTTTATATCTCTTGTTTAGACGGTACTCCAAGTCAGTTGGTTATGAAGTAAACATCATAGATTTTTTTAGCGATAAACGACAACTTGAATCGGGCTGAATTCTT
>CM055403.1:24991895-25069693 GCA_029228625.1 Pseudolycoriella hygida | reverse complement strand
CTAGGACGTACACCCGGGACCTGTGCATTCAATATCCTCTTTGGGAGCCTACTCTTACCCATCCTTTGAACGTGCCCGTACCATCTCAGACGACTAACCCTTGCCGCCTCCTCCACTGACCTAACCCCTAAATTTTCTCTGATGTCGTCGTTCCTGATATGATTGTCCCACTGTTCCCTCCGATTCACTTTTCCTATGCTCCTAAGAACCCTCATATCTGAAACCTCCAAGTCATGCACAAGGTATCCGCAGTCCACCCAACTTTCACTACCATATAAAATTGTTGGCCTGAAGATTGATCTGTGAATAGCTAACTTTGTGCCACTACTTAATTCCGTCCTGTTAAACACATGAGACCTCAACTGACTGGCCACCGCATTTCCCATTCTCCTCCTTTCCTCAAATTCCCTAACTAACTTGCCATCCTCTGAAAACATGGCTCCTAAATATTTAAACTCAGAAACTTGTTCCAACTGCTCCCCATTTAAACTGCACACTACGTCTTTCCTAAATTTGCCAACATACATAACCTTTGTTTTGCCGACGCTTATCTTCATCCCGTACTCCTCACATGCTACATTCAGGCAGTCAATCCCCCTCTGCAAATCATCGGCATTATCTGCTAATAGGGTTAAATCATCCGCATAGGCCAGGATTTTCATAATTGCATCCCCAATTTCCACATTCCCCTGCAAATTGGCCTGCTTGATGATTTTGTCCATGAAAATTATGAACAGAAGAGGAGAGAGACAACAACCCTGACGAACGCCCTCATTAACCTCGAAAGCCTCACTAATTTCACCATCTATCTTTACCGCAGCCTTGCTCCCTGAGTAGATGCTTTTAATGGCGCCCAATAAACCTCCATTAATCCCGTATTCGCTAAGCACCTCGAACAGCTTTTGCCTCGGTACCCGATCAAATGCATTTTCCAAGTCGATGATGCATAAGTACAGATCAATATTCCTCTCAAAGAGCCTTTCTATAGCCTGCCTAAGACAAAAGATCTGATCCTGACACCCTCTCAGAGGTCTGAAACCACTCTGAGCCTCGTCCAGAACCTCTTCCACTATAACCCTAACCCGATCTACTAGCACACTAGCATAAACCTTTCCGACCACGCTCAAAAGTGACATCCCTCTGTAGTTGCTACAAACTTTACGGTTGCCCTTCTTAAAGATCGGAGCAATAACACCGAAGCTCCAGTCAGCGGGTACTACTGAGGACTTCATGGCTAAATTAAAAATCCTACAAAGCCATTGGATCCCACCAGACCCGCTATTCTTAATAAATTCTGTCCTAATTTCGTCTACACCTGCGGATTTTTCTGCCTTCAGCCTGCTGACCTTTCGTGTCACCTCCTCTAATGTAATTTCTTCCTCACCCTCCGAGTTAGCAAACTGATTTCTGTCAGGTGCCACTACCGGATTGACAGATGCAAATAGATCCTGAAAGTAATCACGCCAGGTTTCCAGTACTTCTCCCTTATCCGTAATTAACTGGCCACCTTTATCCAAAATGCTACCGCAGCCCTCCTTTTCACCACCACGCCTAATATCCTTAATCGTCGACCAGAATTTTTTACCCTTTCCTTGACCTGCTTCTTCCAATTCTTCTCCGAACCTCTTCCACGCGGGGTCCTTTGCTTCTTTAACTAGAGCCTTAACCGCCTGACTACAAGCCCTGTAAGCTCCTTTCTTCTCATCCGTTTTATCCTGTAACCAAACCAAATAAAGCTTTCTTTTCTCCAACACAGCCTTTTTGATATCGGCGTTCCACCAACCCGTCCTTTTGTTCCTACCTCCGCTAGAGACACTACCCAGACATTCATCAGCTGCACTCAAAACAAATTCCTTAAAATTTGCCCACTCAGCCTCGATGTCCCCGCAGTCCGAAGGAAGCCCCTCAAAACCCTCTGTGAACTTTGCCATGAAACGAGCCCTAACTTCCTCCTCCTTGAACTTTCCTACGCGAAATCTGCGAACTACCTTTTTCTTCCTTTTAGCCTGACAGAGTTTACCAACCGACAGATGTGCACCCAAAAGATAGTGGTCCGAGCCGAAGGTGAAACCCCTGAAAACACGCGTGTCACATATTTCCTGCCTCTTGTCCTGCTCTATAATTACGTAATCAATTATTGACTTATGATCACAACTTTCATTGACGTAAGTGTACCGGTGGATCCATTTGTGCTTAAAGAAAGAGCTGGTTACTGCTAACCCATTGAAATCACAGAAATCTAACAACCGCTTTCCATTTGAATTCAAAGTATCTTCCCCGAATTTGCCTACCACCCTTTCATAACCTGCATTGGTTTTACTGTTTCCTATCCTCGCATTAAAATCGCCCAACAAAACCACACACTCACTTCGCCTTTTTGCCACAACATCTCCTAACTGCTCGTAAAAGGCGTCGAGGTCGCCAGCATTGCTACCCTCGCATGGGCTATAAACACTAACCAGCCGATAAATACCCCAGCTAACTTAATAGATATCCACATAATCCTTTCATTTACGCAGCGAACATTCAAGACAAATTTTTCCTAATTCCTGCTTGATAGCCAATCCAACTCCCCAGTTTGCCCTACCAGACTGAACGCCAGACAAAAACACTTTATAGCCGCCCACCTGCTCTTCTCGCTGTCCCTTAGTTCTAATGTCGCTCAATGCTAAGATATCAACACCGTAATCCTCAGCCAATTCTACCATTTCATTCTTGCGACACCGAAAACCCCCATTCACGTTTAGACTTCCAATAAACAAACCACCAGCCTTTTTACATTGCCTGATCGTCAACGATGGAAGTAATTACAACGGTAAAATTTTGACAGCTGTCAGATTTGAATTTTGGCTCAAAGTTTTAAAAGCGATTTCTCACACCGACACAAATACGAAGAATTTCAAGGACTCAAATAATTATTGAAAAACTTGGTGCCGAAATTCAAATCTGACAGCTGTCAAAAGTTTACCGTTGTAATTACTTCCTTTAAAAATGAAAACGACGATATAAGCATTCTTTACGAAACGAAACGACGATATATCACTAAATTCGTCAATCCGCATCTTTAGCGAATATGTGAAGTAAAGTGGATATCATGAAATGATACGGCCATGTGTGCTGATAAATTATAATTTTCATTAGGTGGCTTCGCAGGAAAGCTGTATACTTATGTATTAGATGCAATATGTTCAAAGATCCGAAATTCAAGAATAAGCCGAGACGATAAAGAATATTAGAGGAGCATTCATTTGAATATAAAAGTGCAGCTATGCACTTACTTATGCAGCTGAACAAAGAATTTCGCTTACGTTTTTTTAAGAGGAATTGATTTTAGTATAAATCATGTGTCTCTTGGCAGAAACTTCAATAGCAAAACTTGCATCGGCTGGGACTTTTGAGAGAATTTCTCATAACCAACCAATGTCTCAGTATAATGTTATGGTCACGTGATTGGAAAAAATCAATTTGGTGTAGACCAATGTAGAATCTACATTGCAGATGAATGTGGCAAAGCCGTTAGCTTTGTATGTAATAAAGTCAGCTGGGAACGCGACTTCGGCTCACTCTATGGACTCTCAAGATCGAATCATCCGACCGATTTCCACACATCTTTTTTCCTTGAGGGACATTCAATAAGTACGTACGCTCAAAAAGTCGGATTTTTGACCTCCCCCCATCATACGCTTTTGCACGCTTTTCGGACCCTCCCCCCCTTAAGTATGCACGAAATTTGAATTTATGTAAATTTTCTACTGAAAACAGCCTAATTTGTGTGATACATTCTTATCACACTATAAGTAAGTTCGTGAAACGGGAGTAGATACTTTTCGAAGCACACAACTTTATTACGCATTTCAGTCATAAGCATATTTTTTAGTTGAATTTGTTTCTCAGTTGCACACAATGGAATTCCGTGCATTTCTATTGAAAATTCTGAGAGTGTAACACCACTATTACTACTACTACCTCTACTGACAAATTACAACTGCCGACACACCCAGATAAAGGGACATTTAGATCTTACTCGTTATGAGCGGGCAACACTTTTTTGCTGCCCTTGCCCGCCCTACCCTAGCCAAAAATGTAAAAAAATTGCCCGCCGCGAAACGTGTCCATTAAATTTTTGCCCTACCCGGACCATTCTCTATCGGGCGAGGGCATAATTTGGAATTCCCTCCCGTCCGCTCATCTCTATGATACTATGATTCATTGATACTGTCCAATGAAAAAATAGTGGTGTAGGTATAACAAATTTATTGTTTTCGCATGATAAAGTGTAAATAGCTTTTTTATCAGTGGAGTTTCCAAGGACTTTCTTTGAGTCACCCCCCTATGCAAACTTCCGTACGGTTTTCATAGACTCCCACCTACCCCCCTGTTGAGTACGTACTACTTGAATGGCCCCTTGTTTCTCGAGATCTACATCTTTCATTTGACACCCTAATCAGTACTTTCCGATATGCACTGGACGAGATATAGACGAAGAAGTTTCACCGACCTTCGCAGAACCCCATTTTGACCATTTTCTCAGGATATCTCAGGAACGCCATATCTCAGGAACGACTTGACAGATTTATCTCATTTGTACCTCATTATTACGAATAACTTTCAGAAATTTATGTAGTTTTGAGAATTGGTCATGATTTCCTCTAGAAATTGTGTTGACGGACGGACGGCGCCTATATTAGGTGCGGATATTTTCTAACGACTAAGCTCTAGGCCTTCACGCTTCACGCTAGGCCTGCCGAGGGTGCAAATGCTCCATTTGATCAGTGGAACTTTTTCTCGAGTACATTGTGATCAAAAATAATCAAACTTGTTCTAACCCTTAAGTTGATTTTTCACGATTTCCGTGAATTTTTTTCACTTTTTGTCGTTGAGCGCCCATTAAATCGCTTCGGATCACGTCCGGCCCATAGAAACTTTTTCTCATTTGACCATATTTGGCACCGTTTTCTGAGCTTAGCCCGAAAGTTTTCGACAACTTTATTTTTTGACCTCCCTACTACGCATGTCATAATGAAATTCACTATACTTTGACAGAAGCCGATGTCGCACTACACATGTCAATCTGATAAATTCGAGGATAAATTAATACAGCAAACGAAATGCATACGTCACCGCCCTATGAATCAAGAGTGATACTAATATCTTGTTCAACGTCTCCAATGAAATGATGATCCCTTGGTTAAGCTTGTGTCAAATATTTTCAATGCGTTTAGACTTTCGCGGGCGATTGTATGGAGATTGACCATAATGTGCCTTTGAAACGGTTGAGTAGTTCCTATGCCAAGCCCTTCTAATATTCAATTGAATCTGACTGAATCCTGGAAGCTATAATTACCAACCCCCTTCGTTCTAGTTTCCAAAGCATTTCCAGAAAGAAACTTTTAAATCTGTTCATTTTTTTAATTCCTTTAACGTCTGACACAACGTGTCCGTCTGTAAATGCACATTGTGCATGATTTTATTTAATATCCTTTTTTTTGTAATATATTCATCATCAAAATAATTATATTGCTTCGCAAAAACGATTTTATATAAAAATAATAATAATCACTGTAATAAAAACTCTTAAAAATACTTTTCCTTAAATCTTTTATCGCATAAAGTTTTATTTATAAACTTAATAAATATTTTTTTTTTCTTTTATTTTTGAGTCTTTTTAGTGGGTTCATTTAGGGTGTATATTTTTAAAAAATGGTTTTTTTTAATTATGATTTGTCATTTTTTAAATTGGCTATTTAAATTTACTTCCACTGATGAAAATTTCTATAAAAAAAATCCTTCTAATATTTTCTTACGATTTTTATAGGTTTGAAAGCAATTTACTCAGGACATTAGTGGAAGTATAAAAGTTTATTTGATTCTCTTTATAGGTAGACATTTCCTTGAAATTTTCTTCAAACAACAAATTTTGAGATTTTCTACGACAATTTGAACACAAATTTATTTATTTATTTTCTATCCGCAAAGGGCCGTTTAATTATAAATTTAGGGTGTAAAAAAGATCAAAGTTTTTTTTATTGGAAAATTTTAAATTTAGTAAAACATTTGGGAGAAAGTCCGAATCGTTTATTTGACTAAATACAAATTGTTTCTAATTTAACTTTAAGTTTATATACTTCTTTAATTTCTATCAATTCCGCATAATATAAATCTATAACGGTCCTTAAAGAGTTTAAAATTTAAATCATCTTTAGTTAAAGAGTGAGTTTGGGGATAATCGTTTTTCAATTTTTATAACCTTTTGCAATTTAATTGCTTCTTGTATCCATTATTTTCTTGTATTTCTTGAACTAGTTATTTATTTTATTCATTGCAACTAGAATGCTTTATTCATAAATATATTTTTTAGCTATTCACTTAAATAATTCAATGCTTTAGGTTATTTGATTATGCTGAAGTAATGACTGAATCGAGCTTTTTACTTTTGAATAAAAAAAATCAGGGCTGAGCAAATAAGATTTAGCAGAGTTGATCATAACGAAATTCCTATCCGTCGAAGATGTCTCTAAAACATTTTGCTATTCTCACAATTGTTAGTTGGTAACTTCAATTATATTCTCCAATAAAACATTGACGCTGTAGCTACAGCAAATGGACCATGGCTATTTCGACGAAAGTGACGTAAAATATTATTTTAAACAAAAAGTTGTTCTATGACATGCCTAAAAAATGCATCAATTTTTTTATAAAATTAATTTAAGTAATAAATGAAAGGAGCAATTCAGTTAGTACAGCCGCCGAAATTGAAAAAAAATGAGCGATGGCGGACACTTAAATTGAATTTCAAATAACAATGTAACTCTTTATAACCCTAAAAATTGTATGGTTTTTGATTTCCAGCGTAAAGACCGCTCATAACATAGTAAATACTATTCGTTAGTACATTCGGCCTCCGTCAGTTCGTTTGCGGCTGTCAAATGAGGCTAAAATTGTGTAATTTTTTTCAAGAAAAAGGACAAAATAAAAGAAACGGAACGTTTTGAAGGTATGCCTTAGAATAATTTATTGCTTACAATTATGTTTTACGTCTGTTAAAATTAACTTGTCAAAATAGACATGGACCATTACGGTAAAAGTTCGAAGTCAACAACTGGCCAGTAGATAATCTGTAGCTCGATAGAGTTACAGATGCAAAGGGAACAAAAAAAACTCATTCCTGCGGATTGTCTTTTTACATTCGAATCTTAATGACTTCAGTTAAGATGGTATCCGATTACCAAGGCCGTGTTTCGATTCGTTGGTCAGGTCCGAAATTAATTTATAATTTATTTGGAATTCTCCTCTGCTGACTAGGAAGAAGGTAAGGCTCATATAGAGCAAGGTCGGCCCTAATGGAGTGTGGCTGTTTTACAATTATATATTTAAATGGAAGTTCACTTGGAAAAAGTAAGATCTGCTTAAGAACTTACCGAAAAGTCTTTTCAAACTTATTTATATCGTCAATTTAAGAAATTTGTGCTCAATCTCGAGTCGATCCCCGCTGACTCCTCCCACTGACTGATTCTTTTATATTTCTACATTGATAAATATTATGAAAATGCGAGCGGAGCGAAGGAATTTTTTAAAAGTTTAACATCAAACTCTGACGAATAAAGTTAAATTGAAACGTTTATCTGTCTTATTGCGCCACATGATAAAGATCGGTAATAATGTAACCAAATGCTTGTATCACTGCAGGCCAGTAAATTTTTCTTCGTCATGTCTGGGACCTTCAAAATCGCTCACCACACAAAAAAAATCTGGACATGCTCCTCTTTCCCTTTCTATATTCGGTTGTGACCCCAAAACAATTTTTCATTTCGCAAATTTTTACAAAAATCCACTGTGCTCGGGGCCAAAGAGATGTTAGTGAACAAAACTCATTCGATATTGTAAAGTAGGTAACAAAAATTCGCCAGCGGAGCGAGCAAAAATTTGTTTGTCAATTTTTAGTTGTTCTTCGGTTTTTAACTATTTCAAGCTTTTTAGCCATTTCCCGTTTCTTAGTAATTTTCCCTATTTTATGTTATTTCCAGATTTTTAGTTATTTCCCAATTTTTGTCATTTCCCGATTTTTAGTTATTTCGTAAATTTTGTCATTTCCCGATTTTTAGTTATTTCGTAAATTTTGTCATTTCCCTATTTTATGTAATTTCCTGATTTTATGTTATTTCCCGATTTTATGTTATTTCCCGATTATTAGTCATTTCCCGATTTTATGTTATTTCTCGATCTTTAGTCTTTTCCCGATTTTTAGTCATTTCCCAATTTTTCGTTTTCCGATTTTATGATATTTCCCGATTATTACTCATTTCCCGATTTTATGTTATTTCCCGCTCTTTAGTGATTTCCCCATTTTATATTATTTTCCCCGATTTTCAGTCATTTCCCGATTTTCAGTTATTTCCCAATTTTTAGTCATTTTCCGATTTTATCTTATTTCCCGATTATTACTCATTTCCCGATTTTATGTTATTTCCCGATTATAAGTCATTTTCCGAGATTATGATATTTCCCGATTTTATGTTATTTCTCGTTCTTGAGTCATATTTCTCGTTCTTTAGTCATTTCCCGATTTTTAGTCATTTCCCGATTTTCAGATATTTCCCGATTTTCAGATATTTCCCAATTTTTATTCATTTTCCAATTATTGGTCATTTCTTGTTTTCATGTTATTTCCCACTTTTTAGTGATTTCCCCATTTTATGTTATTTCCCGATTATTAGTCATTTCCCGATTATTAGTCTTTTCCCTATTATTAGTCATTTCCCGATTTTTGGTCATTTCTCGTTCTTTAGTCTTTTCCCGATTTTTAGTCATTTCCCGATTTTCAGTTATTTCCAAATTTTTAGTCATTTTCCGATATTATGTTATTTCCCGATTATTACTCATTTCCCGATTTTATGTTATTTCTCGTTCTTTAGTCTTTTCCCTATTCTTAGTCATTTCCCGATTTTCAGATATTTCCCAATTTTTATTCACTTTCCGATTTTATGTTATTTCCCGATTTTTAGTTATTTCCAGATAATTAATAATTTCCGTACCTTTTCTCTTCTAGTTTTCCGGTATCCAGTCTTTCGGCTCCCAAATTTCACGGTATCTAGGATACCAGGATACCACCCTTTTTCCACACGCGAGGGTACGCACGGTATGCAAAAACACACTGGGAGATATGTTCTGCAATATGTAGGGACTGCAACCCGGTTTTAAACCGAACCGGTTTTTCGGTTAACCGCAAAATTTTGAACACTAAAAAACCGACGGTTTTTTTTCTCTTAAAACCGATTTTCTCGGTTTTTTTGGTTTTTGCAAAAAAAAGTTACCTTTCTGTCATAATGAGTGTGATAAGCGAGAGGATTCAACAATGAGCCAAGCTCACCTAACACAATTTGAAGGTAGACTTTTCGGACTCTTCGAAAAAATTAGTAGCTAACCCATTTCTCAATTCCAACAATGACCAATGGACTATGGCTGTAGAGCAATTTTATTCCTTCACGACGCGATGCAAATAAAAAGTGTCTTTAATTTAAAAATTTTCAATTTTTATGATCAAGTACCCTGTCATGTCGCGAGAGGCAAAAATGGTCACTTTTCGTGAGATAATCAACATAAATTATACGAAAAAAGAATGGTGGTAAAGTGAAATGCCATTCATTATAGAAGCAAATGACAAAATAAAACTTTGTGATTATGCCATAGTATCAAACAATATTTTATTCAAATTATCATTTTCTAAAAGAAAGCTTTTCGATAGCTGTGGTCAATTGAGTTTGGCGATCAAGATAAGTTATTTTTAATCGACGTAAAACATTACTCTGAGCAAAAAATTGTTCTACTGTATGCCTCTAAAACGCTCCGATTTTTTTTATAAGTTAGTCTGAACACCGAAACGGACAGCCGCCAATAAAAAATCTACGAATTGACAATCAATTATTTAGACAGAAAAATAGTTCTAGCTACCGGGCAAATCAAACAATTTTTTTCATATCGAGGCGACAAACGACCTCCGACCTCAGTCAAGTTTTGAGTGGCTGTCAAAGGGGGTACAGTGCTCGTGTTATTATCATAACAAAATTAATTTTATAAAAAAATCTACGAATTTTTGAGCCATAGCGTAGGTCGTTTGTCGCCTCGATATGAAAAAAAATTGTTTGATTTGCCCGGTAGCTAGAACTATTTTTCTGTCTACATAACTGATCAGTAGAATATCTTAAGTTTGCGTAAAATCGAACAACTGAGAGTGCCAATTCGTAGATTTTTTATAGGCGGCTGTCCGTTTCGGTATTTAGACTAACTTATAAAAAAATCGGAGCGTTTTAGAGGCATACAGTAGAACAATTTTTTGCTCAGAGTAATGATTTACGTCGATTAAAAATAACTTCTCTTGAGAGAAGACCGAGAAAGCCGGTTTTAAGAGAAAAAAAAACCGTCGGTTTTTTAGTGTTCAAAATTTTGCGGTTAACCGAAAAACCGGTTCGGTTTAAAACCGGGTTGCAGTCCCTATTCCTCATATATATGTGAAAAAAAAAATTTACGCGGTATTTATTAGGTTCCTGTTGTGAAGTGATAAGGAGAGAAGCCACCAGGAGAATTATGGGAAAATTACACTGCTCAGAGATAGGGGATAGTTTGTGTGATGTGTATTTGGCAAACATGCCAAAGTAAGCAATGAAACGGTATCTGATGTTTGCTTTTATAGCGAAAGTTATAAGAAAATTTTTGAAGTAATAGATTCCGAATGAAGCTGCGGTATTTGCTGTTTATGTGACAGAAGTAAGTGTGCACGCGAGCGAAGTGAGCGAAAATTTTTCTATTTTTGTTATTTAATGGAACTCACAGCAATTATAGATTTTACAAGAAATATTCCAAAGTTCTAAGGTCAGTGGCGCCGTATTATGAAAAGCAATAATATGTTGATTCCTCTCGTCATGGGGGGCATTGCCCCCTATGGATCATTCACATAAAAATTATGGAGCCGTTAGGTGGCGCTAATGACATTTTCGGGTCTATTATATTAATTCTTCCCGGCAAGAATACTGAAAACTTAGAGCGAGCGAAGCTTTCACATAAATGTATTTTCATATGGAATTTTTCTATCAAGTGTAGCTTAACGTCCTAAATCTCACTCAAGCTTCAAAAGTTGGCTAGTTGTGTTGTGTTTGGTGCCCATAGCGACGTATACACACTGAATGAATCGTATGACGTAACCCATTATGATGAATTTGAGTACGAAATATCTAGGCCTACATTTAGGCGATAAAATAGTCAAGTGCCTGACAATTTTCGGAGTAATTGCAAAATTACAAAGACGATACATTCGCATTACTTTTAGACGTGGTTCGGAAGTGACGTTCACCCGGTGGTCCAGACAACACTTGTTATTGGCTATACAAAGCTGTTAATTGAGTCTTTAAAATGCAAAAAATAACAGGAGTTTTAAAGTTATCTTTGCATACATCGGAAAATGAGTTAAAAAATCTTGCGATAGATCGGTCTGTCAATATGATTGTCACTCTTGAAACGGAAAATTATTATAACAAAGATGAAACGATTAAATTCTGGTTTCAAAACGACATTATTTTGATTTATTTACCCCCATTGAACCACGCAATGTGAGCTTTGCATTTTACGATTTAAAACCTCGTCAAATTTGTTCCCTATTTATAATTTACTCAATTTTTTTTCTTCAAATTGTATGCCGGTCAACAGCCCTGATTATTATAAAGGACTTTTGCATATTAAAATCATTCACTCGTTCATTCAGAAATGACAATACAACGCGCGTCCAATATTTTATTGAACTGTAACATAATATTTTGTATCCCTCTGGGCTGAAAACATCCATTTTCACACTACCGTACAACGGGAAAATGGATTTTCTACCCAACTGGGATACAAAATTCAATGCCCAACTCGGGAAAATCGTGATTTCTCACGTGTGTGACTTTCACAATAGTGAGAGAAAATCCCCGCGTTGCGTAAATAACTGTTATTATCTAATATATTCTTTTAACTTTTATATTTCATCGATTAATATAATTCTTTTAATATTCTTATTTGTTTTTACAACTATTCATAATTTATAATCCATGTGTGTAGAATTTCAATTAAATTTCATACAACATTATTTAAAATTTAGATTCAACTCAATAACTTAACGTTAATCTCATTCCATTTTTTTAAATAGTAAAACTATTCGTCAATGTGACGAAACATTGTCTGTGTGTATCGTGATTCGATTACAGACTTAATCATTTTATAAATCAATTGCTGCAATCATTTTTAGTTCAGTTTTTTTTAAAGATTTTTTTAAAGTTTTAAGTTTTATTTTTAAATTCATTTTTTTATATTTCCCTCATATTTAATTTTTAAACAAATCAATAAATTTTCCCCATTTCGGCTTTGTGAAAACAATATTTACAATAATATTAAATATTTAATCTTCATTTTGTTTAACGTTTCTCTTTTTAATTAATATAATTTAAATGTTTGTTTTGCAAACGCATAGTAATGTAAGTCGCTGTGGTGCTTCAGAACAGACGGCTGAGAGAGCGCTTTGAACGGCTGATCGATTCGATATGAATACCCCATTGTCTCGTTTCATTAACGTAGACTGAACGAACTCTACTCAATCAAATTACTGGAAAGCGATAACGTGTAGATTTCTTCGATAATCAATTCGAATGAGATCATTTTTAAAGTGTCCGAAACTCGTAACGAAGTTGATTCCATTTTGACTTCTCGAAATGCTCGAGAAATTAAATGTCCAAGAAGGAAAAATCTTCGAATTTTCTTACAATTAAAAAAATATTGGAACGGAAAAGTGAAAACCGACAAGTTTCTGATTTGACATGCGAATTTACCATACAAATCAGAAACTTGTCGGTTTACACTTTTCCGTTTTTGTAGTAGTTTTTGATACAAGGTAGTTTAACGTACTAGATGTGAGATTACCGACACGAGCCGAAGGCGAGTTCGGCCAACACATCGTGTGCGTTAAACTACTAGCATACGTAACGTGTACCAAACTGAATTTAGTGAAGCTTCTTTCTGAGCTTTTATACTGTTTTACTCCTCACAACGCGTGAGGAACGAATAATTTGACGTAAAACCATTCAGATTATTTGGGAATGAAAAAAAGAAATGTGAAATGTTTTTGGGACTTCGTGCGAATTCGAAATTTAGAAAAAAAATGGATTTTCGAAAAATGTGAAGTCTACTCCCCACCCAATTATCCAAATTCTTCCGAGGAAAGTCGTTCGGACATTGAACAAAAGAAGATTTTGAAGGCTTTCATAGTTCTTTGTCCGGCTAATTGGGATAGAATACATGCTTGCTGTGAAATAAAATTAGGGTTTAAGGTTACTTTTAATGAATTTGAACTTCTTTTTGCCCTTATATCTGAAACAATTCGACCGATTTTATCGAACTTGGTGTTCCTATTAGACATAGCTGAGTGGATCAGTCTCTACTCCACGCGTGTGTCATCATCATCATCAAACTTTATAGACCGTTTATACCTTTCGGTGTGGAATCTTTACGCCACAACCAGGTGATCTTGGACCACCCTCCTCCATATCCTCTTATCCGCTGCCAGGGAGATGGTTTCTTCACTCAGCGAAAGTCTCCTAACTTCTAAATCTGATTTAATTGAGTCTATAAACCTTCTCCTTGACCTACCCCTAGTGAATCCTCTTTGGGAGCCTGATATTACCCATCCTTTGAACGTGCCCGTACCATCTCAGGCGACTAACCCTTGCCGCCTCTTCCACCGACGTAACTCCTAAATTTTTCCTGATGTCGTCGTTTCTACTATACTCCTGAGAACCCTCATATCAGAAACTTCCAGATCATGCACGAGATATCCGCAGTCCACCCAACTTTCACATAAAATCGTTGGTCTAAAGATTGACTTGTGAATAGCTAACTTTGTGCCGCTACTTAATTTCTTTTTGTTGAACACATGAGACCTCAACTGACCAGGCCCGGCCTGACCCTATGGGCATTCGGGCAACGCCCAAAACGCCCTTTGGTTGACTCGGGCATCATACTCCAATACTTTCACTGTTAAAGCGATCACCGATCATACACTATCATGCAATACATACATAAACATAAGCTTCGCGGATCCGTACGAACCCCGTACAATCGATTCCTGTTGCAAAGATTCCCATTATATTAAATTACTCATTACATATTAGGCTGCATTGTAGATTGCCAAAATGGCAATATAGAAAAGCCTGTCCGAAGTACCGCCCTCAGGTAAAAGCCGAGGCCTTAAGGAAAGCACGTGTCACCAACTGTCACAATCGCTCTAAGTAGAGACCTACGACCCTCTACTAACTGTTCCCCTCAATTTTCTCCGTAACATAGAAAAGAAAATTTTGAGCCAGGGCCGACCATAGGACCAACCTATGGCCCTAAGTAGGGGCCTACGACAAAAATGTTTCCTTAAATTTTCTCTACAACATAGCAAATTAAAAATAGTTTTGGCCAGGGCCGACCTTACGACCAACCTAGGGCCCTAAGTAGAGGCCTTGGCCTCAATTTTTTTGTTGAGTACGGTCAGGCATTTGCTTACCACTCAAATAGAAAAATAATCATGAAAATCGTGTAAGATTAACTCAAGATATGTACAAAAAACCCTTAGGGCCGTGTGGAAAACTGTGTGGAGGGCCCAAAGTCAAAAAGTTTTCTTCCATAAATTGTTGGGAAATCCAGACCTATCGATTAAAAGAAAAATTATCAAAATCGGTAGAGATTTACTCTAGTTATGTCCATAAGACCTAAAATCACTTAAGCGGCCCTAGCTCGGCGGCCCTTGGTCCAAACATGCCCAAAATTGAACTTGACCTCACTTTTTCGATTATCTTTCAGGGATTTTTCTTGAAAATCGTTTTTTTTTTTGTTGATTCTGCATCTAATGACCATAATCGATGCTTCCCCCACCTACAACCCCTCCCCCTTCTCGCCTCAAATTGACCGGTTACATACGTTGTGGTAAACGCATAGGACCTCGTGCTTCGTACGGGTCCAAAAATAGATCAATATTCTACAACTTTGTCTTCACCGTGATTTTGTGCATCTTCAATTCTTTAGAGTTAAAGTGTTCTCAGTTCTAACTGTGGTAAGTGCAGCTGGAAAAATTGGGATGCTCTTCTTTAATGCTTAAAATTCTAAAAAAAACGATGAAATGATTATTGTAAAATGCCGCATCAAAGTTTCTAAGCATTTCAGTTGGTAATTAGGCACATACTTGCGAAACAACGATCTTATGAAATAATCCTTGCTTATGGATATATCGTGTGGTGCATCGTTGGAAGCTAATGAAATGCTCTTTTTAAAAAAATATTTGTTTTGCATTTTGCGTTTCCTCAAAAAATTTGTAAACAAATATTTTGGCATTATTGAAGTCTAACAATATTTTGTGTATGGGTTTACATATCAAAAACAACAAAATAAATTTTCAACGCAAATTTTCTACGCAGAAATGGTCACAAAAATGGCCCCAAACATTCGAACTAGTCGCCCGAATTGACGGGCCCTTTGGAGATTTGCTTGAACGCTTTTTCGAGACAGGCCAGCCCTGCAACTGACTGGCCACTGCGTTTTCCATTTTTCTTCTTTCTTCAAATTCCCTAACTAACTTGCCATCCTCTGAACAAATACTTCCTAAATATTTATACTCAGAAGCCTGTTCCAGCTGCTCCCCATTTAAACTACAAACTACCTCTTTCCGAGATTTGCCGACATGTATAACCTTAGTTTTGCTTACACTTATCCTCATCCCGTACTCCTCACATGCTAAATTCAGGCAGCCAATCCCCCTCTGCAAATCACTGGTACTATCTGCTAATAGAGTTAAGTCATCCGCATAGGCCAGGATTTTCATAATAACTTCCCCAACTTCCACAATTCGCTGCAAATTGGCATGTCTGATGATCTTGTCCATGAAAATTATGAACAGAAGAGGAGAAAGACAACAATACTGACGAACGCCATCATTAACCTCGAAAGCCTCACTAATTTCACCATCTCTTCTTACTGCACCCTTCGAGGGGCAGATAAATGTAGAAAATCCCTTGTCAACCTTTCTGGAAAATCCCATACGAAAAAATGAAAATCCTCCTTCAGATCTTAGAAAATCTTATATAAAAGAGAAAATCCTTTGTCAACGAAACTTATGATTATCTGCCCCTCGGCACCCTTGCTTCCTGAGTAAATGCTTTTGATGACACCCCGAACAGCTTTTGCCTCGGTACCCGCACAATCATAATCATTCATAAATTAAATTTATATCATTTGAGCGTGTAATTAGCCGTATAAAAACCTGAAAGTAAGAGTCTAATGACCATATTATAGTCGAATTTCAAATAAACTGGGAGGTATATAATAGGCATATTACGATCAACTCGACTATATTTTTCATTATAGTCCGACTACAATATCATGACGTCAAATCTCACGAGTCGAATGGCTAATTAATGCCCAAATGATATAATAGTATATTATTAACCAAGGGATATAATGGCACGATTATAGTCGAGGTGAAGTGAATGTCCGAGTGGCTATGTCCCGAGGAATATTCACGTACCCAGGCTATAATCAAGCTATTTACCCCTTGGTTAATACGATAGTTTATATCGTTTGAGCATATAATTCGCCATTTGACTCGTGGCTTTCCATTTCCATTGAGATTTGACTCGATCTGTTCCACTCAAAAGTTGAAAATAAAAAGTGGATGACCTGGGAACCACGTTTTCCGGTTAAACCGTTCGTTTTTTTTGTATGAGAGACTTACAGATAAGGTTTTTCCTGAAAAATGTTTCATACATCACAACTCTCGCACCTATGTACGCTTCAGAAGATTAATACGGTTCCCAGGTCATATACAACATTCATTGCATAGAATTGCTTCATTTATTATAGTCGGACTATAATGAGAATTATAGTCGAATCGAAAATTATAGTTGGATTATAATGAAAATTATAGTCGAGATGCCTATTATATACCTCCCAGTTTGTATAAAAGTCGACTATAATATGGTCATTATACCCATACTTTCAGGTATATAAATGGCTAATTATATGCCCGAATGATATAAAGTATCATATTAACGAAAGGGTAAATAGCTTGATTGTAGTCGGGACAGACCCCCTCGAACATTCACTTCACCTCGACTATATTCGCGCTATAATGTCCATCGGTTAATAATATACCATTCTCAATAGGACTTACATCTGCCGATGTGATGAGTTTGTAAAAAACCTTTGTGAAGTCATACCGCAAGCGAACCGAACGGTAACGGTTATTCTCAAGTTATCTCCGTGAGTCGATAATCTTATATTATCTACTCGACCGATGTTTTATAAAAAAGTTGAAAGCGTCTTACTATCTGCATAGGCAATATTCAGGTAGCGAATTGTCCATGGAATTAAAACATATACGAAAAGATGTATGTGAATTGTTTGTCTTACCACCAGCAATACACGATTTGTTTCGTCCCCGAATTGTCATTAGATAAACTTTAAATTTGGACCCCCATTTGAGCCGTAGTTAAGACTGGTAGAGGATAACGAACCGATAAAAAAACGATTTATTAAATTCAATTTACAGCTTGTCATTTTCTGAAACTTAGTTTGTTAGGCTTAGTAGTTGGACAATTTTTCTCCCATAAAATATTTACTTTTCTTGGAATGAACGCTTGCTTTAGTTGTGTTTTTACCATAAAATTATTATTACACTTCGCTACATTGAAACTTTTGTTCATGAGCAAGCAGTCAGCAATGCATGTGATAAGGAAAAAGTTCTTCATTTGATTCATTTCCGACAAACTTTTTTATTTCCTAACTTGAACGTAATGAAGAAACGAGAATATTCAGCAAAGTTAAACTTTGGTTTTATTGTTTCTTTTATCTCGCGAATGTTTATGTGATAACTTTGCGTAAGTGCGAAAAATCCCGAGATGCATTTACAGCGTCGTCGATATATCAAAACGTAAGCGGACAAGTTTTTAAAACTTTTGTAAGAAAAAAAGTCAGTTTCGCAAGAATTAATTGCCAGATAACCGAAGCACTACAGCGAATTACAAAACTTCAAATTTTCAAAACTATTTCATTAATTTCGTTGAGTGTTTCTTCTTTCGCCATTCAGTAGATTGTTCTTAACCTTTCAGTTCTGTTGAGCCAAACGTAGCAAGATATCGTGATACACGATTTTTATTTACCACCGAATCGCTAACAGGCAATGACAATGACAGGAAATAACAATGATACAGGAATTGAAATCGTGCAGTCATGATTCAGCTTCGAATTTTTACAAGATTTCTTTATGTTTTGCATGAAATGGTCAATGAAGATTGTTTTGTTTTTCTTGTTTGTTAACATTGAACGGAAACAATAATTTGAAAATAGTCGTGTGTTGCATAAAGTTGATTCTTTTAGCACCAGTCTCCCAAACCAGAAGCGTGTAGGACAAAAACGTGTGCTAAGAAAATCAGCTTCCTACAACAAAAGAAAACACTTTTGTGATGCGAAAACATTGCATTGAAAAACACCACAAGGGATGATTCATTTCGATACAAGCAAAGAAATGAGTTTGCAATTGCGATGTAATCTGTGTGTCCTATAAATTTTCGAAAAAAGCACTCTTGTTCATTACAAAAGAAATAGCGCGCATGAAATGCTCTTCCATTTTGTGCTAATTCATAGCACTCCTAGCATTCTCAGAGAAAAAATAAGGTAACGAAAATGTACAGTGTATAGTATACCCATGTAACACTTTTAAAAAATGTGTATATGAGATATGAGCCGCAATTCATTCAAAAAAAAAAGAACAAGTTTGGTAAGAGTAGTATGGGTAGTACAGTGGACTTAATTTCTAAATGTTACACATTGATTAATGTCAATTTAAATTTACATTTAGAAACGTCAAAGCGTAACATTTAGAAATTAAGTCCACTGTATGTAAGTTTTCACATAAATTCGAGTAGCAAGGAAACGGCTCACTGCACTCGAATCATGTCTTAAAATAATATAGTCGGCAACTCCCTATAAAATGTTGCTTATTTTAACAGCTCTCAAACCTATAGGCATGCTAGGAGTCCAATGGCTAATTCCAATTTGAAGCAAGTCTCTCGGTTTACCAATATGAAAGTATATTTTGCGTTTTGTGAGAATCTTCCATAACACAGTCACTTGTATCCCGCAAAAATATTCTCAATGTAATCCACGCAATTACTGCGTCGACGGTTTAAGTCATCGTACAGTGATTTTCGTGACACGATGCATAAGCTTTCAAACTAATAATATTACTTCTTGACAGACTCCGGGTTATGTCAAAGCAAACGAGATTTCATAACGAACTGCATAAGCTGACGAGCACACCATATTTCGTCGCTTGTCATATTATGTAATTCTAAACTAGTTGAATTCATGACACCGGATTCCATGTATTGCAAATTTGAAATTTTTGGGATTCCTTTTAACTTTTGCTCCAACTTTGTATAAAATTGAGCTGCCGATAAAAAACAATAGAAGTAATGTTGAAACGTGAGAAGGATAGAGAATTGCGACAAACAAAAGTAGGTCTATCCCAACTGTCAAAATGACGTTTCAAATGTCAAAGTCCATAATATTGCGACTGGATTTTTCTTCCTTTCTTGGCTAGAACGTTTTTCTCAACTGATCGATTGTCTCATAACTTTGACGTTTAAAACGTCATTTTGACAGTTGGAATAAACTGACTTTTGATTACAACAGACTCAAATAACTTATTTTACGGCAAATAAACTATGTTTGTAGTTATCATATCAGTCTGTTAAGATCCGAAGTCGGTCTGTTCCAACTGTCGAAATGACGTTTCAAACGTCAAGGTTCTTGCTATTGCCGCTGTATTTTTCATCAATTTTTCTTTGATGTATATATCTGTTTTCTCAACTGCTAGCTTGTTTAGAGTGCGTACAGCAATTTTCCGATAAGATTCACTGGTTAATCGTTAAGAGATTAATTACAGCTCTCACCAGGACGATCAGCAATCTTCCTTCCTTTTTGAAATTTTGAGGCGAAAGTATGAAAATTATTCTTCAGGTTTTTAAAAATTTTTCCTAACATAAACTTATTTTCACCAATTTACAACCAAAGAATTGATCATTGAAATAAATTTTGGAACAGTTTTCATACAATAGGTCGTGATGTCAGCCATATTTGTTTACGTTTTTATCATATAGTTACTACTAGCGACTCCATGGAAATTCGCGGTCTTATTGCAAAGTTCGTCATATAGTTACTACTAACGCCCTAAGCACTGAAAAGAATTTTGCGGTAGGGATGGAACTATACATCACGACCAACCTTTATTATAAATTAGTTGACAATAATCATGACAGCTCTCACAACTCTACCCATATCACCGACATGGGTAGAAAGACACTCTCAGTGAACGTCGACAGCTTTTACCAACGATTAACTGAACGAAGAAATAATTGCTGTACGCGCTCTTAATAACATTGACGTTTAAGACGTCATTTTGACAGAGGAATAGACCGAATTTTGATTCCAACTGACTAGCATCACGTATGTATTCAATATTTTTTGGAAACATAAAATTGTCTTTCGGAACAAACGTATGGTAGCTGCAAACATTATATCAGAAATATTGTTGTTTGAACCCAACCCTGAAGGTGGGAGCAAAGTACGAGGTTGGTAAATTTAAAAAATAAAGGCATTTTAATTGGAATTTTTAAAGACCTCTTTGCTGTATTATAAGAAATATGTTAAAAAACTATTTCTACAGTGAATTTTATGTGTGCAACTCAGCGCCTATTTTCGGGAAATTTATACACGAAAATTCCTGAAATTTCCGGAAATATTTTCTTTTTAATTTTCCGTAATTTTAATTTCACAAAATTCCTTAAAATACCAGAAAATTCAAAAAAAATTATTTTCGGAAATTTCTGTAAATTTTCAGGAATTTTCGGGAATCAAAATTCCGGAAAATAGGCCCTGGTGCAAATATTACAAGAGATTTGCCTCAAACTTGGCCCCCCAGGTAAACAATTATGCTACATATGTTACTATGTTCATTAGAGAGTTTGGGCAAAGCCACTTATATATAAGCCACTTTAATTTGAGCTATATATTTACGTTATAAGCTACAAGTTTACGTTATAAGTTAACATTATAAGTTTGTAGCCCAGATCAGTATTGTAACTGATCCAGAGGAACACTGATCAGTTCTAAAACTGAACTGCATCAGAACTGATCAGTTTCAAAACTGATTTGGATTATTAGTTTGAAACTGATCAGTACTGATCCGAATCAGTTTTAAAACTGATCAGTACTGATCCATATCAGTTTTCAGACTAATCAATGCTGATCCAGATCAGTTTAGAAACTGATCAGTATTGATCCGGATCTGTTTCGAAACTGTTCAGTGCTGATCCGGATCAGTTTTAAAAGTGATCAGTACTTATATGGATCAGTTACAGTACTGATCTGAGCTATAAACTTTTAACTTGTACCGTAAACTTGTAACTTATAAATTATAAAGCTCGTAACTAAATATAACTATATGTATATATATGTTATAAGTTTGGCTATAAGTCGTTTTTGCCAAACTCTCTATTGTTCATGTCACTCGTAAGTAGATAATACTTTCGGACTGTCATTTAGCATCATTACTTAAGAATGTTTCAATAAGAATTATTAAAAGTTAAAATGGAGAACAAAAACTTACTTTCTCATATTTTCATTGATAACGTGCAATCACATAGCAGCGTAGAACCTTGAAGTAATGTTTGTCATTGTTTCGGTACGGCAATAGTGTACTGTTTTCTGCTCAGCGTTGGAAAAGTTAATATTAGAAATCTAATAAATGTTTCAGTTGGACGAATATTGACAGGCCTCCAAGAATTTAACGAAATTAACTCTTAAACTACCTTATCGACGGGTTAAATAGAAACATCCCAACGAAATTTGTGAAACACTAAATATGCGCTAATATAGAAATTCATTTTTTTTATTATTTTTCTTCCTATTTAATCAGGTCACAAAGACCTTACACTTTAACACATTTATCATTAAAGGACAAAATGTTAATTTAAAAAAATTCGTACAATTTCCAAATTAAAATTAGAAAATGATTGATTCTTTTACTCTTTGTAGGATGTATGGATGTATTGGAGGAGTAGGAATATAAAAAGTTGGACATTTTACAATTCGTAAAAGTCAATTGAAAATGGAATTGTTTCAATTAAAAGAGTTGTAGGTTTAGTTATAAAATATATTGTGGGTATTTTTATCGTTAAATTTTATTTAATTTGTTTGTTTACTCTGTTTGGTTTTAAGTTGGCGCTTTTAGTTTAGTTCTTGTTTATTTATTTCGTTTTGTGAAATGCTTTTCGCTTTTTTTTTTGTTCAGTTATTCCGTTCGTCGATATTGGGCAACATATATATTTAGCAATGTGTTGTGTAAGATCGTAACTGGCAAAGAAATTTTTGTAAAAAAAATTATTCTTCACTTAAAATATTTTTAGCTTTCTAACAACAGAAACAAGAAAGTGTAGTGTGCGTTTATGAATGTTTTGAAACTTTTTTTTTTTGTTTTGCGTATATTTTAAACACATACGTCTTTCATAAATTTATTATTTTTTATTTTCGTTAATCATTTGTAGACGGCAAACACTGCCAAAAAATCGCATTTTATGTCAAAGTACAGTTATTCCAAATAAGAATGTTACAGAATTATGATAATTCTGGGTTCTTTGTGGGTTTTAAAATCCTCTGTGGAATCCATTTGGTAATATTCTGTCGAAATGCAGTGTCGAAATTAGACCAATTTGATCGGTATGTTCAGATGGAACGTTATCTTCATTTCATTCACTATCCATAATAAATTGAGCGTTTCCTTTTAACAACACATTGTACCCTGCGTTACCATCACGAATTTGCTTGAGCTAGTTACCATTGTTTTATGCAAAATGGTATATTTTTCATATTGAGTGAGTGAAGCTGCATTTGGTGTACAGCTATGCACAATAAGAATGACCCGCTATTTGGAATTTCACCGTTTTCTCTATTTCTATGATTCTCCGACTTCTCTCATTTCGCCATTTGAAATAACATAAGATATGAGAGAAGTCGGAGAAGTCCTAGAAATAGAGAAAACGGTGATATTCTAAATAGCGGGTCATTCTTATTGTGCACAGCTGTACAGTCAAATTCTATAGCGTTTACCTAATTTACGAAGTACACTGAAAATTCTTGGATTTTCACGTTAGTTGTATGTTGCATATACAAAGTGATATGCTGTATACGTATATTAGTTGCAAGTTGTATAATATACCCACATGCAGCATTTCGTATGGTGCATGATGGTATATTGTACAACTTGCAACTAATATATGCAACATATCACTATAGACATGCAGTATACAACTAACGTGAAAATCCAAGAATTTTCAGTGTAGAAATACCGATTGAATGGTCCAGTAACAAATGGTTTCCACAGAGAATTTTAGAACCCACAAAGAACTCACGATTATCATAATTCGGTAACATTCTTATTTGGAAAATAACTTTATAGTGACTTTCATGACGCGTTGACGCGTTGCTTAAGCTGCAAAATATAATTACTTTGACATCGCTTATGCATCGTGTCATGAAAATGACTGTAACATATAAGTCGTTAACGCACTAAAGGCGTGGATTTTGATTCTTAGAAATATTCAATTATTTGTAATTTCATATTTTACTCAGGAAATAACAAACCTCTGAAGTTTAGATTCCCTAAAAATTACGATTCCTCAGCACATCCAGGACATCGGTCTTCCCTATGGTATCATTTTTCCGCGTGCTACGACTTTGAGGGAATTACAATTTTCTAGAATCTACGATTCCCAGAAAATCTGAGAGTTTGTGGTTATTACAATAGAAATGAGAAAAAAGGAAAAAAAATGTTAGGCATGCCTGGACCCCAGGGATTCTTCTTATTGAAATAAATTCCCTAAATGCAATTTAATTTAGGGAAATTATGGAAATTTATGGAAATGCTTTTAATAAAAATAAGTTTTGCTGGACACCAATCAGCACGAATTAGATTGTTCCTTCTGAACATCTCTCCTTGAGTACCGTTATCTGTATTTTTATGGTCATCAAACGCAATCCGGTTGTCAGATTTTATACCTGTAATGTATCGGGATTTATATTTCGATCAGGCAACACTAATTTTCATAAGAAACAAGTCCGACAAATAAAACAAAAGAAGATTTCTTTTGTTTTATTTGTAGGACTTGTTTTTAATGAAAATGCCGGCGATGGATTCTTCCGCACACGAAACATACAAGGTCGTGTGGGGTGTCGTTGGAAAGGTAATTTCATGTACTTTCGGCGCAAATAGGGTCATGTTGGGTTTAAAATTCATCCACACTGAGTTATGAGCTGTTGTGTGCATTTCGGCTAACCTCAAACCATTCCTGTGAATCCGAAAAGCGAAGAGGAATTCAAATTTACACTTCAAAAGCAGATCCATCGGGATAACACCCATACAAGTTTGATGTCATTGGAAAGTTGGGACCAGCAGCAACCAGGGAAAAGAGTTTTTTAATGTTTCCGTCGCTTTTCGGATTCACAGGAATGTTTTGAAGTTAGCCGAAATACACACGTTTTTACTAGAGGGGAGCGGGCTGCCCGAAAATTGGAAAAAACCCGAACCCGGACCCGACCCGAACCCGGACCCGACCCGAACCCGAATCAATTTTCACTAGTTTCGAGTTCGGGCTTTCGGGTCTTGAAAATCCCGGACGGGCGGGTTTCGGGCGTAGTTTTTATCGGGTTGAAGATTCGGGTACATAAAAAAACCGAAACCGATTTGTAAAAAAATCTAAAAATGATGCACCATATCCAAACCGAAAAGTTCAACAGTAAAAAAATTATAGAAGTTGGAAGATTAATGCCAATATTTATACAAAAAATGAAATTAAAAAATTGAAAAAAGTCAAAAATTTAATTTTTTGAAAAAAAAACGCAGCCAGCCGAGAAGGTTTAAAAAATATTCGCCGCCGCCGCCGAAAATAAAATAGAGTTGCGCTGCCGCCGAGACCACACTGCGTACATTCTATTGTATTTGTGACTAGTATTTTTCAATTTTTTACTCTTCTATCTAATTTTGTTTGAATTTCTTCTGAAGTAATTATTAGAGCTAGCGCTAGCAGCGCTAGTAAAATTGAAATAGCTAAATGACTTTTTTATTAAAACAATTCAACCCGAAATTGCCTCGGGTAATAGAACTCGAACCGAAATTTTTTCGGGTAACAGAACTCGATACGAATTTTTTTCGGATAATAGAACTCGGCCCGAACTTCTTTCGGGCGGTCGGGTTCAGGTCGGGTCGGACTACAAAAAAAGGCCGACCCGCTCACCTCTAGTTTTTACCCCTATTTTCAACAGCTTAGAACTCAGTGTGGATGAATTTAAACCCAACAAGACCCTGTTTGTACCGGAAGTACATGAAATTACCTTTCCAAGGACACCCCACACGACCTTGTACGTTTCGTGTACACACTGAGAAATTTCCATAAGAAAAGTACTCGTTTTAGGTTTTCAAACACCTCCCACTAGCCACACAAGCGTCGATGTATTTTTTAAAAAATATTTTTGGATTCTAGGGACCAATACCTATCTAGGCACAAATAAAAAAGTCCGCTGGAAGATAAGTCCTATTTCGGCAGGCTGTTTTTCAAAAGAATCCCTCGGCAGAATTGCGAATGTACAGTGCCATGAACCATATGAGCGCAGGTTCGTATACCCATAAGATCATTGTAACATCTTCATTTAATCAACTTTATATGGGGCTAATTCCATCGGTAAGCGCTTCATTTTCGTTACCATGTCACCTGGGGAATGAATGTGTTTTGTCTCATGTTAATATAAATCACATTGAAAGAGTGAAAGAGATAAGAATCGTCACCCAGGTTACGTTGTCGATGGAAATAGCCAAGGGCAGAATCGTTATATATACCACAATTAGGCTATCAATGCTGCTAAAATTTTCCCTATTAGAATAAATCGTCAAATCCCCTTTTCTGAAACCGTCCTCCTCTCCTTTAGGCTAAAGTGTGATCGGAAAACGTTTTTATCATCAGAGAGTTTCCGCATTTCCTGCTTATTTTATTGTAAATGAAATGAATGAGAATTAAAATCTATATCACAATAAGGCGTGTATCAGCCGTCTACAAAAGACCAATTTCTTTACTTTTTTTTAAATATATGCTTCTTGCCATCTACATATAGATGAAGTAATTATATAAATATATAAGTAAATAAAGACTTTAATTGTATTTGAAATAATTTCTCTTTTAAATTAGATCCGCGGTACAAAAACTAACTTTTGAACTAATTTGCTAGAATAAATACATTTCTTTCTGCAATTATAATTTTCATTATATTTAACATTAATGTTTAAACTGCATTTCCTATTTTCAATTACATTTTAATTCCATCATATACAAATATATAATTGTTTTATTCCTTTTTTTATTTTATTTTGTATTTTGACTAGACTTTAAAAATATATTTTTTTTATTTATTATTTTATTTTTGTTTTAATGCGGTTAATGTACTTGTTTTTTGTGTGTGGAATTTTCACATAGTTGATTACGATTAAAATCCATTTAAGAGAAACTCAAAAAGTAGGAACGATGTGTAAGCATTAAAAATCAGTCAACTGAATCCAAATCCTTTGTAGAACATACGGTATTGAAATTGCGAAATAAAACAATAAAGAATGAAAATACTTTTCATCTTTAGCGTATTGTTAATTTAAAGTTTTGCTTTTTTTCGTTTTATTTTTACTCAAAAGATAGCCCTATTTCAATAACATATATTTTGTATGGCAGTTTTATCGATAATATTTTCACAAATTCTCTTATTTTTCTTTCTTTTTTTGGCTTTTTACTACTAATATGTAATATCATTATTGCACAATTATGTGTGGAGCCGAAAATAACACTGCTACTGTTGCAATTATCGTGAACAACGTAAAAATTATTAAACAAAACCTAGAAGAATGGAAAAAAAGTTTTAATTCATCATTGAAATTAAGTAAAAAACAAGACGTGAATGTCATTGCACTGTTCATTGTTCAAATATCAGCAAACGCTCTTCGAATCGACGCTTACTTCAAGTTAAACGAAAAGTAATTGTTTTTCTATTTTCATAGATAAGGAAAATCTGTTGAATTCGTGTCTAATTTCATTTTGATTAAAAATTTTTTTAGTGAAGTTTTGACATTAGTAATTTATTGAAGCCTGACCTTGACCTTGACCTTGCAACAAACGAACAGGTACCTGTGGACATCCCAGAGAGCTCGAACGTGTACACACTTACAGTGGATTACCCACTTGGTGAACCCTTAGGGGCCATTCCACCGCATGCGTTCAGTGAGCACAGCTGTGGAATGACTCGTATATGCTCCCTAGTTCAACTTATCAAACAACACATGGGAGTGATGCATTAACCGTCGCTTGACGAAGTGATCGGACTAGCTACTGGTTTGTCAAATTTGTCAGTATTGCCCAAATCGAGGGGTAAACAACGCTAGATATCCTTGTCCCACCTGTTTCCATTTCCTTCTATTATACCTGAAGTTCATGAGTATTTACCTATTTCTTCCTGATAGTCCAATGAAGAACTATTTACTTTTCTATTCGCCTATTTTCCTAAGTATTTCCTCTATTTGCCCCTCTATCGGATCTATTTCCTCTACTTTCCTATCTATTTCCTCCATTTTCCTACCTTTTGTCTCTATTTCAATATCTGTTTCCTCTATTTCCCTAATTATTCCTTCTATTTACCTTTGTCATTAAAGCCTCGATTTCGGAAATTCGAGTTTGTTTAGCATTTTTATGAATTTGACATGCTTCAGCTAAGTAATCACGTCATTACTAATGCGTGATATTTCATATATATCGTATTTGTACCGCTTCGGCATGTAAAATATGTTGCGCGACATAGCTCATGTAGTGACTTCCAACGTGTGAAAACATAGTTATTTACGTATCAAAGGGAAAGTGATTTTTTTGGCGAGTATGCAGTGTTGTTAGCGGGACGAAAGTGTGGTGCGAAAGTAACTATTTTCGCCCCAAGGCAAGAAATAGTAGTTTACCTAAAAAATGCTACCTACATTTCCTTTCTATTTTCCTTCTATTTCCCTCCATTTCCTACTATTTTAATTCTATTTTCTCCTAACTTAGGTACTTGCCTAATATTTCCTTCTATTTGCATTTCATCCTGAAAGACCCTGTCCCTCCATTTCCTCGCGTTGTTTACTCCTCGTCCAAAATACTGCCTTGCAACGCCTAAAAGCCTTGAAACGAAAGAGAAAAAAACATACTAAATCTTTTCTCTCTTTCATCATAAGGTTTTTATCCGTTGCAAGTCAGAATAGTAGGTGAGTAGGCGATGTGTTGAATTGTAAAGACGCGAAAAGATGTGCTCCGTTAAAATTTTTTTGAAAATATAAATAATTTCGGTCAAATGGAATGTGTGGGGGGTCCGAACATAAGACATTTGAGTGTGTGTTATTGTTTCCACAAATTGATCGGGACGAAAGTGTGGAAATAATAAGTTTGAATACAAGAATTTATCGAGGGAGCCTTCAGCGAATTTTTGCTTTTCGCTCGCTGTATGGATATGTATCAAAGCGAATTTATGGTTGGGAATGTTGGGAAACTAGATTCTCTAATATGAAATACTGTTGCTGATTTGTTTGTGGAGAGACCGTTGGAGGTCCCCGTGGGCATGGAATAATGCGTTCTGTCATCGTATGGAAGCCAATATGCAGGATTTTAAATCAGTCAGATTCACATGTGGACATGGTGAAATGAACGTATGCAGACTGCTCGCTAGGCAGGAGAGACAAATGAGACGTATATTGAGTGCGAGTGACTAGTGCAGTAGAGAGGTGCGAATATGAAGCTGATGCACAGTAAGAATGCATGGGGGTTCAGGTTGGAGAACGCGGTGAGTGCGGTGAGCATAATGGGTGTTGGGTGTGTGGCTGCATGTAAGGTAAAGGGACGTCCATTAATTACGTACGCAAGAAAATGTGATTTTTGGACCCCCCTCCCCCTGTATGCATCCGTATATTTTAACCAACACCCTCCTCCTCCCTCCTCACTTTGTACGTACGCAAAAAGACTAAAAAGTTCAGATAAAAATAATTAAATTTGAAGCGATTTTGCATTAATATAAATTTACAATACTCTACAACGTTAACTGTTTGTTTAGCATGAAGTTTTTGTTGAATAGAAGAGTGAATGCTGACATTTGAATGATGAACTGTTACTCTGGCGCACTGAAGATGACGTTAATTTTCACCTCAAAAATGTAGGGACTGAGACAGGCCAAAGTTAATGCAGAAGGCAACACAAATTAATGAATTTAGTTTTGTCATGATCATTGCATTGAAACGAAGCAGGAGCGACAACATAAGAGGCAAGAAATTGTGTAAAAAAATGAATTCACCCTAAACTGGGGATCTGTCTTTTTTCTGATCCAGTGACGTTCTGTATTACCTTCTATGTCTATTTTACCTAGGAGACATGCTGGGGACAGAACCTCGGACAGAACATTTTTATTTTTTACATTTCCCAACAGTCAAGGAATGTAATATTAGTAAGATTTTCAAGGATTTCTATCTTTTTTTATGGGTTTTCGTTTTAATTTTTGAGATATTTCTACAATTTTCAAGATTCTCTAGTTTTCTGGTCATCTTCCGATTCGATGATTCAATTTCTGATGAAAAGAATTTTTTAGTTTTAAAAAATTTTCAGAGAATTTCATTTTATTGGTTGGAGGATTTCCTGTTTTATACACCCCTCTTGAGAAATCACTCTGGAAACCGCTGGAAGAGTCGCTTATTAAGTAGCGATAGCTATTTTATGTTTTCACCCTTCCTGTTCGTCCGTCTGTTCACGTCTACCGGATGATTTACCAATGAATCACCTATGATTCACTAATGAATCACCTACGATTCGCCAGGGAATCACCAACGATTCACCAGGGAATCACCAACGATTCACCAGGCAATCACCAACAATTCGCAGTAGAAGCATCGATGATTCACAGTGGAATCATCGATGATTCACAGTGGAATCATCGATGATTCACAGTGGAATCACAGATGATTCACAGAGGAATCACATATGATTCATAGGGGAATCACAGATGATTCACAGCGGAATCACAGCGGAATCAGAGATTATTCAGGGCAATTCCACGGTCCGCTTCGTTCCCACGCGTGAAATTCTCAGTAGTTGCAAAATGAAAGCAATAGAAAAGTTACTATCCTCTAGTTAAGGGATCAATACGTCTGATGCACCATTTTCTATTAATATTTTTTCGTAACAACTGAGCATTTCGAGCGTGGGAACGGAGTTTTCGTGGAATGGCCCTTCACAGTAGAATCACAGATGATTCACAGGGTAATCACAGATGATTCACAGGGGAATCACAAATGATTCACAGGGGAATCACAGATGATTCACAGGGGAATCACAGATGATTCACAGGGGAATCACAGATGATTCACAGGGGAATCACAGATGATTCACAGGGGAATCACAGATGATTCACAGGGGAATCACAGATGATTCACAGGGGAATCACAGATGATTCACAGTGGAATCAGAGATGATTCACAGGGGAATCACAGATGATTCACAGTGGAATCACAGATGATTCAAAGATGATTCACAGTGGAATCACAAATGATTCACAGTGGAGTCACAGATGATTCACAGTGAAATCACAGATGATTCACAGTGGAATCACAGATGATTCACATGGTAATCACCGATGATTCATCAGGAAATCACCGATGATTCATCGAGGACTCATCCATGATTCCGTCATCGGTGATTGGAATTTGAGTACACTCTACCGCTACTTTTCCATACCTATTGGGTTTATTTCTCATTTCTTTACATAACTTTTTATGTTAATCGGCCAATCACATCACTTAACGCCTACGGCGACTGACGTGTAAAAATGATTCAAGTTTGTGGCAACGAAAAAATATTGAATTGAAATTGAAATTGAATTTCGAAAATAATTTTTATTTTCGAATAAGAATTTCCAATTTTGGAAAACGACTTGAATTTTCGAAAACTTTATATGAAAAAAAAATTGGATTTTCGCAGGAAAAACGAAAATTCGAGAAAATTGAAAAAATCGAAATCTTCGAAAAAAATTTAAGTTTTCGAAAAAACAGTGAAGCTTTATTTCGATATTCTTTTAAATTGGTTCGTAGTTATCAACGCTGCTTACAATAGTATTTTCAATTTTTCCTTTTTCCCAGTCTCTCTAAGATTTTTCCAAACTTATACACTTTATATTGTCAAGGACTAGAAAAAAATTCATATTCGGCAACTCCGCAAAAGAAGTTTAAGGGGAATATCCCCTCTATCGTGGTCAACCCAAACATATTGTGTGTTTATTGAAGCGTAGTAGAGGGGTGTCACTTCCAAATCTGGAGGCACAAAATCCAGAGGCGTCAAATCAGGAGGCGTCAATATCCGAAGATGTCAAAAGTAGGAGGCGTCAAAATACGGAAGGAATGCAAAAATGCGGACGAAATCTGGACGAAGTTGTATGTATCACAGCAGCGAAAGTTTTTTTTATACAAATTGATATTTTATCAACAATATTGCGCCGCAGGCCGTGAAAAAATTAAAAAAAAGTCGGACCGAGGGGTGGCATCACCGCAAAGGGGGTAAAGGGGGAATATCCCCCTTGCGGTGTTTAAGGGACAGAGTACGGCCGCCTGTAGGGCGTTACCAAGCCCGCCGCAGGCACGGGGGTGAGAGAGCAGAGCCTCCAATATTAAACATAATAGACTGCCGCCACTGAAGTACAATTGTTCATTCGAGGATACAAAATCCTTAGGCTTCAAAGTACGGAAGCTACAAAATCCGGACGATCATGTGGAACATGATGCCTTTGGATTATGACACCTCAGGATTTTGTATCTTCCGGATTTTGGAGCATCCTGTTTTTGACGGCAGTGGAATTCGACGCCTCCGGATTTTTTCGACTCCGTATATTGTGCTTCAGGATTTGGAAGGTGAGCCTAGTTGATGTGACGGGTATCATAGATAAGGAATGATTGTCACCTGTTATTACACCTGCAGACAATTCTCAACTAGGGGTTCGGCTCAGTAAGACAAGTATTTTGATGATAAAATGAAAGAACTAATAAATCAATCTCCTTCTTCCGTCATCAAAGATATTCATTTGACAAAAAATTATTCATCTTACCTATCAACAACCATTGCCGCGAACTTCCAGTCGCTTATTAACTCGGCTTCATCGTCAGCTTTTTTCATTCGATTCGTTATAAATTGCAATTCCTTAAGTATTAAATGCAAATCTTTATGGTTACAAAATCCTATTGCGGTATGATGTTCTTCTACAGTCGTTGGTCGACCATAACTAAAATTTGAATTTTTGATATTCGATGAACTGAGAAATGAGGCGTAAGAAAATAACAAAATAAATAAATCATGTGTTCTTAATCGACTGAAAAGAAAATATTCAAATTTACCCTGATCCTATGGCCGTTTGTGATCCGGATATGCCAACATGACGAAAATCATCATCAATATCTAGTACATTTGCTAATAAGGACTTCGAAGATCGCTCCTTAAGCTCTAATTCTTTCATTCTATTGCTTAATAGTATCGTTTTCCTAGTAATTTTCTTTCCTGGCCGACCCATTCGTAAGATCCATGGTAGCCATTGAAGGAATACACATTTAATCTAAGTAAATACGAAAGAAATAGTTAAATGCAAATTGAATTTGTAAAAAAGTTAAATTGATTGGAATTTATTTTCCCACTGAATTTACGAATTTAAGGAAAGACGGAAAAGATACATTTTCATCAGTTCGCCGGGGAGAGTACAACTTAATAGCAGAAACTGTACGGATGGCTTTTCTGTAAGTAATTTTTCTTCGCCGTTCATAAAGCGAATTCACCGTCTCTCACTTTGGGTATCAATTTTGAAATACTTTTTTTACATGAAGTAAAATTGTTTCCTTCCTGAACGACTAGCTCTTTCCCACCAAATATGATAAGAACATAAGAAAGATACGTCGTCGTGTCACGGGTTACATCCTATCATTTAGATAACTAGATAGCCATGGGGAACCCAATATTCAAATGAACATTCCCTTTTGGCAAAGATGGAATTTATATCAGCCGTGAATTACCTATTTTTAAACACATCGAGGGCATTCGATATATTCAACGCCCGCTTTATGGTGCAATATATTCGAATTTTGTATACGATAAAAAACACTTTTCGAATAGTTTGAATTCCAACGTCAACGCTATATATTTAGCGAATTTCATTGAAGAATGCTCAACATTTTATATGAGTTGCTTTAAAATCAAATTTGTTGGTGTTTTTGTTTTTATATGACCGAAAAGGCCCACGGCATCTCTCACCATGCAATCATGTTATTTTGGATAAATTTTTGTTTGAGTTTGCTTGTGATATTGTCACACTGCTGAAAAGTTAACTGTTGAAATCCACGAGAAATTCATACGCTGACGTCGACGTGCTACATCGGCATACAAAATTTCTGTCAGTCGAAAAGTAATCGCCACCACATTCGAAAATGATTGATACGCATCTCGGTACACATTTGACCAACGCCGAGTCTCATCTTCACCAATTTAAGGCGCAAGCAACAAATTACAAAGGGTATATTCTTAATCGCCGAAGACACACCTTTTGTTTGTTGAGTGGGGCGGTAGAGTATGGGGGAGGCAAGAAGAATGACTTACATAAGAGAGAGAAGATGGAAGACGGAAAATTTCGATCAAGAAGTTTTCAAAGACGACCACGAAGAGAAATCGGCAGACAAGCCATTATCATATAGACTGTATGCAGTATGCTTGTTGGATGGAATGGGAAAGTGTTGAAAGCCATGATCCTGAACAGATTAAGAAAATACACATAAGTTGAGAACGGACTGTCAGACGAGCAATTCGAATTTCCAAAAGAGAGATCGACGATTAATGCCATTAAAAAAGATATTGTAAAGGCTGCCGACAAGGCGCGGAAGTAGGAAATAGGAGGAAACCGCTTCTGTGCTATAACGACGATAGACGTTAAAAATCTTGTTAAAAATGCCTTTAATGCAAGCTGGATAGCTAAAGCGATGCATTCCATGACTACCTCTGCAGGATGCTGAAAAACTATTTCGAACGACGAGCGTTAACGTACGATTCTACGGAAGGAAAAGAGACGATCGACAATACAGCTAGAGTAGCACAGGGATCCATATTGGGACCAACGCTGTGGAATGCAATGCATGACAAAGCACTGATCCTGATCCAACAGCTTCCGGAACGTCAAAGATGGAGTCATTGGAAATTGTCGAAAGCTGAATGACACCGACAAAACCGGAAAAAAACCGAGATCACGCTTGTGACCAGATTGTGATGAACACTGACGGGAACGGGATCATATCCACTCGCCGACCGCAGAAAGTTTTAATAGTCAATAGTAAAGACAATAAGAGTCAACGCAGCAGCCCATTGCCGTATCTACGGGAAGGCTCGGCCTCCCCTGAATTTCTTTCGCCCCCTTAAATTCGTCATAGAAAACGTAATCGTCCTGCTCTTGTAATTGAATTTTTAAAAACGAACGATTTTTAGAACTAGACAACGTCCACATCGCTTTCTACGTTCTCAAAAATTGCCTTGCGATCCCGAAGCTTGTGTTTCTTCTGAGAACAACACCCACATGGAGTCACATGATCATGGAAATAGACGACAGAATAAAATCAACTTTAGGAACGATAACAAACTCGAAACTAGAAAACAACGCTACCAATCAATCAAGGAGGCATAGGAATTCGCAGAGTTCAAGATACTACATTGCCCGCTTATTTGTCGTTAGTTAAATCGGTTTTTTCGTTGGCCAGTATTATGTTAAATCTACCCACACTGAACATCGAAGACATCGCCGATTACCAGGACAGCATAAATATATGGAAAAAGTGGCACACTAAACAAATACAACCAGTAACCCCATCCTCCCAAAAACAATGGGACTCAATCATAGTCGACCGTTTGTTGAACTCCTTACAATTCGAATGAGATACGGATATGGCGAGATTCCTGGCGATTCGACGACCAGAATCCGGTGCGTGGTTACCGTCACGAGCAATCGGCACCCTACTCGATAACAACGCTTTCCGGATAATTATGGGGCTACGACTGGGTAATGACATTTGCTCATCTCACATATGCCTATGCGGCGTACAAGTGGACAAAAAAGACCATCACGGACTCAAATGTAAAAAAGTGCCAGTCGACATTCGAGACATTCCGAACTCAACTCCATTATCAAACGAGCGTTAGTGGCAGCAGATGTTCCGGCCAAGTTGGAACCACCTGGACTGGCGAGGGAGGACGGCGAAAGTGTCGATGGGATGACGTTAATACCATGGTCAAAAGGTAGCAGCTTAATTTGGGATGCCACGTACACTGACACATTAACGCCAAGCAATATCCGTTTCAGTACTAGACAAGCAGGTGGAGCGGCAGAAGAAAAGGTCCAAATGAAAACTAGAAAATATCAGTCCTTGATTAACCAAAATTATCACTTCGTAGCATTCGCCGTTGAGACAATGTGACTATGGGGCAATCAAATTTTTCGACGAATCAAGTAAGATGGTCTCACGCAAAACCCATGAGCCCCGCTCCAAATCATTTTTAAAGCAAAGGCTAAATACGACAATACAACGCGGGAATGCAGCGGCAGTCATGGGCACTTTCAGAGGTTACGAAAACATGAACGAGATTTTCTATTTGCTGTGAAGACAGCTTGCAAATTATTACTAAATTATTATCATTGTACTATGCTGACAAACAAAATTCCGATTTTTAAAAATTTCATCAATTTGTTCTTTACGGGCAAATGCTTGAAATACTACCCTCAATTTGAAAACAAAAATTGCCTGCGGCACCTAATTTTCACTTTCAGTAAAAACATTTTCTTTCATTTGCAATTAGTATCTTCGATTCTAGATAGGCTTTCATGACTTGACATTGTTTGAATTTTTTATTCAACTATTGCTCGAAAGTGTCCATTTCATCTACCATAAAACAAAACATCGATAGCCAAAAATTTTCGCTAACCCCACTCGCTGAATCGATACATATTGCATTTTGTTCTACGGTCTACTGTTCTACTGTACTACTAGAAGTTCTCATAGAATAGAAATGATATGTCACGCACGACAGTGTCTACCAGGAGGACTGATAAGCTGAGGACCCTGGTGGAGTTTGATTCAAACGTTCTCATGTCTAGAGTTCCAACAGAATGTCATTTTTACACAAAAAAATTCTGTTTCTACAACTGATTTATTAAAAAAAATTGCGCTGCGCGGCTCCTATTACATATCAGAGTTCTTTTTTGATGATCTCTGTTCTCTGCAAAATAACTTCGAAATTGGACTCGCCAGTTTTTCTAGTCACGAAGTGGTTCTGCAAATGACTTCAGATTGATTGCGCGCAAAAATACATTTCCGCTCTAATTTCCTTGCACCGACAAAAAATCAAATAAATTCACTAAAAGTTTTGATGCACGACCTTCTACAGCACTAAATCATTTCATCGAGTTTGTCTGTTCCGCCCTGAGATTAGCTTGCTACAGTCCTGAAATATGAAATTTTGAAGAGTATAAAATAAATCTCGCTCGCGTTATTTACACCTGGCAAAATTTAAACTTATCGATCGGGGGCGCCGCGCTAGCCCCTCTGGGAAAGCAGTCTAGATACGGCCCTGTAGCACTAAAAGGAGGCTCCTAGCAAATGTTACCCTATGTGGGGTGTGGATACGGAGCACCAGCGTGGATAGAGGCGCTAGATACGAAGAGGAACCGGAGGAGATTGAATAAAGCCCGAAGGCTGGCAAGCATAAGGGCAGCAAGCGCATACCAAAGGATCTTTGGACCCAAAGGATCCCAAAGGACCCATTTAAACGAAGATTAACCCAAAACTCCGTCCAACCGGCTAAGAAGCTCGGACAATGTCTGACCATTCTACAACAGAATGTAGAAGGTAACTCACGAGCAAAGATCGACTTCACATCCCGCCTTGCCGAAGATAACGACGTTGACAGGTTTTGTACGTGAACAAAGGACCGTACGACGCCGTGTGGAAAAACGGTCTGCCGCTGAAACTGATCAAAGTTATTCCCTGCAAAAAGCTCATTAATCTTATTGCAAGCATGGTCACTAACAGGCGAATCAAAGTGTATGTCAATGAGAAGAGCAGCCGTACACAATGGGCTGCCGCAAAGATCAGTTCTAGCGCCATTGTTATTTAACCTTTACATCAGCGATATGCCTCCTACAAAATCCCGCAAATTTGGATACACAGGCGATAACGCGCTTGGCTTCCAATCAAACTCGAAATCTGCTATCGAGAAAGCTTTAACAGAAGATTTTGAAATTTCGGACCAATATTTCACTGGTGTCTACTTCTGAATCCGTCCAAGACAGAGTCATGCTACTTCCATCTGTGCAACCAACAAGCGAAAGACAAGGTATCAGTACTGTTTCGTGGCGAAATCTTAGAATATAACCCTAGCCCTATCTGGGATCGACAGATCTCTGACTGGCAGACTTCATTTGCAAAAAGTTGCTCAAAAGCTCAAGTCGAGAAACAACATACTGCACAAACTAGCGGGAACGAACTGGGGCTCAGATGCTAACACCCTCAGAACTGCGGCACTGTCTTTGGTTTTCTCGACGGCTGAGTTCTGCAGCCCAACATGGCTAGACAGCGCACACACCGATAAATTCGATACACACCGCACTTATTCGAAGAGAATTGAACAAAATCGAAGGGAACAACGTTTTACCCATACACCAAGACCTAGACATAATTCGAGGTTGCAACAGACGACCAATCTGGAAAAATTCAATATTCGAAAACGACGCTCAATTCAACATAATTGAAGAGTGGAAAACGGAGTGGAACCGTGAACGGTTTACTCACCAGCACCTCGTTTCTGATCCAACAGAAAAACTGCCAGGTTTCGATCTGAAACGCAAAGTATGGTCGACACTTAACAGAATAATATCTGGACATGGACGTACTGGCGACATGCTCCACAAGTGGAACGCTACCAGCGACCCTAGCTGCGACTGCGGAGACCGCATTCAGACAATTGATCATATAACGAATGTGTGCCCAATTCGTCGTTTCAGCGGAGGCCTGGACGAGATAAATTTACTTACTGACGATGCAAGCCAATGGCTAAAGAACATTGACATTCAACTGTGATTCAACGAAACCGTACTGTGATGAAACCCATTTTTTTGAGTGGTGTTTGAAATTAAACTGTGATATTTTGCAATGAATCTAAGTGAGAAATCAGTTTTCCATATAATTGGTTTGCTGACCAAATTCCATTCATTCAAACTTTTTCGGCTATATATGTAAATACTTAATCTTTACCCACAATTTCTTATAATGTACACACCATACGAAATAATAATAATAACCAAAGGATCTCTCTAGAAGCTACATGTGTTATAGCCGGAACAGCCAATGCCACAGAATCAAGAAAAATGAGGGCAAATCAAAGCAGTTAGGGCGCAATTAAGAGCCAAATCACTGAGACAATAGCAGCGAGAGTGAGACTCCACGGACAAAGAAAGGTGAATCTATAGACTCACCCCGAAAGTAACGATATGGGTACAGAGGAAGTACGATGAGGTTAACTTCCAGCTGACAAAATTCCTGTCGGGTCATGGGTACTTCATAAAATACCTGCACAGGTGTGGATTTGCAGTCACCTTTCTCCACGACATGTGATGCAGAAGAAATAACTGCGAAGCACGTAACATTTGTCTGCCCACGTTTCGAATAGGAGCGATGTGAGCTGATGGCTGTGAGTAGGCCAGACGTAAATTCCGACAACATAATTTCGGAAATTTGTCGCTTTGAGGAAAACTGCAAAGTGCATGGAGAGATGATCAGCGAAAAGAGGCAGTTAGCCGGAGAATTCGAGGGTAGGTTCGACAGCACAGCCCTTTCCCGAAATAATGCTATAAGGCGGTGCCGGGGAGACAAGAGCATGGTGACCAAGGAGGGAGGCTTTATTTGGTAAGTCATCGAAAGATGTAATCCAACACTACCTATGTCTAGGAGAACCGGGTGGCTATGAAGGTTTCCTCACCCTTGAAAAAGAATCTCTTGTTTGAGGTAATGTTTAGTCCTCTTTCGAACTTTTAAATGGGAAATTCCGCTTTTTCGGGGACCTTGAATTTGGTTCGTCCTACCTAGATTTACGTAAATCTATTTGAAGTGTCTTAGTATCTACTCGCTATTCTAAAACCGTTAAAATTCATTCCACAAACGGAAAAACTTTGGTAACTTTATCTGACAGTGATTCACTTCAGAGAGCAGACGGTTATAACACTTTTGATTGAACTTTGAAGTCAAATACGCGTTGTCGGTGCCGTGCGGTTGAATAGTAGATATTCTATGTGCTATTGGAGCATACATCACGGGCGAATGTGCAGGTAAATAGGACAAGACTTATCATCTTTTGCACGAAATTAACGGGATAAGGATACTTACCCAATTAGGCATCTCGTGAATATCCGCTGTTCGATGATGATAATTTAAAACTACAACTGTCAGAACAACGGATGAGGCAACCATAAACATGATGCAATTGAAATATGTGCCTAAAAACGAATGTTTAACGTTGAAAGATCTTAAAATTATCGGCTAAAATAATATTATCCATTTAGTATTCCAATATTTAACTCTCTGGTTATTATCAACATGCACAAACATTCACTTTAAATCAATTCGCATTTTTAACATTTAATTTGATTAAAAATTGACGCTTTATATTCAAAAATTGATAAAAATGTTAAATTCGTATGTTAAAAAAGCCAACTGTAGCATGTAATAGGAATACAAACTCTCATACAATGTTGGTATGTACAAATCTGGCGTTTACAAAAAAATAATAAAACACTTTACATGCAAAGCATATTTGTGGCATTAAAGAGGTTCGATTATATATTTTGGTTTATATTTATTGAGCTTTTTAGAACTGTTTCAAATAGCACAAAATATCGTTTGGAATTCGAAAGTTTTTCATAACAATTTCTCACCGCATTGGCAAAGTGGATGGTGCTTCACTTCGCAATAATGTGTACACCAACTTATTTCATTTTTTATGCAATTTCGTGCTGTTTTTGGCTGCGAAATTGTATACAAGATTGTATACGAGAAAAGTACTTACAAAAACAGTTATTTACTACTACTTTTGAGTTACTAGTTAGTCACTAGGTTACGAAAACAGCTTTCTTTATCACTTCTTTCGGGTGTTACAACTCAAAGTTCGCAACGAAATTGCTTAAAACGCTTTATGCAACATGTTATGAAATGACAATGTTTCCACATCTAGTGACAAAAACATATTTATTTCGCTATTTGTTGCATAAATTACTATTTCTTGTCTCTGGTTTTCTGTTAAATTTTAGTACTGAGATTGTTGAAGGACTCGACAAAATTGTTAAATTTGGGTCGCATGATTGAATCGATTGACGAAACGATATTATGTAATTCTGTTCGGCAGTAATGAACTTTCGAGTGAATTTTATAAGAGAGATACAATTGAGGAATCTCTCAATTTGTGCAGTTTTTGCTCAAGCTGAATTTACACACTTCGTTCATAGTATGTGTGCGCACGTAACGTGTTGTAAATGCATTGGTTTTGTTGTGAATAGCTTTAGCGTTGATTTGTTTACTATGAAAGAAGCGTGTATTTGGGAACCAGCTGGTAAATTCAGCTTGAACAAAAACGGCACAAATTGCAAGATTCGTTGATTGTACCCGGTGCTAAGTCAAACAGTTGTATGAGTTATTTAAGTAGCAAAGATGATTGATCGCTATTTTGAATAATTATAGATTAATGAAACAAAAAATTTAACGCAATTTTGAGAGTAGAATAGTAGTTTTTGACTGAAGCAAAATGAACAAAAAAATACCAGATAAAGTTGTAATTTTGTTGAAAGATCTCTTTGCATTAAATGTTACTTTTAAAAATTGTTTTTATTATTAAGTGTATTGTTTATTTTTTTTAGTTTAAAGGCAGCCCTTGATACTTGGAGTATTTATTTCAACTATTTTTTTGAGGAGTTTAAGTATTTTATACAATTGATTTTAACATTAAATTTTTATTTTTATTTATTTATTTTTAATCTGCAAAATATTTAACACTATTTTACTGAATAAATTCTCTTTTCGATGCATCGATTTGAAAAGAATTTATTCATTCGATATTTATAAATAAAATGTCAATAATAAAAGTTTAAAAAGTGATTTTTTATTCATGATCAAGCAAAGCGTTTGATTTACCTGTTAAGAACGAGAAACTATTATCAAATATTTGGAGCTGCGGGAAAGGACTCATCAAATTTTTGGTTGTGTTGCTATTGCCGAAAAAAACTTCAATTAAACTTCGTAGCCGCCAATTTACTGTGCCCTGAGTTCTTAAAAGCACATTAGAAAAATATGAACTGTCAAATTTGCGAAGAACAGAATTCTGCATAAATAACAAATTATTTAAAATTATAGTTCATGTACTGTGAGAGAAAGATTCTTCCGCAAATACTGGAGAAGTCAGAATTCAAAAAGTTGAAAACTGAAGGTACAAATTTGCTCTAAAATAACATCGCAAATGAACTTGGAATGCGATAATTTTTCAAAGCAACTGTCGGCCTTCATACTCAATCTTCTTGAATCCTGATTTGTGTAACAGTCATCCTCTCACAGTACATGAGTTATAATTTTGATTAATTAGTATTTTCGCAGGATTCTGTTTAAAAAAAAACATCGCAAATTTGACAGTTCATATTTTGGCAATGTGCTCTTAAGAGTACGTCGGGAAAATGTGAGCTGTCAAATTCGCGATGTTTTTTTTAGAACAGAATTCTGTGTAAATAACAAAATTATTCAAAATTATAGATCATGAACTGTGAGAAGGTGACTCTTACACAAATAATAGATGAACCAGAATTAAAAAAATTTCATGTATGATAATACAAATTTGCCCTGAAATAAAATCGCAAATGAACTTTTAATGCGATGATTTTTCTTTCAGCAACTTTCAACATTCATACGACAAACTTTTTGAATTCTGGTTCATCTATTATTCGTGTAAGAGTCATCCTCTAACAGGAAATTAGCTGTAATTTTAAATAATTTGCTATTTACGCAGGACTCTGCAATGAAAAATATCGCAACTTTCACAGTTCACTTTATTGGAACAAGCTCTTAAGAAAACGTCATTTCTCCTAAAAATGACATCACAAGAAGGAATGGTGTTGCAGTAATATGCTGCCAAACGGAGAATGGGCGCTAGAGGATGTGGTAATCGTTAATAATTTTCATTTTTTGTTAATATTATCAGTCTGCGATGAAAACACATATGAGCAAGTTGTAAATGTAACCCATGTTATGCTGTTAAAGTACAATTTTCTAAACATCAGACACTTTATCAAAAATCATAAAATTCGAATGATTTGTTAAAAAAATATTGTCGTTTTCTGTGCCTAATATGAGATTCGGCTTACATTCGGCTGCTGGTACCTAAGGTGTGGTCATATGGTTGAATTTTTGTTTGTCGTTGTTAAAATAACAAAACTGAGTATATGAAATGTGAAGATTTCCATGAAAATGGTAAAGAAAGCAACTGTCATGCAAATTACCAATTTTCTTGGGTTATAGTTTTGACCTCTATCGGCCCACTATACCCTAGTAGTGAGCTAAGTTTCAATTAAAGTAGTTGTTGGGTAACCTAAAATACAAAATTAACCGAGAACATTTGATGAAAATTTTGTCAAATGTGAAATCTGGCCACTTTCAAAAGGCACATTTTCTGGATCTATGTGACCTTCGTCAAAAGCGATTTTTTTGAAAGAGCACATCCAAATTGCTCTAGAGATGACTTAGATGCGACGTTTTGAGCTATATTGTGGACACATTGTAATGACTTCTATATAAATTATCGGGTTTTTGCGTATTTTAGGCATTTTTTGACCTCTCCTGACTCTCTATAGACGAGATGTAAGCAAATTTTTGGGTAAAATCATTTATTATGACCCAAAATACAAAATTAACCGAAAAATGTGAAGATGTGAACCGCAGCTTGTAGATGACCGCTTAGGTCACATTTTGGCACATTTTCACCTAAAGAATTGAGATGTGACTCATTATTGGACGTAGGTATCATAGAAACTGAGAATGTGCCTCCAAAAATTTCACATTTCACATTTTTTCACATAATGTGACTCACATCTATGGAAAAAAATGTGAATCACATTTTTTAACATCTTCATATTTTCTGGGTAATTTGGTTTTTTGGACTATAAAAAAGTAATTTCAACTTATATGTGGTCACTTCTCGTCTATAGAGAGCCAAGGGAGGTCAAAACATGCTATGACCACACATAGATACCATCAGCCGAATGTAAGCCGAATCTCATGTTAGGAACAGAAAACGACAATATCTTCTTAAAAAATCCTTCGAATTTTATGACTTTTAATAAAGTGTCTGATGTTTAGAAAATTATACTTTAACAACAAAACACGGGTTACATTTTCAACTTGCTCAAATGGCCCATTCTATGGAAACATCGACGCCTGTAATGTAAGGAACGCAAATACTGCCTTAACGGAAGGAAATAGCGAAATCATACGTTCGGCAGAAAATTAGATATTACAGTTGTGATCAATTTTTTCATAGAACACAAAATTTGGACTCTTGGACGACTCAGGAGAAATTTTCGTTCCTTACATTACATACATTTGGAATGGGCCAAATGTGCTTTCGTCGCAGATTGATAATATTTAAAAAAAATGAAAATTATTAACGATTCCCGCATCTCCCTGAACTGGTAAACACCTCAACATGTGAGACTTACATGCAAATACATGGCAACGATTTCTCGCTGTTGGCGCATGGTTCTCTCGACACTGGCAATAAAAATTTAAGAAAGAATTCCTGTTTCCTTGATTTACCCCTTGTTATCTGATACAGCTGTTATAAGTAACACTACACTGAAAATTTATGGATTTTCACGTTAGTTGTATGCTGCATATATATAGTGATATGCTGTATATATTAGTTGCAAGTTGTATAATATACCCACATGCAGCATTTCGTATGCTGTACGTTGGTATATTATACAACTTGCAACTAATATATGCAACATATCAGTATAGATATGCAGCATACAACTAACGTGAAAATCCAAGAATTTTCAGTGTACCTGGACCTGAAGAAAAGTTACACCCACGGAGAAGTGAAAACCGACACATTTTTGTAGTTTACTGACTTTGTTGATTTTTCCATATAAAAATAAATTCAAACATTCACAAATTCAAGTAAAACCCAAAACGAAAAATGTTTCGGTTTTCCCTTTTCCGTGAGTGTACCTGCCACAGGAGAAATTTTTCAATATATTTTATCAATGGCTGCTAAATTAGAGAATCAAGTTGCTAGAGTATAGACTTACAGTTACCGTTACCAACTAATTTTTCAAGGTAGTGTTACTGACAAAAAGAATTTACAAAATTTTACCTGTAGCAGGAAACTCTTCTCTAGGTAATGTGAATAGCCCCTTACAGCTGTACTTCTTTGTTGAAAAACTACAACAACGTTGGGTACTTTAAGGTAAATAAAACCGACCGGAAATAAAATTGTTATATTTTTGTAAGTGCAAGACAAATTTGTATTCGCATAATAGGAACATTTTATATCCACACTCCCACAGCTCCCACTAGAAAAATACAAATATTTAAAAAATCGATCTTTGCTTCGACCATATATTTTCAATTTGCTACAAACAACAAAACTGATTTTCTTGTTGTAATAACAAAATTGATTTATGCAACAACATAACAACGATTTCAAACGAAATTGGTTAGAAAAATTGAAAATCAGATTTTGTTCTTCGTATGCGATCTAAATAAACCAAACCAACTACGAAAAATATATTTATTAAATATTAGTGAGTAAAACGATAAAAATACAGTGATGAAACACATTTATTTATCATAATGTTAATATTTGGTAAGTGTAAACAAAATCAATTAACTATCATAATGAAAATGAAGCTTTCTGTAATCAATTTCTATAATTCATCGGATTTTATTATTTAATTATTAAAAATTTTGTTTCGATATTTTCTACAGTCAGTGTGAGAAACCTACATAAATTCATTAAAATAAAGGAAATAATAAACTCAAATACAAAAAATTGCTTAATTACTCGTTAGCTTAATTTTTGTTAAAGAATGTCATTTTTTAACACAGCTATTTCGGTAATATCTCAATGTGAAGTAGCGTCTAGTTAAAAATGTAAAAGTTAAATAGTGGCACAAATCCAGACAAAATATGATGATATAAAATGAAGCCTTAAACGTGAGTGCTTTATGGTTATATTTTAAAGGTTCATTTAAAATCTAATTTATAAGCGAAATGCCCAAAAGTCCAGCTAGATTTAGAGTCTGTTTATTTTTACAATTGTAGTGAAGTGTTTGGTATAATAAAGGGTTGTTCAATGAAATTATACGGCGGAACTCCTTGAATTTTGGATCTACTATCGATGCTTTGTAATGCGAGCAGATTTTTCTTTCCAAATAATAGTATTTTATGCTACACGAACTGTAAAATGGTATCTCGGTTCGAGGTGGAGTAAATGGACACCGAGAACTGAGATACCATTTTATATTTCGTGTGGTATAAATAGTTTTATGTATCGGGCGGCTGAAAGTTCGATTTCCGGGAGGAGGTTCTAAGATTTCTTAAGGTAGCAGATAGATGAAACGAAGCATGGATGGTAAAAGGTAGACACTTAAAGCCATAGCCTCTCATTCGAAAACCCTAAACCCAACTTATTTCCAAATCGATCGGTGAAATGCGACTCGCACAAAGCCGATCCGCCAAAAAAGATTATTGTAGGTATGCTGCCGATAACACTAACCCGAATTGCTTCTGCCAACACTAGCTCACTCGTCACCCCAGCTGTGACCAGTGTGGTGAACTCACTGACACAGCGGAACACTATCTATGTCACTGCCCAGCTTATATTACAGCCCGTCCGTCGTAAGCACTTAGGGGTGTACGTAATAAAGTATAATCTTATCAAAAGCTTAGAACCGAAACATATCCTGAACTACATCTCAAGTACAAACAGATTCCAGGAATGATCATCAAAAAGATGACATAGCGAGCACAATGGGCCCAACGGAGGCCCCCGTGCGTGTTTCTACTATGTAGAAACAGCTACTCCTCAATAAAAAAAAGCGCCCGACGAGATTTTGTGGTTGGCTTAAACGTCTAAAATAATCAAAACTGCAGAAACGAAAGGTCAGCAGACTGAAGGCAGGAAAATCCGCCGGGGTAGACGAAATTATTACAATGGCTGTGTAGGATTTTTAATTTAGCCATGAAGTCCTCAGTCGTACCCGCTGACTCGAGTTTCGGTGTTATTGTAGTTGTATTGTGTATTGTAGTAAAGTTTGTAGCAACTACAGAGGGATTTCGCTTTTGATCGTGGTAGGAAAGGTTTATGCGAGTGTTCTTGCAAATCGGTTATAGTAGAGAAAGTTCTTGACGAGGCTCAGAGATGTTTCAGACCTCTAAGAGGGCGTCAAGATCAGATCATTTGTCTCAGCAAAGGAATATTGATTTATTTTTGTGTATCTGAGTCTTACAACTGATCGGGTGCTTGAGCGAAAGCTGTTCGAGGTGCTTAGAGAATACGGCGTCAATAGGAGTTTATTGGACGCCATTAACAGCATTTACTCAGGGAGCAAGGCTTCGGTAAGAATAGATGGTGAAATTAGTGAGTCTTTCGAGGTTAATAAGGCAGCTCGTCAGGGTTATTGCCTCTCCCTTCTTCTGTTCATAATTTTTATGGGCAATATTATCAAACCACACCAATTTGCAAGGGAAGTGGGCGAAGCAATCATGAAAATCCTGGCCTATGAAGATGACTAAGGTGAAGTTCCACATATTGATGGCGCACTTTATTGGTATTCCACACGAATTAGGAAAACAAAAATTAGGAAAAACAAAAATCAGGAAAAATTAAAATTAGGAAGAACTAAAATTAGGAATGAATTAAATTAGGAAAAATCAAAATTAGGAATCAGAAAATCAGGATTTATTCTAATGATGGAAGAGTGTGGTAGTTTTGAGAAGAAAATAATATTTGAGAGAATGCGCCGCAGGCCGTGATAAATCCTGGAAAAAAGCGGGGTCGAGGGGCGGCAGCCCCGCGTAGGGGGGTCAAGGAGGGAATATCCCCCATAGCGGGTTTTAAGGGGCAGAGCTCCATGTACGGAAGGCATCTTGCAGAGCCCCCTACATACCAAAAATAAGATTGCGATCTCCTTAGGAATTGAAAACTTTGATGTTTTTCCTGATTTATTTCCTTCCTGATTTTCGCTTTTCCTAATTTTGGTTTTTCCTAAATTTGGTTTTTCCTTATTTTTGTTTTTCCTTATTTTAGGTTCCTGATTTTCGTTTCCTGATTTTCATTTCCTGATTTCTTCATTCCTGATTTTTGCTTTTTTAATTCATAAGGACATTCCACTTTGTTACAGTTTTGATGAGAATCTCCAATATATTCAGCTATTATGGTTCTTTCCCGCACTAGAATGATCCTTCCTCTAGTGCATGAAACTACTGAATCTTGAATCCGAAGTACGCAGCCTTCAAAAAGTTGCAACACGTGAAAGACTGCATTTTCGGCTAGGAAGCCTGGGATCAAAAAATGATGTAAGGCAATGTTAAAGCCAATAGCAAATACTCCTTGGAAAAATAATTTTCAATTTGACACCAGGCAGTGTACTTTATCATGGTTCGACGGCACAGAGTAGGCAGCCTGGTGCCAAAAATTTAAGAATATCACTATGACGGCATTGACGAATGGTTCACAACACATCAATTTTTATCTTGGCACCAGGCTGCCTTCTTGAGCTATGCTATGCCAAGATGAAAATTAGTGCGCTGTTAAGCATTCGTCAATGCCGTCAATTTTTGGCCTTCTTCTTCATTGTTCAAGGTCACATAGAGGGCAGCCTGGTGTCACATCAAAAAGTTTTGAGCCGTAATGTATTGGAGCTAGATTCAAACTATAATTTTTTGGCACCAGCCTGCCTTCCTGGGAACCGTGTCAACCGCCTAAAGCGTGCAAAGATGCGAGAGTTGTGATGTATGAAACCTTATCTATAAGTCTCTCATACAAAAAAAAAAAACATTGTCAGACCAACTGTTTAACTGGAAAACGTGGGTCCCAGGTCATCTACTATTTTATTTTCAACTTTTGAGTGGAGTGGCCCACACTGTCTGAACTTCGTATGTGAGTAGTAAGGGAAGAAACTACGTGTCAGCAAAACTAAGGTTATGCATATCCAAAAAAGACGTACTGCCGTACAACGCATAAAAACCTAGTGACGTTATCAGATGAGAGATTTTCATATATTTTCTCTCACAAATTCTCGTCGCTAAGTTTTTTATGCGTTGTACGGCAGCGTAGCTTGCAGTTGGAACAGGTTTCTGTTAAATATTTAAGAGCCATTCTTTGGAGGATGGCAACTTAGTTAGGGAATTTGAGGAAAGGAGGTAAATGGAAAACGCGGTGGCCAGTCATTTGAGGTCGCATGTTTTCAACAGGAAGGAATTAAGTAGCGGCACAAAGTTAGCTATTCTTAGATCAATCTTCTCGTCAACGATTTTGCATGGTAATGAGAGTTGGGTGGTCTGCGGATACCTTGTGCATGGGCTGGAGGTTTTGATATGAGGCATCTTAGGAGCATAGCAAAGGTGAATCGGAGAGAACAGTGGGACAATCAGATCTGGAACGACAACTTCAGGGAAAATTTAGGGGTTACGTCAGTGGAAGAGGCGTTTGTTATGCTACGGGCACGTTCACAGGATGGGTAATGGCAGAAATAATTTGTGTAACGTTTTACCACGTTATTAAAATGCAATATGACACTCAATTGAGTTGCATAATGAATATTTACTGCACTAGTGCGCTAGGACAGAAAAGTGTTTTTATGTCCCTGAATTGTAAAAAGCACTTTTAAAGCATCGACGTAGATCTCCTGCTTTGCAAGGAAATTGATTTTTCAAACAAATTTGAACAACTCTACAATGTACATACACAAGAATGGTAGAGGAGTAAGCTCCAGTCAAAACAATTTCTGTATTACGTTTCACAATCGATTTCAAATAATCAAAGTAAAAAAGGTAATTAAAATAAACAAATAGAACAGTTGTTCCTAGTCTCATTTTTACCCACCACCTCCAACGAAATCATTCACATATTGAAACACCTTATTGTAACCTAAAGCGCACTGAAATATGCTCTTAATGCTGTTCATGTTAATTAATTACTTTGTTAATTTATGCAAACAGTTTAATTTTACAAAATTATTAACCCCAAAATGATTATAAAAAAATTTACATTCCCTGCCATGCATACAAGCAAACTCTGTCTCAAGGAGTAATATGTTCTAACATTATCGTCCCCTAACAAAATGTTGATACATAATAAATATTTTTTGGAAAGCTCTAGGCATTTTACGAAGTAATTTTATGGATATATACATCCACTTCGTTAATAAAGTTAGCATTACGAGCAACGCGACACGAAAACCTAAAATCAAGCCTTATGAACAATATGAAATCGCTGTGTTCGTGAAATATGCGATGGAGAAAAAATGTTTTTCTTCAGTTTACACCAAAAATTATCCTAAAATATAAAGCTATCATCGAAAGCTTTCTTTGCTGTCGAAGACATTTATTTATTTTTGTATGTGCTGACAACAGCTTAACTCGAATAACACAAAGTCTAATTTCGGATCCCAGTTGTACATAAATATATATACCGTAGGAAAACAACGATTGAATTGGAAAGAGTTATAGAGAGTTATGATGAAAATGGGAAATCTGTGTGTTTCTTTACCTTATAAATAACTCTTAGTAACTCTTCTATAACTCTAAAAAAGTTTCGGTTACCCAACTGTACATTCAGAATTCAAAAGTTTCATAAATTTACTAATACAGAATTTGCTTTGACTGTCTTTTGAACCTACATCAGTTAAAAATTCTTATAGCCGAAGTCTTACTTACAAGTGTTAAATTTTTAAGTGTGAACTATAATATGTCTCGTAAATTCTTGGAACAGAGCGCTATAAAATGTAATGCGACGATCTTTGCAGCCTATGAAATGCTAGACCCCAGTCAGACACAAACATAACACAAAAAATATTCAAGCATAGACATCAATGCCATATACAGGATAGACTTTTTTTGCTCCTACACGTTTATCAGTTGACCGTTTGAAAGGATCAGCCAATAAAACTCAGTTATAGTTTGTTGTAGGCACTCTAAAACTTTCGAATGAAATTTTTGACAGTTCCATCCTTAATGTAAAATGTATTTATTAATAGAGAGTTATGGCTATATTTGTAACATATTCATATAGCTATGAGGTATAAGTTTACGTTATAAGTTATAAATTTTTATGAGTCATAAGTTGTAAGTTATGAGTTATAAATTTTTATAAGCTATAAGCTACAAGTTACAAGTTTTAAAACTGATGAGTACTGATCCAGATCAGTTTTGTAACTGTACTGATTTATATCATATATATATATATATATATATATATATATATATATGTCAGTTTTAAACTGAGCAGTTCTGATACCTATCAGTTTGGAAACTGTTCAGTCTCAGTTTTAAAACTGCACAGCACTGATCCGTACCAGTTTTGAAACTGATCAGTGCTAAAGCATACCAGTTTTAAAAATGATACTGCTTCGCATCAGTTTTAGGCTGATCAGTACTGCTCAGTTTCAAAACTGATACGTGCTAGTACTGATTAGTATTGATCAGTTTCGAAACTTATACTGATGCGTATCAGTTTTAAAACGGTTGAAACAGTGCTGATCAGTTTCAAAACTTATAACTTGGAGCTTACAACTTATAACTCATAAAAATTTCTAACTTAGAACGTAAACTTATAACTTATAACGTAAACTTATAACTTATAACGTAAACATATAACTTATAGTTATGTGTATATATACATATATATAACATATACGTTATAAATTTACCGATAAGTCGCTTTACCTAAACTCTCTAATATCATTTCCAGTCACACTCAACTTTAGTTTGCGTACGATTCGGTCGTTAAATACCAATAGTGAATTTTTAACCATTTGTAACACCAACTCGTAATTTCTCGTGAGAGTCTCAGCAGTATCAGTAAGATTTCGTTGATAGTTAGAGTTTTCTTAAATACTTGACACCTTTATGGATCACTCTATGGATCAAAAACTTCTCGCAGAACCGAGTAGCCAATGCTTTCAGTGCAAGGAGGAAACATTTAATTCGCTTAAAATATTCGCAATTTAAAACTGAATCACGTCGCTTGTCGTAAAAATGTGAACCATCAAATTTGCGATGTTTTTCTTTAGAACAGAATCCTGTGTAAATTATTCAAAATTTTAGCTCATACACTGTGAGAAGATGACTATTACCCAAATAATAGATGAATCAGAATTCGAAAAGTTTAAGTATGAAGGTATGAAAGTATAACTAAGACAGACGGAGGATCCGATCAGGCTCTTCAGTGTGAACCTAGAACTCGCTCCAAGGGTAAAATACCTCGGGGTCACGCTGAACAGCAAACAGCATCATACCGAAGACAAGGCACAAAAGGCTTTGCCGGCGTTTTGAATCCGCAAGAACTCCTTCGGGAGAAACTGGGGTCTGTCACCTAAGGCCATTCTGTGGCTATACGAGGCTGTGATCCGACCTTTGATGAGTCAGGGTTCTGTAGTGTATTAGTCAAGAATGGACGTAGAGAAGGCAAGAAAAAGATAGAGTGAGATACAAAAGCATCACTAGAGCTATGAAGACCACGGCCACCGCGGCTTTGGAGACGCTGCCAATGATACCGCCTCTGAACTTAGTAATTAAGGCGAGAGCTTTCGATACTCCGGATAGGTTATAGAAGTCAGGCTTGTGGGCCCGTATTTCCGTATAGAGACGTTATTTCGGATCCGATTTCTGACATGCCAAGAGACCGGACGGCGCCAGTAACTGACTTTACTAGGCGGCTTGAAGCGACATTTCCGAGCAGCCGAGAATGGCTAGATGGATGGCCAACTTGTTTGCGAAAGTGTTTTTCACTGATCTAAGGCTAAAAGAACAGGGGCTGAAGTATACGATCCGGACACTGCGCAGGGCACACGAAGCGCTTCTTCCAGAAACCTGATGCAAAATGGGTCAAGGATCTTATCAAAATGGACCGGGATCGTATGAGAAGGGTAGTAGGGGCTCAGTGGTTACGTATTGGCTTTCCACCAAGAATAACCGGGTTCAAACCCCGGTGTGGAAAAATTCTGTATCTATAGGATTTTTCTTCAACGCTTATCATGAGAGTAACGGGGTAGCAATATCGCAACGATTTGTACACAACGAAGTATGACGTGACCCATATTCGATACACTGTATACGAAACAAGCAGGCTTTTATCCAGCTGCTAAGTTAAGGTGTGTGTAAATGTCAAAAAAAAAGTAATAACAAATTCCATACCGTTAGGGCTGTGATTCGAATCTGTTCGATGCGCGCCTAGGTGTTGCCAGATGTACTAGCGTGCGACAAAATCGAAAAAGAAATAATCCTTCAATCGAAGGCGTAGTTCGTAATACACGTGAAGCACGTGGTCCCTAGTGTGGTTAATCCACACTAGCTGGCAGTTACTCAGTGTAACACCCCGGCAGTCGAACTAGACACTTTGCAGTGCTGCTCCCGACTAATCAGTGCCATTGGGATTATTATTATAGTAGGGGCGAGCACTGGGCACTGTGGGCTGAACTGACACCTGCATAAATTGCGGTTGTCAGAGAACCCAAGATGTTCTTGCGGATTAGAAGAGGAAACGGGCATACACGTGATTGTCCTAAATTTCTCCAAATGAGACGCAGGACTCTTACGAATTTTACTGTGAGAGCAGCTATCAAATGTGGACCGGTCATTTTGGACCGGTTCTTGGAAGCAACAGGAAGGCTCACATAATGATTTATATGATAAACGGGCAAAGGAACAAAGGATTCGAGGATCTGTGAAATAACATCGCAAACGAATTTAGAATGCAATGATCTTTTAGAGCAACTTTCGACCTTCATACTCAAACTTTTTGAATACTGATTCATCTATTATTCGTGTAAGAGTCATCTTCTCACAGTACATCAACTAGAATTTTGAATAATTTTTTATTTACGCAAGATTCTTTTCCAAAAAAGCCTCGCAAATTTGCCGACTTATACCAGTAAGAATCGTAGTCAGAGCTGTCGACAAGTCGGTTCATATTAGTTTAATATATTGAAAAAAAGGCCATATAAGAAGGGGCTATTAAAAAGCTAAAAAGAAATCTGTGGGAAAGTTACATAGAAAGCTTAAAAAATTCTCGCGACAGACCAGTTCGTAAAGAAGGCTAGGTAGCTAGTGCTAAAGAGAAAATTCCAAGAAATGTTTTGAAACTGAACGTTCCGCAACTTGCTTACGAGACTTTTATTGGTTCACGCTTAAATTTTAAAATAAACATTCAATGAACGTGTGAAATAGTTAACAGTTATTGACTCAATTTCTGTGCCCCTAGAGTGACAGTGATTCGAAGGAAGAATCTTGGAAAATTTTCTCGCCGTAGTTGAGGGGTAAACGACAAAGACAAATCATGTCCCACACATTTACAATTATGGGTCATTTATGGCCATTTACGTGTAAATGAAGAGTCTGACCCATTTACATGTAACACCATGGGACACCATTTACCATTGCAGTTTACCCCTCGGCCGTAGTTGTTTCTGAATCGTATTAAACCTTCCAATAGAAAAAATGATTTTATCTAATAAAAATAATAAATGTAAAATTGTAAAAGGAAAACGTATTTGTTTAATGGTCATTTAATATTTTTATTGGACAAAAAGTATTTTTTATTGGACATTTACTATTTTTATTGGACATTCGTCATTTTTTTATTGGAAGGTAAATAATAACCCGTAGTTTCTAAGCAATTAACTTGTCTGTTAGAGACGTATGTTAAAAATTCACGATTTGTTTCTTTAATATAAGAGATTTGTTATCAACATAAATCAGCTGAGTCATTTCAGTTGCAAATGTAAAGTTCTTTAAGAATTTTCGTAATAGAACTTCTAGCGTAAGTTTATTAAAAAATTCCCATGCCGAATTCACGGCACAATAATAAAAATCTTCACTTCGTAAGATCTGCTGTTTTAATGTTTCCGTTCCAAGAAGCTGAGCAACACAACAATTCTTCACATATTTGATGACTGCGAAGTAAAAAAAATTCACTAAATCCCACCAGCAACACAAAATACATCGTCGCTCGAAGATAAATGACAATTTGATTTGATTTTGGTATAAAGAATTTAATTTTGCATCGGCAAAATTGATTTGATTCAATCTACTCATTTAGTGCGACGTCGGCTTATGTCAAAGTATACGAATTTTCTTCAGCTATACCATTTTTCGTCACTTGACATATTATGAATTTTGTCATGAAGTTCTGTATACTTTGACTTAAGTCGGCAGTGTACTAAAAGCGTGTCATATTAACGAGCCTCACCTTGAAACCTCTGCCTACGGCGAGTTTCTTAATTCCCGAAGTATATACATCATTAAGTGACAGTTTCACACCGGGCATCCTCATAATACGTTTTTCAAATACATTCCAACATTAACAGTTATTACACGTAGTAAATCATCAGCATTAACAACTATTTCATTCGTCAACATTTGAGAACGTACATCAATTTAAGATGAACAATAAATCATATAGCAATTTGCGAATAATACACGATTTCGTCGTTATAATAGGTAAAAAGATACATCTGAATTTCCTACGTTGCCTTTTCTTTAACGCAACATAATATTTGAAATGAAAATGGGTTCAAATAAAAAATATATTTCGTGATTGCCAACCAAGATTAGCTTTATTGCCCATCCTTCCTACACACTGCTAAATAATATATCAAACCTTGGAATATAATAATTGAAAGGTTTTGGAAAGAATTATTTAGCAAAGTTGAATATTGTAAAGTTTTTTTGGGAAATTCTTTGAGGTTTTCGTGAGAAAGGGAACTGAATAACATTTTCTGTAATTCAATTAGATTGAGTTAGCTTTATTGGAATTGGTGAGACTTTGATTGCAATCAGCAGCTATCTTTTTAAAAGTGACATAAATGAAAAGTAATAGGATCAATGATAAATAGCCCGAACGACAAAACACTGTTGTATAGTTTATATGAAAATTAACGTTTCTAACGTCATAAAAACATGAACAATGTACTAGGGGTTACTCCAGAATTGCATACTCTCCCCGCTACTGTGGTGTATGGTCGTGGACTCCCTCATTAGGAGGCTGAACGACGAGTGAATTTTCGCCCAAGGGTATTCGGACGACTAGACGATTTTGATCAGGCGATAGGATGAGGTACTCGCTGAGGAATGGTGCCGAAATAACGGTCTTAGGGTAAACCCGGACAAGACGGATATAGTTCTCTTTAGCAGAAGAACATCGGGTCATGCACTTGTAGGGAGGGAAACTAAGGCTGTTCAATAATGACGTTGAAGGCGAAATATCTGGGAGTAATTCTCGATTCTAAGTTAAGATAAATCGAGCACGTCACGTACAAGGTGCAGAAGGCTCTAGGAGCCTTCTGGATATGCAGGAACTCGTTTGGACGAAACTAAGGCATGCCGTCTACTAGCATACTGTGGATGTATGAAGCGGTCATCAGGCCTATGATGAACCACGGCTGCGCGGTGTGGTGACAGAGACTCGAAATAAAGAAGGCGGTGAAAGAGCCGAACGAGATTTAAAGGCTAGTATGCATCTGTGATCGATTAATTTACCACCGATCCACGTGGCATTGAAGGCGAAAGCTTTTTCCACGGCGGATAGGTTGTCGCAGAACGATCTCTGGACTACGAACTTCATTTCGGGAAAATTAGGAAGGTTATAACTGACGAGGTCTTTGAGATCCCCAGGCACCGAGTGAAACCGAAAGACAGACTTCGTGAGACGCTTTGAAGTCCTTGTACCCAGCAGGTTAGAATGGCTGAAAGGCTGGCCACGTTGCCTATCAGGTAAAGGAACCGTGAGCTTCACTGACGGCTCTAAAACTGCAGAGGGTGCGGGAGCCGGAATATTCTCTAAGGAACTATCGATGGACAGACCTAGAGAGATTCGCCGATGTCTTTCAGACTGAGACTTTTGCCGCACTTATGGGAGTGGGGGACGCAGTCTCAGAAGGAATATTTGGGGAGAATGTAATAGTCTGTACTGATAGTGAGGCGATGATTAAGGCGCTCATGTCGCCAGTCGTGACATCCAAGCTAATGAAAGAGTTGAAGGAAACCCTGAACCGGACGGGACTGAGAAATCGTGTAACGCTGGCCTGGGTGCCCGGACACTCTGGCGTGGAGGGTAATGAGAGAGCAGATGAACTAGCGAGGAAAGACTCGGCAACTCCAAGTTGCGGGCCAGAGCCTCTTATACTCACACAACACTCGTCGTGTGTGAAAGCGGTTAAGAGTTGGGTGAGGTCGGAATTCACTACACAACAACTACACACACCACACAACACTACACAACTATTGGAGTGCCTATGATGGAGGAACGCACACGAACCGTTTCTTATCGGCTCCCAATGGGAAATGGGCTAGAGAATTGCTAAGCATGGACAGGGGACGCATCAAGAGGGTGGTGGGTGCGATCACTGGGCACTGTGGATTGAGAAAGCATCTGGCTAAATGAGTTTTCCTCATTGAGGCTCAGGACTCTAGGAGGTCATGTGGTTCAACCCGCAACAGTGACCAACATGACCTGCCACTCTGTATAGGTTCCTTACTGGGACTGGGAGGTTTCTGAGATTTACATGATGATCGGGTAACGAAACAAAGCATCGCTACATCTGTGTTTCATGGACTTATCAAGGTCCGACACAAACTGATAAATCTAAAAAATGCAGCTGTATTACTGGAGCTATGAAATTGAGACGCTGATCAATTTACGACCGATCCTCGTGGCATTGAAGGCGAAAGCTTTTGCCACAGCGGATAGGTTGTCGCAGAACGACCTTTGGACTTCGAACTTCATTTCGGGACAAGGGAAAATCAAGAAGGTCTTCGACGAGGTCTTTGCGATGCCTAAGAACCGAATGAAACCGGAGACAGACCTCGTGAAACATTTTGAAGCCTTTGTACCCATCAAGCTGCCCACCAGGTGAAGGAACTGTAAGCTTCACTGACGGTTTTAAAACTGCAGAGGGCGCGGGAGCCGCAGTATTCTCTATGGAATTTTCGGTGGACAGATGATATCACCTAGGGAGATTCGCCGATGTCTTCCAGGCTGAGACTTTCGCTGCACTGATGGGAGTGGGGGAGGCAGTCTCAGCAGGGGCATGTGGAGAAAATGTTACAATCTGCTCTGACAGTGAAGCGATGATTAAGGCGCTTACGTTGCCAGTCATGAAATCCAAGCTAATAAAAGAGTTGAAGGAACCAGATGAGACAGAGAAATCGTGTAACGCTGGTCGAAAAGTCCACAAAAAAAAATTTCCATGGATCGGATGAAATCCGGAGCGATTTAATGGGTGCTCCATGGCGTTAAAGGAGAAAAATGACCGAAGTCCGAGCATCAATATCTTCGTCGGCAAGTATCCGAATATTCTTGTGAATGGGCTTGTTCTGTAGGTTTTCTCTTCCTCTAAAAATTGTTTCTAAGAAGCTAGACTCTAAAGCAATTACCAGTATGACTTTCGCTTAATTGAAGTGGAAACAATTTTTGTAAAAATGCTACACTACTTTAGTCGTGTGGAACTCATACAAGGGATTCATTTTCAGTCTAGCTTCTTAGAAACAATTTTTAGAGGAAGAAAAAACCTAGAAAACAAGCTCATTAATAAGAATATTCGGACACTTGCCGATGCAGATATTGATGCTCGAATTGTGGTCATTTTTCACATTTAACGCCATTGAGCACCCATTAAATCGCTCTGGATTTCATCCGACCCATAGAAACTTTTTTTCGGTGGACCATTTGACACCGTTTTCCGGGCGGGCCCCCTAACTTTTCGACAACATAGAATTTTGGACAGGTCTAATGGACAGGGGACGCATCAAGAGGGTGGTGGGTACGATCTTATGGAACAATTAGTCGGTGCGTCGGTATGCGAACAAACTCGGAAAGGAAAAGGACAGAAACGTTTTACACGGAAATAATGTTTTCTCGAGGAACTGTCAGGGAGCATTCACAAATGACGTCTACATTTTTTGGCTTTTCGGACACCATCACGCCACTCTTTTAAAGTCTGTTTTAAAATTTTCAAGAAGGATATGACAATTTTGGTGTGCTGAAAACTTTAAAAATAAAGTGTAAAAACATTTGTGCCAATAGTATTTGCAGCTGCCTTCATTAAAAATGTGGTACTTTTAAATTGACGTCTGTTTTTGTCATACCCTCACCTCGCTTTGATATGGAGGAATTATCCACATGATTTATAAGAATCGTTAATCAAAAATGTCAAATTTATTCCACGGATTTTTCATAATTAAATCAATTGTCCAAGAAAATCGTTAAAATTATTTCATTTCATTCAGAATTCTGCTGAACATTAAAAAATTTGTATCAGTTGATTTTAATTCATCAACTTAAAGCGTCACAGAAAAATCTATATAAAAACCAACGAATCGCTGCACAAACATTAAAAATATCCATTACGTTGTTTCATTTTTCATTCAGTTTCAATGGAAAGTTATATCGTTTCAAATTAGTTCAGTACAACTACTAAATGCCTAGGCGCATACCAAATGCCTTATTTAACTCAATAACCTTCCAGCGTTTAAATGGAAAAATTTTGACGAATCGCAAATAAACGAAGTGAAACAGATAAGCTACACCATCAATTTTCAACGGGGCTAATGTTAGCTTATCTTGTCACCATTTGTCTTTCTTATACCATTTCCTCGACTATTTCCCAAAAATTATCCCGGCTTTCATATAACGCTGTGCAATATTTAATAGTTGCACGATTGTTTTTCAAAATTAATGCTTCTACCTACATTTACCGATGAATCTCAATTATTTTTTTAATGATAACTCGTGGTATATCATTCGAAAATATTGTTATTTCAGACTACGATATTGTGCTGCTGTCAGGCACTGCAAGCACATTCGCGTACATGTTTTGAATTTAACGAAACCACGACAGTAAAGGAATATTTCGATTTCGAGTTTAATACCCAATAATATTCATCTATTGGTGTACTTTACACAGCTTTTAGATAATTGGAAACATTAAAGTTTGATGCTTTGGAATGACTATCAAGAAGCTATTTGTATTGTATTGCATTTATTGGAAATTCCTCGTAAAGCTATAAGGTTCTGAGAACGTGACTCTAGTTGAATCAACATCTTTTTGAGAGAGTTGAAATTGCAATTCACATCGTATTAGCAATTTTATCTGACGTATACTACGTCGTTCTAAACTATGTGATAGAAATAGCCTGACTTGAACAAGCATGTCGTGAAGGACACAAACTCTTCGTTTCAATGAAATTCTACCTTAAAAGTTATTTGGCCTTGGTCAATCTGATGGGTCACTGAATGAACAATTTTAACGCTTGTTGATTTTATGATTGTATAAAACATAACATGATTGATGCAATAATACTGGGTCCAAAATTAAATGTATGTGCAGCCAATCATAGTATGATTGCGGTTATCATATTATGATTACGTTAAACATATTATGATTAAGTCAAAGATATTATGATTGCACTAAACGTATTATGCTTATAATTATTACAAACATAAAATGATTGTTCCAAACAAGTTTTTGGCAGATTACATTGTCCTTGACCCAGATAACACAAACCCACACGAAATGCACTTTTGATGTGCAATGGCATTGAATGTGTATGGAAAAGTACACAGAGCGCTACACTTTTTCACATTTTTCTCAGATCATAATCACACGTGGGTAGCGCTTATATGCTCATATTTCCGTCCGTCGTCTGTCCGTATCACTCATATCTTGGCGGCTCCTACACCAATCTTGAGCCATTTGATAGCTCTTTGACTCTAGATTTGCAGAAATGCCAAAAAGGGGGAGGAGCTGGAGGCAGAGGGTACTTATTACGCATATCTCGGCTCCTCTACCACCTAGAAAGCTTGAACTTGCACCATTTAATAGCTATTTGACTCTTACTAGTTTGCAACTTGACAGAACTCTCCAGAAGGATTTCTAGAAATTTTTCCCCCGTTCGGCTTCCTGCCTGCGTCAAAGCCCCCCGGTCGGCACAATCCGTCCAAACCTTTACAGAAATTTCCAGAGCTTTCTACAACTTTTCTGAAATTTGCCGATCTTTCTGAATGTTGCTGGTAAGTTCTGTGAAGTTACCAGTTCTACCACTAAATTGCATGTCTTATATGAAGTTTCAAAAATTTTGGAGAATTTCACTCCGACACTTCACGCTATAAGAGTTAGTGCGATGCAGTTTTCTTCAGTTGCTTGAAGCAACTCTTGCGAGGGGGTCTGCGTCTGGTATCGAAAGCTCTGGAAAGCTCTGAAAATTTTGAAATTTCCAGAAAATTCTCAAAACTACACCATAAAAAAATTGCCATCAACAGATCATTTGTTTGAGGAAGTACATTTAATGTCACGTACTTTACCTAGCACGTTATTTACACATTTTTTTGCATATTTGAGTACATAAAATGTCCACCAAAGGATGTAATGATTGCAATACATTTTCAGCATATTTTTTTAAAGCGGAAAGCACATTTTGTGCACATTTTTTTAGGTGCGTGTCGTCACACCGCCCCCCCCCCGGAATTTATGCTGAGGGGAAATTAACGTCTCTGATGCGCCTGAGAAATTTTCAACGGAATTGCAAAACTGAAAGAAATGATAATTTCCGCTAGTTTTTCAATTTGGTTTCTGTGACCAGTCGTCGTAAAATGTTGGGGTTAGTGGCAATCGCCAGCAAAATTCCGCACAAATTCATGGTGTAAAGACTTCTAAAAAAGCGAAAAATGAAAATTTCGGTCAATTTCTCAATTTGTGCTCGGTGACCAGATGTCGCAAAATGTTGAGGTTGGCACAAATTCGTGGTGTAAAGGTTTCTTGAAAAAAACTCGAAACGGGCTTTGCGCCCAGATGTTACAAAATCTTGGGATTGGTATCAATCGCTAGCACAAATTCAGCACAAATTTTTAGTGGGTGGTCTTTTGAAGAAAACTTGAACTGAAGTAGGTTCCCATACAAAAATGAAGAAAAATCAAAATTTTATCTGGGTCACCAGAGCAGCACAAATTCTGAAATTGGTACCATTCGTCAGCACAAATTCAGGCGCATCAGTGAAGTTAATTTCCCTTCAGCACAAATTCCGGGAGGGTGTGACGACATGCACCTCATTTTTTTAGTTTTAAAAAAATCTTTGTTATCTGGGTGAATCATTGGAAAATGATATCATTCCACATACAAAAGAAACGTAATTTTCCAGTGGCATGCATCCCTCGTGCAATGAAAATTGGGCGTGACATCTAGACTCGAGAGAACAAGAAATAATTCTCTCGACCCGAGTCACTAATTGAAAATTAAAGTACGTAAGGAGGATGCCTGGTTGGACGAAAGCGTACGCTCCATACATTTTACAATTTTTTTCCTAGCGTAGCAGGGGGAGGGAAAGTCTGAAAATCGTTTTTTGGGTGCGTACTTTATGGATCCGTCCCACTCATTGATAGATTTCAACAAAAAATTTAACGAGAAGAGAACAAAAATTTCGTCAAAGTCTTTGTTGTCCGGTCCCCTCTTCGCAAAACATGTCATTTTCATGGAAAAATCGAGAGGAACAAGTTTCCAAAAACTTTGTTGCCCAAAGTCGCGTAAATTCGCATTACGTCAGGTTATACGGGACGCTTTCAGAAGGCCGATAAAGCTAATATGACAATGTTGGATGTGTAAACGAGTATATTGATGTGCACTCGGCACCAGGCTGCCTACTTGAGATGTATTAATAGCCTCATAGAAGGCAGCCTGGTACAGAAAATCTGTTCATGTCATCGTAACGACAGTAACGAATACTATACGTTACATAAACTTCAACTAGGAACAAGGCTGCTGCTGCCCTTTATATTAACAATAGAAAATCTCAAGTACGCAGCCTGGTGTTGAGTTGAAATTAATATACTGCCGTTACGACGACATTATTTTCGGCATCAGGCTCCCTTCTAAAAGGCTGCTTATACTTCTCAAGTAGGCAGCCTGGTGCCAAGTCGGAACCGAATGCATACCAATATACTCGTTCACACATCCAACATTGTCATAGAAACCTTTTTTGGCACCGGGCTGCCCACCTTGAAATGAGGACCTCTGCTTTTTGCAATTTTTCTCAATGAAAATGTTCTAGATGACGATAAGATAAGAAGTTCATGCATTAGACAAAGGATCGGTCCAGTGCCTCAGCTCCTTATTTCGAATTTGCTAGAACGTTTTTATGGAGAAAAATTGTTATAAACAGAGGCTTCGTTTAGACAACACCACAACAGCTTATGCATTGGATTTGATGACATAGTGACTACTTTATCAAAGTTCAATCAAGCTTTCTATTTTAAACAAAAGCTTTCGACAATTAGTGTTTTTGCTATACTTGTGGAATCGGATATGGCTTTTGTACTTTATCCAAAATTCCACTAGTTTAAAATGTAGTTTGTTTATGAGTGTGCGATTTGTTGAATGAGTCGGGGGCAAGGTGTCATAGCATCAAGTAAGTGCTTTCAGATGAGCAACTATTTCACACGTTCGCATTGAAGTTACACGCATTTTTGTTTAGATTATCGAGAAAATATTTATAAAAAGTGAAATTGTGTGATAGTAAGATATAGTTTGGGAAAGAAAGGTTGGCAATTTAAGTTTACTCTTTAATTCACAGATGTATTGCATTACTGTGCCTACATTTTGTTGTGGATTAATTAAATTTGAATTCGTTAGTTTTTTTGGTTTTATATTCATAGTGTAAATTTTAGAGTGAATTTGTTCCATATTTGATCTACCTAATAGAGGTACAGCATCGCTCGTCTTTGTAATTACATGTCCAACCAACAATCTAAAAACCGTTTGGGACAGCAAAATTGTAACACCTGTAACAATATAACAGCATCCACTCCAAATATATTGTTTAAAAAAAAATTATAATTTTGTTTTGAATTTATTGAAAAAATTGGCATTTTATTGTTGCGGTTGTAAATAATCCAGTTGCCGATAATTTTCACATCTTAAAGAGTATCAAAGAATGAAAATAAGCCAGAAACTTCTTAACTTGATCGAACAAGTAGACTATAAGAGGACTTTGAATTTTTTTTATGGTAAGTCACAGCTATAAATAAAGAAATGAGAACAAATTTATGGCAAAATAATAAAATTTTCTTTTTGTGAGAGTTGACTTTCCTTTTAAAATAAATTGTAAAAAACCTTCTTGCTTAATTGGGCAGTGAACCTTTGTAAGACATTTTAGCTACTTTTAATAGAAAAAGGCTATTGAGATACCGTTAAAATAATCGGATTATTTGCACTCTGTGTAAGAAGACGCATTATTAAAATGTAATGTTAGCGTTTTATTAGCTCTTCATAAAACCAAATTACGATTTTTTCGAACGTGAATTTCATGAGATTCTCAAACTAAGTCTGTATCGGATCCGGTCGAAAATTTCATTAATTCATCGCAGAACATTCAACCGTGACAATTATCAACCACCAGAGAATATTTTCCTATACCCAAATTTTCCCTCGTAGAAATATTCTCCAGTTGGAATGCTCTGTTATTCCCCCGGGTGATAATTTGTAACAGGGGACTTTCATTAAATGGTGACCCATGACAATTAATCACGCCTAAAGGGAACAATTTCCATCCAACGAAACTAAAAACTGTTCGCCGAGGGATACCAACAAAACTTCTACCATAGAAACAAATTGGTTATAAAAAACGCAGCCCCTACGCCACAGTAACATCTAGAAAACTAGAATTCTAGGACACTTTGCGTACTAAAGCATGCACACACCAAAATCGGAACACACACAATTCAATGAAAGACTAATACATTTAGTAGTGAATCAATGTCCTAAGTTTTGATTCGCGTATGTTAATTCTAAAGAACTGTTTTTTGTTACTGTTACTGTTAAGGTTGACTTCTCGACAGTTTCATTAACTTGAAAATCGAAAGCGTGTTTTGCACAAATTCATAGAAAATTTAAGTGCATCAATTTCATCGATCGCGAAATACTTGAAAATTCCAAGAACGACTGTGTGGGTAATTATAAAACGTTATAAGGAGACTTCATCTATCAACAGTGTTACCCTTGACCGGTAAGAAGCACTCCGAAAACACTGCAGCTAAAGTGAAATCTCGAAACAACATCATTCGCAGGCTCTGTGGGACCACCTGGGGTGCTGAGGATGTGACGTTACGCACATCGGCCCTGGCGCTAGTTTTTTCCATTGCGGAATTTTGCTCCCCGGTATGGCTGAACAGCGCTCATGCCAACATAGTCGACACGTAGCTTAATGAAACTTTTCGAACTATAAGTGGATCGGTTCAATCCTCACATAAGGAGGCAAAACACGTTGCTGAAAGAGCACCAGAAAGCTCAACGAAACTTACAGCTGCCTAGACATCTCGACGAAGAAATACAGCAATCTAACAAACTAAAGTCCAGGAAACCAGTCTTCAAAACAGCAATCAGTCTAGACGCAAATAATTTTAACATGATGAACTGGTGGCGAATAGAGTGGCAAAACGAAAATAGTGAAGAAAACAGCCTCATTGACGACCCCTCCATCCGAGTACCTGCACTAAATCTTCCTAGAAAGCAATGGGCTGCTTTAAACCGAATTCGCACGGGACACGGCAGATGTGGATATCACATGCACAAATGGGGCTTTATAAACGACCCAGGCTGCGACTGTGGAGCCGCAAATCAGACAATCAAACATATCGTTTCGATCGAGTGCCCACTCAGTGCCTAGCCTGGCAACTTAAGTGACATTCACAAAGCAAGTCCTGACGCAATCGAATGGATAAAGAAACTAGACCTCCAACTATAAATGTGATAAATGTAAACTAGCAACGTTAATGTAAACTTCTGTAATATTTTTGCAGTTTTGTAAGTCTATATCCTTGTATTTGTAAAACAGACCACAAACACATACGCTAAATATAGATAACAGAGCTAGAGGATCTGGCGGTGAGCACAATCAGGTTAACCGAGAACTTCGTCGGAAAATAATGCGTTCGGTCAAAGGAAAACTAGGACTTTCAGACAAAGATCGAAAAACGAATACGAGAGGGTTGTAAGTCATATCACTCCAACAAATATCAAAATCCAACCGACAAGCAGAATCATGTTGCATAAAAAAGAGCCAGACGGTTGTACGATACGATGTTGACCAAATTCGATGGCTGCATCATAGGGGGATTGGCTTTTCCAAATGACCTAGAGGAGTGGTCTACAAAATATTTTTATGTGTCGAAAAGAAATAATGAAATTTGGACCAATCAGATTGTAACAGTCATCGTCAGAACTACGTTTGGAGTGGCTAGGGATCGGACATTTTGAAATTTATAATAGGGAAGATTAAATTATCAGAATTCAAAATATATATTTTGTCGTTCAAATATGGGAAAGACAACTAAGAAAAAAACGTTTTGTGAATTGATAGGCCGAAAAAGAATATTGAGTGAAAATTTGTTACCTACAAACAAAGACATTCTACGGTACTATTTGTATTTGGAAGATCATCATTTGTCCACTTTTACGTGTGACTGCAAAAGTCCGTTTTCATGCTATTTTAATACTAACTCTCCCAAGTCGATTAAGTACGTAAAAGAAATTGGTATATCAACCAGAAATATAGTATTCGACATATTTGACGCCATTTCTGACTTTTTCCAACGAAAAAAGTGGGTTTTTAAACCCAATTTTGAACCGAATCGTTGGCAAGCTTTTCCACTACACAAAAGCTATTATTTCTCCTTGTATAGCCCCAATTTTTTTTACGCCTCAAATTGTCGAAAAGCAATGTCAGGTGGGGATAAAAGCACAATAGTAGTTTGTCGACCATGTTGCGATACGTTGATTTTTTCAGCATCAGTCCTAATATTGTCCATACGAGCCAAAGGCGAGTTGGACAATATTTAGGACGTATGCTGAAAAAATCAAGTATCGCAACGAGGTGGACACACTGCTTTTTGCAACAAACAAATCGAACAAACTTAAAAAATTCACTCTCCACAGAAACCATTATATTTTACAGTGTACAAACAATTTTTTATCAGATTGCAATTCACACATACGACATTGTAACGTCGTATCATAGCAACGGAGGGGTACATTTCAGCACATGTATCAAATTTCAAAAGTCATATCGTTACAAGGTGTAAATTTGTTTCACTTCCCCTCACACTCTTAAAAAAATTGGAAACTGTTTCGATTTTGATCGCGTTACCGCATCGTGAACAACATCGAAAACAGTCGAAAATCGATTGTGCGTTGCAAAAACATTTTTTTTTTGTAGAGTTCGCAATGGGGAAATTCATCGAAACTCGAAAATTTGACTTTATCGATTTTGTGCAAGCATTAAAATTCGTTCAAAAACCTAAACCCTGGTGTTTTGGAGTCTTCTCGGCATAGAAATATTTTGTAGACCACTCCTTTAGGTTATTTCGAAAAAAGTAAAAACCGATCCCTCCTACTGTATAATTATGAGTGATGAAACATAGGAACGAAGCAGTAAGCAGTTACCGGAAAAAAAGTTGTGTGTTTCAAAGAATCGTGACGATGTTCCAAGTCGACTCAAATATGTCCGGTTTGACAAGTGCGCGTAAAAAGTTATGATGTGTAGGCAATTAGCTCGTGTGGTTGTAAAACCAAGGAATGCGTGACAGATTCAACAATCAATTCAGATGTCTACATTAAAGAGTGGCTATAGAAACGGCTTTTATCATTCATTCGACAGCACAAGTCTTCCACGAGATTCTGGCCAGACCTGGCTTCATGCCACTACTCGAAGGTAACGGAAGAATGGTCTTAGAAGTCATAGTGTTGATTTTATGCCGAAGAGTGTCAATCCCCCTAACTGTCCGCAGTTCCGACCAATCGAAATATATTGGGCTATTGTTAAGGGTAAATTGAAGAAGGCAGATGGTGTTATCAAAACCGTTGTAGGAATGCGAACTTCGTGGAATAAAAATGCTAGAAATGGTTAGGGTTGTGATAGATCAAGATTGCCGATCAGGCAATACTACATAAGTTTGACGTTGTTTCGACGGGGACAGAACATTAAATTTGTATGGGGAAACATCGTTTTTTGCGAATTAATCATTTTCTGTATTTAATTAAGCGGACCAAATGAATGACGATGGAAGTTCATTTAATGTTACTTTAAAATAACTCACTTGGTCCGCTTTATACAAAACACAAAATGAATAATTCACAAAAAACGAATTTCTTCCATACAAATTTAATGTTTTGTCACCGACGGAACAGTTGATACTCGGGGCGCCCTCAGCTGCTTTGTGGCCAATATGTGAAATAGGCGCTTGATCCATTCAATTCTGTTCGATGCTCGCTTAGGTGTTGCCAGATGTACTAGCGCGCGACAAAATCGTAAGAGAAATAATCCTTCAATCGAAGATGTGGTTCGGAATACACGTTAAGCATGTGGTTAATCCACACTAGCTGGCAGCTACTCAGTGTAACACACCGGCAGTCGAACCAGACACTTAACAGTGCTGGTCCCGACTAATCAGTGCCATTCGGATTATTATTATCACAACAAAAATGTCCCTGAATTTATTTTATCGAAGGACATCTAATTCCAAATTTATAATTTTTGTGAGTCTTAACCCTATATGTAATTTAAAAATAAATTACAGATTCATTTTATCATTATATATCATAACTTTTTTCGAATTTACTATGTTCCGATTTTAGTGTGTGCATGCTTTAATACAACTCATCCCAATTACACATTTTAATACAAACAATACATACGTACACAATGTTTCTACCGCATAAAATCGCATGTGTAACGAACTGGTTATCGTGTAAAAGTGATAAACATGTATTTAATTGTAAAACAAATTAGTTAGTTTCTAACGATTACAATCGCGTTGGACTCCCTCTGTATACTTATACCAAACCAACTCATTTCTAACATCCAAATGAAACATGATGCCTAAACCCTTTCTATGACCTAATCATAATAGTGATCGTAAATTGCAAATAAATTAAAAAGCCAATAAATTGAATAATTTGAACTTTTCCCCATTTTACGGAAGTTTCATTGGAGTGGAAAAGGAATTAGTTTATTGCATTCCTCTGACATTTTAAAGTAATCGCACGATGAAAACAAAAATGAATTGGATTTGATTTGTGCCACGATTTATCTACAAATTGAATGAGAAACAAGTTTATGAATTAAATTAATTTCGTTTTGTCCGAATTTTTCATATTGTTTAGTGTTCTCATAGTCCACGTAAAACTGAACTTTAGTTTTAGCTGTATGCAACAGGCCAAGTATAATGTACAAGTCCGTGTAGTATAGAGAGACATAAACAAAGTTAGAAAAATCGAACAACTATAACGAAACGTCTCTAAATTTGTAATCCATCTATTTATTTATTTTTAAAAGGTAAATACATTTTTGTTTTATTTATTAAATTTTGTTTTAATTATCAAAGCAGGCATATAATATCGAATACACGGTAATATCACACGATCAAAAATAAAAACAAAGAAATGATGAAAACTGATCAAAAGAGGTCAAGAATGATACAAAAATACATAAACATATACACGCACCAATTACAGAGGTTTATCGTCAAACCGAAGTGATAAATAAATCTATTTTAATTTGTTCCTTTAAGGTTTATTTTCTCCTCTATTTTCCTTGTGACTAAGGCAACCACTGAGGTAATTAGATATTCTTTTATTATGCGATTGTATAGACAATAATAAGAAAATATATTGGACAATACCATGTAACACAATATTACGATGAGACCCATTACTGAAATGATATTATTGCTTCTTGTATTAAACAGTTTATTTTGTCGTTAATTTCAAAATTAAAATTAATTGACGTCGTTCAGTGCGACATCGGCTTCTGTCAAATTATGGCAAATTTCATAATGAGATGAGAAAGTTTAGGGCATTTCATTATGAAATTCTCCATAATTTCACAGAAGTCGATGTATTTATCTGAGACGAAAAATAAAATTTAAGCATCACATGTGACAGTTGCGGGCGTGGATGGTGTCTTTTTTACCTGATACAAAATCTCATAAAGCATTTATTTCTTCTCTGGGAAATAAGAGATTTTTTTTGTTCATCGTTGGGGCCAAGATATTTTGAATTTCGCAAAAGGAGTGTTTTGAGGCGAGTACCTCAAAAATTGTTGTCAGTAACTCTTCGTGAAAGGTTTTTGACAACAATTGGTGAACTTTACTCGGGCAAATGGAGAGCACTACGAAGTCTATAAAGAAGATAACGTGTGCGATGTGCTCGTGCTTTGGCGATTCGATCTATTCGTCAGTGTTGAGAATATTCCAGTCCTCTAATGTTAATAAAGCAGAAAAGACACTAGAAATTCACCAAGAATTATATACTAGTTTAGGTATCTAACGATTTTTGGTTACCGCTTAAGGCAACAATAAAGGAACTTAAAATTATACTAATTTTAGGAGGTTGGTGGAGAAATTTGTTCTCCATGGGATAAGAATTAATATGGTGAATGCTTGCGGTGAGAAAACTCGCGTTTTGTCCCCGCAAAAGCCGTGGGAAATTACATATTCTTGCCGGATGAGAAAGTAGTTATTTTCTGACCGCTCCCACGTTACACTGAATGAACATTCTGTCGTGGAAACACTTGTTTTCTCACGCGCAAGCACAAAAAAATGTGCTATACTTGGGGTGTAAATTGAATCCCAACTTGAGTGAACTACGGCCCTCGTTTCGCTCTGACCGCAAACTTTCACTCTCGTTGGAATTCATTATTTTCACCCCATATACAACAAAATACTATTTATTATTGATGCTTGGTTATTTTATTGACTGTTAATGATGGAGATTTGCGCTCAAATTTTGCTGTGACAGCACCCTCGCTCATCACCTTTCGTTATTTCGTTGTTATACAGAAAATGATGGATTTGTCGACCAATCATCAGTATTTGCTGTAAGCAAATATTCGTCTTGACCTTGACCTTGCAACATGCGAGCGGGCCTCTGTGGACGTTCCCAGAGAGCATTGAGCGCCTGAGCCCTGAGTGTGGTATGACCACTTTAGGGCTGAAACTTACACACTCACAAGTCATATAACATAAGCCGCGCGGATGTGTCACGATGCGATGGTGCGAGAAAGGCAGCATGAAGACAATTTCCTCAAAGCTTCCGGTACAGTATCAAGTTCTCCCATGTTCACCAATATCCTCCACGCTGCTTATTTGAAACCGACATATAATATGACACCGCTGGGTCGCTACTCGAGATGCAGCGAGTTTACATGCTAACAACAATCACCGTCGCTCGACCGAGTGATCAAATTAGCTACTAAATTTGGTTGAATATAGAGAATCACCTTGTACCGGTCAACCTGTGAATTTTGATTTTTTTTTGTTTGATTTACATGAAGTACCTCGTACTTCAACACAATGTTAGTTGTGAAAAGTCTAATAATTGGTAGATGTGAGAGATCTATCAAACAAAATTATTATCAGGTGTACTGAAGAGGCGTAAACGTCCCAATCAGCCAACTTTGTTCGACGAATAAAATCATTACTCACGTAATGCATTTCCCTTCGTTGCCTCGTCAACGAATTTAGCCGCTTCCAAGCAATACAACAATTTTGATACACAAGATTAAGTCAGACGTAGAGCACTTCCAAAGAATTATTCTATTGAGGATCCCTAACGTCTTGAAATCAATACCAACCAAAGCCTTAGAAGTTCTAATGAGCACTCTCCCACCCAGTGGAACTATATGGCGAACAAGAAGCCATTACCACGGCATTAAGACTTAAAAATGCCGACTGTTGGAAAGGTTCAGCCAACGGTCACGCAAATATTTTATCCACGAATGGGAAGGAAATCCCAGAAGATTTAATCTTTTTTATGAAATCCAGGAACTTTTAATGCATACAGACAAAGACAAATGCACACCCAAATACTTCTTCGGTAAGAACTACAGTATTCAAATACTAGAGAGGGACACAAGGAAATCCCTTCAAGGAAGAACACCTTACTATTTACACAGACGGGTCAAAGAAGAGCACTGTCAACTGTCGTTACAAAAAGTGTTGTTAATGTTTTCGTCTCAATATTTTTTTAAATTTTGACGAGATTCATTCCATTTAATTGTTCCGATTAAAAAGTGAATGTAAGAGGTATTTTGGATACCCTCCGATTGGATTTTGTGAAGTTAAATAAATCGATGCTGCCGTATCGTCAGCTGGGCCAAAACAAAATTCATCATTCGCAACATAACCCCACTTACGAGTGTATGGTTGGCATTCGCAAAAGCAACACAAAGGCAGCTGTATCAACACACAACGAAGTAATCATCGTGGAAGATGTTTTCAAATGAAAAAGTCAGTGCATTAGCTGCCCGTACGGATGATGATAGCAGCCTCTGGCCCGGTCTGATAACGTATCAAACTGTTACTTCAGTGTACCTGATTTACCTATTTGGACCACAAATCATATCATCACTTTGGCGCTGTACCTATTCTCTCCGAACCTCACAGAAACAACGATTTCCGAGTACCTGCAAATCAGTCAAATAGATGGATTTTTCTCGATCAAAAAGTTTCACTGCATAGTTCACAAACATCCGGACAGCAGCGTGTTTGAATGGTTCAAATATTCGAACTACAACGAATTATTCTGTGCCTGATATCAATATTGCACTCAGTGTGTTTTAATTTTCGAAAGAATTAAGTGATTTGTATTAGATCTGCAACGGGAATTGTAACCATACGATTAATAATAATAAACTATGGTTCTGGAATAGGTATTGCCTCTAAGAACCCCCAACTTGACGTATCCGAACCGCTGGACACATACGCGACTATATTACAAATTGAAACATACGCAATCAATGAAGCATACAAACTGCTAGTCTCATATGGTATGAAAGACAGGGACGTTATTATTTGACTAGACATTCAGGCTTACTTACTAAACCGCTTCACTTCTAAGCTCATGATAGAATGTTTAGGTACATTAAAGAATCTATCTAACACTAACAAGGTAAACCTTTACTGTACAGTAAATAGAGAGCAACGAAAAAGCTGATATTCTCCCTCGATTGGGCAGAGAAACGCCATTTTGAGGACCGTCGCCAGCTTCAGGGCTAACATACAGCATACAAAAAAGGACGATGAGAAACTTCTTTGAGAAAAAACATTACCAACTTTCGAAACGTCTAATGATCTGTAAACACAGTAAAACCATTATACATGGCTCAAGCGCTTGGAACACTGATATATAAATCCCGAGAGGACATAAGGACCAATGATAATAATAATCCGCTGTAGCAACCCGTCCGGGCAGAGCTTTTGCTCACATGGATTCTTCTTAGAGATCCTTTAGTTACCGACGTTTTTTTACTGTGTCAATGGTAAATTACACACAAACCTAGTGCCGTCTATGATATACTAGGTGCGGAAACTAGTAGGGCTTAGAATGCCGGTGCCTAGCATTTTACCGTTAGGATTTCTTCTGGTGCTTATTATATCTCCGCCTCAGATATTTGTAAGCAGAATTTATCGAATATAGGTGATGTCATATTTGTCACTCTTCTGCGTACGGCTCTCGTTTCTGCATGAAATTCAAAACTACCCATATTATGAAGCATAGGTGAGCCTAGGAACGCTACTTTCATGCTATGGATTGAAGAAAAATAGAGAACAACAGAATTTGTCCCCACCAGGATTGAACCCGGATATTCTTGGTAGAAAGCCAATATGTTACCACTGAGCTAACCCGTTTCTTACATAAGGATCATTATTGTTGCTATAACAGGACATTGCAATATGAATAAATACAAACAAAGAATAGGACTAGACAACACAGCCACTTGTGTAAGTTGCAATGAAGAGGACGAAACACCACTACATCTAATGACATCTTGCCCGGCACTATCATTAAAAAGATTCAGGATCTTCAACAAATTCTACCTGGCAGAAAACTAGGTAATACGGATGGAACTGGGAAAAATTGTTACATTTTTCAAGGAGAAGTAGGCAAACCTAACACATGCAAATACGGATTGGACACAAAAGATGTCCAAATATGAGGCCTCATTGTAAATTTCATTGTATTAATAATTATAAAGACCAATAAACGGAACTAAGTAAATATTCGCGCAAATTTTTTGAATGTAGAACTTGAAATCGATTCAAATTTCCTAAAAACACCTTAATTTATCGAGATAAAATACAAAGAGAGCCACGCGCCACAGTAATTATTTCATTAGTTCCTTTTGCGTTATAAGAATAGAATTTATAAGGACCTTTGATGCTGTTTTTTAATAATCTTGTAAAACATTAATTTGGGTTTATTTCATAGCGTGTAACGAAACAAAACTTTAATTGATTAAGAAACAAACTTTTCTTCCATTCCATTTAAATCTCATTTGCCTCTAAGTACACTCGCATCGTTTGTAAATATTTAATAGCAAACGACCTATAAATGTACACATAAATCATTTAAGCTCTGGCCTTTTCTCAACAGTGCTACCGACAAATGTCAACTTAGACATTTCAATAACGTTTAGCCTTCCGTCATCAACTACGACGATGTTTCTATTCTGTGGTTTAAAATCAATCGAAACCAAAAATTAATTTAAAATACGGACATAAAGAAATGAAAATTGATTCATGTAACGTACTCGTTCTTGTGGACAGAATTTCACGAGAAATCCAGACACAGCGTTTTTGTTGCAAGTCAACAAAAAATAGACAAATCGTTGTAACAAGACTAAATGCATCACAGATTTGACGAAGAAATAAATTTGCAAGTGCATAGGGAATATAAAAATCGATAGTCTTTGTGTATACTATTTTAGTTGAGCAACGTTCAATGCTATCTGCACCCGGTGCACATGGTATTTGTGTAACAAGGGAATTAATAAGTCATCGTACATAAAAGATTCGGAGAATGTAAAGATTGCTTTCAGACGTCGAATCCCAGTCAGACGATACCACAAAAAAATATATTTTTTGTAGTAATGGCGCTGCTGTCTGTCTATGCAGATATTTTATGTCCACGCCTTTAGTGTGCCATTGGCTTATGTCAAAGTATAGTGATTTTCAAGACACGATACATAAGCTGTCGAACTGATGATATTACTTGCTTGAAAGCTCAAGAATCGTGTTATGAAAATCACTATGCTTTGACATAAGCCATTCTCGTACTAAAAGCGTGGATTTATGTTTCTGCACCACACTGACGTTCACGTCTGACTGGAAAGGCAGAACGCCGCCGATGCCATTCTCTAGTCACGAAAACTATCGGATTTCAAAATAGCGTAACTCTTCGCTCGCAAGTGTATTTATCATCGAAAAACAATGTTTTGTAGGAACTTTTCGCTAAATCATATAAACTTTTAACTAACTTTTCGTTCCCGTTGTTTTTAATCTAATGTAAAATAATGTTGCTGGAGGTTTGCCATTCTCTTCTTTCAAAATAACAGAAAAGTAAATTTTGTAACCGCAGTGACCGCATACGTATATTATCTCTGTGCATTTTAGAGCCCGTAAGCACAATAGATCCTTCCTGAAATAACGTATAGAACAGCTTTCTAGGTTTGTGGCAGCTATTTCTCAAGTTTTAAATGATTTCGTTATAGAAAACTAACAAAATATTTTCATAAAAAAAAACTTTTCCTAACCCACTTTTACCACACTCTCACTTTCATATAAGTTCATAGTTGCTGCTGTAGGAAGTAGTGAACACATCAAGACCATTAAGACCAGAAGGTTCTCAATACTCCATTACCAAAACATATATGCATGACATATACGAAAAAGTTGATCTGAAAACTAAATTACTTTATTTTATGTCTCTTGTGCTTCTGAACCTAAAAACCATACTTAGGATATGTGCGTGCAAGGGAAGTTTATGTAACGCTTCTATAATTACCTATGTTTGTCACTTTGTTAGAAATTTGCTGAGGCGACAGAACTGTGTCAAGTTGGTGTTATTAAATTTTGGGAGCATTAAATCAAGATAATGACGGTGACAGTGAACGTTAAAGAAATTATGGTGAAACTTTTTATTTTCACTTAGATGCTTCTATACGAAAGGACTTGCATTTACAAGAAATAGACAAGAGACTGTTGGATCATCATATTGAACACTGACAATTATGATGAGCTGAAATATCGTACCGCAATTGTTCGCTAACGACTTTCTTCAGCCAGAACAAACGTTAAATCTAAAAAGTCGTGAGGTACGTGCACTAATCCTTCAAATTAACGCTCTCACAACGCCGCTTTTCTCGCTGTATTGGGAAAACAAAAAATTTTGATCTTCAAAAGTGTCACAAATTTTTTAAATCCAGCGCCATTTCACGAAAACTTCATTCCCACGCTCGAAATCCTGCGTTGTTACAAAATGATATTCATAGAAAAAGGAACATCATAAAGGTTGCTCCTTTAACTAGAGGCTAGTCATATGAAAGTGACTATCATTTTGTAACTACTGAGAATTTCATGCGTGGGAATGATGAAGTCCGTGGAATTACCCTCCATTGTTGCATTTTTTTGTAAAAATTACTGTTTTAACATCATCATCATCATCATCATCACACTTTATAGACCGTTTGTACCTTTCGGTGTGAGGTCTTTACTACTGATCATGGACCACCCTTCTCCATACCCCCCTATCCTGTGCCAAGGAGATGGTTTGTTCGCCTAGAGAAAGTCCCCTAACTTCTAAATCGGATTTAATTGCGTCTATAAACCTTCTCCTTGGCCTACCCCTGGGACGCACACCCGGGACTTGAGCATCCAATATCCTCTTTGGCAGCCTGCTATTACCCATCCTCTGAACGTGCCCGTACCACCGCAGACGACTAATCCTTGCCGCCTCTTCCACTGATGTAACCCCTAAGTTTTCCCTGATGTCGTCGTTCCTAATATGATTGTCCCACTGTTCCCTCCGATTTACTTTTGCTATGCTCCTAAGAACCCTCATCTCAGAAACCTCCAGGTCATGCACAAGGTATCCGCAGTCCACCCAACTTTCACTACCGTATAAAATCGTTGGTCTGAAGATTGACCTGTGAATAGCTAGCTTTGTGCCACTACTTAACTCCTTTTTGTTGAACACATACGACCTCAACTGACTGGCCACTGCCTTTCCCATTCTTCTCCTTTCTTCAAATTCCCTAACTAACTTGCCATTCTCCGAAAAAATGGCTCCTAAATATTTAAACTCAGAGACCTGTTCCAACTGCTCCCCATTTAAACTGCAAACTACATCCTTCCGGGATTTGCCAATATGCAGAACTTTAGTTTTACTGACACTTATTTTCATGCCGTATTCCTCACATGCAGCATTCAGGCAGTCTAAATTCTCCTGCAAATCCTTGGCATTATCTGCTAATAGAGTTAAGTCATCCGCATAGGCCAGGATTTTCATGATTACTTCCCCACCTTCACATTCCCTTGCAAATTCGCTTGCCTGATAATCTTGTCCATAAAAATTATGAACAGAAGAGGGGAGAGACAACAACCCTGACGAACTCCCTCATTAACTTCGAAAGCCTCACTAATTTCACCATCTATCCTTACCGCCGCCTTGCTCCCTGAGTAGATGCTTTTGATAGCGCCCAATAAACTTCCATTAACCCCGTATTCGCCAAGTACCTCGAACAGCTTTTGCCTCGGTACCCGATCGAATGCCTTTACTAGGTCGATGATGCACAAGTATAAATCAATATTTCTCTCAGAGAGCTGTTCTATAGCCTGCCTGAGACAAAAGATCTGATCCTGACAACCTCTCAGAGGTCTGAAACCACTCTGAACCTCGTCAAGAACACCTTCCACTATAACCCTAACCCTGTCTACTAGCACACTTGTATAAACCTTCCCGACCACGCTCAAGAGTGAAATCCCCCTGTAGTTGGAAAGGACTTTGCGGGTACCCTTCTTGAAGATCGGAGCAATAACACCGAAGCTCCAGTCAGCGGGTACTACTGAGGACTTCAATGCTAAATTGAAAATCCTACAAAGCCATTGAACCCCACCCGGCCCGCTATTCTTAATAAATTCTGTCCTAATTTCGTCCATACCTGCGGATTTCCCTGCCTTCAGCCTGCTGACCTTTTGTGACACTTCCTCTAATGTAATTCCCTCCTCACCCTCCAAGCTACGGCCCTCTTCCCTGTCAAGGCTTGTTACGGGATTGACAGAGGCGAATAGATCCTGAAAGTAATCCTGCCAGGTTTTCAGGACCTCACCCTTATCTGTAACTAATTCGCCATCTTATCCCAAAATGCTACCGCAGCCCTCCTTTTCACC
>CM055403.1:24892175-24991395 GCA_029228625.1 Pseudolycoriella hygida | reverse complement strand
TCCTCGTCCCTGAATTTTCCCACACGAAATTTCTGAACCACCACTTTTTTCCTTTTAGCCTGACAGAGTTTACTAACAGAGAGATGGGTACCCAAAAGGTAGTTGTCTGAGCCAAATGTGAAACCCCTGAAAACACGTGTGTTCCTGACTTCCTGCCTCCTGTCCTGCTCTATAACCATGTAATCAATTATTGACTTGTGCCCCAAACTATTATTAACGTAAGTGTACCGATGGATCCACCTATGCCTAAAGAAAGAGTTGGTTCCTGCCAGTCCATTGAAATCGCAGAAATCCAACAACCGCTTTCCGTTTGAGTTTAAAACATCCTCCCCGAATTTGCCCATTACCCTTTCATAGCCGCCACTGGTCTTACTGTTTCCTATCCTCGCGTTGAAATCCCCCAACAGAATCACACACTCACTACCTTTTTTGCTGACAACATCCCCTAACTGCTCGTAAAAGGTGTCAAGATCGCCAGCACTGCTACCCTCGCACGGGCTATAAACACTAACCAGCCGATAAATACCTCCTGTCAGCTTAATGGAGACCCACATGATCCTTTCACTTACATACCGCACGCCCAAAACAAACTTTTCTAATTCCCTTTTGATAGCCATTCCAACTCCCCAGTTCGCCCTACCAGACTGAACACCAGACGAAAACACTTTATAACCGCCCACCAGTTCTTCGCGCCGCCCTTTCGTCCTAATGTCGCCCAACGCTAATATATCTACACCATAATCCATTGCCAAGTCCACCAACTCACCCTTGCGACCCCTAAAACCCCCATTAACGTTTAGACTTCCAATAAACAAACCACTAACCTTTTTACATTGCCTGATCGTCAACGATGGGGTACCGTTCGAGTCCCGCATTGGTCGTACCCCGTGACCAACACTCGTCCGAGGCTGCCTATGACCGTTTTTACCAATAATGAATACAGTGGGACGGCCTGGTAAGCCGAACCGCACTGGAAGTTCAAGCCTCAATGGGGACATCACACACGTGCCTGAGATGCCAAGCGCAAGCTCATTTATTTTTGCCAAAAAAGAATTGCTATATGAATAGCGAAGAAGTTAACCGTAACCGCAGACAAACACCTACTTGAAATCCTATACCAAAACCACAAACACAAAACGCCGATTGTTTTGCATGAAGAAAACAAAACAAACACCCGAAAAACGCTGTAACTTTGAGGTTATGTGAGCACTACGTTGCTTGAAAAGAAAATGCAGATTTTAATTGATACCTAAGAAAGTTACAAAAACACACACTAATTTAACTTAACTTATTTACGAGAAACTGTGATTTAAAACGCGAAGAGGGCAAAAAATAAACGAAACTTACTCAGAGCAAAACAAACACGTCCATATCTGCCGCCATCTTGACTTGAACTTGAACTGTTTTAACATTTTGAAGTTTTTTTATTTTTCAAAACTTTGGTATCTAGCTGTCGAATTAGCTTTGTGTGACTTTCTGTAATTGCTTCAGATAATTTCTAGGTAGAAATCATTTCTAGATATTTAAATATTTTAATAAAAAAAATGAAATGTAGTTGGATTAATTTTTCATGAATTTCACACATTATTCAAGAATGTGAGGGTTCAGAGTTTTAAGAGGGACGTGACAGAAGTGCTCTCTTTTCATTTAGTCTATAATATAAAACCCAAAATACACTGCACCTCACCCCACCTTGGTGCACCTCACTACACCTTGGTGCACCTCACTATACCTTGGTGCACCTCACTACACCTTGGTGCACCTCACTACACCTTGGTGCACATCACTATACCTTGGTGCACTTCACTACACCTTGGTCCACCTCACTACACCTTGGTGCACCTCACTACTCCTTGGTGCACCTCACTGCACCTTGGTGCAATTCACTACTCCTTGGTGCACCTCACTGCACCTTGGTGCACCTCACTGCACCTTGGTGCACCTCACTGCACCTTGGTGCACCTCACTGCACCTTGGTGCAATTCACTGCCCCTTACTGCACCTGACTGCATCTTGGTGTACCTAATTTCACATCGATGCAACTGACTGCATTTGCTACACCTGACCGCACCTTGGTGCGTCTCATTGACTGTAACCAAGATCGGTGCTACGGTTGGCCGAGGGCCAAATAATTGGACCCGTACGAAGTGCCTAACGTTTCTCAAGAAAAAAAAATTGGGTCCAAGGTCTCTACTATAGCCACAGGTCGAACCTAAGGTCACTAATGACAGGTGGATCGAACTCGACAATATATTTTCGAAAAATGTAAATATTTTGACAACCATAATAGACAGAGGATCGGTGTCCAAGGCAAAGTTGTTGGCTTAAATGAGGCGCAAGACATGGTGCCTGCCAATATGACCACTAATATTAGGGTGGACCGATTTCAACAATAATGTTTAGAAAAATGCAAATATTTGTAATAAATATTTTGTTGATTATAAGGTTCATGTAAGTGTGAATCCAAGCACTTTCCTTAAGGTTACAGGTCAGTCAGTTACTTCGGAAGGGTTCTTCAATATTCTTTGATATTTTCTGGAGATTTTAAATGAAAGGCAAGGACTTATGTCCTTAAAGTATAACAAAAGATTTGTAAAAAGTCGATTGAGCGGTTCGAGTTCGGTTCGACCATATACGATAATTGGTGGTTTTTTCATGAATATTTCGGTGATTATAAGTTTTTTGCTGTGATGTAGATCAAAGTTCCTACAGTATTCAACAAAAGTAGGGCTGAGGCCTCTCCTTAAGGTCCAAGTTCATTCCTATTGTCCTACTGTTGTCTATTCAACTGTGGGTCCCAGACCAACAAATTAATTTTTGAAGTTTTGTATTTGGCTGCGAATATTTGAAATATTTTGTCAATGTGCCAGTCATCATCTTTGGCCTCCAGGTCGATACTTGGGTCAGCTGGCCAGAAAATCAATTTTTGAAATGTTTGAGAGGATGTCCTATGGAACATTTTTACCCATTGAAGTCTCGGTTCCAGACCTCATCACAGTAAATCTTCATATAAAAGGTTAATTCCAGTAAATACGCGTAAACAAAGTTTTGAGAAGCCGATGAGAACGAGGTCCAAAATTTAGTTTTTGATTTGCTGCAGTAAACGTCAGGGAAACACAATTTCTCATGAAACTATTATTCCCAGAAATCAACTACGATTCTACGATCGTAGATTCGAAATCTCGAAATGTTTTTTGATAGATAGTACATAACGCTTTCGTGCAGGTTTGACACTTTGAGTATCGCCATTTCATTTTTTTTCCAAGACTGTGGCAGAAGTTTGGCTGAAAAGGGGCTAAATAGTTCAGTCTTGCACAAAAATTCCTCTATTTAAGGAAGGAAACAACTTTCAAAAATTACTTTTTTCATCTGTCTTATTTCTCACTTCAATCGTAAAATCACAATTTTATGCGAAATGTCTACAGCCTGACTTTCAAAGACGAGCAAAGTCTAGCCGAGAGGTCGGGCCAGAGTTATATGAGAAAAATGTTTCTTTGTAGGTATAAAAGATACCACGCAAATTGAGAACAAGGTCTCAGTTTTTGGAAATCTGTTGAGTGATTCATTGTATTATGCTTTGCGATGTTTTTTCAGATCAAATTTTGACACAAAGACTCAATAATTATATATTCTGATTCAGAGAATCTATAAAGGGACGTGTTATGCAAACAGTAGATGTTTCGGAATTTAAAATTGATGATCACTGCCTTAGAAATATGCAATGAAAAAACATCGCAAAATAAAGAACTGTCAAAATATCTGACACGCTCTTAAGCAGAATTTTGACACCATCATTTTGATTTTTACATGGCCGAAAAAGTCAAAAGTGGTACATTTAAGTTTAATGAGTTAAAGCTATGAAGCAAACGAGAAGTAAGGGAAAGGCCCGATATGTTTTTGTCGTTAGAGTTAAGAGCACATTGCGAAAATATGATCTGTCAAATTTGCGATGTTTTTTTAACAGAATCCTGCGTAAAGAACAAATTATTCAAAATTATAGCTCATGTACTGTGGGAGGGTGACTCTGAGACGAATAACAAACGAATCAGAATTGGAAAAGTTTGAGTATGAAGGTTAATCTGAAAAATCAGCGCATTCCAAGTTCGTTTGCGATGTTATTTTACAGTTTTACAGTTAACATTTTTTCCATGTGCTCTTAATATATTTGATCAAAAAAGAATCTTAAGATGAAAGAAAATCCAACTATTTATTTGGGTAGTTCCATTGGGAAAGTAGAGTTCCATTGGGAAAGTAGAGTTCCATTGGGAAAGTACAGTTCCATTGGAAAAGTACAGTTTCATTGGGAAAGTACTAAGTACACACCGCGGTTTTTATCACGTTTACATTTTCCCCTCCCCACGAAATCGCATATGGCCAACATTTTTCTAGAAGGCAGTATCTCATTCAGGAAACAGTAATGTGAGCGATCCCAAGTTACGTTTCATCCAACTACCTATATATACATATTTGACGTTTAAAACGTCATTTTGACAATTGAATTGGACCGTCTTTTGACCCCGACAGACTCATTTATTGTATAAAAAATACAAAATTTGTCTTTAATTATCTAAAGAGTATGTCGTCAAAATGTTAACTGTCACAGTTGCGATGTTTTTGGAACCAAATCCTGCGTAAACAAGAAATTATTTAAAATTATAGCTCATATACTGTGAGAGGATGACTCTTACACGAATAATAGATGAGTCAGAATTCAAAAAATTTGAGTATGAATGTACAAACTTGTTTTGAAATAACATCGCAAACGAACTTGAATGCGATGATTTTTCAGATCAATATATCGACCCTCAAACTTTTTGAATTCTGATCCTTCTGTAATTCATATCACTCACTCACACATGTCACTCATGTCCTCTCACAATACATAAGCTATAATTTTGAATAATTTATTATTCACTTCTAAAAAACATTGCAAATTTGACAGTTCGCATTTTTGCAATGTGCTCTTAATATCAATCAAAAAGTCACCTTTTTTGTGGAAATGAAATTGATTTTTCTGTACCTAAGCGACGAAAGTAATTACTAACTGTACGTGCTATAGAAGTTGTACTAAACATTTTTTTTATTTGTGTAATAAGGCTGGGAACAAGTCAACAATTTTTATGATCGACCCATCCCAACTTTCAGTGCTAAATCGTTTATTTCCATGCAACAATTGACGCCTTTGGTGCGAAAATTTCTTTTGTCAAAGTATACCTAATGATGAATTGCTTAAGGTCCATACAAGTAAAATATAAACTGCGTGAAAGTTTATGCATTTCACTATACTTGACGAAGGTGATGTCAAGAAAGTCTAAACGAATGTAAGTATAGGAAATAGCTTTGATCGCCAATTCAAATTAGTAACTTGCTTCTACCTTAATAGATGGAGGACAACAATTTGTTAAAATTATACTAATTTATCGTACGATTACAATAAACATTGTCCATTAACAATTGTATACAAAAAGCACAAAATATCATCCAAAAATGGGTCAAAGTTCATATCAGCTTCAAGTATAATTTTTTTATTTCCGTTTTTGACAAAGCAAATCAACAATCAAAATACAATTATGAATAGGAGTTGTTTCAATTTATAAATTAAGTTGAATAATGAACGAAAACAAGAATCAAACATTCATACATATAAGAACATAATGTGCAATACGTGAACATTTTGATAGCATCAGACGATTGTTTAGTACAGTAGTGTCATTAACATTTAAAATTGGACAGTGACGTATTTTCTTTTGTTTTAGAATGTCAGTGACCATTTTTAAATGTTTGAATCGTAGACAATAAATTATGTCAACCAATCTAACAGACCGTTACGTAACGTAGCATAGCAGCTTTAGTGATTTGACTGAAGTATTGCATACAAATTCCAAGGACGTGTCAAAATCTAGCGCGGATGTATAGAGTGTTTTACATATTTTAGAGTCTTCCATCGGTGATTCTGAACGTAAGTTTAGTTGTTGATGTCGATTAGTTCGATCAATGCATTAGAACACTTCTACAACTGGAAGAACAGTCCAGTTGAGATATGAAATTTGAGCGGAATTCATATGCTAACGTTTAAACGGTGGTAACCAACACAACAATGTTCATGTATTCCAACATAATATTTCTTTTCCGTAAATAATTTCAGCGATTTCATAATTAAATATTTCCATATAAAAACTTAAATATTTGAGTCGAATGAATGAATAAATGGACATTAAATGAATAAAAATGAAAACAAAATAATGGTTCGAACTACCTAACAGTGGAATGGCGTCGCTAACTTGCGGGAGCGTCTCAGCAACGAGGTTCAGAAACACCGTTAGCGATAGAAGAATTGTCACCCCTGAAAAAGAATTTTTAAAAAGAAATTTTTGTTTAGCAACATTTTTGGAAATGTTTTTGTTTGTTGTTGTTTGACGATAATTTTTTGTTTTGTTAACGACAGAATCAGCTGGACCAAAAGAAAATCTTCTATGGAGACATTGAGGAACCGTTACGCCTGTAAATCAATTTTTTTCGGAAATGGAAGTCTGTGATGTTTTTCGGTAAGTGTTTCTGGGTGACAAAGAAAATTGTTCAATGTTGATGGTAGTAATACTAGACTTAACATTAATTTTATATACCTGAAAGTTAAACTGTTTATTCATTAAATCTTACAAACTAAACTCGAAAGAAATAACTTAAACTCAAACAAATATATTCGCTTTACTCTCTTGTACCAAGTATCAATGACGCTTGTTTCTCTGGTATAATATATTCCACTAGATTATGGTTACAAATTTCATAAATATTGTTATTTTGTAAATATAGTCTCTTCTATGTGGTTGACTGAATGTTTCAAATTTATCTACAAAGTTTGTATAGTTTTGATTTATCTATGAAGTGCAAAACTTAAAAACTTCTTCGTTACATTTCATCACTAAATTTGAATCAACCGAATAAACATCTTATGTACAAAATCACACGAAGACAACGAACGATTTAGTTGAATAAGTGAGAAATAGATACATTTGCAGTCTGTTACTCTTTCAATCTCGATAAAGCGACGGACCGATAATCGTCTTTGATTTATTTTTTTTGGACAATTAAACATCGTGCTGTGATTCTTTAACCTTGACTATTGCTCTAATTTTGACAACTATACGTAAAATGCCAATTAGTACATCACGTTGTTATTTGTCGATTTGTTGTTTTGACGAGTAGTTTTGTAACAAAGCCCAAGGGCAGAGCTTTCATCGCATTTGTCACAGTTTTCAAGCAACGCCGTTCCTAGGACGGAAAGCTGCTGTTTTCCGTCCTATTTGAAAACAGAAAATCAGTTTTCTGAACCCTCGGAATGAAAAATATTGTACGAAACTCGGAAAAATATATGTTTTTGACTAGTGTGATTGCAAACCTCACACTCGTCAAAAACATTAAATTTTTCCTAGTTACGTAAATAACTATTACATGTTTGTGTAATGAAAGCACGAAACATCACCTCGAAAGTGGTCGGTAATAGTTTATTACAGTGGACACTGCGAAAGTAATTCATTACATGAGGACACAGTTTTGTCATAACAGCAAAACCTACGAGTGTTTTTTTAGCAACAAGATTTGAAAACTAATTTTGACGAGTGTAGAGCTATCATTTTTCAAAGCGTGTGCTCAAAGTAACACGAGTGAGTTTGCGAGTTCTCAAAATTGTGTCCGAAGTAATAAATTATGTAGCCAGGATCCACTGTATAATGTTTATTGCGTATCCATCCTAAAGTGGAGCATTACATGTATGTTTACCACCTACGAAAACCATGCATTACATGTAGGCAGGGTTACGCTCGCTAATGACTTTTTTAGCGACGCTAACGCTAATTTCGAAAAGTATTAGCGTCGCTAATCGGTTTCTCTAATGCAACTGAAATTAGCGCGCTAATAGCGCTCGCTAATTCTTCGCTAATAGCCAAAAATCTTTGAACGAATGTGAAAGATGCAAAATTTTTCAATGTAAATTTTGATGTGCCAATATAGAAATAGTCATTTACGTCATGTTGTTGTTGTTCAACCATCTCTAAACTCACTTCATTTTATCCGGGACGAAGACAGAGCGAGATTTTTGGCGAGTTACAAAAAATGTAATTTTCAAGAGACGAATTGCGAACTTTAGACGCGAACTTTATTTTAACGTGGGGCGTAATGCGTATTTTATAGACCTCGTTAGTAAAGCTTAATCCTTTTTCCTTTTGTAGTAAGAAGCTCGGGCTAACACCATCCAGATACATAATAGTAGTGTTTGATACAGGCCAGAAGGCAGTTAAAAGCACTAGATGTGAGATTGTCGACACGATCCAAAAGTGAGTTCATCAACTCATAATGTGCGTGTATCAAACAAAGTTTTTTTTCAATTCATCGACAAAAAACGAGCTTTTCCCTGTTTGTTTCCACTTGCGAAATTTCAGTTATTTAGTTACACTAGTGCGATATTTTATCACACTAGTGCAATATTTTATCACACTAGTGCGATATTTTATCACACTAGTGCGATATTTTATCACACTAGTGCGTAAATAGTAGTATTCCTAACTGTTTCTGATTGGTTATTTTGAGCACGAGTGCTCAAAACAACCATCAGGCACGTGTTGGGAATATTACTTTTCATAACAACTGGAAAACAAAAACTTTCAATCAATTTCATTTCATCACTAAAAAATATATGAAAATTCATTTCAACACCAGAGCTCGACAGCAGGCGTTGTAAAATAGTAGTTTGTGTTACAAATAATGGGGCCATTCCACTCAAAAGTTGAAAATAAAAAAGTGGATGACCTGGGAACCACGTATAGGGGTTAAACCATTCGTCTGACAAAGTTCTTTTGTATAAGAGACTTATAGATAAGGTTTTTCCTGAAAAATGTTTAATACATCACAACTCTCGCACCTTTGTACGCTTCAGGAGATTTGCACGGTTCCCAGGTCATATGCAAAATTCATTGCATGGAATTGCCCAATGTAAGGACGAATATTATCGCACCAGTTATAATTTGTCCTAACAAGCCGCAGTCGAGTATGACAAATTATAACGTGCGCGTTAATATGAGTCCTAACATTACGTGTAACACACAAAGTTTTTTGCAATGAACGAAAATAAAAAATTACCGCACTGAAATAGAAATTACCGTACTGAAACAGAAATTACCGCACTGAAACAGAAATTACCGCACGCTGTCGTATTAGTAACGTAATATTTGAGTTTGTATACTCCCAAACGACCTATTACATACGTGAATTGTAAAAAACAGTTTTTATGCACTATTGCGAAAAGTGACCTTATTCGACACCGAAATGACGCACGAAAAAGCAAGGTTTTTGTCGGTGAATTGCAAAAAAAAACATTTATTCACCGCAATGCTTCCCTAGGGCGTTAAATAATACGTTAATTGTTGGAGTCAAACTTCGTTTCGTAGATTTGTTGCTTTGGCGAATAAAATAGCATATATGCATCTGCGGAAAATTTTATCTATCTACTCGGGGGATCACATCCCTCACCTTCGGCTCGGGATGCAAACCTCCCCCTCGATGATAAAAAAAATTTCCCCGCAGGTGCATAATCTACTATTAAAGTGCTTGTGTTTATAATGCACTATTATCATCTTTTCTCTTAATTTCTGATTAGTCAAAGTTAGAGCATTGTAAGATTATTCAAATAATTTATTGGTCGATTGATGATTTTTGTTATCTTTTTAAAAATTCCAGAAAAGAGTTTCGTACTTTGAGAATTTTTAAGGAACGAATATAGGAGATTTTCAAGAATGTTAAAGAAACATCACAATGTGCGTTATCGAGAGGAGCAATTTTGTAGATATATTTCATCATTTATAGAATTGACATCCGTAGTGTTAGAGGCGTTCCCGTCTGTCGTTTAAAATGTCAAAGACAACTCAATGACGAAAATTGCAAAAAGGTCGTTTTTTCGAAGTTTTAATACAAAAGTCACGTTGTAATCGGCACAAGCCACGATTCTCCGTCTCTATGCATTTCTCCACTTATTATCATCACATTGACTTTGTCTCGGTTTTCATACGTCTTTCCCGAGGTTTTTCCGAAAAAACCCGACCTTTTTGTATTATATTTCAATTCGTCGTCACAGGGACAAGATTTAAACAAAATACGCGAAGAAGCGTAAAATGAGGCTCTTCATAAATCTCCATTTTTTACCGCGGCATTCTCAGGAAAAAATAAATAAATTAAAGACACTTTGTGTTTAGGCCTATCTGTGGTTTCATTTGTTTTACCAATGTACAGCGCGTCCACAATGAATTTCATACGAAATGTACAAATCTTTTGTTTAATATTCGACGCGCTCGACGCACGCATCAAATCCGGAAAGATACTTCAAATTTATATATTGTGATTTGACGTGACATAGAATTCTGTCATTTTCGCATCTTGAAATTTGCAAGTAAAATGAAGTGAATAGGAACAGTGGGGTGAATAGGTATAGAGCACATGGAGGCTCATCTGCTCTGTGCCCATTAGCCCTTCTCATTTCAGATTCAGTTCTTTTTTTAGGCTTGTGGAGTGAGTTGTTTTTCTGGTAGATAATCGAGCCTAAATTAGGAAGATCATTTTTCGAAAAAATGGTGTCTAGGCAGCCACGAATGACTTTTGTTCTTCTATTTTAAAGCGTTGGTTAGAAAGAGACCAACTATATCTGTCTCTTTCTAACCAACGCGACACCATTTTTTCGAAAAATTATCTTCGTAAACGTTGATCTAGACTCTATCAATTACCGGAAAAACAACTCCATAAGCTGAAAAAAAGAACTCAATTTGATATGAGAAGGGCTAGTGCCCATTCACCACACTGCATTGTTCCTATTCACCGATGATAAACTAAAAAAATAAATTATTCATAAATTTAACAATTTCAACTAAATTGGTTGATAAGATTTACGATATTAACCGCTAAGTAGCGGTAGCGAATTCTGGTTCTGTCCAACCATCCGTCCGTCCGTCTATGAATCTCACCGGTGAAGTATCCATGAATCAATCGTGGATAGTTCACCGGTGAATCGTCGATAATCACCGGTAATACTTTATCGACGGCTAAACAACAGCAAACCATTAAGCTAATTAGTCTGTCAATAGTATTACTCTACCGCTACTTTCCTAAACCATTATTTACAATGGTTTGTATAATCGGTGAACACATTTTATCGTATTGTGTAAAAATGTTGTTTGTCACATAGGGTAGAAAATTTCAGACTCTCTCACGTAATGAAAATTAGCTTATTTTAAACACATTTATTGCCTGCAGTAAGTGGACATACATAAAGGGCGTCGTTAATTCAGTGGTGTTAGACAAAATTATAACTCGAAAGGTGTGAAAGTTAATTTTATGCATAATCCCCCATTTGGCGAAGCTTTTAGGGAGTCGGGTGTCGTACATTCGACATCGCAAAAATTCATATTTATGGGCAGGTCTGGACTGGCAACCGAAGGGCGCACCGGGCGAGCCGACTGAGGGGCGCCAGTCCAAGAATTTTTTTACATGCAAGGGTGTCGTTATCGTGTTGAATTTTTCGTGATAATTGCGCCCAGATTGCATCAGCATGTAGAGTTACGTGGTGCTTGTCTGCTTGGGACTCGAAGAATTACAGTATTCGTCTTCGGCTCATGTACCCAGGAACAAACAATGTCCAAGCAGGCAAGTAAATAAAATTAACTATATAAAGACAAGAGCGTTCCTGTATGTAACAAAAGCTTTATTATGGCAGTAAACAAAAGATACATTCAATCAAATGACGTTGCAGTTCTGTCGATGACTGCTCTATCCAACTGGCGGTCGATCAAACCAACCGGCGGTCAATTAAAACCAACCGGCGATCGATCAAAACCAACCGGCGATCGATTAAAGCCAATCGGCGGTCGATTAATACCAATCAGCGGTCTATTAAAACCAACTGGTGGTCGCTTAAAACCAACAGGCGGTCGATTTAAACCAATTAGCGGTCTATTAACACCAACCGGCGGTCGATTAAAATCAACTGTCAACCAACTGGTGGTCGGTTGAAACCAACAGGTGGTGGGTTGAACCCAACAGGTGGTCGGTTAAAACCAACCGGCGGTCGATTAGAACTAATCGGCGGTCGATTAAAACCAACCGGCGCGGCGGTCGATTAAAACCAACCGGCGCAGCGGTCGATTAAAACCAACTGTCAACTAACAGGTGGTGGGTTCAAACCAACAGGTGGTGGGTTGAAAGCAACAGGTGGTCGGTTAAAACCAACAGGCGATCTATTAACACCAACCGACGGTCGATTAAAACCAAGCGGCGGTCGATTAAAACCAAGCGGCGGTCGATTAAAACCAACTGTCAATCGACTTAACCAACTGGTGGTCGGTTGAAACCAACAGGTGGTGGGTTGAAACCAACAGGTGGTCGGTTAAAACCAACAGGCGGTCGATTTAAACCAACCAGCGGTCTATTAACACCAACCGACGGTCGATTAAAACCAAGCGGCGGTCGATTAAAGCCAACTGTCAATCGACTTAACCAACTGGTGGTCGGTTGAAACCAACAGGTGGTCGGTTGAAACAAACAGGTGGTAGGTTGAAACCAACAGGTGGTCGGTTGAAACCAACAGGTGGTCGGTTAAAACCAACAGGTGGTCGCTTGAAACCAACAGGCGGTCGATTAAAACCAACCGACGGTCGATTAAAACCAACCGGCGGTCGATTAAAACCAACCGGCGGGCGGTCGATTAAAACCAGCCGGCGAGCGCGGCGGTCGGTTTAAACCATTTTTAAATACTAAACTGAAGATGGTCGTATTAAAATGGTGCAATAATTTACATGCTGTGTCCTGCAGATGCCATTTACGGCATTTTTACGGAAACCTGTAAATGCAATCTCTAGCTGGGGCGCATCGGGCAATGCCCGGTCAGTCCATATGGCCAGTCCGGGCCTGTTTATGGAGATACCAACCGTGGGTGTAGCAACACTTAATTGCGGACGTCCTTTATGATTGTCCCCTAATATCGTAATGCATGTTGTCAGTAGCCTCCGTAGAAAATTTTTGACGATGCATGACGAGCGATTTGCAATATGTTTAGTTTTCATTTCGTAATCTGACTTTTACACCCCCGTGATATAAGATTTAGGTTTCTTACTGGGGAAAAAGCGTAGTGATTTTGACCTCGGTACTTACGGGACCTTGCACTAATGTCCCTTCGAAATACCTGGGCCAAAATGACTTAACGTTTAAAAACAAAATAATAGAAATCACTATTTTCTGTCATGTGCAATGATTTGGTTTTGAAATTAGTTGAAATCAATAAAGTGGGTGTGGAAAAATTCAACGAATTTCAAATTTTAATTTGATTTTTGAAATTAAGTTTTTCGGTTCTAATATGATGATGGAAACAATATGGGGCTATTTTCGAATTCAATAATTATTCCATGACACGGTGGCTATGGACTCGTATGAGCACACTGTGTGCTGTGGCATAGCTACTGAATTCAAAAATGTATTTAAAAAAAAACATTGAAAACATAAATAAAACACTAATCATTCACACAATTCAGCGGAAAATTTTTCATATGTTTTTAATTGAAAATCCTCTTCGTCAATATTAAAGATATGAAAAATCTTTTTGTTTTTGTTCATCTAATAAAGAAAAATGATAAAAATTGAAACGAAAAAGAAAAATCTATTTGTTTTGTCTTATTCGTATAATCTAATAAACACATCCTAATCTCTTATACCTATAAGAGGAACCGCGTCGCTGGTTGTCGGCATTGATTCCGCAACAAGGTTAAGAAAAACGGTTAACGATAGAAGAATAGTAACTCCTGTAATTGTAATTCATTTATAAACAAAGCCGAAAGTAACAAAACAAATGATGGTTAATTAAATCTCCTGCTATATTGAACACAACAAAAATCTTACCATTCTGAAAAGATTTTTATTTAATTAATTCGTATAAGAACACAACTCTTTCTAGTTATCCATATAATTGTCGTATAAATTTCATCTCAAGGTTAATGCATATTTTAAGAAAAAAAAAGGTAATTCCACTTACCCAATGTCAATTTTTCCCCAGAGTCCGGTGGGAGCGTGAAGCCAAGTAGGGCCATTGATGAAATTAAGACACATGGTACGATCAAATTAAAAAAATAATATAACGTTCGTCGTCGAATTTGTATTGTAAATGTAACATCAACATAAGGTTCTGGACAACACGCATAAGTTATTGTGTTTTTAACTCCCGGCATTCCTAGAACACATTGATGGAAAAGAAAAACGAAAGGATGTAATAGTTCTTTGAATTAAATTTTTGATGAAAATATTTTCTTAAAATTAATTTTACCAATCGGCACGAACAACACTGGAGGAAGACACACACACACTTTGGGGTAGGACATAATGTGACGCATTACAACATTTGGGCTTCTTTTAATAGTTGCAGAAACATGCATTTCAATAGTATATTTCAACATACCCCAATACACATGAGATGTGTACGTACGCGAGGGCGAAGCCAAAGCGAAAACTACACATCGAGTGTTTATTGGGGTATTTTGAAAGATTATTTTTCTGTAATAGTGAGAGTGTATTGGTGCACATACCGTGGAAAACAACTTTTCGTCCCAAGTGATGGGAAAATATTTTCCGTCACAATCAATACACTCTCACGTATACAGAAAACTTTATTACAAAATATATTTTTATGTGAGAAATGACAACGCGGCGCTGGTATCGATAAAAGTTCCACATTAAAATTACAATTCTTGGTTCTTCTCTTCATTCTTAACTTTTCATATCTTATTTAAGGCCTCCTGCATATAAACTGTCGTAGTTGTAACATGAATGCTGTAAATAACATTTATGGTTTATGAGAGCTTACGTGCTACCTTTGTATTTCTCTTAATTTTTCAGTAGCATAGTCGTTTGATAAGCGCACAAAAGCTCTTCATAGCTTATAATAATTAGACCCATCACGATAAATCGAAGCAAAGGGCCACCAGGTATATGTTTCTGATCTCAAATGAAATCGTCACAAACTGATAGAATCTCAAAAGAACACGTTGCGTTTGATTCCTTTGTTATTGTGATTTTCATCGCAAAGACCCGTCCGTTAAACTTATACATTCTGTCTTCTCTATGAACGTTTACTTTTTGGATGCAGTGAGTAGTGAGATTAGCAATCGTCGTGATTAGCATGTGTAGTCAGTGTGTCCATGTCCATAATGAAACATGAGGGAATAATAATCTTGGGTAAAATTGTCGATAAAAATTACAGAAAATTTCTTTGAATAGGAGTTTTTCAGGCAGAGAGACGGAGCACATCATTTTCAATTGTTTCGCTCACGTTCGCTCACGTATGACAAATACTATTATCTGATTGGCTTAGAGCAATTTTTACCGCTCACGTATGACATTGTTCAATCAGCTGTTATGTTTTTTTGGCTCTCTGAAAAGTTCCCATACTGAAAGTTAAATAAAAACTATGGGAACTTTTTCTGTATTTAACATCCACAATGATGGAATATTGCGTTATATAATTATATAATTATGTTTTTTTTTTGCTGAGTTTACTGTAATAAACATTAATGCAACAACGAAGAGAATGTGTGGATCTAGTAAACGTAAAAAAGTTCTTGTAAAAGTTGCAGTTATAGTAAATTGACGAAAGAAAATTACTGTCAATAATGTCAATAACATGTAAAAGTATTCATTATAAAGCCGTTCTTAACGAAAGTAAATGGCAGACTCGACATTTGGAGCAGATTATTCTTAGTTCATGATATCGACGTTGCGAGGATAATGATCACAACAGAAACCCCTTTTAAAAGGGAAATGTGACGCAAGTCCTCGTCCCTTCTTCCAAAACAACTGATATCAACTTGAGTGAAGCTTAAAGCTTCGGACCGCAAAAAAATTCTGTTGAAATATTCTCACATTCGATTTAAAAAATGCATCACAAATGCCGTACCTTCTCAACTTAATAATTTTTCTGCACTTTCAGATTTCACACGCAAAAATTTAGCTATCCGTGCTCCATACATTGCGCAAAGCTAAATCTTATGGGTATGAAATCTGAAAGTGCAGAAAAATTAGTTTTAGATTTTTTTTGCGTTCCGAAACTTTAAGCGTCATCCAAGTTGATATCAGTTGTTTTGGAAGAAGAGACGAGGACTTGCGGCACATTTCCCTTTTAAAAGGGTTTTTTTGCGATGTCAGTTTTTTTGGAAAATTTTTTTTTGAGCCGCCACCGCTGCCAAATCGAAGCGCGGCGGCTAATACTTTTATGGCTAAAAAAATCCCCACAACTTCCTCTATAGGTTAGGTTGGGTTAAATGGGAAGGGCGGACCCTAGCACCTAGGCCGCTGATGGGCCTGTTGTGCATTCCCATGGTGGATTACCTATATCTTGTTTGTACGATTAAGGTAATCCAGGATATTGCTGGGCGGAAGGCTCCAGATAATGTTGTGAGGCAAGATGTATGCCCCAATGTTTTTGGCCCTGGCTGTTACATATGCTGGGCATTTACATAGAAAGTGTTAAGCTGTTTCTGGATCGCCACATTGTCTCTATAACATATGAAACGTTTTCTGAGCCGCCGCCAAACCGAAGCGCGGCGGCTACTACTTCTATGGGCGAAAATGATCACCACAACTTCCTCTACGACATATTCGCCTATTTTCCGCCATTTTGGTGTTCACGGTGCCGCGGATGACTTTTGTTCTTCTATTTTAAAGCGTTGATGATTAAGAGACCAACTATATCTGTCTCTTTATGACCAAAACTTTGAAATAGATGAACAAAAGTCATCCGCGGCTACCTAGATCCCATTTTTTTGAAAAATGATCTTCGTAAACGTTGATCTAGGCTCGATTATCTACCAGAAAAACAACAGCCAACCCAACAACTTTCGCTTTGACGCCAAACATCTACCTCGAACACCCAATCTTTGTCTCATACAAATTTTGCTGCCATACACATTACACACAAATACACATGGGCTTTATATGACGTCTTCTAAGATCCCAGACGAGGCCAGTACCTCCGCTCCTCCTTTTTTAAAATCTAATAAGGCGTAGAATGCGTAGAATTACAAAGGTCCCATACGTTTACTACAAACAATTTTATTGTAGCATGGGGTAGATTGAGGTGGGAGTTGGGGGGATGCATTTATTATCGTCTGGAGATGACGAATCAAAATAAAAAAATGTCCGTCTGTCCGTCTCCACTTTTTTTCCAAACGGCTCAACCGATCAGCCTAACCTTTTTTTCTCTGAAAGGTTACATGCCTCCCATGACTCAAGTTCGAAGATGAGCAAAATCGCCCAAGTAGTTCCGGAGATATGGTCGAAGAAGTGGAGGCCGGACATGAAATTTTCGAGGGTCGATGAAACTTTTTCGCAAATATCTCAGCAAGTGTAGCACGGAAATTCCTCATTTGGTGTCAAATGAAAGCATTTGATGTCACAAAACTGGAAAAAATTTTTTGTGGGAATCGGGTCAGGGGTCTGGGCACTGGGACCATTGGAATGAACGAAATTAAGTTTCTTGGCCAGTTTTTCGTCTATATTTCCTTAACTATGCAATATAGAGATTTACTGTCAAAGGCAAAGTTGTAAAGAATTAAATTTAAGCGAACGCGTGTTTCAGGGTTTTGGGGAGATATGGTTCCAATCCTGGTATATGGCCTCTTCCATAATTGGGCAGGATGATCCAGATATCCAGAACTATGAGAGATAAAAAGTTGCTTCCAAAGGCAAAGTTGTGGAGAATAAAATTTTAGAGAACACGTGTTTCAAGGTTTTGGGTAAAAATGCCATAATCCTGGCATATGACCACTTCTAGAATTAGGAGGGATGACCCATATCTCTAGAACTATAACGGGTAGAAAGTTGCTTCCAAAGGCAAAGTTGCAGAGAATAAAATTTTAGAGAACACGTGCTTCTGGGTTTAAGGGGAAAATGCCCCAGTCCTTGGATATAAGCTTTTCTAGATTTGAATGGTTTTTCTTATTTGTATATTTAGATACGTTCGAGTTTCTTTGTCACATCTATTCTAATACGTACGGGTCTTTGGTTATGTTTCACTTTAGATTCTATGAAAATGCACTTTTGTATTGAAAACGATCATTTTCTAAAGGTCATATCTCCGGATCCACTGAACCGATTTTAATAAGTGATGCGACAATTCGCCTTAGAATTTACCGTAAAATCCGGGAAAGATATTTTCCGGTTGGAACGTCTCAAGGGGAGAGGGGAGTTAAGGCTTAGTTGCATGTGTGGTTCCGCACCGCAGTCTACGAAAAAAAAATTGCTTAATTTTTTGTCCGTTTGCGGACTTGAGTCACGTGCTACCGCGCTCCCATGATTTCGCACTTTTCGTTGAGAAGGCCTATATTATTGTTTGATATGTTATTGACAGTAAAAAAATAGTTTGATAAGGAAATTTTTTAACCGCTACAGAAACGAACTTGTAAAATGTTTCACGAGAGTGACATTTTTGAGAATTCCATTGTTAGATCAATTTGTTTTGTTGGTCAATTAAAAATTGTTTATTATTTGTGGATTTTGAATTTTCATTCATAATCCACAATTAAACCACGACACAAACGAGATAAAAAACGCAGTCCCTGCTACATTCACTTGACTGTAATTCAAAATTTCTAGGAAATCTAAAATGCAAAGCTGGAATATAAATACGGATTGCCATAACGAATAAAATCATTTCCCTCACTAGAGTTCAAGCACTCGAGTAAGGGCCAAAATTAAAAATATTGTGTTCTCGATTATTGTTACGTTCTTTATGAATAAACTTAACATGATGATGAAGATATGGAAAATTAAGAATAAACAAAAATCAACAGCTTTAATCTATCACATTCGTAACCAAATCAACAGCAAATTTACACTTATCACTCCTCGAATGTAAAGTGATTTACGAAGCAAAGAAAAACAAATATTTGTCAAAGAAATAATCTTTTTACTCACCACCATTCCAATTCAAAGTCATCTGAAGGAAAGTTTCTCGAAATTATATCGATTGGAAAACCGCGAGAAATAAAACCGAGCCAATTTCTAGTTTGTTTACTTTTGACTTTCCGAAGCAATTGAGCATACCATAATGCTACCTAACGCCTTTTCCCATTCAATTTAAATGTGGGTCCCTAATTTTAATTACACAAATATATAAAGTATACGCATAAGGTGTTCGAATGTAGTTACCAAATTGAGGCGAATTTGGGTTCAGGTCCGTAACTCAAACATAGAGATCATTTGTTGCTAATCTCAACAATTGTGTGGAGGTTGTGGAGGTAGAATTTCATTACAGAGTTTTTCAAGAAAATATTTGCACGTTGTGGTAACATTTTTTAGCATGCAGATAAATAATGACAGAATTTAATTGATATAAAACGTGATATAAATCCCTAATTTTTTATGAATTTTACAAAATTCACGCTATATTAATGTTACGATAGAAATTTATTGCAGTGATTGTCATTGTAACTGAATACAAATGTATCATTCTTAATTGAAAGGGAAACTGAACACGCCAAATACGGGCTGGTGACTTTGTAAATTCATATTGATTTAAAATGCAGAGAGTGAGGTAAGATATAAGGGCCCATTCTTAAAGTAAAGATCTGATGAAACCATGCAGAAAGCATAAAACTTTTTCAACTTTCATTATTTGAAAACTTAGGGACAAATAGTTCACTAAAACAAATACCTTAAATAGCTCACAAGAAAGTAGTATAGCTTTCAGTTGCATTTGTTATGTGGTTAAGAGGACTGGCAATGGTCTCCAAGGTATTATTTCGTTGAAATCTTGGTTACTTGTCTTCAAGAAACCCAAAACGCTACTTGTAAGAGCAATAAAATTAAATTTTCTATGAAGCTATTTAAAAGAAAACTGACAATTCAAGCGAATGAAAAATTCATGTAATCTTTTTTTAGATAAATATCTCTGTTAACATCAAGGGAATAAGTCAATCGCTTCGGAAATTAAGCTTAAATAATACATTTATAGTTATTTATGTACCTAGAGGCATCAATGCAAGGCGTTATTTCAAATTCTCTTTTTTTACTCTAAATCGATGATTATATTGGCTGCGATGCGAATTTTGTTGTTGAATTTTCATACTAACCTGACGAGATGCGACTCACATCGCACCCCACATAATTATCGCTTAACACAACTTGGCAATACAGAATGTAAAAAATTCCCGCCGAAACTCAACGTTTGAAAGAAAAATGAAGACCGTGAAATCTTCAGTTGCTTAATCAAATGAAATATCCCAAAACACTTTCATGTTCATTTTTAAGCTCAAACATGAACCGAAATTTGCATTCTGTTCCAATACTGGTTAACCATTTGTAATAGTTTAACCCAAAAATGAACGACAAAAATATCCCTTTTCCTTATCTGCATTTTTCAAAACAAATTTGAGGCTTCCATCAGTTTGTATCAGATGGTGCCATGGTTTTCATGGCTCCCGTCAAAAATCTCGAAAATTAAAATCCCGAATGCAAAAATCCGGAAAATCCCAAATCCCGAACATCAATAATCCCGAATAACCATAATCCCGAATGACAACGAAAATTCTGAAATAAATAAAATCCTGATTGATACGAGTGAATTTGAGTTTGGGGGGCTCTGCCCCCTCACTCCCGCGCCTGCGGCGGGCTTATTTTTTACGCCCACGGCTGGCTTTTTTTAAGCCTTGCAGGTGGCCTAACGTGTATGAAGTGGGACTCTGCCCCAAACCCCGCTAGGGGCTCTGCCCCTTAGACCCCGCAAGGGGGGCTATACCCCCCCCCCTTGACCCCTCACATCGGGGGCTGCCGCCCCTCGACCCCGGTTTTTTTTCCCCCTTCGCTGAGACGCAGCTCAAATAACTTCTTCTTCTTAAACCCAGTCAACAATAACTGGACTACATGCACGCCATTAAGTAATTGCAAATGAAACTGTCGCTAGACTATTTCATTGTATTCATGCGACTACAACCATACTCGAGTTTTGATTGTTGTTTTCTGAATTGCAGATTTTCTGGATTTTTTTTTTTATTTATTCGGGATTTTTGACGGCCACCGGTTTTCATACCTGAATCATACGGTGAATATAACTAAAATTTCCAAATATCCACAGTGTATCCAACTTAAACTTACATGCAAACAAATTGGTAGTCTAAGATGAATAGCTAACCTCGAATCTCCTCAAAATTTCTTTTTGCTGAATACGGATGCTATTACATAGTTGAAAAATGTATACATTTTATCTCCGGGTAAACATACTTAACCCGAATCACTTATTTACACTGACACAGTTCTCGTGTTGTATAACTTCAACTCTACTGCGGATACTAAGTCTCAAAAATAACAATGTAGAGGACTACGAAAATGGGACTAGTAGAGTTAGTATCATGTACTAGTAAAATCGATGAAGGAATGTCAAACTTACAAATTGAAAACATATTCTGCAACAATATTCAACCGAATCGACGCGTAACGTAAATGAAATTGAACCCATTACTGAATGAAAAAGTTGACATTAAGGAGAGAAAAAAGTCAACGAAAACGGACGTCGCGTCTAATCATTGAAATCGCACGGAATTGAACGAGGAGGAGAGGTTAAAAACCACCGAAAACGTTGGATATCATTTATGAACATTATATATTTTGTACATTATTCCACCGAAATGTTCCATTAGATAATTTTTTTATATCGTTCTTCCGCAAATTGGTACTACCTGGCGCACCTTAGTAAACTTTGTCATATCTTGGTGCACCTTGGTACACCTTAGTGATACTTCATAAATGAAGTTTACCTGTGACAATAATTGTCCCCGACTACCCCAGGGCCTATTTTATAGATCGTACTTTCTGTAATTTCATAACTTTCTTTAAATTGCGTAACTTTCTGGATTATGGATTAAAAATAAAAATAGGAATCATGCAACTTGTCTATTCATTTTCTTTTTGACCCTACAATGTCTACAAGAAGGTGCAAGGAGGCACTTTTTGATATTTCACACAACCATTACGGTAACTTGGAAGGAACTTCGAATGGAGATACACTTTTCGTAGTTTTTCAATGCGAAATGAGAGTATTTGGGAAATATTCTGAACTTTTGAGCGATATCGGTCAGAGCCTACTTTCGAGAATTTTTTTTCTCGATTTTCTTAAAATTTTCCTGATTTTCCTCCTGACTTCCTTTATATTTTTGATTTCAGGACTACAGAAATTTTCCCAACTTTCGCGGTTTTCTTGACAATTTTCAGGAAAGTCGAGTGAATATTTTCTCAAAAATTGACTGCGGTTTAAAAAACTGCTTTTAACAACTCGATAGCGCAGTGGTTAACACGTCTGCTTGCTACTACGAGATTGCCAGTGTGTTTTTTCGAAACTCAACCGCAGACGGATTTGTACCGATTGTTAGTTTGTAAACAAAATTGATTGAATCGTTCAAGTCAAATGAAGTTCAGTGTAATGCCATCGTACGGCTTACCGGAAAAGGCATTGTTGGGAGAACCGGTATTCTACTACTACTAGTTTCGCTCCTACTTACATCTCATAGATGGCACTGAGTTTGTGGCACAGCTTACCACTGGCACAGTCAAACTTTCCGGTAATGAAAGGATCTCAAAAAAAGTAAAACCACAAACAGCGAAAACTAGTAAATAATGATCTAGCCTCTAACCCTTCCTGGGTTGTAAGGAAGATTATTATTATTATTAAAAATTGCTACCGGAATGCTAGTATTCCCAGATAACACAATTCTCACTTTCTAATGTGGCTGCCCACTGAATGTACATTAAACGTGCGAAATTCAATGTTGTTGAGAATATGTACAAAAAATGTGCCTGTAAAGTGGTACATATTTCGATGTACATAAAAAGCACATTTTTTGTGCTATTAAAACTCGAAATTATTGCACTAGATAACAAGTACATTTTTCGCACATTTTATGTGCGTGATAAGGTGTACACTATTCCTATCACATTTAATGTACCAAAAATGTGCTTGTGATGCAGTACATTTTTCGATGTAAATAAAAGGCACATTTTTTGTGCTATTAAAACTCGAAATTATTGCACTAGATCACAAGTACATTTTTCGAACATTTTATGTGCGTGATAAGGTGTACAGTACACTATTCCTATCACATTTAATGTACGAAAAATGTGCTTGTGATTTAGTACATTTTTCGATGTAAATAAAAGGCACATTTTTTAGCTATTAAAGCTCGAAATTATTGCACTAGATAACAAGTACATTTGTCGCACATTTTATGTATTTTCCGATGTAAATAAAAGGCACATTTTTTTAGCTATTAAAGCTCGAAATTATTGGACTAGATAACAAGTACATTTGTCGCACATTTTATGTGCGTGATAAGTTGTACACTATTCTTATCACATTTTTTGTACCAAAAATGTGCTTGTGATGTACTTTCTATAATTTAACACTTTATACAAATTTAACACACAAACACATAAGTATCCGGTGGCACAATTGGTAAAGCAGTCGACTCATAATATCGAGCGTCTTGGGTTCGAGCCCAGCAAATGGCAGAAATTTTTCTAATAAAAAAAATGAGAGCTTGGCATAAAAAAATGTAGATGGAGGACGTAGCGATCATCAGAATAAGAAAAACCGAAATAGAAAAGTCGGAAAACTAAATTAAATTTTCATTTCTTTTCTCACATAACATTATATGTACATGAAATGTGCTAGTAATTCACACTAAAAAGTACATTAAAGGTACATTAGTTGTGTATTCAAAGTGTTTTAAATGTACATTAGATGTATATGTAATTCACATTTAATGTACATTAAATGCACTTCGCGTTCCAAAGAAAAGATGTAACAGTAAGGGCACTTTTTTTGTATACATTAAATGTACCGGAATTGGAGCACCATGGGAACAGCACATTTTCCGATGGCACTTTATGTAACATTTCATTGTTATCTGCGATTTTTATGTGAATGAAGAGGTAATGACAAAACAATGCCTCAGAATTTCTTTATCAATAAGAAACATTTTCACAGCTCGCACCTGTTAATCGAAGAGCAGTTTGTTGATGAAATCTATTTGCCGACCCATGTACCCGAGTTGCTAGTCGGAAGAAAAGATATATGTATATTTACAGATCAGGCTGAGCCGCTGAAAAAAGAAAATGTAGTAAAGAAAAACTCAGTAATCACTAAACTGTTGTCAAGTAGATGTTTTGTTTTATAGAATATTACTGTTCTTGTTCAATTTCTTGAAATTTCTTAAAATTTCCTTCAATTTCATACATTTTCTTACGATTTCTCAAGTTTCTGACATTTGCAGAAACTTTCTTCAAATTTCTGCAAATTTTCTGTAAAATAGGCCCTGGACTACCAAGTCAGACTGATAAACTCCATTAAATTCAAGGAAAACAACAGTTTTTAACAGTAACCCCTGAAAAATTTGTTAACGCTTTAAACCGGAACATTAAAAATGTCGAAAATTGCCTCAGATGACGATTCCAAGAGCGACTCTTAAAAATACATTAGAGGAAAAAACAAGCTAAAATCAACAGCATGCAAATGCCATGGGTATACACCACAAAATGTAAGCCATTCCTAAACAATAATTACAAATTAAGCCATCTAAATAAATATCTCGTTTAATTAGTAAAATATGTTAAAATGTTTAAATGAATTTTGTTGAAATTATAAACAACAGATCAAGATTACAAAAAATATTACTGAACATTACCATATTGATAAACGATGGATGGATGGCTTTTTCTTCGATAAATGTTCAATACATATTTACAATTATAATAAATGACTGTTATTATTGTGTGATTGTTTGTTTTATTTTTCAATTAATATTGTTCTGTGATTTAATGGGGGGGTTGTTGGTTTGTTTTAATGATTTTTTTAATTTATTAATTTAAAATGGAAATGAAAATTTAAATGATAAACATTGGGTAAAATGTGAAGAGAGGCATTGTCGACTCTCAATAAACATGAGCTCACTAAATACAATTTTATTTTCATTAGGCATTTTAAGGGATTTTTAAGGACTCAATTAAGTTAAATTTAAATTTAATTGATTTTTGATTGATGAAACAAATAAAACGATTCTGCTAGTATATTCAAATAAACATATCTATTAAGCACATATTTTTTAAGAGACTTGGTAAACACATTGATTGGTAAAATATACATAACCATACACATTTTATATACGAAAGAAATATAAGTTTTCTTTTCTTTGTTGTTCATTTTTATTTACCTATAAGGAACCATTCTCCATTCGTTATAAAATCTGTAAGGTCACCGCCTTCCTCAGATTTTAGCACCAAATCAAGCTACGAAAATTTTATATTCAGAATTAGAAAAAATGTGATCTTGATAGAAAAAAGACATAAAAAAATAAAAAAAAAATTCTCGTAATTGACATGTAAAAGCAGTGATTTCTTTGCCATTCAAAGAGACTGGTATTTCCATCGCCTTAAAGCGTTTAAATGGTTGAAGAAAAAGTTAATGCTTGTACTTCTGAAGTATTAAGGAAATTGAAAAAGTTCTTTTTGTGTTCCGTTACTTCCGTTCATGATACACATTCCACATATCTAACTCATCGTTCCATGTCTATCCTATAACAATAGCGTGAGACACAGATAGACAAACAAACGAAGGATTCTTCATAATATTATTTTTATTGCAATACGACAAATACCCAAGTATATAGTGATATGTAAGTGTTACTTCATCCGATTTACAGACTTGTAAACGTTTCCTTTCCAAATAAGAGCCAACTTCACACACAATTGTTTTGAATTTAGATAAATGATAACCAGCAGATGCACTACACCAGCTGATAGTTAATGGTGGTTTGCTTAGTATATCGAAAATGCGCAGAGTGACATTAGCGATTAACATTTCGCGGGAATTTGTGGCCAAAATTGACAAATGGTAGTAGCCGCTCGTACAAAATAAACAATAAACTATACGAGTTTCAACCAAAATTTATGAATATTTGCTTAGAAAAATGATGCAAACGAAAACCAGTATGTGAACGAACTACAAAGCAGTTGCGTTTTGATTCACTTGAATAAAATTGATGGAGAAGCTTCTTGAGCAAAGTTGTTCCTCATTTCGTGCCGAGCAACTTTGCTGAAGACTAAAAATGTCTATATCAAACTCCGGAAGAGTTCGGCAATTTTGACCAGAACACTACATTTTTCGGAAAGTTCGACTTCAGCATTCAGTAACTTCTGAAATATAATTGATAGAAAAAAAGTTTGTTAAGCAAAGTTGATCCTTATTTTATGGTGAACAACTTTGCTGAAGACAAAAAATTTCTATATCAAATTGCTGAGCAGTTATATAATTAAGACGAGCACTGTGCTACGCTAGATCAACATATCATGTAAATTCTATCCTGAATAAAATTTGAAATGAAATACAAAATTTGCATTTTTACCATACAGATATTTAATTCTATCGTAGTCACTCCCAGTGCCACCTGTTGATATATACCTGTACATGCAATTTATATCATCACGACAAGAGCACTCTCTGTAAAAACGATGTTTTTCTAGCTATAGTTTTGTGATAAAAAGTAACTAAATGGCCGTTTACAATAATCTTTTATTAATTTAGCAGTTGAGCTTCTTTTTTGCGATTGCTTAGTTTTTTTAACAAATCTTTCGTTAGAAGAAAGGTCTGCATTTCAGACTGGGCAGCCTGGTGCCGAAAAAGTGTCTATAACAATGTTGGATGGTGTAATAGGAACACAACTATGCGCTAGTTTTGAACTTTGCACCAGGCTGCGTACTTGATAATTTTGATTGAAAATTTAGAAGGCAGCCTAGTGCCGGCAATAATGAACACTATACGTCGTATAAATTTCAAGTCGGCACTAGGCTGCTTACTTAATATTTATTTATTTATTTATTCCGTCAATGGCCGAAGCCCCCTGACTACATACAATTATGAATGACAAAAAACATAAATAACGAGCAGAACCGGAAGTGAGCTGCCGACCCAGTCGACCCGTCGGAGTCAGTAGCCACCTCTGCTCATCGTCATTATTAACAACTTTACAATTCTAAGTAGAAGTTATCATAATACAGGAATCAATTATTATACGAAAATAGAAAATAGCCCGATGTTCTATCAAGCACCAACGTCTCGTGCAGCCAATGGTCCACCTGAAACAAAAATGATTACGGAAGCTAGTCGGCTAGACTAGCTGTTTTTGCAAGTCGACGTGACTTAGAGTTACATTTGAGAGTCGTGAGACCCGAGTTGACTAATCAGATTCTGATTAGAGTGAGAACCATAGGTTCGGTTTAAATAAAGATAGAGTCATATTGACATGGATTATGAAATTCTGGTCTTACCATTCAGTTTATACGCAATCTTTAACTTCCTAATAGTCATCTTGAACGATACACGTGGTATGTTTAGAAACCAAAGTAGTGAAAAGCGGTTAAATGCCATGCACATGTTATTGATTGGCTCATAAAGACCATATTTTGTCCTGTGTTCGTTGACAACGAGAAAGTCATCACCACGAGTGGGTCTAGAATTACGAATGACTTTGCTTTTAATCTTAGGTGCGTCGATATTGCCATTCATCAGATCGGATACAAAAAGTGCGCAGGCATTAATTCTGCGTCGGGCGAGTGTTTCGATGTTGATCAAATCGCATCTCTCAATATATGGAGGAAGCTTGTGGTTTTCGTCCCGTTTCACCGTCCGCCTCAGTGCGTACATCAAAAATTTTTTCTGAATAGATTCAATTCTGTCAACAAATGTGTCCTGATAAGGATGCCAAACAACTGAAACATATTCTAAGTAAGAACGGACATAGGTAAAGTATATACTTTTTAAAGTTTTAATATTTTTAAATTCTTTACAAGTTCTCATGACGAAGCCAAGCATTGAGTAAGCCTTTGCAATTATATATTCAATGTGTTTACTGAATGTCAATTTTTGGTCCAAGAGAACTCCCAAATCTTTAATTACCACGACACGAGTCAACACAACATCGTCGATATTGTAACCGAACTCAATTTTGGATCTCTTTCGAGTGAAGGAGATAACCTTACACTTATCGACGTTCAAATAAAGTTGGTTGATTTTGCACCAATGTAGAAACCTGTTCAAGTCACGTTGGAGAGCACTTGCGTCAAGAACATTTTTGATTCTAGCGAAAATTTTCAAGTCGTCAGCATACATTAAGTAAACTGAAGAAGAGAAGACTTTAGTAGCATCGTCCATCGTTCAATAAGAACAAGAGGGGGCCCAGATGGCTACCTTGAGGAACGCCAGAGGTTACGTTGAACATTCGAGAGGAGCAATTTCCTAATTTGACGAATTGTGAACGCCCATTAAGATAAGATGCAATCCATGCTAACAGGTTCGAATGAACACCCATTTGGTTCAATTTGTGCAAAAGAATCAAATGTTTGACTCTGTCAAATGCTTTTTGGAAATCGGTGTAAATGACGTCTAATTGATGTCTAGATTCCATAACTTTGGTAGCATAGCTAACAAACTCAGCTAAATTTGTCGCTGTAGATCTGCGCTTCATAAAGCCATGTTGTGACTTTGAAATTATTCGATTGAACTTTGTGGATAAAATAGAGGTGACAATGGCTTCAAATAGTTTTCCTATTGTTGGTAGAATGGCTACGCCTCTGTAGTTTTCGACATTACTTCTAGAACCACTTTTAAAAATTGGGGTAATATAAGAAGTCTTCCATCTTGTTGGAAATTTTCCAGTTTCGAGGGATGAGTTGAAAATGCGAAGTAGCCGAGATGACAGACTCTCAGCACAGGCTTTTAATAAAATCGGAGAGATTTTATCAGGACCTTCACCCTTACTCGTGTCTATACTACTCAAATGGTTCAAAACGTCTTGGATCTCAAAAGAAAGTGATCCAATGTCAATGCGCTTTTCTATGGGGTTCATTTTTTTCGATAGATCAGAACTAATCTCGTTATCAGCTACATACACGCTTTCGAAGAATTCAGCGAAAAGATCACACGTTTCGTTAGGATTACCAGCTTTCTTATTACCTCTAGACATAATTGAAGGGTAGCCTGTAGTCTTTTTTCGTGACTTAACGTAATACCAAAATTTTGAAATATTTGTTAAAGGCTTGGTCACGCAAGGAGTGAAATTCTTTACTAATGGACAAAAATTTCATTTTTAGTTTCAGTTTTTCGTCTGGGTTTGTTTCATTTTTAAATCGCTTGTGAGCTTTGCTTGTTCTATTTTTTAGATTGCGTAAACGCTGATTATACCAGGGTGGATCGTTAATAACCATTTTCTTTTTGAGCGGAACAAATTTCTCTAATCCATCATTAAAACATCGTAAAATACATTGACTATGTCATCAACGTCAGAAACGTTTGACATCAGTTGATTCCAGTCAATAGAATGAAAATGGTTATTTAGGCCAGTATAGTCGCCTTTTCTGAAGTTAAATTCACTTTGTGATTCCTCACTTTCAATATTTTCGATTCTTTCAACTAAGTCTGCTGAAATAACTATTTCGATAGGATAGTGATACAAATCAATTCGACTCATAGGAACATCAGATTTAATGACTTTGACGTTATTCGGATTGCTGTAAAAGACGAGGTCCAAAATCTTTCCATAATAGTTGCGAACGCTGTTAACTTGATGAAGGTTACCACTCATCATGAGATAGATGATATCGGCTTTCGTTCCCTCACCAACTTTAGTAGGGAGCATCACATTGCTTTCACATGATTCGTCTTGACCACTGATCAAGTCATCAATGCAGTCAATGTTGTCATTAAAACGGTCAGGAATCCAATCAACAAGGGTTAGGTTAAAATCTCCTAAAACACACATTTCATCATTTACATCCAGGTCTATAAATTTCAGTGTCTTTTCTAATGCATCGTGATATTCGGTGTATACTTTGACAGAGGAGCCAGAAGGGATGTAGAGGCAACAAACAAAAAGCGAATGATTTTGAAGCTGGACTTTAACTAAGACCATTTCGACGTTGTCGGTCCCAGGCATTAGAATACATTCGCTGGGAATGGATGAACGGACAGCGATCAAAACACCTCCATATCTCTGATGGACGCTGTTTAATGCAGACCGATCAGTTCTGTAAACTGAAAACTGCTTAAGATTGAACAATTCACTGTCATAGAAGGACGAATTGAGCGATGTTTCCGACAGTGCTATAATATCGTAGTCACATGTCAAAGAGTTATTCGAAAAATCATCAGTTTTAGTTCTTAATCCGCGAACATTCTGATAATACAACCTGACATTACTTTTTAAAACGGATAGATCAGACTTAATGGGATTAACAGAATCAAAATAAGTCGTAGCCGAAATTATTGGCTGCGAATGAGTTACGATGTCAGCGTTGAATGTCACTCCCTTATCTTTAGGATTGAAAAAGTCTGAAATAAGCGGCTATGTTGCGGTTGTTTCTTTTACCACTGGAGTTCTTTCCGAAACTGGCGTTGCAAGAGAATCGGAGTTCTCTTGTGTGGATGTTGTCGCTGGAGATGTTGTAGGCGGTAAAAAAGTATCCAATGACGTCCTCTTCTTTTCCTTAAATTCTTGAAATTCTCCAATTTGGACATGAGAGGGCCAAAAAGAAGGATCGATGAGTTTATCGTAGAGTTCAACTGTGCAACTTAGCCGGAAAGAAATAAACGTAAGTTCGTCCAGCTTTTTATCTTTTTTCACTAAAAGTCTGAAACTAAAATCATTATTATCAAGTTCAGGCATTCTCGTTTTCATGTACGAGGAAACCAATTCCGCAGTTACATCTGGCTTAAGACGAGAAACGTAAATGAATTTTGTAAGCCTATTCACTAGTGGACGAGATTTAACCGGGCTACCCAATCCATGGTTGGTGTCTAGATTGGTGCCAGAGGTCAACTTGCGTTGGCGAATCAACGGATTGACGTCGTACTTCTTGCCATCGGTTCGAATCCTTTTAGGCGTTTTAGGCGTTTTGGCAACGTCCCTTACGCGCTTACGCTTATTCGAAAGCATAGACATTGAAGGGAAATTCACGTCAGTTGGCGTAACGTCCATACTGCCACTCGCAGCAACGGAAGAAAACAAAGGCTTCCTCTGCTGAATTCTAACGCCTGGATTAACTCCGGTGTCTTTCAATTCACTCAGAACCGACGCGTAAGTTTTTGTCTCTGCGCGGTGATCATGAATCGACGCTTTGATCTCATGGAGTAGAGACAAGATTTCTTTTGATTTATCAATTCCTGAAGAATGTTGAAAGATATCTGGAGTTGGCCGAGCAAAGTCTAAAATAGAAGTTTGAGCTGGATCGTTAGATGAGCTCTTGTTAGTTCTGACGCTTTTGGGTATTGGCGACGCATTAGAATTTGAAATCGTGGTCGCAATCGAGTTAGAAGAAGTCGATACATTGGCATTCGAGGATTTTGAGGTTTTTTGAAACTTTTGTTTATGGATGTAGGTGGCAGCAGCAATCTTGTGCCAAATTGAAACTTTTATGGCATACAAAATTTACTCCTGCCAACATTTTGACAAAAATAGGTTTGCAGCACCAGGCTGCGTACTTAAGTGGTAGAGCTAAAAATGTAGATGGCAGCCTGGTGCTGCAAATCTGTTTTTGCCAAAATGTTGGCAGTAGTAACTTTTGTATACCATATAAGTTTCAATTTGGCACCAAGCTGCTGCTGCCACTTACATCCATAAAACAAAAGTTTAAGTACGCAGCCTAGTGCCGACTTGAAATTTATACGACGCATAGTGTTCATTATTGCCGTTACGATGACATTGACCTATTTTCGGCACTAGGCTGCCTTCTAAATTGTCAATGAAAATTATCAAGTACGAAGCCTGGTGTCAAGTTCAAAACTAGTGCATAGCTGTGTTCTTATTACACCATCCAACATTGTTATAGACACTTTTTCGACACCAGGCTGCCCAGTCTGAAATGCAGACCTTACTTCTAGCGAAAGATTTGTTAAAAAAACTAAGCAATCGCAAAAAAGTAGCTCAACTATTAGATTAATAAAAGGTGAGTGTAAACGGCCATTTAGTTAATTTTTTGAAAATGACACTTTTTTATCACAAAACTATAGCTAGAAAAGCATCGTTTTTGCAGAAACCCCTCTTGCGTGCGGGAATGGGAACGGGTTACCTCAGTGGTAGTGTGCTGACTTTCCACCAAGAATATTCGGGTTCAACCCTTGTGGGGACAAATTCTACATAGAATTTTTCTTCAATTATGGAATGAAAGTAACGTTCCTAGGCACACCCAGGCTCCATAATTTGGGTAGTTGTGAATTTATTGCCGCAACGAATTGTACACAGAAGAATGACAAATATGATGTCACCCATATTCGATGAATTCTGTGTACAAATATCTGAGTCTGACTTTAGGCGGAGATATAATTAGCATCAGAAGAAATCCTAGTGGTAAAATGCTACCCGGACGGGTTGTAACGGCGGATTATTATTATTATATTGGTGTGCGATGCGAATAAATCGCATAAGGTTTGGCTGAATGCTCAACTTGACAGAAATGAAAATAATTTTGTTAAGTTGAGCTTTCAAACAAATCTTATGCGATTTATTCGCATCGCACGCTAATATAACGGGAAGAATTAAAACAGATAATTCTGAAATATGTTTCGGCCGCAGGAAAAATAGAAATGATCGCTGGAAAATAATGTTATGATCGCGGATTTTTTCTCACTCGTACCGCTGCAAAGTAAGATTTTGACACCAAAAAATAAAAAATGATCATTCGAAAATGAGATTCGACCGCTCGAAAATAAATAATGATTACATTCAAAGATTACCGCGGTAAAATAAAAGTTTGATCGCGAGAAAATTGTAATTTGATCGCGAGAAAATGATAATTTGATCGCGAGAAAATGATAATTTGATGGCGAGAACTGAGAAAACTGTGGAAAAATAGTCGAATGTGTCTCGCTGTTACGAAATGGAACGACAAGGCGTTTCGCTCAATCCTAGAGAATTTTTCCTTTGACGAAATGGAACGAATAGGCGTTTCGCTAAATTTAAGAGAATTTTTCATTTTACGAAGTGAAGCGAAAAATGGTTTCGAAAAATTTTAGAGAATTTTTTCTTTTACGAAATGAGACGAAAAGGCGTTTCACAACTTTTAGAAAATTTTTCCCATTACGAAATGAAACGAAAAGACGTTTCGCTCAATCCTAGAGAATTTAAACTTTCACGAAATGCAATGAGAGGGCGCTCAATTATTATTTTTACGGTGACCAATTTCATATTTATAGAAATCGATAATTATTTTCCCGCTATCAAATGCTTTTTTTACAACTATTAATTCTTATTTGTACGGTGATCAATTTTCATTTTCTTGCGAGCAAATTAGTATTTTCGCGCGGTCAGTTTTAATTTTTCCGTTATCATATCTCATATATCAAATTATAATTTCGGCAATCCGTTTTTTATTTAACTGCGATCATTTTCCCTTTCGTTCGCGATCAGTTTAAATGCATCATCATCATCAAAATATTCCGCTATCAAAACTGCTTTTTCGCGATCGTTTTTATTTTTTCCCGTGATCATTTCTTTTTTTCCTGCGATCAGTTTAAATACATGCCTAATATAACTGGGTGTTTCTATACTGTCCACGTTACATTTTCATTATATATTTTGAGATATCTTAGGAAGTATATCACCTAGAAAAATAACAAATACACCGATTCCTTATAACAAAGACATTGTAAACACTTTCCCAAAAAGCTGTATTTTCAACGGGAAACGAGAAAAGTGTACTGTCCACGGCACAATTGTTCCAAAAACTCATGGAAATAGCCAACTACTCTTTATAACTCATGTATAGTCGAAGATTGTGTAGGAGGGTTGTTAGCATCGTTGATTGCAACGAGGGACGTACCGTGTTCGATTCCCAACCGGGTTTTTTAATTGAATGTTTCTAGTCTGGCTGGTTATTTATCTCCCTAAGACAGCGAAATGTATCCCCTAAACGGATAAATACTGAGAATAAACCATTGAAATGAGTATAGGAAAGAAGCGATATTGACAAAAAATCAAATTTCAATGGAGAGACCTCCCGAAAATCTCGCTGTAGAAAACTCCCAGAGGACTCGCTGGAAAGAAATCCCAGAAGTATCTCTGGAGAGTCGTCCTAGAAGTCTCGCTGGAGAGACCTCCTAGTGGTCTCGCTGGAGATACCTCCTAGAATATAATTTCTCATAATTTCGCTTTCAAAAATTCTCGAATTTTCGTTCACTGTTAACTGAAAACATAATTCGAATTGCAATTTTTTGAGGTGGTATATGAGTATTTTTATTAAGTAGCGATAGCTACTTTATGCTTTCACCCTTCCTGTGCGTTCCCACGTCTGTACACCGTCACAATTATGACGTCACAAATTGAACGTCAAAATATAACCAAAAGTTATGATGTCATAGATATTGTTTCGTTTAATTTTTCAACACTCAATGGTTTTTTGCATTTACCTTTGGGAGGTCTCTCCGGCGAGGCCTCTAGGAGGTCTTTGCAGCGAGACCTCCCAAACGTTTCGCTCCAGGGAGCGACCGGGAAGTGCTGCACATACGGACGGACAAGAAGGGCGAAAACATAGAGTAGCTATTTCTACTTAATAAATGCAAAGAACCATTGAGTGTATCGTTGAAAAATTAAACGAAACAATACCTATGACATCATAACTTTTGGTTATATTTGTTACGTCGTATTTGTGACGTCATATTTGTGACGTCATAATTGTGACGGTATACAGACGTAGGGACGCACGGGAAGGGTGAAAGCATAAAGTAGCTATCGCTACTTAATAAAAATACTCATATACCACCTCAAAAAATTAAAATTCGAATTATGTTTTCAGTTAACAGTGACTGAAGTGAACGAAAATACGAGAATTTTTTGAAAGCGAAATTATGCGAAATTATATTACTGAAATTAATTCTGAATGAAAAATTAGTACCACGACTGGAACCCCCCAACCCAGAATCTTCACCTAAATTAAAAAATTGCGATTAATGTTCGATTTATAGTCGTATATAAAATAATAAATTCTCGAAAAATAATGACTTAAAATGTTCTTACGACATTTTCATTTCAAATTCATTCAAATGTGTAATTATGCAACGCTCGTTTTAATTTTTTGAAAGTCTTTTCCGACGAACTTTTTGTCCAAATCGCTTTAGTATAGCTGAAATGAACGACAAACAGAAAACAAAATTCGAAAAATTTATTTCCGTAAATTTTTCAAATCTCGTTTCAAATGACTCTTTCTTATTTCCATGTCAAAAAAAATGTCACCGAAAATTTTAAATTAAAAATCCTCAAGCAATAACGATTCTTGCATACCTTGTCGTAACGCCTCTCTTGAACTGCGGATGATAGTCGTATCACAGGGAAAAAAGAGAATAACTTACGAAATGATCCAATCTTAGTGGATGAAAAATAACGAATAAAAAATCTGCATTTCTAAGCTTGCATAAATCCTTCCTGCATTTAAGCAGAGATACTTTATTATGCAAAACGTGGAATTATTTATAAGAAATGCAAGGTTAAATGGAACGAAACAGGCAACCCAAATGTGTTGACGGGCATTATACGTGACATGTATGCATAAAAAATATTTATTTAGCAAAACGTAATTTTATACGGAAAACACTTTTTTCACGCTTAAGGTGTTAACAAGCTTCACAGTTTTCTTCATTTTCGTCAAGGAAAAATACAAGCATTTCCTTTATTAGACAAAAGAAAAAAATGTATAAACAAAAGCTCATTTTCAAACGAAACAGGGGACTAGTGTGTGTTCGCTGGAAAACTGTACATTTCTATCGTGTGTCTTTGTTGAAATGGAAACTAAGAGATTAAAGGAATTGTCTACGAACTGTGTACGAGTGTATAACGTAAATGTATATCCATTCGTGTATATGAAAGTCAAACTTTTCCTTTCAGTTTTTGATAGAATTTATTTTTCTTCTCGCATTATTAAACAAATTTCACTAATTTACATAGCAAAATAAAAGTTTTTTTTTTCTATGCTCTTTTTTTGATATGCAAAATTCACTGCTTTTATATTCAATTTTCTTTCTTTTTTTGTTTTGTTATAAGAGTTTTCACGACGCCTTATTTTGTGGTAATTTATGTCGCTTCATGCAAAATAGGGCATTACGATGTTGATTCATCCTCACATGGTTCCATTAGCGCAAAACACATTTTAATTTCTTCATTTATGTACACTTTTGAAATGATTATTTGGTACAATGACAATTATGTGTGCCATTAGTTTTTAAGTGTGCATAAATAAAGACATAATTCTTTCATTTGTGACGTTTCTGTGACATCTCTCTTCGTTATTATTAACAGGAAAAATTCTCGCACAAATGTGAGACGAAAATGTTCTTTTTTAAACGTAAACGATGAATCGGGCGCTGAATTCTCACAGGTGTTCCGGATATCTAAAATTTCGGTATGCTGCAAAGGGGTGTAGGGGGTGCGGGAGAAGCCGTATAAATTTGTAAAGCATGGAAAATATGAGAAAAAACTCGTTTGTCACCCAGACCCGTAACCAGGATGAATTGACAGGAGGAGGGGGGAAGGCGATCCAAAGAAAAATCTAAAACACACGTCTTCTTGTCTGGTCATTCATAAATTACGTAACGCAAGAGGGGGGGGGGGGGGTTTGAGGTAGGGTATTAGTAGGTATTAGTAGTAAAAGGTTTTTGATCCCTGATCAAGATTGTATACGGGTGTAACTTGATCCGAGACGATTTAGGGGTAACTCAAAATCGTTAATTGAACGACTTTCAAAGGCAAATATTCACTAAAGTAATGAGAGAATTCATCGGTTGTTGTGGTGCAGTCGAAAGGTCTTAGGACATCCTTAAAATCGGCATAAAGAAAGTAGACCAGAGAGTGTTTTCATTCATATGTCGCACATGCTTAAAGTGGTGCAATTTTCTCATGAATTTCAATCATGTGGGACATATGGACGAAAACACTTCCTGGTCTAGTTTTTCTATGTCAATTTTAAGGGTGTCCTACGACCTTCCAACAACCGATAGATTCACTCATTACTATCATCATCATTTATCATTTTCATTGGATGTCAGGCCTTTACATTTCTTTCGTTACTCGCCAGAATTACGAAAGTTTTTTTTTTGTAAATTCCCGGTACCGCCGTTTACTAAGCTTTAATGACAATTTTCATATTATCGTCTAAACTGAGTTATGCACTTTCCTTTGCATTAATTTGATACTCTTACAAGAAAAATGATAAGAGTGTGAAATGAGCGAGCGAAGCGAGCAAAGAAATTTTTTATTAAAATTTTTTTTAATTTCCAATGACTTTCTATAGTTTTCTTTGACTTTCAAGGATTTTCTTTGTCAATTTCTGAGGATTTCCTAGCATTTTTACACGATTTTCAGGGATTTTCTTTTGATTTACAAGAATTTTCTAGCTTTTTTACACGACTTTTTAGGGATTTTCTTTTGATTTACAAGGATTTTCAAGGACTTCCTTTGATTTCCAAGGATTTTTTGAGGATTTTCTTAACAATTGATTTTCTTTTGAGCACAAAAGTATTTTCTACTTATATCTTTCTCTCGAAAATCGGTTTAAGGTTTTTACTAATCCTTTTTTTGGTTATTCTCGACCAAAAGCTCAACTGGATAGAGCATGTCAAAGACAAAGCACAGAAAGCAGTATCCGCTTTCTGGATCTGTCGGAAGGCTTTTGGAAGGGACTGGGGAATACCTTATTGTGGATCTATGAGACGGTGGTCAGACCTATGTTGAGCCATGGTTGCTTAGTTTGGTGGTCAAGGCTCAACGTGGAGTGTGCGAGGAGGGAGTTAAATGAAGTTCAGAGGCTCGTGTGCATTTGTGTCACTGGAGCTATGAAAACTACGGCCACAGCAGACATGGAAGCGCTCATTGCGGTATCACCCATCCTGACGATCGTTAAAGCAAAAGCCTTCGCCTCGGCACATAGGTTGAAGCAAAATGGCCTCTGGATGAGGAATTTCGAGTCTGGCCATGTGAAGATCCTGAAAGTGATTAACGACTCAAGTGACTTCTTGAGGCGATTTCAAATCTGGCCGACCTGCCTTCCGGCTGATGGACTGGTGAGCTACACTGATGGGTCGAAAACTGAGGAAGGAGCGGGAGCCGGGATCTATTCACAAGATCCGGCGAACTGTGACAGTTTCCACTTAGGAAAATTGGCAAACGTCTTCCAAGCTGAGACGATTGCGATGCTGATGGGGGTGACAAAGTTAGTCCCAGAGGGAATGACGGGTAGCAGAGCGACCATCTGCTCAGACAGTGAGTCAATGATTGGGACTGGGAAATCAGATCACGATTGCCTGGGTCCCTGGTCACACCGGTGTAGACGGTAATGAGAGGGCAGACGAGGCCAGACAGGGTATCTGCGACAGAGGGTCCAGAACCCCATATCCCTATTCCGCATTCTTTGTGCGAAAGGGCTGTGGAAGACTGGGTGCGGACTGAGTCCGCAAAGAGTTGGCGCGCCTACTGCGGAGGAGAGCACACGAAGCTCTTCTTCCCAGCGCCCGACGAGAAGTGGGTCAAGGAACTTCTCAGACTGGACCGTAATGGCATTAGGAGAGTAGTGGGAGCCATTACGGGTCACTGAGGGTTGAACAAGCACTTGGCCAAAATGACCATCTTGGCTGATCCAAGATGTAGTTGCGGCCTAGAGGAGGAAACAGGCGTCCACATAATATATAAATGTCCGAAGTTCCTCCGTCTAAGGAGCATGACACTCGGTGGATATGTGATTAAACCCTCCGATGTCCCAAGCCTGGGACTTGGCACGCTCGACAGGTTCTTAGTGAGAACCGGAAGGTTCTAAGGATTTACATGATGAACGGGAAGAAAACAAAGGATCGATAGATCTGTGTTTTATGTGCCAGAAATGGCCATCCCAACCTGATAAATCTAAAAATCCCTTTTTTTGACCTTAAGTTATTGTTTTGCTTGTTCAGTGATAAATTTCAATTTACTTCGGAATCCTTGGGAGGACGAAGCAAGTGCCAGGAGGTGCTACGCTGCACTCGCTCCTCCCTAGCTACGGGCCAGTTGTCCCAGCGTTATTCAGGAATTACATCGGCATCATGTTCCACGAAAGTATTGAATTCTCCGAAGCATGTGGGAAATTGACCGACCTAAAGTTCCATGCGAATGTTGCACTCAGTTTCTGTGCGATTCATAAAAAATTAATGTTTTGGCCGCCCTTAGCAGCCCTCGGACAAATACTTCAATTGTCAAATATGTTCGGTTCATTGCCTTCTGCATCTTTACACTTAAAAGTGATGAAAGAAAGTATTAACAAAAAATATCGTTTAACTTAACCTGTGGCAGGTAAAGTTTCTCCATGCGTATCATGCGCGCTATCATGTAATTAAAATATTAAAAAAAAAATTTCTTTGTGTTTCTGCTGTTAGGCTTCTCAAGAGAACTCAGACACCAAAACATTGAAGGCCTTGATGATGACATGTGACGAATTTTTATCGTCTAAAGCATAATGTCTTCTTAAATATTTTATGAATTTCATGCTGATGTATTTCACTTCTTGTAACTCAAACGTATTGTGAAATGAAAGCTTTATTCATAAAAATCTGTTGTAAAAAACATGCGATTTGTGAATACGAACAATTTTTTTTCATCTTGAGTTGTGCGGTGACGGCTTCTGTCAAAGCATAGCTTATGCATTTCATCATGAAATTCTTTACACTTAGACGTCGATTTCGCGCTAAACGAGTAAATGCAAAAAAGAATTCAACCGTGAGGATAAAGCGCCTTTGTTCTTTCGCTACATTTATTACTAAAACATTTGAGTCTGGGCGAGTTTTTTTTCCACATTAATCTCATGGCTGGTCCTGTTTTTTTTTTGGTTCGATCGAAGCTATTGAAATCCTACCTGGTTTCCGTCATACGTCCAACTACCAAACTTCATTTCACAATGCTGATCATCAAATGGGAACCACGTGATGTCTATCTTGCATGTGCTCTTGAAGATACCAGGAGGGACGTACAGACAACTGCCGTTATGCCTGACCACAATATTTGTGTGGTACGTGCCATCGAATCCCTCATCCGCACTGTATTTTTAATAAAAATTTGCAAAGTAATTTTTTATTTGTTCGTTGCATTTTTATTTTGTTGCTTGGTTTTTATTAAATAATTTATGACTAAACGACGGACAAAAAGCTAACGCATATGCAATTTAGTTCATTTACTATTTGTAGTTTACGGCGTTTTAATTAATAATATGATTTTATTTTATTTTTTACGTTTATATAAATAGCAACATATTTTTTATTATTAAAGGTGTAATTGGAAAAAAGGAAATTGCTTTTACGAAACAAAAATTCGTATTTGAATTGAGTAAAATTTTTTTTTTCATATTTCCCATTCGGATGTAAATCAAGTGGTCAAAAACGAAAAAACCAATTTTTATTTTACACACTTTGGCTGGAGGCAGATAAAACTACCGACAAATTCAATATTTAAGTTTCAATTGAAATAAATTTGGCGATTTTATTGCATGTGAGCAAATGAATGGTCTTTGGTCAAGCCATAGACAAAATCTTGCCAGAAATAATGAGTTATGAAACCAATTTGTACTTTTAATCGTCAAGGTTATTGGCCTCCACTTACTTTTGTTCTCCAACAGACATTTACTTTTAAAATCCGGCCATGGAAAGAGTCATCGTCGGTGTATATTTTGTTTTTATTACTGTGGGGTAATACCCACTGGGGTTTAAAATGTAACATTTTAGTCAAAACAAAACAAAAGTAACAAAGAGCTTCGCACTTAGTGTTAAAAGCATGACTTTTCCAATAGCGATGTATGTTAGTTTCGTGATTCTATAGGGGAAACACTGCCATAAATACATTTTCAATTTTGGTGAAAACGAACGTTTCTGTTCGTCACTTTGAGAGTACGTATAAATCCAGTAAGGATTCATTGAAAGGCTGAATCTTTTTATTTATTATTTGAGTGAAATTATCTATTTTCGTAAAATGAAAGCTAAACGGCCAGCCGCCAGCCTCAAGAATTGAACTTAAAGTCTTAGGAGTCCTCAGTAAACCATTAACCAGGTAAACACTCAAATGCGCTAACATTTGCGTGACGGACAATGGAGTGTGGCTGTTTTACAATTATCTTTTTAAATGGAAGTTCACTTGGAAAAAATAAGGTCTGCCTAAGAACTTACCGAAAAGTCTTTTCAAATTTATTTATATCGTCAATTTAAGAAATTTGTTCTCAATCCCCGCTGACTCTTCCCACTGACTGATTCCTTTGTATTTCTATAATTTTTCATTATTGTTATGTTGGTAATCGTTAAATGTGGTACATTTTCTAGTACATTTCTTCGAGCGCTAAAATTTTCAAAAAGTTTTTTGTCGTTTCGTATAAAGTTTAAAAATATAAGAAAACGAATTTTTGACTGTTTCACTTCGCAGACGTTATTTTTTTAGGAGTCGTTTATCCACCAAAAATAAATGAGATAAAACGACCACACTCTATTGATTTGAATTTCTGAAATTGGAGCCGAAAGTTCCATCAATTACTACGTGCTATTCTAATGTTAAGTCGGGACTTTATACGGACGACCAAAATAAGGAGGAAAAAATCCGGACGACCAAAATCCAGATGAACGAAAATTGCGTTGCTAAAATTTTATGAAAAGTAAAGTTACAAGCTGCGCCGCTGGCACGCGAGTACGCATCAGAATAGATGTCGCAAACAGAATAGATGTTGCAAAAAGACTCGAACATACATAACTAAATATTGGCTTGACTCTTAAATATTGGCTTGACTCTTAATTTAATGTACAGACGTAATTTCATATATGAAAATGAAAGCCTAAGTTCAATATCGTAATCAGTTTTTCAATTATCTTCCAGGCAGTATCAAGGGGGGGGGGTCAAGGGGGGGGGGTCAAGGGTCAAGGAGGGCAAAACTTAAATGTTGTGAATGTTTCGAAGTAAAATGTAAATCTTGACGTCATGGACGTTTTCAATCCCTAAAATTTTCGCGGCGCTATCATTCTGTTCTTTTGCATTCTTACTTCAAGCTTCCCGTGGTCATCGGGCGCATATCCTGAGCTGTAAGAATTTTTGCTATGTAACTCGAAATTTTATATAATTCTATCAATTTAGTGGGGGAGAGGGGGGCTCGAGCACCGCCTGGCCATCGACTTTGGTTACGGATCTGTTTCCAGGAAAAAAAAAGATTTTGCAAATCGGATAAGACTTGAAAAATATTTTTTTCCTGGATACAAACATAGTGGCAAACGCATAGGCCCTTGAACTTCGTACGGGTCAAAAAAAACAGGATCGAGGGGCGGCAGCACTTGCAAGGGGGTATATCTCTCCTTGTGGGGTGTAAGGGTTTTGAGGCATAGCCCTATGCACGTAAGCCGCCTGCAGGGCGTAATATACGAACAACACCAAACACTGAATTTCATTTCATCGTTCATAATAATTTTGTTCATTCGGGTTTTGGTCGAAGAATAAAAGTGGGGAACGAATGATTTCAGTGAGATTACGAACCCTAATATTTAGAAATTGTTTCGCGAAAAATTACAACGAGTCGATAGATTTCTTTTTGTTGGATTTATCACTTGATAATAACATAACTCTAGTATGCACGCAGAGTGCATAAAAAATGTCGATTTGAATAAAGATCTAGTAGTAGTTTCAGGTATAAATACAAGGGTTTATTCTGTGAACAAGTCACTCTCTAATATACGTTCAAAGTATGAACAGCACTGTTTTATTGGGGGTCCGGATTGGAATCCGTGAAATTCCAATAGGTTATGGGCTCAGACACATTAAAACTGTGGCAATTAATCTATAGTGCTAGTCTGTGACTGTAAGGGGTGTCAATAACACTCGCTATAATTAATTGTGGCAATTAATCTGTAGCGCCAGTTTGCACTGGAAGAGAGGTATTGGTGGCGATAGTTGCTTAATGCCAATGGTGGTTGCTGATGATGACGAAGGTCGCAACAAATGTATTTTCATTGATGGCGACAGAGAGAACTGGGTGAGCAGTGCAATCACATAACGAGGTCTGAGGTGGCCCACTCCTGGGTAAGCAGTCCAATCTCTCAATGAGGTCCCTAGGTACCCCACTACGATATTGGGTGAGCAGTCCAATCTCACAACGAGGCCTGAGGTGGCCCATTACATTGGGTGAGCAACATATCTCACAAAGAGGTCAGAGTGACCCGAAGTCAATAAAAGGAAGAAGCTGACAGTCTTTGATGGTCGTCTTAAGTCAAGTCGATGGTTGGTTGAGTCGATCGTCAAGTAATGTCGATGGTCAAGTAATGTCGATGGTCAAGTAAAGTGAAGTCTATGGTTAAGTGAAAGTCGATTATCAATGTCTTTTCAATCATTCAATGTTTGCATTTTTCGCGATGGTTAATTATCTTTCAATGGTCAAATTGGTCGATGGTCAAGAGAAGTCGATAGTCAAGAGAAATCGATGGCCAAGAGAAGTCGATTGTCGAGAGAAGTCGATTGTCAAGAGAAGTCAATTGTCAAGATAAGTCGATGGTCAAGTAATATCGATGGTCAAGCAAAGTCGATGGTAGATATATTCCATAACAGTTAAATTTCAAATTTCTGTTTCGATTTAGGGGCTTTGATGTGCTTTGTTCTTTGAAATACTTCAAGAAAAATATTTTGTCCATCATCCATCGATATGACTTTTCTGTTATGTTCAATTTCCATGAAAAATTCCTGAATCCGTCCCTGACTGTAATTAAACTTCATGCTCATAAAATATATTAATCTGCTACATATTTCATGGGGGAGGGGATAATGAGAACGTTTTATTTTAGTTTCCGATCGCTATATGAAAGCGTATGCTTAATACAAAGTGAACACAAACAGTCTAAAATCCCTCCAGCTCTAAATGGTATTCTGAGCAAATAATTATTCTACGACATGGTTCGATAATTTGTCGTTTGAATTCTGTTCTTTAAGCATGTTTTTGTTGCAATCAGAGCGAAGCAAAATATCACAAAGCACATCAATATTAAACGATACTTTGTTACATTTGGATTCAAATTGTTGGTCTCTTTGGTAAGATGTTGGAGTTTACCACAACGAACTTAAAGAAAAATTTGTACTTTATCGAAATCTTATGTTTAACAAACTGTACGATTTATCCGGCAGGTAAAAAAGAAACAATCTTATGATGAAAAGCATCGATCGATTCTCACCATCTTTCTTGATTAAAAGGATTTGTCTCGACCACTTGTAACTTTTACCACCCCAATTTCGACAGTGGGGGGGGGGGAGGTTCGATCATGGTCCTTAGATGACGAATCAGCAATAAAAAAATGTCAGGGTTTTTCCTTGAAAGGTAATTGAAAAATCTTTTTTGGGATTGAATCTGGGCACAGTCGGCCCAAGGACCAATGAGTTAGGGCCGTTTAAGTGGTTTTTGGTCTTTTGTACATAACTCGAGTAAATCTTTTCCGATTTTCGAAACTTTTTTTTTGTTTGAAAGGCCTGGGCATGCCGGACATTTTATGGAAGAAACTTTTCTGAATTTTGAGCTTTCGGTCTCAGCCAGGGCCCTAAAACTGAATCTCTTCTAGGGGCCAACGTGTTTTTTCTACGTATATCGGGTAAGTCTTATCCGATTTTCAAAAACTTTTTTTCCTGAAAGACAGTCACCAAATTGATCAAATAATTTGAAATTATATTTAATAAGATTTTTTATCTTTTTTATTTTTTTATTAATTTTGATTGAATTTGGGGATTGAAAAAGTGGTCAAAAGCGCGGTTTTTTGTTTGTAGAGCTTTTCTACCTATATCTCTGCGAAATTAGAACGGAAATCGCTCTTCAAGGTTCCAAATGAAAGATGTGGACATCCAAAAAATCAAGAAAATTAAATTAGTGAAAATCTATTGAGTGGTTCGAGCTGAAGTGTGGGCCCAACTCACGCTATGCGACCCTACACGATATTTGGTGATTTTTCGTGAATATTTTTTTAATTATGAGGTTTTTGTGCGGTTTTGCAGAGAAAATATATGCGAACATTTTTGTTCACGGCAGTATGGGCCTCTGCTAAGTGCTCTAGGTCGATTCTAAGATCGGCCCTAGTGCAATTTTTTTTTAAATTTTGAGATTTTTTTAAGGTTTTAGAGAGGTTTTTGCTCGTTTTCTTCGGACGGGATTTTCGATATTGCCCTTTCGGCAATTTCCAATCCAATTTAATATCGACGTAATTTCATACACTTAAGAGTTAGTCAATATTTTACGTCCGAGTCTTCTTGCAACATCTATTCTGTTTGCCACATCTATTCTGATTCTGATACGCAGGTCCCTTCATACGTTTTTAAAATGCCTTCCCTGCCTGGACCTTGACCCAGTCCTATTAGGGGCAACCCCTTTATTACATAACGCTCGAGAAGCAGGAGGTATGAGGCTCTTTACGGTTCTTTACAACCGATAAAAACGAGGTTTTTCCAGAGTGGCTTTCGTTAAAAAAAATTGTCAAATTCAAAAACATACCTCAATAGCTATATAAATTCATTGTTTTTTCATCCATTAATTGAGCTACTTTTTTGATATTGCCTTGTAGTTTTAACAAACTTTCCACTAGAAGATGGTAATTCACTTTCAGTTAGAGTACATGGTGGCGAAATTTGAAAATGCCAAAATTAGTGAAGTAGTGATTATGAGTACATTACATTATGTTGCTTTACAATTTGACACCTGGCTGCGTACTTGAACCCTGTACCTGGGAATAAAGAAGGCAGTCTGGTGCTGACAATATGTTTCGAGAAAATAGGAGGTAGTGAGATCTATACGTCACCATAAGTTTCAACTCGGCACCAGGCTGCACTCCTTGAGTTATGACAATTTGAATGCCTGCTGCTGAACTGAAACTTATGTGACGTATAAAAGTCACTACTGCCTCCACTTTGGCAAACACAGATGTTCCAGGCTACCTGGTGACGAGTTCGATGGTGTTACTAACTAGATTATGCTATGCTGCAATAATTTGGTGGCCACGGTGTAGGCTAAAAATAGCTAAGATGCAGCTGTCCAAGATTCAACGCCTAGCTTTAGTAGGAGTCACAGGTGCCATGCGCACCCACAGCAGCCCTAGAGGCTTTACTATATATTCCGCCTTTGCATATTCAAATCGAAGCAGTCGCAAGGTCCACCGTACTTGGGTTTAAACTCTCAAACTATTTGCGGATATTTAACACCGGGCACGCTAAAATTTGGAACTTGATGGTGAAATCTAATCCGGGATTTGAAATGCCTAGTGACATGATGAAACCGGTGTACAAATTTGATAAAGCTTTTAGAGTTAGCATCACATCAAGGCACGATTGGGAGAGTCGCTCAACCAGTCCACAGGAAGGGGAAATAAATTGGTTCTCTGATGGCTCTCGCCCTGGTGGCGGCTCAGGGGCAGGGTATTGCTGCCCACAGATGAATATAGAAAAATCTTTGTCACTAGGAAAATGGGTAACTGTGTCTCTTACAGAAATAAGGGGCATTCAAGGATGTTGTGAACTAATTCTCTCAGAATAAATATCTACGCAGACAGCCAATCAGCACTTAAGGCATTAGATAGCCATAGATTCTCATCCTCATCAGCTCTGAAGTGTAGAGATTCCCTTCAGCTCATTGCAGTCCGAAATCAAGTGAACTTGATCTGGATTCCTAGCCATAGCGGCTTCATGGGAAACGAGATTGCAGATAGACTGGCCCGTGAGGTGTCTGTTAAGGGCCTCGTAGGCCCGGAGCCGGGAATTGGAGTCCCAATCACAACGTTTCAAATCTGGATTGACGAATGGAAATTCATTTCCTTCGCGAGTTATTGGATAGGATACACAAGACAGGACTACATGCCTGGGCAAGGCCAGATCAAAAGAAGCTCTATCTCTAGTAAACGGGACTTGAAACGAGTCGTATGGATTTTAACAGGACACTGTCAGCTTATGGGAATCGTCGAAAACCCGAGCTGTGAAAAATGTGGCGATCCTGAAACTGCCGGGCACTTTCTGTGTAAATGCCCGGCTTACATTATGAAGAGAGCCAAGTATTTTGGCTCATATACTGTTAAGTATGAGCACATAACGTGCACCTAAATTAGTGCTGGAGTACCTCAATGCCACTAAGAGGTTATAACTGTTCGTAACTATCAAGAAATTGTCAACAACAAATCGTAATTAACAGAAAATATTCGTGGGTAAGCACAACAGGCCCATTGGCGGCCTAGGCGCAGGAGTCCCAGAGGGCTCCACCTACCGAATCTAATATAATCTACCAACTATTAACCTCACTCCTTCTTCCATTTAGGCGTAGTCAGAATTTCAGCACCAGGCTGCCTTGGTCTGACAAGGTTTTACCGAAGAGAGGTAAAACCTTGTCAGACCAAGGCAGCCTGGTACTGAAGTTCTGAGTACGCTTGACTGGAAGAAGGAGCAAGGTTAATAGTTAGTAACGCCATCGAAGTCGCTATGAGGCTGCGTACTTGGGACTTAAAGCTGAGAATAAAGAAGGCAGCCTGGTGCTGAACATCTGTTTTTGCCAAAGAGCAGGCAGGAGTTAGTTCTACACGTCACATAGGTTTCAATTCGGCACCAGGCTGCTGTTGCCCTCTGCTATCAAAGTGTCAAGGACGCAGCCTAGTGGCGAGTTGAAATATATGTGAAGTATAGATCTCACTACTGCCTATACTCTAGTAAAAACAGATACTAAGCACCAGGCTGCCTTCTCCAATCCTATGTACGCAGCCAGGTGTCAAATGATAAATTAATATGTACTTCCTACTTCCCTAATTTTGGTATTTTCCTGGATGAAGCTGCAGACCTATCTTCTAGCGAAGAGTTTGTTAAAAGAACTAAGCAATCTCAAAAAAGTAGTTCAACTAATAGATTAAAAATCAGTGAATTTACATTGCTATTGAGGTACGTTTTTGAATCTGATATTATTTTTTAACAAAAGTTACGCTGGAAAAACATCGTTTTTATCGGTTGTGTAACAGGGAGAGAAGGTCAACAAATTCGGATTTACATAAACAAAAATGATAGGATTTCTTCCAACTTAGCTAGCAATCACATAATGAGTTTTTAGTCATGTTACCCAAATACAACGCCTATTTGTATGTTGGAAAATTCAAGTTCCTTGTGGTTGTGGATGAATGAGGTACAAGACTTATTCGAACTTATTTCAAACACAACGTGAGTAATGAATATGAATGTTCACACAGAAAAAGTGTGTACACACGAAAAACAATTCCAAAAATAAGAACCGAGTTCGTCATTTTTAAGATATCCAGAATGGTTAAATATTTATAATATCCACTGAAACATTTAACATTGAAAATATAAAGAACAAAATAATGAATTCGTGGAATCTGACTGTACGTTAAACATAATTTCAATAAACACTTAAAGGCACATTGCTTCCTCTAGTTAACATTTAAAAGTGTAGCACAAAAAAGCTAAAATTTATATGGCACACGTTATTTAACCATTTTTTTTCGTTAAATTAAAATTTTATTTAGTGAAGTTTATTTTTTATTCATTAAAACGGAGTAAACGCTTTTTTAAAATTTTTCATTCTCCTGACTAATGCTTTTGTAAAGGAATTTATGAAATTAGATTAAAGGATTTTTATAAAATCTTCTGTCTTGCGACAAAAAGTTTATTCGCTTTAAAGCCTTATACAGACGTTAGTTTTTAAAATTTTAGTTAATTTAAATTTTATTTACTATTAACTACATTGGTTTTTTAAGTTTTAGTTTAATTTTATTTCATTATACAGTTGCATTTAGAGGGATTTGATTAGATGTATGGGTTTAAATCCATCGTTAATACGAAATATTTTTGTTTTAAATTAAATTCTTTCTAGATACGATTAATGTGGCATTGACAGTGCTAGCGAGATAAACAATTTTACGTATTCGTGGAGTGTAAGCACGTCATTACTGACCACTTTCAAGGTCCACTATCATATGAAATACATAGCGTTCTTCCTTGTAAATTGTTGTAGTAACGTATTGTCGTTAACAAAACTGCCGTAATTTTTATAAGAAACAAGTCCTTCAAATAAAACAAAAGAATTCTTTTATTTTATTTGTGGAACTTGTTTCTTATGAAAATTACGGCAGAAAAGGTTACAAGAGACAACGCAATGTACTACCATCTGTCACTGTAATTGTAAACGCACATTATTGGCTGGCTTGGAAAAGGTGAAACTGAACTTTGTGATCATCTTTGACATCTGTCAAAATTTTTACTTGGACGAGTTGGATTATGTTTCATTCCCTCGGCTCGATCCATAACTTCCAACTTATGCAAATCAAAATTTCGACAGAGGTGCGTAATCTACCACTTTTTTTTATTGAAAAAATAAAAATATTTCGTAAACAATGGGATTGAATTTAAAGTAATTCGGAAATATTTGTGGGCCCACAATAACGGCAAGTCGACTTTAGTATGTTCCCCACTAGACCACTATCTGCACAGTGAATTACTCTTTTGTTTACAAATGAAACGATAACGAAAAAAAAATCCAATTAAAATATCATACAACATGAAAAATCATGTGAAAAAAAAGATATAATAAAACAAAACAATGGGGAGTTTCCTATTCATTTGATTTGTTGAGTGATCATTGACATGTTTTTATGTTTTTTGTGAGGTAGGTAGGTCATAAAAATGGTGTGTCACGACTGTTGTGAAAGATGGATGAATGTTGTATGAGTTACAGAATTATTTGAGGTTGAAAACGTTTTCCATTTTTTTTGAACGGTAGGATATGGGGAATTGGTAGGACCTATGTTAATAAAAGGATGCTTTGGTTTATGATAACACATATCGGTTGTTGTTTTACGAGTGTATTTGTGGTATGAGTGTTTTTTTTTTTTAAATTACTTGTGGCTTACTGAATTTTCTTACCTCATCCTGTCTCTTTTTTTAAAATGATTTTCTCATAACAAATTGTATGAATGTATCGATAATGGTCATGTTTCATTGATTTATTAAAGTACTAGAAATTTTACAATTGAACAAAAGAAAAATGGAAAACCAATTATACAACTGCAAACTGCACACTTGCGGACCCATACTTTCTCTAAATATGATTATTTATTTATTAAATTAATTTTATCAGCAACTAAACTACTTTAGTTTAAAATATTCGTTTATAATAGGTAACTTTAAGCATTTCAGTTAGAGGCTTTAGATGCGGATAAATGAAGAAAAAGGCAAAGAAAGAAGTTTAATAATTTGAATAGGGAAGGGTAAGTTATTTATTATTAAATGTTACTTTTACTGGTGAAAAATAAAAGGAAGCTTCTAAGCATACACTTTAAAAACATATAACTGACCTGTTATACATAAGAACATCCGGTTTCCATAACTTATTTGGTGTTATTCGCAAATCCTTCACTCCACCGTACTCTGAATCGTTCCACTTTAAATTATAGTCGATCCATTCCTAAGCATGGATAAGTCAATTAATTGTTTATTGCAAAGCTTTCAGTTATAAAGGTTTTTCTTTGATGTAAAAAAAAAAATCTCCATTGTATACAACAATCAAGCACTACTTTACATAACAGCATTAGGCTACATGCACAGGTTTCCCTTAATGACTTTTGCACATAATTTATTTTTTAATTTTCTTTCGCATTGATTCAACCGAGTGAACATAATAGCACAAAGTAGATTTTTGTAACAAAGGAAATAAATTTCATACTTCAGCCGGAAGAATGTAAAGATATAAAAAAAAAACTATTAGCAGTACATTCAACAAGTAGAGTATACGTTCTGGAATTAAAATCTTTTACTACGTATATGTGCAGGCCCTCGTGTACGTACACGTCTCGTTATATACTTCACAGCATTGTAATGTACTATTAATCGAGATTTGTTAACATTGAATTTAAAATTCAACGGTTGTTAATGTTGTCTGTTTCCCGATTTTGGTCGTGAAATTCATTCGTCTTCACAATTTATGACTGGCTGATCTTATACCCTGAGACATAATTATTACTGACAATAATCTTAATATATTCAGAGTGCATACGAACACGAGAGGAAAATTCAGTTTGCATTGTAGGTGCCAATGTGAGGTAATAGTTATTTACGTAACTAGGAAAAATAGTTATAATGTTTTTGACGAGTGTGAGGTTTGCACCCTGCGACGAAGCAAGGGCTGCAATCACACCAGTCAAAAATAGTACATTAGATAACAAGGTACTAAAACGGTGCATTTAGACCCAGGTGGTAAAAAGGTCAAATCCGAGGGTGGAGCACAGCGGAGCCCGAGGAGGACCTTTTTACCACCGTGGTCTAAATTACCACCGTTTTAGCTCCAAGTGATGTATACTATTTTTCGCGCAGACGGACAAAATGTCAGATTCCGAACAGAAACACTCGATAAATTTTGCATGAAAATTTTACATTATGATCATAGCAAGTGTGCGATTGATTTTTTCATATTAATCATTTGACTTTTGTTCATGTAAACATACAGAAATTTCTTATCGGATTTCAAAATTTAAAGCGATATGTGTGTGTATTTACATGAAAAGTGTTTGTGAAGTGTAGTCTCAGTGTACAGCATTGATAGATGTTACTTTGACTATGATGTTTTCACTTTTCTGTCAACAGTGAAATGTGGGAAGAAAAGTCTTTTCTTCCCACCTGTCGTTTTCGGTCCTGGTCTAAAAAGTGATGTTCAAATGTGAACCTAAAACGCGCCTTTTCGAATGAAAATTCGGTGAATAAATCTGGCGTTTTTTGTCCGTCTGCGCGAAACATATATTTACCCGAGTTTCGTACAACAGTTTTCATTCCGAGGGTTCAGAAAACTGCTTTTCTGTTTTAAAATAGGATGGAAAACAGAGGTTTTCCGTCCTAGGAATGAAATTTTTTTCATGCTTGCCAGCAGGGACGAAAAGAAAAATGTAATCCTACGGGGCGAAAGCTTTCGCTTTCGCCCCTTGGGCTTACATTTTTAGACTTTCGTCCCTGGTAGCAAGCATGAAAAACTTAATATGCAACACGGCAAAGCACTTTTTACACTTTTCCTACAATTTTCTTACTTTTTTCCTATATTGGCGCAGTGTTAGAAAAAAGTAAAAAATCTTAGCATCATTTTCCTACAGTTTCCTTACAATTTTCCAACTCGTTCCTTCAGTGAAACAACACTATCCATTAGTTTTCGAAAATTATCTATAATAGTTTCCATAGTTTCACATTTTAAAAAATTACATTTTGAATGTCACTCTACGCTTATTAAGTAACATCGAGTGTGTATTGGGGTATTTTGAAAGATATGTTTCTGTAATAGTGAGAGTGTGTTGGTGCACATACCGCGGAAAGCAACTTTTCGTCCCAAGTGATGGGAAGATTTTTTCCGTCACAGCAAATACACTCTCACCTATACAGAAATACAAATTTTCATGCTTGCTTAGAGAACCGAAAGTACTTTTAGGTCCTCGTAAGAGTACTTTCGGTTCTTTTAGCAAGCATGAAAAACTCAATGTGATGTAAATGACTATTTCTTACCTGAACTGTCATTCAACAAAACGTCCTCTTCTCAATTGGCAAGAAGAACTGACCAAAAAAAAAAAAACAACCAAAAAAACCTACCAAACTTTCCTTTTACAAAATGCAACGAATCCATTTTCTTTTTACGAATTGTCCACAACTCTGCCGTGCAAATCTTATAAACCTTGCGATGAAAGAGATACGAAATCTTCATACGAAATCTTTTCTCTCTTTCATCTCAAGGTTTTTATGATTTGCACGGCACAACTTTCTGTTGCATTTTGTAAAAGGAAAATGTAATTTTGTACAAAGAATTCTTGATTGGTTTTTTGGCTGATTTTTTGGTTGTTTTTTTTTGTCAATTCTTCTTGCCATTCTCTTCTCACTGTATTTGAGTGGAGAAGAAAAGACGTTCGTTAGATTAAGACAGATATATTGTACATATCTTTTTTCTGCTCTAGCCAATGTGTTTGTGCACATGAAAAAATGTCTCTTGCGCTGCGCTAAATGAAAAAATGCGTGTCCAATATTGTTGCCTTTCGGGCCATTAGTGTAGTATAGATTTATCAGTTCGGGCGATCATTCCCTGATCTTGGAACACAGATCTTGCGATCCTTTGTTCCCAACCCAATCATTATTCAAATCACGCAAACCATCCTGTTGACTCAACCACAACCCTCGTCTTTTTCATGTGCCCATTCAGCCCGCAGAGTCCAGTTATCGCTCCGACCACTCTCCTAATGCGACCCCTACCCATACCAAGCAGACCTTCGACCCATTCCAAATTTGGTTTCGGGTAAAAGTGCTTTCTATGAACGCCTCCTTCGTACCTGTTCCAGTACTCCGCATGCCTTTGCATCACCCAATCTCTCCGTGCTTTAAAACAGATTGATCGAGCAATCGGCAGATACGGTTCAGGGCCGTTCTCGATAGCCGTCAAGCCCACCTTAGCTAGCTCGTGCGCCCTCTCATTTCCTTCTACTCCAGAGTGTCGGGGTACCCAGATTAGAGTGATCTGACTACTCTGACCTGTCGATTTCAAGAAGTCCTTACACTCCTTCACAAGTTTGGGAGTGGTAACAGGTGAACCCAGCGCTCTAATCATCTCCTTACTGTCTGCTTTCCCTGCTCGCCCTCCGGCAGTGCTTCGCGAGCTTCTGCCTCAAAGACACTCGCAAGGACTCCCAGATGGCACTGGTTTCCTTCCCCAGAACCCGTTAATACAGATGTCTTCTTTCCGTCTGTGAATTCTACCACAAAGTCACCGGGTAGGCCAGCCATCGAGCCACTCCTTCTTACGCTGAATTGCCTTGTGAAGTTGATTCTAGGCGTCATCCCTACCCATGGCATGCCAAAAATCGTGTCAGAGATCATTAACAATCACAATATGTTACGTTCATTTTGTGAAAAAACTAGCCTTCCCTTCTAAATCCCGGACACATGAAAAAATTTTTTTACTTAAAAATCTGCCTCCGAGCCTAGGCGATAAACTGTTTTCTAAATACTTCGTACGAAACTACGATTTTTCAACGCAAGTATCTACTTGAAACATGATAACAAAATAACTAAAAATCAACTGTCTACAAATAGATTCCCATACGACGCGACGTCTGCTTTTCTGTTTCATTACAGACGAATGCAACACGTTCATTCATGAGACGCAACCATGAGTAATAAAACATAGCAAAAATAGTCTCGAGATGTCTTATCATATATGATGTAATATGAATAAATTTCACCTACATCGCTTTTTTTAAGTTGTCATTTGATCAGCCGTGTAAACACATTTTCAACAGTCAGTATATTTTGTCAACACGTGTCAATAACGCGATTGTAAAAGCTTTTCGGAATATTTTAATATTATTTGTCAACATGATTTATGTTCATATTCATTGTTTTTTCAGTTATATTTTTGTAACAGCTTGGTTATCCTTATTTCAATATTAAAGTTATTTCAAGCTACAACAATCTACGATTTTCCACTTAGTTATTGTTTATATAACCATATCAACGTTATATTTGTTTAACATCCCATTATAAATAAGAAATAAAAAAAAATCAAAATTCAAACATGAAAATGTTTATCCTGTTCTGTCGTTTTTTTTTCATGTTTGCAACAACCGGGCTCACAGAGTATGAAGAAGGGGGGATCGAATTATATTTTCATTCATTTTCCCCATTGCGATTTCACATATATTTGGCTGGATATTCAAGAAAAGACAACACTTTACTTTTCGATTAAATTTTAATACTCCCGTTGAGCCATTGGAGTGATTAAACTCCATACATACACTAAAAAAATCGTGAAAGTTTGTAACGTATAGTGAAGCTTAAGCCATTGGTTTACCCAGGCGTATATTGTTTGTACTACACATTAGAGAGTTTGGACAAAGCGACTTATAGCCAAATTTATAGCATATACATATAGCTATAAGTAATAAGTTATATGTTTACGTTATAAGTTACAAGTTTACGTTATAAGTTGTAAGATTACGTTACGAGTTATAATTATTTATAAATTATAAGTTGTAAGTTATAAGTTTATAGCCCAGATCAGTATTGTAATTGATCCACATCAGTATGAATAAGTTTTAAAACTGATCCGAATCAGTACTTACCAGTTTCGAAATCGGTCCGGATTAATACTGATCATTTGCAAAACTGATATGTATCAGTACTGATCAGTTTTAAAACTGACCTGGATCAGTAATCATCAGTTTTAAAACTGATCCGGATAAGTACTGACCAATTTTAAGACACTTTTTAATCCAAACCAGTTGTGAGACTAATCAGTTCTGACTAGTCTGAATCATTTACAATACTGATCTGTGCTATAAACTTATAATGTTAACTTATAACGTAAACTTGTAACTTATATCGTAAACATATAACTCAAAACAAATAGCTATATGCATATTTTATAAATTTGGCTATAAGTCGCTTTGCCCAAACTCTCTATTAGAAAAATGTACATTCTAATTGTACATGCTGTTCTTGTAGTGATACGTGTAGGATTTTCATTGTGTGCATTGTTCTGCACTCTTGTATATTCAAAATTTCCCTCACTTTCTAAGTAAATCTAGTCATAGGCAGACTATACAAGTACAAGGATACAGTTACAGTCAAAAAACCTCTAAAGATAAAAGAAGGGGCACTATACATATTATTTGTTTCTTATCTCAAATGGTTCAGTAAACTCTGGCTGACAACCTGAGATCTTCTTTCCTTCCGAGAGTATATATAATGTTGAAAAAACGTGCAGCAACATACAATTTGTTTAGAAAAAGTAAATCAAAACAAATCAATAATGTGAATTTTCCACCACTTTGGAGCTTTTTCTCTTCAAGTAAGACGTACATTTGATTTCAGACTCCCGAAAGGATTTTTTTTCTGATAGCCCAATTCATTAGCTTCCAAAAGGCACAGTATTCACTCTTTTACGAGAAACATTAAATTCCGGACTATTATAGTGGGGTAGCTGTAGCTGCTTAACCATACTTACTTACTTACTATATACACGAAACGTTTACATCCATTCATTGTCTTTTTCATCAGCAAAACCAAAGCGATAGTTCAGATGGGAAAATTTCTTTTTTTTCCCTCGACAGGCGTGAATAGAACTTTGCTCACTTAAGCTGTTTTGACCAAACATCATTTTTTCACGACTTATGAGTGTTCTTCTAATAAGGCTTTGTTAGTGCCTTAGCACTTTCACTTTCTCTTGAATTTTTTAGTAGACAAAGTTACATTCTCCACGGAACTCAAAAATGTCAAGTGTAAGATTTTTCTCTTTTTGGAAAAACAAAAGCACGTCTTTAAAGGGGAACGAAATGCTCGCTTTCGGCTCGGAACATAAGCTCACTTTCGTGAGAAAAAATGCTTATTCATGCTTGCGGTGAGAAAACTCGTGTGAAAGTTTCAAATTCTTGCCGGTGAGAAAGTAGTTATTTTCTCACCGCTCCCACGTTATACGTTACTTTCTCACGCGCAAGCACACAAAATAATGTGTTATACTTGGGTAGAAAATTGAATTCCAACTCGAGCGAATAACGGCACTCGCTCCGCTCTGGCCGCAAACTTTCACTCACTATTTTCTCCCCACGCATCGGATACAATATTTAGTGTGTGAGGAAGAATTAATTTGTTGAGACTCGCCCAACAATATGACTCCATAACGGTCTTGCGAGTGTATAACTGACCTGGTTCACATTTAAATTGCATTTTCTTGAAGGGAACAATATTCGGCTCGTGGCTGTATAAATATATGCTTTGTGCTTGTATATACTATATACACATTCCAGATCTTCATGTTTTGCTGCACACCCTCATTAATAACTTTTTCATCGTTCTTGGAACTCGAAAGAAATGCTTTTTCCATGTATTTGTGCAAACACGAGTTAAGCGAAAGCACTCATTTGCATATCTGTATTAATGACTATTAAAAAACATTTTATTAACTTCACGGAGCATTTTAATTTTGATTTAATTTGAAATTTTAATTACTCATACGACGATGATGATTAGAAATTTGATTAAATTGGTTATTAGATGAAATTTTGATATCTAAAACTTTTCATTTCATTCCTTCTGAACTAAAATCATATTCTCTATTCCTCCTACTGTCATCTTCGTTATAATTAACTGTCGAAAACAATTCCATTCAAATTATCCACGGATCTTAAAGCACAGAAGTGATGCAAGTCTTTCGATCAACTTGTTGCTAACAAACTCTTCAATCTTGGTAGTGAATGTGTGCATTTCAATCGAAGTCTCGCGCACCATGAGGCGATAGCGACGTTTTAATAGCACAATCTCCCAGCTTGAGGGAAGTTCTTGGCTTGAGGAAAATCAGCAGCGAAGGTATTTTCAGCTTAGAACGCAAGAAGAAGTCGAAAAAGCGCTCAAAGGGATGGAAAGTTCTCTTTTGAGCGCTTTTGAATCCGCCTGCCCGTTGAGGAAGATGTACTTGAAAAACAGCCCATTCTGGTCAAAGAGACTGAAAAAGTTGAGGAAAAAAGTATGTCACTATTCAACAAGGCGAAGCACAAAAAGTCCGATTTAGATTGGGAAAACTATAAACTAGCTCGTAATGAGTTTAAGAGTAAGTTGAGAGCCGCAAAGAGGAGGTCATGGCTCAAGTTTATCGACGAAGTCAAAGATTTGAAAGCCACAGCCAAACTTAGTAAAGCTTTGGCGAAAGATCCGATTTACCCGGAGAAGTTTAAAAGAGAGGACGGGACGTACACTACATCTAACGATGAAGTGGTGGAAGTCCTCTTGCAAACTCATTTTCTAGGAGTTAAGCCAGCTGAAATGATCGAACCGCAACCAGCCCGGACGTCGAGTGCGACCGATTGGAATCTAGCGGAAACGATCGTCACGAACAAGAGGCTTGAATGGGCAATCAACTCTTTCAAGCCGTATAAGTCGCCCGGGAGGGACGGTATCTATCCGATAGTGATGCAGAAAGCTTCAAGTTTTATAATGAAACCGATGAAAAATATTTTGCAAGCAGTTCTGGCTATGGGCTACATACCAGAGACTTGGAAGGAGATTTTAGTTAAGTTTATGCCGAAGCCAGGTCGTGCTACGTACGACAAAGCGAGTTCGTATAGACCGATAAGCCTCACGTCTTTCGTGATGAAAACTCTCGAAAGAATGTGCGATATATACTTGCGAGACGTCATTTTGAAGTCAAAGCCGTTACACAAGAACCAGCATGCCTATCAATCAGGCATATCAGTAGACTCAGCTCTACATCAGATGGTTTTCAATATAGAAAAATCAATGTAATTCGGTGAAAAAACTCTGGCAACCTTTTTGGACCTACAAGAAGCTTTTAACAAAGTTACTTTTGGCGCCATTAACGCTGCTATGAGAAAATTCGGAGTAGAAAGGACACTGATAAGGTGGATTATGGCTATGTTGAGCAACCGAATATTGTCGATAGACTTATTTGGGGCGCATAGGACCGGTTTAGTTGACAGAAGATGTCCGCAGAGCGGAGTCTTACCGCCAATTCTCTGGAACATGACGGTGGACAACTTGCTGACGAAGCTGAACGAATTAGGATATTTAGCAATTGGCTTTGCCAACGATATCGCTATCCTTATATCGGGCGCTTTCGAGGAAGTTTTGTGTTCACTGATGAATAAAGCATTGCGGGTAGTAGAAGAGTGGTGTAGAACGTCAGGGCTGTCGGTAAACCCAGACAAGACCGTACTCATTCTCTTTACTAGGAAACGAAAGTTAGTTCCAATGCGAATGTCAATACTTTTCGGAACTGTTGACAAGTTGACAGACAAGGTCAAGTACCTTGGAGTCGTTCTAGACAGTGAACTGAATTGGAAAGAGCACGTGGAAGAAAGAGTCAGGAAAGTTTGAGAATTTTCTGGACGTGTCGCGCCACGTTTGGCAAAAAGTGGGGTCTCAGGCCATCCGTTCTGTATTGGATGTATGAAGCCATAGTAAGGCCTATACTAACTTACGGATGTGGATGTATGGTATGGGCACCACGTGTTGAATTAGGCGCTACGAAAAAAAAAGTCGATAGCATACAGAGGCTAGCATGCCTTAGCATAACTAGAGTTATGACATCGACGCAGACAGCGACGATGGAGATACTACCGTCACTGCCGCCGCTGGACCTGTTTTTAAAACAGGAGGCCGAGATGATAGTGTATAGACTGTACAAAGGTTGGAAATTGGATTGCACATGATCGAAATTTCGGTCATGCAAGTATTCTCTCGCAACTCAAAGAGAAGTTCAGCGAGGTAGATATGCCAGAAGACTCTATGAGAGCGCGTTTCTGCTTCGAAAAAAGTTTTGAAACGCACCTGCCAAAGAGGTCTGAATGGGATTTAGGGACACCTCCAGCAGAGGGCGGATGTTGTGGTTTACACAGATGGATCGAAGACAGATGAAGGAACGGTCGCAGGTGTGCACTCAGTGGACTTGGAATACGATGTATCCATGGCTCTGGGTTCATACACCACCGTTTTTCAGTCAGAGATAGTCGCCATCTGTGAAAGTTCAGATATGATGCAGCGAGATGGCATCAGAAATAAGAAAATCTTGATCTGTTCAGGCAGTGAATCGTCCATTGAGGCGCTGTCATCGGTCAAGATTTCATCGAAACTGGCTCATCAGTGCCTCGAGACTCTGGAAACTCTGTCAAGAGACAATAAAGTCACATTGACATGGGTATCAAGTCACTCAGGAGTGCAGGGGAACGAGTGCAGGGGCCAGGGGAGTTTAAACTTAATAGGGAAGAAGATGCAGCACAATAGGCCCAACAAAAATGGCCTCAGTGCTTTAATTTAGGACATTAAACAGACGGAGGTACAATTAATTAATTTAGCTTTAGAGGGAAGTCCATAAATTACGTAACGCAAGAGGGGGAGGGGATATGAGGCAGAAATCGGTCAAATTTGACTCTTTTAGCGTTACAAGGGGGAAGGTGGGTCTGAAAAATGTCAATTTTTGCGTAATTTATGAACGGTCTATTGCAACGAATCTTCACGAGTTCTACAGCTGGAAATTGGTGAATTATAAAGCATTAAGTAGCTCCAGACTCAACTAAAAGAAGCAGGTCCCAACACCAAAGTTACTGTGTATTTGGAGAAAGTCACAGATTTTCTGTGTCAACGACTTTTTGTTGTTGTTAAGACTTGCGTCACGGCTTCATACTACCGTAGGACCATGATTACGAAGCACATAAACTTTGAGGAACGTTCACGGTCACATGTCGAATATTATGAAAGTGAAAAAAAATAATATGCTCATCGCACAAAAAGTTCTCGGCGTGATTTAAACATAAAGTTTTCCTTTGTTTCCTTTTCTTGTTGGGTAGAAAGTCCTCTTAAGTTTGAGTTAACCTTACTCCATGTTATGTAAATATGGAAGAAAAAAACAAACATTTTTTTCTATTTACTTGAAGAACTCTTCTTCACATTGTACTTCGTCTTTTATTTTCGACACGACAAGGGAAGTATGGGTTTATCTGAGTACAAGAAATGGTTAATGGTTCGACGCGCAAAAGTAAATTGCCGTTTCAAACGGAAGAGTTATCAGCATTTTTGCTATAATTGCTGATGACACTTTTGTTGAAATTAAAAACAAACTAAAAGTTCGCAACATCTAATAAGAAGTATCTACATCACAGTTTGTGACCTGAAATTTCATTTTGAATTCTGGTTGAAGAGAGAAATTTAACTAAAACTATGGTTTTATTCCCGTAAGATGGCGTCATGTATCAATTGATGCGTTGAGGCATCGGCTTCTGTCAAGGTATAGCGCATTTCGCGATGAAATTTGTAAACTGTCAAGCAGCGAATTTTTTTCTGTTGAGGAGTTTATTCGTCTCATGATGAAATTTGCTATACTGCGTAAATTATGTGGGCCCTGATCGAAAATCGTCCAAAATAGAATTTATGTACTCACACGTTTCTGGTGGAAAAGACTGTAAAAGAGTTCGTAAACATCGAAAAAACGTAAAGACCAGACCAATAATAAATGATTAAACAATTAGAAACGTAGTAAGTTGACGAAAGAAATGAAAAATATGATGACAATTACACGTGAACCGAATAAATGAAAAACTTTCGACTCCTTAGTACAAATACAACGGAATAATAAATTGACACTCTTGGCAAACAAAGGAAAGATGTTGTGGAAAGTTAATTGAATATTTGATTTGATTTTATTGATCCATAGAAAACGCCTTTTTCGTTGATGTTACACTGTGAAACAATTACACCAAAAAAAGCTCTTTTTCATGGAATATGAAAATTTAATGAATTGTTTAATATTTTCCAATTCGATTTAAAGCATGAAATGACAAAATTTGCATATGTACTTCATAATACAATAAACAAAATATTTTTGATGGTTCGTATGACAAGGGAATAAAATTTATGATAACTTATTTCGTTAACCTGAGCGACGACATATTCACCTATAACTTCCATGATACAGTACATATAAAATGTACAAAATCGTCAACATCAGTGTCGGTACCTCTTTCGTTCTGCAAACTGAACCGAGTGAAATCATAACGTTGATGTTGATAGTACGTAACATTTCCGAACAGAGTAAACACAGGGTTGCATACTATTCGAGTATTATGACGTTTCCTGCAAACTCATTTTTGTTACACATTTTAGTAAACGAGATCTATTTTAGGAACTTAAATGATAGTTCATATTGTTCAATGAAACATCGAATATATTCTGTAATAACAAAAGAGTTTTATCGCATGAATCTAATAGAGGTGAAGTGAATTAACAAGGTGTATTCACGAACCGAGACTATAATTAAGCGATAAACCCTTTTTTGTCTACAATAGTTTATAGCATTTGGCTTTATTTACTTGAAAGTCGTCTTGTGATGTTGTAGTCTACTCGACCATAATACTCAATATTAAGATTGTTCCATTTAATTTGTTGATAACCAGAAAGATTTTTTGTATTTTATTTGAATGAGACGAAATACCCACCGTGAATGAAACTTATATTGGTCGTTACATACGTTACGCTCTAACTGTATCTCATAAACTATAGCAGCTACAAAGTTCTAAGGGGCCATTCACAAGGACGCACACTAAAAAAAGCAGTTTTTTGATCCCTTTCCCCCTCGCGCTTATTTTCATACATTGGGATGTATGCATTTTTCGAACCCTCTCCGCATGCTAATGCGTACTAAGTAAAACTTTGTAGCTGCTATAGTTTATGAGATACAGTTAGAGCGTAATGTATGTAACGACCAATCCTATAACTCATTGGTTAAAATAACGTCGTTATAACGTTGCTAGTACTGTTATTTAGGTATTCCACACGAATTAGGGAAACAAAAATTAGGAATAACAAAAATTAGGAAACCGAAAATTAGGAAAAAAAAGTATTTGCCAAAAATAAGGAAAAACTAAAATTAGGAATCAGGAAATCAAGATTTATTATAATGAAAGGAGAGTATTGTAGTTTTGAGAAGAAAATAATTTTTGAGAGAATGCGCTGCAGGCCGTGATAAATCCTGTAAAATAAAAAAGCGGGATCTAGTGGCGGCAGCCCCCGCGTAGGGAGTCAAGGGGGGAATATCCTCTTAAAGGGTCTGGGGCAGAGCCCCATGCACGAAAGGCACCCTGCAGGTCGTTATTAGCCCGCTGCAGGGGGCTCTGCCCCTACATACCAAAAATAAGCTTGCGATCTCCTTAGGAATTGAAAACTTTCATGTTTTTCCTGATTTATTTCCTTCCTGATCTTCGTTTTCCCTAATCTTAGTTTTTTCTAAATTTGGTTTTTCCTGATTTTTCTTTTTCTTTATTTTAGGTTCCTGATTTTCGTTTCCCGATTTTCATTTCCTGATTTTTGGTTCCTGATTTCTTAATTCCTGATTTTTGCTTTCCTAATTCAGGTGGACATTCGTTATTTAACCGTCATTGCCCAGTTATAAAAAGACCTCAATTATTTAACCGCAAAATAACGGCTATTTAACAAAAACGTTTGGATGTAGGCCTACCCTTTCCTCCTCCATTCTGAACGATCCATGGCTATATACTGCCAGTTTGCTTTTCGTTTCATTGAACTCGTCCATCTTTATGGCGGTCTGCCCATTGGTCGTGTCGTGGGTGGTCTCCAATTCATAATGTTTCTGGTCCAACGTTCGTCTGTAATCCTCGCAATAAGGACATATTGCGAGGATTACAGACGAACGTTGGACCTGAAACATTATGAATTGGAGACCACCCACGACACGACCAATGGGCAGACCGCCATAAAGATGGACGAGTTCAATGAAACGAACGGCAGGACAGCCCAGTTCCACTTCAGAGATGCTATTCTTTCCATTACGTCAACGACTTTCGTTTGTTTTCGAATCCACTGATTGATCATTTTGGCAAAACTTAAGTTTTCTGGTCAAGTCGGTGATTGGGGTGAGGGGTAGTGGTAATGATAGGGAACCACCCCCTCCCCCCCACCAATAATCACTAGTTATTTGGCGGCGGTCACATCTCTGTAGAGAGGGGGAGGAAAAACAAAAAAAAAATATTTATTCTTTTTTGCATTTTTTTGGTACTAGTAAGTGCTGGGAAGGGTTGGGTGCTGGAAAGGTGAAATCGTGATGAGTGGTGAGTCGGGAAATCGTGATGAGTGGTGAAGTGGGGATGAGTGGTGAAATCGTGGTGGAAGAATGACGGAAGAGCGGAGATTGTCAAGAAAATATATTGGGCGCATTAAAGAGCACACATTGAGCAAATTGGGCGCTTTAAAAATCACCCATTAAGCAAATTGAGAGCTTTAAAAAGAAAATGGCGACTGTCTTCTCTAAAGAGAGGGGTGCCAAAACTAAAAAATGTATTTTTTTGCATTTTTTGGGTACTAGGAAGTGTTGTTAAGTGGTGGGAGGGGTTGGGAAGGGCTGGATGAGTGATGAAAGGGTGGTAGAAGAGTGACGAATGGGCGTACATAACCATGAAAATATATTGGGTGCTTTAAAGAGCGCGCATTAAACAAATTGAGCGCTTTACATAGAAATTTTATCGATAATGCAAGCATTCGCTGAGTGGACATCGATTTTGTGTGCACCCGCACCCGCCCAGGATACGCCGTGTGGAGGCTGCTTACGTGTAACCTGGCCCTGAAAAGGGCTTTTTAAAGCGCTCAATTTGCTTCTAGATTTTATCAGTTTGGGGCGATCACTTTCGCGACCAGGAATGAAAAATCATGAAAAATCATTGCGTGCCGACCAGGGATCTGTCTAATATGATAGGTCCCAATTCGGCCACTTTCGAAGGGTGTACGACATAGACTCCTAGCGTCCTGTATCTTAGCTGAAGAAATTTAGGGCATTTACATATAACGTGAAGGCCCGTTTCCTCTTCCAGACCACAGGAGCACTCTGGTTCACCTGAAATCTTCATCTTCGTCAGGTGCTTGTTGAGTCCGCAACGTCCAGTCTATGTCCTAACCACTCTTCTTATGCGATCCCGGCCCATCGTTAGGAGCTTCCTTCTCGTTCGCACGCTGTCCACCTTTTTCTATGCTCCGCACTCACCCAGCCCTTCACTCCTTTCTCGCAAAGCGAATTCGGGAGCTGTCGAGCCGGTTTTTGCAAGCTCATCAGCCTTCTCATCGCCCAATTTGCTTAAAGCGTCCAATATATTTCATGACGATCTCACCTCTTCCGTCACTCCTCAACCACCATTTCACCACTCATCCACCACCATTTCACCATTCATACCACTCCCAACACTTCCTAGTACCCAAAAAATGTAAAGAAGAAAAAAAAATTTTATTTTTAACCTTCCCCTCTCTCCAGAGAAGGGACCGCCGCCAAATAACTAGTGATTATTGGGGGTCCCCTAACGTTACCACTACTCCTCATCCATATCCCCGACTTGACCAGAAAACTTAAGTTTTTCCAAAAGTATTCTACACATGCGAAAATTAAAAACTGCACTTTTTACAGAATAGCCAGTTTCATTGTTTACAGAACAGGTTTTGTATATGAATTTCATCAAACATGCTTAATGTTTGAAATGAAAGAATGTGCATTTTTAAAATAGCGCATGTGTAATGCCGAAAAAAGTGAACGCTTTAATGACTCCGCTCCGAATCCTCAGTTTTAGAACTCAAAGAATCAGAGTGGCATCAAGTTAAAAAGTGTTCTGTTTTACATCATTCAGTGGCAATTTCAATTTGCCATAATATATTTTCCTGTGCCACGGTATGCAACGTGTTCTTTGTTCTAGAACTGAAGAAAGCGGGTTTCTTATCCAAACTGAAAGTATTCAGTACTCTATACTACCTCCATTACAACTGCTTGGTTTTTAGAGATAACGAACAGTTTTGCAATATTTTGATGAAAGAAGCCTGCTACACCCATGGCTACAAATATGAATGTTACGAAAATGCGGTTAAAGAATTTTTGTATTTGACAGCACACCGGGGATTTTCTCTTTTTCATATTCCTCTTTTTCTATATGAAATTTCAAATATTATATCGCAAAATATTAGATTTATGTAGCAGTGTATGTGTTTAGGAATTATATTTATGATCAAAAATATGGGGTTATTCGGATGCTTTTGCATTGAGATAAATCTCACATTCATTTTTTTACTTTACTTTTATGTTATGTGATACAATCACTGCATTAATATTCACAGAGAAATAAATTTACGTTCTAAACAGATAGGCATTGGTTATGCGAAGACTTTGCCTACAATACTTACGGAAAAGTCATATGCAATTATTGTCAATTCAGCGTTTAAAGTTAGTGGAAAAAGCTTTTTCAAAAATTTAATTTCGTTTCCCTATCCATACATAACACATGACTCAGCATGAACCCTTGTCGCAATGATAGGGTTGTGGGAGCGTTATAATCGAAAAAGAACTCTCGAACGATCTGTGCGGCACTTGTTGCGTCGGACATTAAACGAAATTTTACCCCTGTTTCTAATAACAGAAGCCTCTCGGGGCTTAGTACTTGGAGGTCGTATAATCAAGTCCTTAAAGATGCCCAGACTGGGAAGAGTCCCCTGATTACACTTGATCTGTACTGTACTCACTACTCCAAACATTTACCCTTTTACACTCTACTGCCGTCAACCTCTCTTAATGCGACACTGAAAATTTAGATTCATTCAATGACAAAAGTGTAATGGGTTTTCCCAAATGTATCAAAACGAACGAAATATCATGTCCTAGAAGAAATTTCTATAACATTTTTATTTGCATAAAATAAATTTTAAAAGTATCGCCGTTAACGTTTATCACCAAAACGACGACCTACTTCCACATAGATAAAGAAAGGATGAAAAAAAAAAAACGTTCAATCATTTATAAAATTACTTAACCGCATTTTATCATCGCATCGCTGAAACAAAAGTTTCCCTACCTTTCATGTCCGCAAATGACAATCAATTTTCTCAATTTTTAATTTACTTTGAAACCTTTTTGGTGTCTTACAAAATCGGTTGTTTGTTCTTTCATGTTGTTGCACAATACGCTAATTTTCTGAGTCGCCCTTTGAATTAACCAACAAATACATTAACAAGGACCTGAGGAAAAAAGTTGATTAAATAGTCAATGCACGAGAATCTGTACACGACCAATTGGAAAGGGATTTTTTTTATAATAGGATTATTTGTTGCGGATGCTTCAATTTCTGAAATTTAGTTCCAAAAATTTAGTGATAACAACTATGTTAGTTGCATCCAAACGGCCGGCGCCCTAAGACAATTAAAAGTCTCATTTTTTTATGGGTGACTCCTCAGGAATGTTGAGTTTCATACAACCCAAGCAATTTGTGATTCAATCTCATTGTCAGTATACTTTGTACACTTTAAGAAAACTTTCTAAGTTCATTCCAATTAAATTCTTTGTATCGTCTTATTAATCCTCTCAAGCAAACTTCGATCAACTACGAAGGGGTGCATGGAAGGGATGTTGTAGGCCTTTCTTCCTCCCTCCTCCCCCCCCCCCCAAAATGAAAATAGGAAATAAAAAAGTTTCTTCTTTGATTCTGAACAACTTTTCCAGACAGCCCTTACAACGACAATTAAGAGTTATGGGTCACCCCTCCCCATCACTCTATCTCGGCCTTACCCAATTGGTAAGGTAAGGAAGTGAAATAGTGCAATACAGTCTAATCGTACAATGTGCGAATAGCCATATAATGACTATTCGCACATTGTGCAAATAGCCATATGAGGACTATTCGCACATTGTACGACGAGTCATGTGAGAGCTATTTGCACAATATTACACAGACAATAAAAGTAAATGCAAATTGCACGCAAAGAGAATAGTCACAGCGCAGTGCGAATAGTCTCACCCTCATATTATTCTCTCAGTAGTAGTTAAATCAACTAAGTCAAAATGGAATGTGTTTTGTTACTCACCTAGTCTTCGTGACATTTAGCAGAAGGAAATGTTCTTGTGACATTTTGCAAAAGGAAAAGCTTCCTAGTTTTGTTAGCCAGCTAGGTTTTTGTGGCTTTTCATTAAAGCGCAAATTCCCTAGTTTTCTCAGCTACATAGTTTTATGTCATTTCGTAAAAGGAAAAGCTCACTAGTTTTGTTGGCCACTTAGGTTTTTGTGACATTTCGTAAAAGGAAAAGTTACTTAGCGTCGTCAGTCCACCATTTTTTGTGACATTTTGTAAAGGAAAAGCTTCCTAGTTTTGTTGGCCACCTAGGCTTGATTAGCCATCTAAGTATCAATTTACCAAATTACAAATTACAATTTACAAATTACCTTCTAAGAGGAAAAACATTGCAAGCATTTTTATAGTTGAAATTTTCTTCTTCATTGCACATTACGACAACATGTTATTCATTATAAGCAAATTCAGCAAGTACTTTTCGTCAATGTGCGAATAGTCCTTCTATGGCTATGGCATTGTGCGATTAGACTTTATTTCACTATTCGCAAGTTGTGCGAAAAGCCTTTTCGTACCAAATTTCACACAATGTATTTTTCTCAAACTAATATCGATCTGTATCATTCGATTCCCGAAAATTTTTGTAACAAAAAGGCATGTTTGTCAGCCGAATCTCCACAAAAGCCCGTCGGTGTACCTCAAACATTTTAATCCTCTAGAATGCAACCCTAAGTCTACAGAATACAAGATAATAATTTTAAAAATTGACGTTTTACATGTAGAGTGTTTTACAAGGGTTCTTTGCATTTTTGTATCAGTTATTGCAAGAAATCAGGTACGAAGTCTCGAAAAAAATCAAAAACTCTCAAGAACCCTTCCGAAGCTCCATCAACCCGCCATGCCATCCGAGCCGCTAAATGATGTGTACGATGAAACGTAACAGTAGTGTGTAAATATCTATTTTCTATGCCAGTATCCTGGTACGTTGTAGTCAAAACTGATGAAATCAGTAAATCTTTCGATGGCGGTTAAGCACAAAAGTTTTCCTGCTTCTGTGAAAAATATTTACTTTGGCTTGAGGATGGGTCTTCCTATTTTTTTGAAAAACATATGCAAAAGACCCTTTCGTATCAGAATAGATGTGGCAAACAGAATAGATGTTGCAAAAAGAATCGAACGTATCTATTGCCTGAACTCTTAAGTATATCCAATGAGTCCTCACTAAATTGGACTGGAAAATGCAGAAAGGGCAATATTAGAAAACCCGTACGAAGCAGTGGCGCTAAAAACCTCTCCAATCCCTTAAAATAGGCCCAGAATTTAAAAAAGACCTAGAGCGCTTAGAAGAGGCCTCTCACCCATACTTCCATAGACAAAAGGTCTTCTCTTTTTCTTCTCTACAACACTGCAAGAAAAACCTTATCATTAAGGGAATTTTCACGCAAAACCACCAAATATCGTGTAGGGTTGCGTAGCGTGAGTTTGGCCCACATTAAGGACACTACAGCCCGAACCACCCAAGAACTTTCCACTAATTTAATTTTCGTCATTTTCTGATGTCCACATCTTTCATTCAAAACCTTGAAGAGCGATTTCCGTTACAAATTCGCAGAGATATAAGTGAAAAAGTTCCACCAACCTTCAAAAAACCACGTTTTTGACTACATTTTCGACTGTAACTTCGAAAGTGTTTGACCGATTTTGCCCAAATTCAATTATGTTATCAATTTTTTGATTATCTTTCAGGAAAAAAAGTTCTTGAAAATCGGATAAGATTTACCCGATTAATGTGGAAAAAACACGTTGGGCCCTAGTAGAGACTCAGTTTTAAGGCTCTGGCTTAAGTCCAAAAGCTCAAAATAAAAAAAGTTTCTTCCAAAGGTTTTACTCAAGTAAGCGCGGTGACAGATGGACGGATGGACGGACATTTGGTTTTATTGCTGATGCGTCATCTAAGGACCATGATTGATGCTCCTCCTACTCTCGGGTCCAAATTAGGGTGGTTACAAAAGTCGTGGTAAACGCATAAGACCCCTTTTCGAAGAACTTCGTTCTTCGTATGGGTCTTAATATTTTCGGCTTGTGGATGGGTGTTCCTATTTTTATGAAAACACAAAATTTTTCACAAAAGTAGGAAGATCCACAAGCCAAAAATATTTTTCACAAAAATCGCAAGACACATCATTTTAGCGTCTCATGTTAATGCGACTTGATAATGTTAGCAGTAAGAGCAAAAGTTAGCGGGAAGGAAACAATTTTGTAAAAACTTTTGTGCTAGCTTAATCGTCGTATCTTTCTTCACAATAAACAACATTTCACCATAATAGTGTAAAATATATTCATGTTTGAACCCGTACGGAGCAGTCTCAATAACGATAAAATTACAACGGCAATTTTACTAGACATTCGGGCTGCATTCGATACCGTGTGGCATAACGGATTATTGCACAAGTTACTGCATCTCGGATTGTTACCGCTTCTATGCAAAATCATTCAAAGTTTTCTGACCAATCGATTCATGTCGGTCAGAATAAATAGCCTTTTGTCTCGTCGACAAAACATTCCAGCGGGAGTGCCTCAAGGAAGTTGCGTGTCAGACATTTTGTTCCTAGCATACGTTAACGACATGCCGTCGCATCCAGGCATCAACAAATCACAGTTTGCCGATGATTCGCTGTTTTACCGAACGCATAAGAACTGCAAGTTAGCAGCTAAAACTTTCGAGTCGTGCATGCGTCGCATTGCTAAATTTTTCAAACGTTGGAAGTTAGTAATTTCTGAAGACAAAAGTAAAATGCTGAACATCGTCGGACGTTGTTCTGGCACATCGCGCCGTCTCAGATCAAATGCCAAAGGAATGACAGTCTACATCAACGGCAGTACGATACAAATAGTTGATTCACTACGTTACCTAGTTCAGTGGTTCACAAGAAATGCATCTGCGAAAAAGCACATCGACAAGACGATCAATAAGTCTAACATTGTCGTCAACAAATTACGTCACCTTCTGCGGAGCTCTAAAATCTGGTGTGATATCAAAAAGATGTTTTAGAAGTCGACCATCAGGCCTATACTGTGCTACGCCTCACCAATCTGGGCTAATCCGTCGATCACATCATCTGGAACGAATTCGTCTAATCGAAAGAAAGATTCTGAGATCGACGACAAATACCAGACGTGAACGGGGAAGCTATTGGTTCGAAAACAACTCAACCTTGTGTAAGAAAGCTTAATTTGCTAGAGTGGACCGTTATGTCGCGAACAAAGCACTAGACTTCGTCAAACGATGTGCTGAGAATGACGATCCGCACATAAACAGCATTGCCAGAACACTCATGGAAACGATCCCAAATATTTACCAGTGGCTTTCTGGTCCAAATGAAAAGCAAACGGAACACTTTTGGAAAACGATCAACTGCTGGTATTGTAAGTTTTTTATGTATTTGTTCTTTATAAACAAATAAAAAAAAGGTCCTATACGTTTACTACAAACAATTTTAATGTAACATGGGGTAGATCGGGGTGGCAGTTGGGGGATGCAATTATTATCGTCTAAATATGACGAATCAACAATAAAAAAATGTCCGTCTGTCTCCACTTTTTTTTCCAAACGGCTCAACCGATCAGCTAAACTTTTTCTTCCCTGAAAGATACATGCCTTCCACGATTCCAGTTCGCAGATGAGCAAAATCGATCAAGTGGTTCCGGAGATATGGTCGAGGAAGTGACCAAAAACATGGTTTTTCGAGGGTCGGTGATGCTTTTTCGCAAATATCTCAGCAAGTATAGCACGAAATATGCTCATGTTGGTGTCAAATGAACTAATTTGATGTCAGAAAATTGAGAAAATTTTTTGTGGGAATCGGGTCAGGGGTCCGGCCACCGCGACCAGTGGAATTGACGAAATTGAGTTTCTTGGCTATATACGAAAACAGTTTTTCGTGTTTACTTCCTTAACTATGCAAAGTTGTAGAGAATGAAATTTTAGGGTATACGTGTTTCCGGGTTTTGGATAAAAATGCCTCAATCCTGGGATATGACCACTTCTAGAATTGGAAGGGATGATCCATATCTCTAGAACTAGAAGAGTTAGAAAGTTGCTTCCAAAGGCAAAGTTGTAGAGAAAAAAATTTAGAGAAAACATGTCTCATGATTTTGCGTAAAAATGCCACAATCCTGGGATATTATCACTTCCAGAATTGGGAGTGATGATCCATATCTCTAGAACTATAAGAGGTAGAATGTTGCTTCCAAAGGCAAAGTTGTAGAGAATAAAATTTAGGGTACATGTGTTTCAGGGTTTTGGGTAAAAATGCCACAATCCTGGTATATGACCACTTCTAGAATTGGGAGGGATGACCCATATCTCGTGAACAATAAGAGGTAGAAGGTTGCTTCTGTGATGTACTTCGTTAGGGCCTTTGACATTACTACATGGGGTGAAAAGTCCGCGGCCTCACATATAGATGGCGTCATTACTTCAGAATTTTTGTTAACATTCAGTAGTACCACCCTTTACTTGTCTACAGCCAAAATTTCCTGACATTTGGTGTCATAGTTTTCGAATTACTGTCAATAGAGTGACGCAGGTTTTTGTTGTTCGTAAAAAATGGAAAATAATGAATTCCGTGTGTTGATTAAACATTGTTTCTTAATGGGAAAAAATACGGTGCAAAGCAAAGAATGGCTGGATAAGTGTTATGGCACATCTTCTCCGTCGTATACAACGGTCAAGAAGTGGCATGCTGAATTTAAACGAGGTAATACAAGCACCGATGATGCCCCACGTTCAGGACGTCCAAGTGAAGCAGTTACTGAAGAAAACTTCAAAAGAATCCATCGTATTGTTTTGGCTGATCGGAAAGTTAAAGTTAGTGAAATAGCTGACATCCTCAAAATATCAACAGAACGGGTGCGACACATTTTACATGAGTATTTGGACATTAAAAAGCTTTCTGCGCGATGGGTGCCGCGTTTTCTAACAATTGATCAAAAGCAGCACCGTCTTGACGATTCAGAGCGTAATTTAGCTTTGTTCGAGCGTAATCCAACGGAGTTTTTGCGTAGATTTGTCACGATTGATGAAACGTGGATTCATTACTATACACCAGAGTCCAATAGACAGTCTGCAGAGTGGTTAGAATTTGGTCAAAGCCGACCGACGCGCCCAAAGGCACAGCGTTCTGCAGGCAAGGTTATGGCCACGATTTTTTGGGATGCGCATGGCATAATATTTATCGACTATTTGGAGAAAGGAAAAACAATAACTGGCGAGTACTATGTCACATTATTGGAACAGCTCGACAACGAGATCAAGAGAAAACGACCGCATATGCAGAAGAAAAAGGTCCTGTTTCATCATGACAATGCACCAGCGCATTCATCCATAAAAGCAACTGTGAAACTGGACTCTTTGGGCTAGGAATTACTCCACCACCCACCTTACTCTCCAGATCTGGCCCCCAGCGACTACTATTTGTTTCCAAACTTAAAAAGATGGCTACAGGGAAAAAGATTTTACTCTAATGATGAGGTGATATCCGAAACAGAGGCCTATTTCGCAGGGTTGGAGAAATCCTATTATACCAAAGGTATCCAAATGTTGCAGGACCGTTGGACTAAGTGCATTTCCCTTCAGGGAGACTACGTTGAAGAATAAAATTAATTTCATATGTAAAAATTAGTTCTTTCATTGCAAGGCCGCGGACTTTTCACCCCATGTAGTACCTTGGCTAATTTCTATGGATCTTTGAAATTCTAATAGTTATAAAAGAACATAAAACGTTGGATTGTTTGCTTATTACTATGACTGTACGTTCGAGTCTTTTTGCAAGATTTATTCTATTTGCCACATCTATTCTGTTTGTCACATCTATTCTGATAAGTACGGGTCTTTGGTTATGTTTTCACTCTAGAGCTACTTTCATTGAAAAATAATTTATAATTCACTAGTGACGTAATGATTGTCATTTTGACTTTTTAGATGAAATTGTTTTGACAATAAGAAGCTACTTGTACTATTTTCTTAATAAGGCTGCGTTTGACAACATATCTCATACTCTAAACACCCATCCCATTAAGCAAAGAGTTCAATACGGAATTTTTTGTAACGACGAAACTTTTTATCAAGCTCTAGTGATGTGAAAATCCATTACGGAGTTGAGACTGGCAAAAAAGGCGGAGGAAAAAAATGCGTATTGTGATCATAAAAATGTTTCACTGCCGCTTTCTCGGATTTTAAAAGCATTTTACGCGCATAAATCGGATGACAAATATGGAATATACTTTGTCACTCAAATCCTTGAAAACTTTTGGATATAAAATTCATAAACGCATAGAACGCAAGAAATCAATTAAAAGTAAAGCAGATCTTTGAATATTGAAAATCTTTCAATAATCCACTTAAAGATATACAGGGAAAACGTTCGAGGAGTTACATAAAATAAATTCCTGCAAAACTCTCTTCAATTCAATATTTGCGGTTATTGTTCTGAAATAATAATGTTAAAGCACATCTGTTTGTGAACACGACAATATAAATTCTTAATTAAAAACATTGTTGTCAGTTTTTGAAATCATCATATGCTTGACAATTACAAGAAGATAATTGAAAATTTAAATAAATGGCACATGTTTTAATCGCAATGATACGCATAATAAGAACACAATTTCGAAAACCCAAAATTTTCTTTTTTTTAATATCTTCACATTTCATTACTCAATTCATCTAGCAAGTCATCCTTTGCAAACACATATTAATGTCTTGTTGTTTGCGTTGTTAATATGTTATTCGTCACATTGCCAACATATGCTGTGAACACATATTTCCATCAGTTATAATTAAAATCCCTCAAAATGAGACATAAAAAATAATTTTTCCCATTTTCATATCCATGGCAAAAAAAGCACCAACGGCTGAATACTACTCACGATAAGTTTTTTTTTTAAATATTTCTTCCTTTCAATCCAGACTGTTATTTTCAAAAATTGTTTTAAATCGTGCAATATGAGAAAAGTCATTAATCAGTGGGTGGAAAAATTGGGATTTTTACTTCTAGCACGCAAAAATGTTAAAAAAAAAGTTATAATAAATCTTCGTAAACTACATAGAGAGCATCATGCGGTTGATATAAATAAAGCTTTGCACATACTCTTTTAACACACCACACTCAACAGGACTATAAGAAGCTATTTTTTTGTTGCTTATGACACATAAATGTACAATAAGAGAAGTTCCACTATTATATCAAAGATCTGTTTGGATAATATTCTATACAAACGTCTTGTTATACAAAATCATACTATACAAAAGAGTATAAAACTACAAAGATTGTAAGAGCATGCCGAAAAGAAAAAATGGTAAAAAAAAGGAAATTATTACAGGATGGGCGGGAAATATTAAAATATTTGGTTTTGTTTGGTTAAGTGGCTTATAAATTAAAGAAGGATAAATATCGGCATATGGTGATCGTATTTTGGAGGGAAAATGATTTTGGTTTTTAAGTTTAGCTTTGATTGTTATAATGCTATATTTATATACAGAAGTTTAAGTAATTTTTTATACGTGGCATAATGATAGTAAGAAGATAACTCAATTGGAAAACAAAACCATGAAGAAGCGCTTGGAAATCAACCAAAAAAATTAAATGAGTGACGAATGAAATGAGAGGAGTCTGTCTAAATGTCACAGTACTGTTATCAAACGGAGTAAAGTTTGAAATTAGTGAATGATATCAGTTAAATGAAGCAAAGTGTTTCATTTCTATTACGATCATAATTTAACATTTAAATTTGATAGCTACAAACAGTTCTATTCCTCTGATTTCTATCGTCAACATTAACTCAAAATCAGCCACGTTATGAAAACTTATTTTATGCAATATATTATTTAATTATTAAATTTTATATGAAAACACACACGGCGTTTAAAAAAATTAAATTATGGCAAATGGTGAATCACATATTTCGGTTTTATTTGAATTGTTGAAGCAAATAATTTATGTTCATTTATAACTAGTTGCGTACAAATGGTCCAAAACTTCCTTGACATACACTTATTTTGTAATGCCCAACCGCGTTCTGAGATATCGATATTATTTCTTCATTTCTCACACTGGTATAGCTTTTTACTTCAACGCATAAGTTGTTATAAGTGAGTAATGATTTTGAATTTTCATATTTCAAGGCTGTAATCGAACTGGTTTGGTTACTTTTTCATCAAGCAGACTGTCCTTTATTAAGTAGCGATAGCTTTATGTTGTCCTGTCCGTCCGTCCGTCTGTGCACCGTCACAAAAATGACGTTACTAATATGACGTCACAGAAATGGCGTGACAAAAAGGCTGATGCTATTCGTTCGCGCGGGCGATTAGCCAGCCTTATGAGGGAGAGACTATCCGCCCGCGCGGGCGATTAGCCAGCCCTATGGGGAAGAGACTATCCGCCCGCGCGGGCGATTAGCCATCCCTATGGGGGAGAAAATATCCGCCCGCGCGGGCGATTAGCCAGCCGCGCGAAAATTATATATACTTCTACTGGCGGATAGTCAGTCCTCACAGGACTGACTTATAGTGTATTATAATACAAGGGGAATAATTGATTGATTTTTTAATTTAGTATGCGGTTGTCATAACAACACACGTTTCATTCTCATTCATTCGTATTGTTTCAGTGTAGCCTACGTCATGATTAAAGAACCGGGTTATAATAGCGTCATTACAACCCTACTTTTAACAAGAAAGTCGACTATAATAGGCCGATTATAGCCCCATTATTAGTGCCATAATTGGCTTATTATAGGCTCGAATGTGATAAAATAATTTACAAAATAATTTTGAAGAGCTCGAATCGTTCATTCCCACTAATATACATTGGATAGGGGAGTGTTAGCAACGTCTTCTTTTTAGCAATAAGGACTTTTGAGATAATGGTTGTTGGTCGGCCACGTATATTATCCATCGGGGAATTATCGCTCGGAATAAAAATTTTGTGAATTATCTCCCGGAAAATTATCACCCGGACGAATGGGAAATTGATTAAACTCACCTCCGCTGGCAGTAAAGGCTTTTGATGTTTTTTTTCGAAATTTCCTCTTGTATTTGATTGTTTTTCGGGCAGCGTAGCTTTTTTTGACCACTTTGACTGTTCTCAATTTGTCAGTTGTCATTTTCTTCGTTAGGTAAATACCTTTCATTTGACACCTCACTGTAGTGGGCATTACGACCACTACTGACCGAGATTTAGCTGAAGAAGTGCTCCCGTTCTGGGCTGAATCGTCGAAAAATGTCCTATACTTTAGGAGTATAGAATTTTTTCGACCAACATTGTTAACCAGTTTTGTTGCCCTGGACCTCCGCTAACTATTGACAGTCAAAAATCAAGTCTAATTTGTCCAACAGTCAAAGTTTCTTAACAAAGAAGTGAGCAACCACCGATGAAAAAGTTTTCTTTTACAAAGTTGTTGCCAATCAAAAACTCTAAGACTTTTCTTCCCCGATCAAAACTCTGCAACTGCTCCGTAAGTAACTTTTGGAAAATTTTCAATTTTGACCCAAAACTCTCTTATTTCAGAACAATATCACACACCGGACCAAGTTTTCTCCACGTTTCAGACCATCACCAACAACATATAAAAACGAATTTTTTTTCGGGTTTTCGATGGTAAAATCGATACCCACTGACAGACATTGAGTTTTTATAATAGGTAATAAAAACGTTACCCACTGACAGGCACTGTGTTTTTAGAACAGGTAATAATTCGCGGGCGAATAGTCTCTCCCCCATAGGGCTGGCTAATCGCCCGCGCGGGCGAATAGTCAGTCTGTGACAAAAATGATGTCTCACAAGTGTTTCCACAAAAATGACGTCAAGAATATGACGTCATAAATATGACATCACAAAAATGACGACACAAAAATGAAGTCACAAATACGACGTCACAAAAATGACGTCACAAATACGACGTCACAAAAATTTCGTCACAAATATTGTTTTATTTGCTTCTTCAACAATAAACTATCGCTTTTTTTCTATACCCATGGCAATGGTTTATGTTTTCATCCTTCATTTCTGTCAGTCCGTCCGTCTGTTTATTTTCTCAATTCTATAACCCTAATAGGACAGTTGGAATAGACTGGGTTTTGCTTCCAATAGACTCATTTGTCATCGTTGATTTGTCGTCGATAATTTGTCATCGATAATTTGTCATCGATGATTTGTAGTCGATAATTTGTCATCGATGTTTTGTCGTCGATAATTTGTCATCGATGATTTGTCGTCGATAATTTGTCATTGATAATTTGTCATCGATAATTTGTTTTCATGATTTGTTATCGATAATTTGTTTTCGATGATTTGTTATCGATAATTTGTCATCGATGATTTGTTATCGATAATTTGTCATCGATGATTTGTCGTCGACAATTTTTCATCGATGATTTGTCGTCGATAATTTGTAATCGATGATTTGTTGACGATAATTTGTTATCGATGGTTTTTTATCGATGATTTGTCGTCGATAATTTGTAATCGATGATTTGTCATTAATGATTTGTCATTGGTGAATATAAGCAATGACAAGCCCAAATTAACTTTTTTGACTACACTCTATCGCTACTTTCATCTACCCATTACAATGGTTTATTTGATAGCACTTGACTGTTTCATAAGAAAACCTAATTCGAAGCCGAGGCTTAAAAATTGTTTCTAAGTAATTTTTTTTGTAATCTCTTTCTGGATGCCATGAAGTGCTTATAGTATTCAAAAAACAATTTATATCAGCGATTTGAAATTATTTTCCGCAGAAACACCGAAAAATCTTGACGTCATTTATGGGCATCCCCTTACTCAATGGCTTATTTTTCCGCATGATTTTCCAAATTCAACAGAAATATGATATTTACAACGATAAATTAACGAAATATCTTCGTAATATGTTCTTACTTAACTCAACAAAGTTGGAAACCCGCATTGTGGTCGTAAAGTCTTGGTGCTAATTTACCATACGACTATGAAATTCCTGACAGTATTTTAATCATTAGCTAGGATGCCATATTCACTAAACACGGATACATTACGAATACTAAATATTTTATCCCAAGAAGCGTCAATAATAACTCAAAAATTTGATTGAAGACGGATTTTCATCACTTGAATTATTATTACGTAAAAACAAAGACAAAGTTATTTAATAATTTGTATATTGTCTGCTGACATTATTTATGCGAAAAAGATAGAAAGTCTCTGTCAATGTTTACGATGCTGGAGTTCTTCAAATAAATATTCGTACATTTGTGACGATAGAAATTTGTTTGAGAATGATTAATGACTTTTGTTTGTAAATGAACACAAATTCATTTTCCTAACAATGAAAAAAAATGGAAAAACTGTTGGAACTTAAATAATTTGTTTTCTTTTGTATATCACCAGGATATAACAATCGTAAAAATAGACGAAAAAATGTTGATACTGGGGATGCTCATTGTTTAAGGCTGCAATTCCTTTATGGTAAGATTATGATAAAATAATGAAATTTATTCCAGCGAAAATTCAATTGTGGCATTTATTGCCCAAGTTTTGTTTTGGTTATTTCCATTGATTAATTTTAAAATTTACCCCAAGGGACTATTCATTTCATAACTCAACTTATGACATCGCAATAAAAAATTGTAAATTACGTTTTACATTGGAAAACTAATTACAGTGTCGTTGTAAATGAATGTCTCGTTCTATGTTCCAGTTTAATGAAAATTTGAAAGAATTGCGGATTATTTTATGAACGAATGCACAAAGTCATAATTCACTCTTTGGCACATTGACCTAGGTGGCACCATCCTCGTTATATATAATAGTGCATTTTATCACAAGGGTGAAAAACTCAGGATGGTTCGGAGATTTAGCGATTTTGCCGAGGAATTAATCATCCTGGTCAATGGCCGTCGATTTTAACTCATTTCGAAGCAATGACATAATAATATGTACACTGGGTTTCACGTAACCATCAGCTGAAGCAAAATAGTATATTATTTTACAAGGGATGTAATTTGATATCTCGCATCCAGGTGAGTAAAAGTATCCGAGGGCTTCTGCCCGAGGTACTTTTGGTCACCGTGATACGAGATATCAAACTACGTCCATTGTAAAATACGATAGTTTATTGCCGAGGGTCACAAACGTTCACAACTGGGATATAATATGCATATTATGTTCCCGAGTGAAATAAATGAACATAAGTAATTTGTGTATAGTATGCACATTGCACATTGCACACCAACACATACACAATTCACGCTGATTTTTTCTGCTGAAAATTTGTAATCCACCTAAATTTTACGTAATCCACATACATTTTGCGTAATTTACCAACGCTACTAACATTTCGCAATTCACTTTTGCTTCAATTTGTTTTAATTTTTTGTCTAAGACTGCCAGTCTATATTTATAGTATGTCATTGGTGCGAAGTATTTTGATTCTGTTATTTATAGAAATTCTGTAGTTTTTTTACCTGAATGTGAAAGAACTGGCATAATCAATTAATTAAGTAGGACTTCCTAAACTTTTCTGAGCACAGCCGATAAAAACGATTCCAGAGTAAACTTTTGTTAAAAAGTTGTGAAATTCAATGAAGTACCTTAATAGCTATATAGAATCATTGTTTTTTCATCTACTACGTTTTTGAGATTGTTTTTTTAAGAGCACGTTGCAAAAATGTGAACTGTCAAATTTGCGATGTTTTCTTAAAAGAGAATCCTGCGTAAATATAAAATTATTCAAAATTATAACTCGTGTAAAGTGAGAGGATGACTCTAACACAAATAATACGTGAATCATAATTCAAAAAGTTTGAGTTTGAAGGTCGAAAGTTGCTCTGAAAAATCATCGCATTCCAAGTTCATTTGCGATGTTATTTTAGAGCAAATTCGTACGTTCATACTTAAACTTTTTGAATTCTAATTTAGCTTTTAATCGCTTAAGAGTCTTCCGGTCACAGTGCATGAGCTATAAAGAATAGTTTGTTATTTACGCCAAATTCTGTTCTAAAAAACATCGCAAATTTGGCAGTTGACATTTTTGCGACGTGCTCTTAACAAATTTTTCGCTAGAAGATAGGTCTGCACATTCAGTTAGGACTCTTGGTGTCAAAATTTGAAAACGCTAAAATTAAGGAAGTAGCGAGTGTACATTACATTATATTAGTCTATAATTTGACACCTGGCTGCGTACTTGAGACTTGTACCTATGACTAAAGAGGGCAGTCTGGTGCTGATCATCTGTTTTACCAAAGTGTAGAAGTCACATAAGTTTCAACTCGGCACCAGGCTGCGTTCTTGAGCTATGACATTTTTAATGCAGGAGGCAGTTGCAGCCTGGTGCCGAATTGGAACTTATGTGACCGTATAGAACTCACTACTGCCTCCACTTTGGCAAAAACAGATGTTCAGTACCAAGCTGCTTACTTTATTACCAGCTCTAGGTCTCAAGTACGGAGCCTGGTGCCGACTTCCATGGTGTTACTAACTATTAACCTCGCTTCTTCTTCCATTTAGGCGTAGTCAGAATTTCAGCACCAGGCTGACTTGGTCTGACAAAGTTTTACCGAAGAAAGGTGCTGAAGTTCTGACTACGCCTGACTGAAAGAAGGAGCAATGTTAATAGTTAGTAACGCCGTCGAAGTCGGCACGAGGTTGTGTACTTGGGACGTAGTGCTGGGAGTAAAGAGGGCAGCCTGGTGCTGAACATCTGCTTTTGCCAACGTGGAGGCAGCAGTGAGTTCTATGCGTCACATAAGTTTCAATTCGGCACCAGACTGGTGTTGCCCTCTGCACTCAAAATGTCATAACTCAAGGACACAGCCTATTGCCGAGTTTAAATATATGTGATTTACAGATCTTAATAATAATAATAATAATAATGTACAGATCTTACTACTGCTTATACTCTGGTAAAAACAGATTCTAAGCACCAGGCTACCTTTTTAATCCTAAGTACAGGGCTGATGTGCGCAGCCAGGTGTCAAATTATAAACTAATATAATGTAATGTACTCGCTACTTCGGAACCAAGTGCCCTGGATGAAAGTGCAGACCTATCTTCAAGCGAAAAGTTTGTTAAAAAACTAAACAATCTCATAAAAATAGCTCAACTAGTAGATGAAAAAATAATGAATTTATGTAGCTATTGAGGTACTTTTTTGAATTTGACAATTTTTTTTAACAAAAGTTACTTTGGAAAAACATCGTTTTTATCGGTTGTGCTCTTGAGACTGTTCATAAAGTATGTCACGTTTTTAAACCTTTCAAATGTTTGGTCGAATAAAAAAAATGATATTGAGAAACGTATTTAAGCATGTTTGGTATCATCTATGACAATAATAATCCGCCGCTACAACCCGTTCAGGTCAGAGGCTACATCAGTTTTTATGTAGTAGTCCCGCAATTTTTTTATGAGCTTTTACTTAGATGGTTTCTTCTTACATATCCTTTCGTTACCCAAGTTTTTAGGGTATCCTAGGTGTACTAGGCGGGGACGTATCTTCTACCCTACCAAAATGGGGAGAGGGGGTGGAACATGTTAAAACAATGAAAAAACACTTGCACTTCCGATTTTTCGAATTCACATTTGAACGGTCTAGCGTGATATATTTATGAATGATGCTTAAGGTCAGAAAATGAACTCTGAAAACAACAATCGATTATGAAAAAATAGCTGAATGCAAATTATCAATTTTAGTCGGTTGTTCAAATATCCTAAACCATCCACCATTTCATTCCGCCGGCAGAGCTCTTGAGTGTTTGTATTTGTATTTGTATTTTTAGAGACTCCACTAACAGCTTTTTACAGCCAATAACAAGTGTTGTCTGGACCATCGGCTTAACGTGACTTCCGAACCACGTCTCAGAGTAATGCGAATGTAGCGTCTTTGTTATTATGCGATTACTCCAAGAATTGTTAGGCGCTTGATTATTATCTCGCCTAAATGTAGGCTTAGATATTTCGTGCACAAATTCGTCGTATATGGGTTACGTCATACGATTCATTCAGTGTGTCCGTCGTTATGGGCACCAAACACACCACAACTACCCAACTTTTGAAGCTTGAGTGAACTTTAGGACGTTGTTAATGCGCTACACTTGCTAGAAAAATTCCATGTAGAATTTTTCCGACACAGGATTTGAACCCGGATCGTTTTGGTGGAAGGCTAGTACGCTAACCACTGTGCCAACCCGTCCCTCGTTGTATATACTTCAATAGTTATTTTCATGAAAAGGGGAGAAAATAGAAAATTTCTTAACAAGATTGATGTCTATGGCCAAAGCAGAGAAAATTGCAACGAGAGTGAAGTTTGTGGCACGAGCAGAGAAAATTGCAACGAGAGTGAAGTTTGTGGCCAGAGCGTGCTCGAGTTGTAATTTTCTCCACGAGTGCCATACTCAAGTTGCAATTTTCTCTGCGAGGGCCACAGTCGTCAACCGAGTTAAGAATTTTTTATTTTTCCCCGAGTTATGAATTAAACTGTTCACATTTGCTATGCGAAAATTCATATTTTCCCGAAAACAGATTAAATTCACAGGAAACATCGAAAATAACTTTAAAGTAGATTCGACTGTGTTGTTTTCATGGGAATCATGAACTATGTGGTTGCATTTCATTTAGCTCGTATTCGTAGATTCCAAAATTAATAATTTTATATAATTTGGGCATATAATTAGTCATTTATATACCTGAAAGTAGGGGTATAATGACCATATTATAGGCTAGTTTCATACAAACTGGGAGGTATATAATAGGCATATTATGGTCGACTCGACTATAATTTTCATTATAATCCGACTATAATTTTCGACTCGACTATAATTTTCATTATAGTTCAACTATAATATCATGACGTCAAATCTCAAATAAAATAAAAAAAAGCCACGAGTCGAATGGCGAATTATATGCCCAAATGATATAAACTTTCGTATTAAACAAGGGATAAATAGCTTGATTATAGTCTCGGTACGCGAATATTCCTCGGGGCATAGCCCCTTTCACTTCACCTCGACTATAATCGTTCATTATATCCCTTGGTTAATAATATACTATTATTGTTTCGTTTCTTCATCAGAAGACAATTCGTATGTAGCTATGTAATTATTTTCTCCCCTCATTTGTCGGTGCGAAAATATTTTCTCACCTCATTTGGATATGCGAAAATATTTTCGCACCTGCTTCGAACTACTCATGAAAAAATCAATTTTCGCACAACAAATGTGAAAAATTCTTCTCAACTGGCCCTAAAACTGATTCTTAAGTCAGATGTGTACTTTTCGATGCCATTAGAAGTAAATTTTCGAGAAACCAGATTTGATTAAAGGTCAGAATACAACTTGATAAAGATGGAGTGTATTTTGAATGAATGAAATTTGACTGGGGAATAATGAACGTTGTTACGATCTTATAAGATACTGTGCTTTTCTCTCAATGTTAAAAAGTTTTAAGTGTTTCAGAAATGTAGATCCGCATTTACATTACTTCAACGTGCCTCCAAATTTTTTCTTTAACAAGACAGGCTTTCCCTTCGGATCGGCTCATATCCTCACTTCTGTCAAAATTAAAAATTAACGAGCACGTGTTTAGTAATAAAAAGACGATTTCGCTTCAAACGAGCACATCACGTGTGTGGCAAATGAATGTGTTAGAAATATAAATTTATTAGATTAATATGAATAAATAAACCTAAGATACTGTTATAAGTAGACTTTGTTTGCAAATTACGTATGCGAAGGGAAGGTATTTCCAAAGTAACGTGTTTGCAGCTAATCGGATCACTTTTTCATCATATAAAAACTATCAAAATTTGCCAGCTTAATGCTTCTTTTATAACAGTTTTTTTACCAATATTGATAGTTTAAGGGAAAAATCGAACGGTAAAAAGTTACAGGAACACGATTACTCTGAGACGATAATCCTACAGTATCATTTTCATTTTTTTAGCTTTTTCCATAAGTGTAATAAAAAACTAAAAATAAATAGCTTATCAACTTTAACGTTAAATTCTCAATTTAAGCTGAATTCTACTTAGTCTGGAAAATGATCAAAAATAGTTCCTTGACAAGGTAATGCTTAGAAGAAACATATAAAGGGACCAGAATAGATGTGGCAAACAGAGTTGATGTTACGAAAAGGCTGAAACGTATCTAAGTAAATATTGCCTTAACTCTTAAGTGTTTGAAATTACGTCCACATTAAGTTGTATTGGAAATTGCCGATTGGGCAATATTGAAAAACCCGTCCGAAGAAACGGTGTAAAAGAACCCTCCCGAAAGCACAAAATTGATCTCCAACTAGACAAAAATGTTCGCCTCAATTTTCTCAACATAGCAAAAAACAATTTTTTTGTTAAGGGCCGACTTTAGGACCGACCTAGGGCCATAAGGAAATGCCTCTGACACATATACTTCCATCGACAAAAATTTTTCCCTCAATCTACTCTGCAATATGACAAAAAAATGTTTTTTTGGTTAGGGCCGACCTAAGGACCGACGAGAGTCCCACTTGAGCTCCAAGCACAGGCCCAAATTTGTTTATGAATATAATTCGGTACTCGATTACCTCTTATATAGAAAAAGAAGCAACAAAATCGGTTAGGATTTGCCTAGACGTTGGGCCTAGTTTCAGGGTCCTGGCTGAGTCCAAGGGCATCTTATCAAAAAACTTTCTTCCATAAAATGTGAGACATTCCGAGACCTTTCGATTAAAATTTTTTCTTTTAAAATCGGAAGAGATTAATACTTGAGTTATGTACAAAAAAAATGTAGGGCCCTAGCAGAGACTCGTTTTTAGTGCACTAGCTAAGTCCTAGGTCTCAAAATCAAAAAAGTTTCTTCTACAAATTGTCGTGCATACCCAGATCTTTCAAACAAAAGAAAGTTTATGAAAATCGGAATAGATTTACTCGAGTTATGTACAACAAACGCGTATGGCCCTAGCATAGAATCGTTTTTAGTGCCCTAGCTAAGTCCAAGGATTCAAATCCAAAAAAGTTTCTTCCATAAATTGTAGGCCATGCCCAGTTTCATAAAAAAATTTATGAAAATCGAGAAGTATTTACTCGAGTTATGAACAAAAGACCAAAAACCACTTAAACGGCCCTAGCTCGGCGGCTCTTCGGCCGACAATGCCCAGATTCAATCCCATAAAAGATTTTTTGATTACCTTTCAGGGGAAAAAACGTTTTTGAAAATCGATTGAGTTTTACTCAAGTTATGGCGGTGACGGACGGACGGACGGACATTTTTTTATTGCTGATTGCCCCTACTCCCGGGTCGAAATTCGATTGGTTACAAACGTCGTGGTAAACGCAATAGACCCCTTTTCGAAGAACTTCGTTCTTCGTACGGGTCTAAAAATTGTCTTTTTTGGAGAAAAAGTTGTTTGTGATAAAAAAAAATTAAAGTTACTATAAAGGGCAACAGAGTGATTAAGCTTCAGGTAAAATGTACAGTAAATTATTTTCTCATCGTTTCTGTCGTGTAATTTGCTGACGTGTCACACACAATTTGACGTTGGAACTTTTCCTTACTAGTGACATAACTGCGCGGAATAAGGAAAGGCGTACCTGAAAGGCATACATATGTCCCATGATTCAAGTTCAAAGATGAGCAAAATCGGTAAACTGATTCTGGTCCGAAAAGTGACCAAAAACATGGTTTTTCGAGGGTCGGTGAAATTTTTTCGCAAATATCTCAGCAAGTTTAAGACGGAAACTGTTCATTTTGGTGTCAAATGAAAGCATTTTATCTCACAAAACTGGAAAAAAATTTTTGTGAAAATTGGGTCAGTGGTCTGGGCACTGGGACCAATGGAATGGATGAAATTGAGTTTCTTGGCCATAAGCAGATGGCTTTTTGTCTATATTTGCTCAACTATGCAATATGGAGATTCACTGTCAAAGGTAAAATTGTAGAGAATGAAATTTTAGGGTACACTTGTTTCGGGGTTCTGGGTAAAAATGCCTCAATCCTGGGATATGACCACTTCTAGAATTAGGAGGGATAATCCATATCTCTAGAACTATAAGAGTTAGAAAGTGGCTTCCAAAAGCAAAGTTGTAGAGAATAAAATTTTAGCGAATGATTGCCTCAGGGTTTTGGGTAAAAATGCCCCAATCCTGGGATATGACCATTTCTAGAATTGGGAGGTATGATCCACATCTCTAGAACTATAAGAGGTAGAAAGTTTCTTCCAAAAGCAAAGTTGTAGAGAATAAAATTTTAGGGAACACGTGTCTCAGGGTTTTGGGTGAAAATGTTCGAATCCTGGGATATGACCACTTCTAGAATTGTGAGGAATGATTTATATCTCTAGAACTATAAGAGGTAGAAAGTTGCTTCCAAAGGCAAAGTTGTAGAGAATAAAATTTAGGGTACATGTGTTTCAGGGTTTTGGGTAAAAATGCTTCAATCCTGGGATATGACCACTTCTAGAATTGGGAGGGATGATCCATATCTCTAGAACTATTAGATGTACAAAATTGCTTCCAAACAGAGGCGGCGACTTTCATTTGACTCAACAGGGGGCGAAACAGTTAGCGTGCATAAGAATTAAAAAATGTAATTTGACAATACTGGTTTTTTTTAAGAATATTTCGACTACATTTCACTTTTGTAGGCAAATGTGTTACTTCGAGTTACACACTAGGGACGTAGATAGCAACCATTTAATGAGGGGCTCAGGCTTAGACCTTCTAGAACGTAATTGATATATGTGAACACAGTGCGAGTGGAGCGAGCGAAATTTTTTTGTGGTCTATTGTACAAGTACATTGTGAAATTAAATGCTCAAAGTAGCTGTGTTATTGTTCACAAATGTTTACTACCTTGACGCTACAGATTTCGTAGAGCAGAATAGTTGGTAGTTTCTTTATTGTAATTCTATACATCCGTACACATCAAATCCAGGCCCGAGTTACAACTAAAGACAGAATGGGATTATTTATGAAAGTTTTGTAAATTATTTATCAGAGGGTTAATGGGGTTGGGAGAAATTCTACCATAGCACTCGCCGCAGGCGAAATTTCTTAGCTTACGCCTTAAAAACCAACGTCTTGCAGCGCCGCAGGCGAAAATTTTGATGTAAGAGGTAGTTCGAATGCAAGTTTTTTTTTATAAAATAACAGAAAAGCTGGAGTTGAAATTGAAAAGTGAAGACAAAAAAAATTTTTTTTTTGGTGTGTCTTGGGGGTTCCGTAACGGATCAGGTAGACTGTGTCACCTCTAACCTATTTCGATTGAAATTTCTCGATGATGGTTCACTAGGGAAAAACTATTCGTTCTCAGATGTCCATATGTACTAGCTCTTTAATAGGCCTTTTGTCGTTTTAACCCGGAAACCGATCGTTCGGCTACGCCCACAGTCTAATAGGTATTTAGGGCCGGAGGTTAGCTTTAATTTTCGAAATATTTTTTTTTCATACGCAATCCCCAGTGTAGTCGGCGCCTCTGCTTCCAAAGACAAAGCTGCAGAGCATAACATGTTAGCGAACACGTATCTTAGGGTTTTGGGTAAAAATGCCACAGTCCTGGGATATGACCACTTTTAGAATTGGGAGGGATGACCCATATCTCTAAAACTGTAAGAGGTAGAAGGCTACTTCCAAAGGCAAAGTTGTATAGATCAAAATTTTAGAGAACACATGTTTCAGGGTTTTAGGGGAAAATAGCCCAATCCTCGGATATAACCATTTCTAGATTTGAATGGTCCGAGATGTACTTCGGTGGGGCCTTTGACATTACGAGTACCTTGGGTAATTTCTATGGATCTTTGAAATTCTTATAGTTATAAAAGAACATAAAACGTTGGATTGTTTTCAATATTTGTTCTATTTGCCACATCTATTCTGTTTGTCAAATCTATTCTGATACATTCGGGTCTTTGGTTATGTTTTACTTTAAAAAGCCTCTTTGATGGGGTCCGATTAAGTTGAAAGAATCGTGATCGTCTTAAAGACTTGCTCATAAGAATTGCATAATTTATTATCCATATAAATCGACTAACAAGTCAAGTATTCACCTATAGATGCATAGCAAAATTTCCACGAAAACTGGATGGCAATACACATTTTCTGTTTTATTTACCTTTGATCATTATATTTTCCAAACATTTTTCACTTGATTCGAATAACAATAACAAAAACAAGCAAAAAAGTTCATGAAATGTTCTGAATACCAATTTTCATTAAAGAATTCTTAGCAAAAATGTCGGATGGAAAAAAATATTTTGCGGTAAGTGTAGAGTACACATTAATTTGGCATCCGCATAATTTCATTACTTTGAGTGCAGTGGTCGCAGAGAAGAAATTTTTTTTTACAACCGGTGTGACAATTTCGTTTTGAAATTTATTTCCACGTCTTAGTGAACACTGGTGAACATTTGGCTTAAATGTTTTCAAGATTGTATTTTCTATTCCTTTTCACCATCTAAAGAGACTGATTTTTGCTGTCAACTGTAACGATCTATACGTATAAAAAGCTTAAGTATTAAAATTTGTATTTCAATACATTAAGCCAGAAAATAAAGCCATTCGTTTACATCTCAGCAGTTTTGGGGTAATGTAAGATTATGCCAAACGTTTTAAGCGATTCGCTGTATTTTGCCAAAGCTACAGTCAATTGTATTATTTTATATGCGACTATTTAACATCAGCAACAGTATCTTATATCGTCGTAGTTAAGGGTAAGAAATGAATTCAACTTGATCATAATGGAGACTGGTTTCAACAACATAACGAAAAGTTATTCCTACTTACTGTTCAAAAATGTTCAAATACCATAGAAATTTTAGTTCTACGTTACTGTTTCAATAAAGAGTCAAGACAAATTAAATTGAAAAAAAAAAAAAACTACGATAGATGTAACGAAATCTCATTTTATTTACAATAGATTTTTTTGGACAATTCAAATATTGCAACTAGTTCAAACATTCCATAAAAAATATCAGATTTAATTAACCTACTTGTTAGTTTGTAAAGAAAATTACGTATTCTACAGAAAAGCGCTAATTTTTTTTTTGGTTCATTTTCTTGTTCAAATAATACTGAAATGATTTCGAAAACTTCCATCCAATAGTTCTCCGTGTCAAAGTTGAGTCAATTGTTTGGAGCATACATTCAATTTAATTAGAACATACACTTAGCACACAATTCTCAAGCTATTGTTAGGAACTGGGGAAAGTTTCGTGTTTCAAATTTGGAATAAGTGTTGCATAAAACACTTTACGAATTAATAATTTGATAACGTTTAAACCGTGAATATTAAAGAAAATTTAATATTCTCAAAGGTTCAAAACTAATAAAGAAACGTTACAAGAAATGATATGAGGAAAAACATTTTCAAATTTTACTTTCTGAGAAAATCAGACAAATACTAAGAGAAGAAACGTAAAACCTGCCGTGTGTGTAATAGCTTTGTTTTAGTCATTGTTTTTAACTTACCAGGGAAAGCCAAATATTTGTTATTAGGAGTTGGTTCTTCTCGTCCTACAATAATTAATATAATAATGACGAAAATCAAGGTATAAATTGAACAAAAGAAAAAAAAAAACATCGTTATTTTAAGACAACTTTTGTTTGGAGTACACAAAGCGATAATATTAAAGAAATGCATTAAATTGGCCCAGATGTTTACGTCTTTATTTTCAAGAAAAATTTATCACTTGAATCCAAATGGTTAATCTTAATCTGGGTAAGTCACAGCATAAATTTCACTTACGCGTCGTTTGCAAAGAAAAAGTCACAGTCTGATTTGATGTATTTTCATTTAAAAAGGGAAAGAATATCAGAAAAAAAATTGGAAGTTTCTCGAATGTCATAAATTTGTAAAATTCATTGTTTGAACTTCCAACCGAGACGTTCATGCGCCTCATTACGTATCATATTTCTGTGTGCTGAATTTTAAAGGGATTTTCATTTTCGTTAAAAAAACGAGATGCTTCGTCAGTCCCGCACATTTTCTTGATGTAAGTTGTTCCCACAGTAACACGTTAAAAGTTTTTTATTTGAAAAAGATTCCAAGTTTCTCTGGAAGCTTCCCAGGACACCACGTGTACGATTCACGAAATACGAGGCGTTTAGTTAACGAAAAAACTCCTTGCAGATTGTGCAAATAGTCTCCTTCGTTAGTTAATACAATACTAAAGGTTTACAAGCACAAAGAGAATAATCCTTCAGTTGAAGGCGTAGTTCGTAGTACTTGTAAAGCATGTGGTCTTTAGTGTGGTTAATCCGCACTAGCTGGTAGTTAATCTACCACAAGAATACGCGACATCATACACTCGACGACTACAGGCCGATAAGTATACTGCCTGCTCTATCTAAGGCTTTCGAGGGAATGCTTAAAAAGCAGATGGTAGACCATGTAGATGAGCGCGGTCTTTTGTTCAGGTTCCAATCTGGATTCCGCGCTGGATATAGCACGGTATCTGCACTCCTGAAAGTGACAGATGATGTCAGATCAAAAATGCAGCTACTATACTCCTGCTTCCAGACTTCTCGAAAGCGTTTGACTCGGTGTCATTAAAGTTACAAGTTAGAAAACAAATTTGGTTTTTCGAGTGATGCCTCGCGTATGATTTACAGTTACTTGTCAGTCCGGTTTTTCTAAATGAATTTCAGTCAAAGATGCTACCAGTTACGAGTGTGGTACCACAAGGCTCGGTGCTTGGCCCCCTGCTCTTCTTCTATTCATCAATGACCTTCCGAGTCAACTAAGTCATTGTGCTAGTCACCTATTTGCGAATGATTTTCAGCTTTACAAATCTATTAATGAGAATAATGTCGATCATGACTTGAACCTGGCAACGGTGTCGACTTGGGCGAGGGAGAATCAGTTGAAGCTGAATGCTAGCAAGACTAAAGCCATTGTTTTCTCGTCGAGGGCTTGGGTACGAAAAATTCCTGAGTTAGTGTAAAGAACCTGGGCTTAATGCTAGATGGCGGTATGGGCCTTATTTCAAGTGTATTTCAAGAGCGTTAGAATATAGAAAATCGATAAATTGAAGGTAGCTGCATCTCCCAAAGAAATGGAAGAAATATGTCAGAATACCAACGTTTCTGATGTTTTGCGCTTACGAAACGCACTTAATAAATAAATAATTGAATTTCGTTTAAATAACTCAAAATAACCCCAAAGAATGCATGAATGCAATATTATTAGGTATTTGGCCCAATTTTTGGTGGAGAAAAACTGCAGACTTGAGAAAATCTGCATTTTTTCTAAAAATCGCTTCGGGCAATCACAAGATCCATTCAAAAGTTCTAACAATGTCCTAGAAAAATTCTTTTTTTGCTATAACAAAACGATTCTACAAAACGAACTACCAGCACACGTAAAGTGTATCAAACAACAATTCACCCACAAAAAAAAGCTTTTCCCTGCAAAAATTTGTCGAAATTTCAATTATTTTTTTGCACTAGTGCGTAAAAACACCTTTACGCACTAGTCGCACTTGTGCAATTAAATTTTATTACACTAGAGCGAGAAATTTATTTGTTCAATTGCGTAAAAACCGCTTTTATCGCACTAGGGCGTAAGAGCGGTTTTTACGCACTGGAGCGAAAAAAATTATTGCTTTGGTGCAAAAAAAAAATTATCACACTGGTGCCAAAAATTACCTCATTAGACACCGAAATGACGCAGGAAAAAGAGAGTTTTTTGTCGGTGAGTTGCAAAAAATCATTTCATTTACTGCAGTGAGGTCGAAGTAGTAGTAGTTAGATATAAAAATGGCTTTTAAAAAAATACTCTAACTTCTCATCAAAGAGCCGAATGGGAGAAATTTTACTTTACGTAAGTGTCACGAAATTTTTTTTCTTACGTTCTAAGATGTTTAGCTAACCATAATACGACAGGGAGGAGGGACCAAACATTTTACTAGCCTCCTAGTTCCCTGTGACATTTTGTATAAGGACATTTCCCTAGTTTCGTTAGCCACCTAGTTCTCCTCGACATTTTGTATAAGGAAAAATTTCCTAGCTTTGTTAGCCACCTAGTTCTCTGTGATATTTCGTATAAGAAAAACTTTAGCTTCGTTAGCCACCTAGCTCTCTGTGACATTTTGTATAAGGAAAATTCCCTAATTTTCATAGCCACCTAGTTCTCCGTGACATTTTGTATAAGAAAAAATTCCCTAGCTTTGTTAGCCACCTAGTTCTCTGTGACATTTTGTATAAGGAAAATTCCCTAGTTTCGTTTGCTACCTAGTTCTCCGTGGCATTTGGTATAAGAAAAAATTCCCTAGCTTTGTTAGCCACCTAGTTCTCTGTGACATTTCGTATAAGGAAAAATTCCCTATCCTCGTTAGCCACCTAGTTCTCCGTGACATTTCGTATAAGGAAAAATTCTCTACCTTCGTGTGCCATAGTTCTCTGTGACATTTCGTACAAGGAAAAATTCCCTAGTTTTGTTAGCCACCTAGTTCTCTGTGACATTTCGTATAAGGGAAAATTCCCTAGGTTTGTTAGCCACCTAGTTCTCTGTGACATTTCGTAAAAGGAAAAATTCTCTATCCTCGTTAGCCACCTAGTTCTCTAAACATTTCGTACTAGGACAAATTTCCTAGTCCTCCTTGTTTGTGTGTAGTACAAATTCTGCTGAAATGTGTGCGGATAGTCCCACTTATTTGCTATTCTCATACGTTTGCGAATAGTCTCAATTGCATAAGTAATCATAACACTTCATTGTACCGGTTCTGAGGTCGCATAGTCAAGTATTTGAAGTAAAACTCACTCTTTCACTTAGATGGTCATAACTTAGCAATATGTTGCGCGACCGTGTCGACCGCCCTACCAAAAGATGCGCGAGGACCTTATCTATTCATAGACACTTCACTTGGCACGATACAACGTCAAATTGGCGAATTGGTGCCATTTTAGTAAAATGTGCATTCGATGTTAGGTCCCTCCTCCCTGTCGTACTATGGTCGGCCGCCTCAGTAAGACTAGCTAAAGATCTTAGAATGTAAGAAAAAATTTTTTGTGACACTTGCGAAAAGTAAAATTTAGCCGGCGAATGATGTCCTCGCCTTTCGGCTCACTCTTAAGTGAGGAAAATTGATTCCCAAATGCAAATAATTAATTTCTTTTAGTCTTTGAAAAATTTGAATGTTAAGTAGCATCTAGCATCTATCAAACCTACACTTTGTACGAGTCTCATCATGAAAAAAAAATTAATTATGCGTTGCAATTATTACAGTCGCTTTAAAATATATTAGAGAGGTTGGGCAAACTCACTTATAGCAAAACTTATAACTTATACTTATAACTATAAGTTATAAGTTGAAATTTATAAGTAAACTATAAGTTATACGTTATATGTTATAAGTAAACTATAAGTTATAAGTTATAAGTACAAGTAAGTAAACTATAAGTTATAAGTTGTAAGTAAACTATAAGTTATAAGTTATAAGTACAAGTAAGTGAACTATAAGTTATAAGTTATAAGTAAACTATAAGTTATAAGTACAAGTAAGTAAACTATACTTACTTACCTATAACCTATAGTTCACTTACTTGTACTTATAACTTATAACTTATAGATTGCTTACTTGTACTTATAACTTATAACTTATAGTTCACTTATTTGTACTTATAACTTATAACTTATAGTTTACTTACTTGTACTTATAACTTATAACTTATAGTTTACTTATAACATATAACTTAAAACTTACAGTTTACTTATAAATTTCAACTTATAACTTATAGTTATAAGTATAAGTTATAAGTTTTGCTATAAGTGAGTTCGCCCAACCTCTCTATTGGAACGCGAGTCTCTTTTTAACAAAAATGTTTGAATAATCAATTGTGGGAATCCATGAACACAGCCACACATTATCAAAGTGGGGTATTACATAAAAAATGGAACGGTGAAAAATTCTCCAAAAATGTGAAATGTTCAGTGTGTTATTAAATAAATTTCAACTAATCCTTTATATGGTGGTTTGTTTATCTATGCAGTTTTCCGCTAAAAAGGGCTAGTTCAAACAAATTTTTTGCGTTCTATTGTTGAACAGGATTCAATATAAGAACCGCATGAAATACGCTGATCGGTCATGTAAAATCAATTTACTAGAGTACCAAAATTCGTTCAGTATTTTTAATTAAATATGAATAAGATATAATCAAAACCAGGTCCGTAACTAGAACAATCAATTAGATGGTAGTAGTAGATTTTAAAGCAATAAGTTAATAAAGTCATTCAAGAATGAATAACTGCGCTTTTGTGTAATATTGAGAATTCTTTGTTCAAACTATTAGAATGAAATTGACAAAGTGAGATTATTTATTTTGGAGCGATTTTTTTATTTGTGTGATAGAAGTTAGTGTTCTCGGATACGCCAAAAAGGCTAAGGGAAAATGAAAGCCATTACCATACCAGATTAATTCTTTGGAGCTATTGTCTCTTATGGGAAAGTGTCATGGGAACGCACGGGCTAGGAACGATGAATGAAAACGGTAAAATGTTCGCCGAACTTTGTGGAAACCATGACCTAGTCATCGGTGGAACATTGTTTCGACACCTGAATATACACAAAGTCACCTGGGTGTCACCTGACGAACGAACCCAAAATCAAATTGACCACATTGCGATCAGTGGAAAGTGGAGAAGTTCGATCTTAGACGTTCGAAGTCGAAGAGGAGCCGATGTCTATAGCGACCACCACCTGCTAACTCGACTCATCCGCATCAAACTTACAACCCATCGGAAACGCGAACCCACCGCTCCAAAACGGTTAGACATAGAAAAGCTCAAGAACGAAGAAATCAAGGAGAACTTCATTCGACAAGTAAGCGAGACAGTTGCATCGAGCCGCATAGATGACGACGACGTCGCATAGAAATGGAGAACCATTAGCAATGCTATGCAACAAGCTGGTGAGCGAAAGCTAGGTTTTCGGAACAATGACAGGAAAGAATGGATCTCCGACAACACATGGACATTTATTGAAGAACGCAAACGCTGGGAAGAAATCATTAACAGTACGTCAGATGCTGGAACGAGGAGACAGGCAAGCAAAACTACAATGAACTGGAAAAGAAAGTGAAAAAGTCAGCTAGAGCCGATAAACGAAAATGGTTGAATGACATAGCCGAACGAGCCCAACGTGCAGCTGACAGCAGCAACATGCGTGAAATTTATCGGTTAGCTCGACGTATTTCTGGAAAGCGACCTGGCGCAGACAAACCTTTACAAGCTGCTGATGGAAGTCTACTGACCACGGAATTGGAGCACTCAATAACACTCAATAAGCCACCCCTAACAATCGCCCAAAGTCCAATAGAACCAGTGAGAGCACGTAGTTTCAACGAGTCGCCGCCAACCTTGAATCAGCAATCAAGCAGTTGAAGAACAACAAAGCACCTGGTGCCGATAACATCGCTGCTGAGCTGCTGAAAGCTGACATCAAAGTCATAATGGAATTGCTGCACCCAATAATTCAAGAAGTGTGGAGATTAGAGGTTGTTCCAGAAGAATTTACCGACACATTGATCATAAAACTGGGGAAAAAAGGCGATTTGACTGTCTGTAGTAATTGGCGCGGTATCACACTCCTAAACACAATCAACAAGATTCCCTCGATCATCATCCACGACCGAATATCAAAGGTCTTAGAACCAGTGCTTCGCAACCAGCAAGCTGGTTTTAGACCCCACAGATCATGCGTCGACAACATCAACACACTGCGATTCATCATGGAACAGTCAGTGGAATTTAACACACCACTGTACTTGCTCTTTGTTGATTTCAAACAAGCGTTCGACAGTCCGGATCGAAACGTGATGTGGAGAATTTTGGCGAGTGGAAAATGTCGGGTCATACATCGTGGTAATCTAGGACGATGGTTTACCGTTGACTCTGGAGTGAAACAGGGATGTGTGCTATCCCCCTCCTGTTCCTACTCGTACTGGACTTTGTTATGCGAAAAGTGAGTACTGGTGGCAGAGGTATTCAGTGGACGCTTACAGAACGTCTGGAAGATATTGACTTCGCCGATGATCTAGTCCTCATGGCACAGACTGCACGTGATATACAAAAATCGTTACGACTGCTTGTCAAGTATGCCGGACAAGTTGGATTGAAGATAAACGTAACGAAGACGAAATTGATGCGCATCAACACAACCGCACCGTGCACTCCGATGATCGATGGCGAAACGATAAACGAAGTCGAGAGCTTCTGCTATCTTGGAAGCATCTTGTCAAAGGACGGAGGAGCCGACTTGGACGTGAAAAGCCGAATACAGAAAGCGCGCCAAGCATTTTTTTCGCTCAGCAACATTTGGAATTCGACACAGCTAACAAGGAACCTGAAAATGAGATTTTTCAAAACGAACTGTATATCAGTTTTGCTGTATGGCTGCGAGACTTGGAAAATGACATCGACCATCGAGAACAAAATACAAGTCTTCGTCAAGAAGTGCCTCAGACGCATACTGAGAATACGCTGGCCAGAAACCATAAGCAACACGGAGCTGTGGAGGATAACCAAATGCGAACGAATAAACCCATTGATCAAACGTCGGAAATGGAATTGGATCGGTCATACTATAAGGTGACCTGTAGGCGACATAGCGAAAACCGCACAGGACTGGAACCCTCAGTGAAAGCGAATGAGAGGCCGACCAAAGCAGTCGTGGAAACGGGCGGTTGTCGACGAAGCGAGCAAAACCAGCAAGGGATGGAGTGAAGTCAAGGCGCTCGCACAGAACCGAATTCGATGGCGACACTATGTGGACGCCCTATGCTCCCCCGTGGAGTAGGGCACAGATGATGATGATTGTCTCTTACGTTAATATTGACCTGTCTTACTTTTTCGATTTAATCTACACACGTTCGTTTCCGTTCCTAACAACCCCGAAGCATACAGAAAGTGACAAGGAAACCGTCTATCTTCTCTGAGGATATCATGTTGAGCAAGTACGAAAATTCTTAAGGATAAAATACTTTAACGGCATAGAATAGAGTGATTTGTTGGATGGATAGTGCTGATGATAGGAGTATTATCTGAAGCTTATAGATAACCTTTTCTGATACGTAGCGATATTAAATACATATATGTTATAGTTTATTTCTTGCTTCTGTAATCAACTTTTTGTGAAAAAAAGGACAAAATCACTTTATTTCAATACATGAAGTGAGCCATTAATCCACCACGACTATAATCACACGATTATAGCATGGACTAACTGGAACGCATGTAAAATAGGAATCTTGTAAAATATGCAATTAAATGAGCTGACATAAAAATGTGAAAATTACTTGGTGTTATAGGAACGCACATTGTCAACGAGACTAATAAAATTTAACGATTTTTTTAATAAAGAACATAAGCGTTTGGTGGCACTTTATGATGTCAACGTAGCTTGTAAAAGAGTTAACATGCGAATTAAAAGGATGTAAAGTAGTGTAACGGATAGCTTTCCATAGGATCGAATTGAATTCGCGAACATAACAGCGTAATACGCACGTTCAAAAAAATATAATATTTTATGAAAGAATAAAATCTGTTGAATGGTCTTGTTTGCTGTTAGGTAGGTGACCTGACCCCGAACATCAATGAGATATAACTTTTTTATAGATAATCAAATAACTTGTCCCGAACAAGGGTAATGTGCTAACAACGAGTTGGTTTTTTTTTTGTGTTACAGAAAAGTCGATTGCAATCGACATGGTTTCTTTAGCAATTTTTCTGCTATAAATGCCAATTTTTTACGAAAATATACTGAAATGAAGTTGTACCAACCTTGTACATCGACGTAACAACAGTGGCTCCAATGTTAAACTAAAGGAATTTTGGATCTGATTGTTAACCACGTTGAGAAAAATATCGAGAAGAACGCAAGGGAAAATGTTTTTCTTTCTTTAGTTTATTTATTTATTAATTGATCGTGGAATATGTTGGTAGTTGATATTTGCCCCGGGAGGCGAATAGTCATTTTTTTTACTGTTTGCCCCAGCAAGCGAATAGTCTTTTTTTGGCTATTTGCCCCGAGGGGCGAATATTTTTTTCCCACTATTTGTCCCGGTGGCGAATTATGCATTCTGATTATTCATACTTTAAACCGTATGAGGAAGACAATAAATGGTAGTTTAATAATAATATTAATCCACCGTTACAACCCGTCCGGGTCATTTTATTTACTAGTTCCTCTAGAGATCCTCTCGTTACCGACGTTTTTACTGTGTCAGTGGTAAATTGCACACAAACCTAGTGCCATCTATGATGTACTAGGGCGGAAACTAGTAGCGCTTAAAATGCCGGTTTGCCCCAGGCCGGCAGGCATTTTTTTTGGACCACATGCATTCCGAACCACGCCTAACGGTAGCAAGCATTTTACCGTTAGGATTTCTTCTGGTGCTAATTATATCCCCGTCCAAACTCAGACTCAGATATTTGGGTGTCCAAGCAATCAAAATTTTGTTAAACCGTGCAGATAATGTGAGGCGGGGGTAATGGCGATCACATAATAAACAAAAATTTATACTTGTCCTATAGTCTTATGACTTAATTTAAATGAAAAATCAAAAGACACAAAGTACTTCTGATAAAAAATTATTTCGAGTCCAATAACACAAAAAGTTAGAAAAAAAATTTTTTTTAATGATTCATAAGAAAAATGAAAAATGTAAAATTCGTGGGGTAATGGCGATCACTTGCATGGCTTCAAAATCTACTGTTGTCAGATGTCCCC
>CM055403.1:24774600-24891675 GCA_029228625.1 Pseudolycoriella hygida | reverse complement strand
TTTGTAGCCCAGGTAGTTTTTGTGACATTTAGTAAAAGAAAAGTTTCCTAGTTTTGTTGGCCAGTGAGTTTTTGTCATATTTCGAATAAGGAAAAGCTTCCCAGTTTTGTTTATTGTGGCATTAAGTAAAAGGAAATCTTCCTAGTCTTGTTGACTTCCGTCATTTGTACGGACGACCAAAATCCGGACGACCTGTGGGTAAGGCACACATCCAAATTAATGAACAATTTAACTTATTATTCTTTAGTGTTTATTATGTTTAAGGTCTATGCCGACGGTTAGTAACATCGATATGTATTCTAAAAATAAGATTTTATGTTGGGGGCTTTGCCCCCTCACCCCCACGCCTACAGCGAACTGTGTTATGCCCTGCGAGGAGACCATACTTGCATGGGGCTCTGCCCCTAAGACCCTGCAAGGAAAGATATTCCCCACTTAACCACCCTTTGCGAGGGCTGCGGTTCCTCGACCCCGATTTTTTCTGTGCGCAATTAAGACCATGGCCTGTAGCGCAGTGTTTGTCAGCATTATTGTTCGTCCGGATTATTGTTTGTCCGCATTTTGATCGTCCACGTCGTTTTGTTAGCTACCTTGTTTCCGTGACATTTAGTAAAAGGAAAAGCTCACTAGCTCTGTTAGCCACCTCATTTTTGTGACATTTCGTAAGGGGTCATTCATAAAGTATGTCTATCTCACGCCGAGGGGGGAGGGGCAGGGGGTTCGGACTTGCGTGTCAGGTTATGACAGGGGGAGGGGGTATAGGTCAGTGTGACGTCGCATTGAAAATTCGTATACAATTATCAAACACATGAAATTTATACATTAAGAGATCGAGAAAAGAATGGTACCTTTGATTCGGGATTTAGCCGGGCTAGTCATCTATCACCAGAAACTCGGTTCCCATTTAAACGAAAAGGGTGAGACCATTGACACAGAACTAGAAATGAAAAACTTCGAGGCCGGCGGAAGGATATTGGAAGAAATTTGTTCTGATTGATGGTCATCCTACTATTGTGCAGTACATATCGCGAGAAAAAAGCGAAATCGATGAAATAGAACCAATGTCAGCTGTTTGGATGACAAAACATGTTAGAGAAAGTCATTACTTTCTGCAAGTTGTGAACTGCTCTGACCGAGATTATCTGTAGTGAACCTAGAAGCTCATGTGACATGGGGGGAGGGAAGATCTCAAAAACGTTGATTTTTGCGTGACATTCTTTATGAACGACCCCTAAAAGGAAAATCTTCCTAGTTTTCTTAACTACCTAGTTTTCGTGACATTTCGTAAAAAGAAGAGCTTCCTAGTTTTGTTAGCCACCCAGTTTTAGTGACATTTCGTAAAAGGAAAAATTCCTTACTTTTATTATTCACTTAGTTTTTCGTAGCAAAAATTGAATGAATTTTGTTTTGTTTTTACTCATAAACAACTTTTTACATTTATTTCATTCATTCATTTTTGTTGAATTGCCGAAAAAATACTATCCACCGGGGCAACTAGTCCAAAAAAGACCATTCGTCACCCGGGGCAAATAGTCACTTCGGAATATGCTCGAGTCATGAAACTTTTAGACTCGTAGATCGATTTTCGATATAAGATGCAGAATCTACTAAGGGAGAGTAATTAGGTGGAGTTTGGAAGGTGAATTGAGTGAGGATTGGAAAAGAATTTGGACGGGCTGTTCAATATCAACATTGCCATAATTTCATTACATTCCTTGATATTTCTTGCGACGGACACGTTTTATGGGGAATTGTACAGGTCTGAGAATATTCTATTTTAATTAAAACAGTACAAACATATGTTGAAGACATCGAATAGGTCAGATTGACCAAAAACATCGTTATACCATTGATTAACCCGCTCATTCAAGCATATACTTTTTCCCTGAGATGGAATAATGGCAGATTATTGCTATTGACTGTCAGTTTTATTGGCTGGGACTGCCGTAACTGATCCAACAAAACAGTCAATACAAAAGATTGCTGGCTAATTCCATCAGTACCGTCACCTGCGTATAGAATGTCATCTCTTTCACTCTTTCAATGTGAGTTTTATTAACATGAGGCAAAACACATTCGCTTCCCAGGTGACATGGTAGCGATAATGTATCGGGTACCAATGAAGTTGCAGAGTAATGTGCGTACCTAGCATAGCCTTAACCGCACGGCTCCCATAGGCGAGGAATTGGGAAACGCCCAATTAGCGTGAGTCACCTCGGCGACTCTCCCTAAAAACGGAAGTTCGGTACAAAACCTCCGAGATCTAGGTAAGTCTCGAGATACTATTATCTCTCTACCAGGGCCTATTCTTAAAAAAAATTTGAGTGATTTAATGCTTTTGATGTTTTATACACAAAAAAAAGACCAATCAACAGATTTTTGGTGTTTTGTGGCCAATAAAGGCATAATAGAATGATCAACATAAGTAGCCTAGGGCTGAATTTTCAACTTGGTTTGCTGAGCTTCTCCTATCTGTACGAACTGTATTATCATTGAGAGTACTCTTCACATCGATTATAAATAATTTTACACTTATTATAACTTGTTTTTACGTCTTTTACATCATAATAAAAATTTGAGAAAATTCGAAAAAATTCGTGAAAATTTGAAAAAATTAAAAAATTTGAGGAAACATTTTCTGAAAAATAGGCCCTGGTCTCTACCGTATTTTCGCCAACCTCAAGCCTCAGCCTCAGGAAGGACTAGTTCAGTCATTTAAATTCAGCATGTGAACTAATTTGACTCAGTTCACAGTCTACCACTAGGCACCTCAACCAAGCACTGGCAATGGCGTAAAACTATGCAGAATTTAATTTCGTAGCATATGTGAACATTGAGAACAAGTAGCTGATAAATAAATTTCGATTAAGCACGACACAGAATTTGGGGAGAATGGAGACTTAAATGTCGAACTGAGACTTAAATGTCGAGCGAAGACTTAAATGTCGAGCGGAGAGTTCAATGTCGAGCGGAGAGTTCAATGTCGAGTAGCAGAGACTTCAATGTTGAAGATTGCTGGATTACTGAACTGATGTGTGGACATCCAATTCCAAAGGAACAAATTAAAAAGATTAAGTGAACTATATAAAAAAAGAAAAGAAGAAAGTAGTTGTAGTATCGAATGAAGAATCAAGACAGTTCCACATTCTGGGAACCAGTCACTGGACTGCCAACCCCGCACACGTCCTATTAAATTCTTCCCCTACAAGGGACGAATCTAATACAGCTCAACAGTAGTAATAAATTAAACACAAGTTAAGATTGTACTATTAATACCAATAAAGGTGTCTTTCGAAAAAAAAAGTATCGAAGTAAACTATACTTCAAATGTCAATAAATGAGATCAGTTATATACACACGCATTTTATTTACTATTTCTTCCCGATGTTACAGCCCGAGGGCTCCCCAGTCCCGTGGTACCCATTTTGCCCTCGGTGGGGCTTTCGTAGCAAAGCTCTTCATCAAACTACTTTGGTAGGAATCTATACCGACTCCAGGCACCGCGGGACCAGCTCAGGAAACCATGGTGTCGCTAAACACCAGTGAACCAGTAGGACGATGCAAGCAAAGTTCGTTGGCGACGTATGGCGATGTATGGGTTACCGATAGAGTTAGCCTCTTACAGATAAAGTTTTACCGGCTGGGAATCGCTCTCATAACTTGATGCCAATAATGAGGCATCTGGTGCCGCGGCTAGGTTCCACAGAATCTGATAGACAACAAATCAATGAAAAATTTTGCTCCCAGTTTAAGTCTATTTGGAAAACCCAGCAGTTTGTTTCTGGAAATACATAAGAGCGCGGAGCCAATACGACATCTTTGTTTTTGTTGAATTTTCCCAACTAAATTTAAAAAAATAAATACCAAGCAAATATTCGTGCTGTTGACTTTACAATATTTTCTTAGAATTGTGTAATCCAATATGTATCGCTTTAGGAAGATTCCAAACAAATTGTCTTAAATATTTTATATGCCAGCGGAATCTAATGACCTTTTCCCTCATTGCAAGCGAAAAAGTTCGTTTATCTTCCACTACCATATAAAAAATATTACGAAACTCTGGACTACCTGTTTACTGACTTGTGTTCAGCACTTCACCCTCGTCAGGAAACAATGTAATCCCTAGTATCGTAACATTCTATTGAATTGGTTCATTTAATTGTGTTCAAATGATAAATAATTGAGAGGATAAAAAAATTTTGGGCAAACTTTTAGGTAAATTTTTTCTTTATATAATTGGTGAGATTAATTGACACGCATGCAATATTCAGTATGACATGTACCCAACTAGCAACGTTAAATTCTATAGTTTATTTTCATATTTAATTTGTGTTATTTTTTATTTATTTGCTGTTCGAAAGGAGACTGCATAAATTTCTTTGTTTTGTAAATATTCACCTAAGATAAATTTTGGAACCATTTTGAAAATTAAATTTTTTTGGCTGGGTATCAGAAACGGCAAAAGCTTTTTTTTACCATCATCCATTTTTAGTCGCCAAGACTCCGGTATACAAATCATGTAAACGAATTTCCGCATAAAATGCATCATTATGTGAAAATTGAAAATCAGTATTGGTAATCTTGTGTCGTATACAAAAAGAAAACCTATCAATTCTTCTATGAGTATAAAGAACGTTGTAATATATTTCCGTTTTTTGTTTTTCCTTTTATCCTCCATAGTTGAGCCAACAAAACAAAAATAATTAATGTTCTTTGCAGTTCTTTGTTTGGTATTCTGGTTGTTATTTTTGTTGATTTCTTTTGCTGTATGAAACTATCATTTACACTTCGATTCTTCGTGCTTTTTTTGTGAAGTCGAGTGAAAAGAGAATAATTATTAGCTTCGAACAGTTGTGCATTTAATAATTGCACTTTCGAAAAAAATGGAATGAATGGTGTATAGTGTTGACGAAGCGTTTTATTTGTGGCAATAATAATAAGCCACATAAACATTAGCATTTTTACAAAGTATATATGAATGGCAGGAGTACCTAAACATAAAATTTAATATGAACATTTAATCCTGATATTGAAAAACTTTTTTTTTGGTACATTGGATGGTATTCATTTTGTTCGCATAAAGTCGAGAGTTTCCATTTGTTAAAGTGGTGACCTAGTTTGCTTTGGTATATAGAAATATAAGGTATGCGAGTATATATACGACTCTTTATGGGAAAGAGGTTATAAACACAAATTCGAATTTATGAAAGGATATGTAGAGAACGTGAAACGTTTTTTAAAAACTGTATTCAATATTAAAATAACGTTTATCGCTTTTGATTTCAATATTCTTTTTTGAGAGGAATATATTTTTTTCCGTCGCATACAAGCAACACCTTTAAAAATGTTTCCCACTTCAAGAGCACATAATTTTTTTTGGTTGAAAAGGTAAGAAAAACTTTTCATCAAAAGCGTAGAGAAAAAAATTTATTTTAATTTATAAAATATTTTCATTTACTCAAGTTTGTATGAAATTGTGAGACTTTTTGAGATGTAAGTGAAATTGAAATTGCAGAGCAAGCTAGTTGTGAATTATAGTTTTGCTTTAAAGTAGCAGTCAGAATGTGTGCATAAATAACACTTTAAAAGCATGTTACGATCCATGCAAACTTCTGAGACATGTGTTCCCTATTTCGTATACAATTTCTTTTAACGTCATCTGCATGTTTGCTGTGACAACATTTAATTACGCCTAAAAGTTCAGCCGAAAGACGACAAATTTTCCACATATAGCTGCTATGTTGATTGAAAAAGTTATGCAATGATTGTGCATATGCTGCCGCGCTGTTAGTTATTGTCATGTCTAGGCATATCTCACCGCTAAGAATTTATTATTTTTGTTCACGGTTGATGCTGTAGATGCCCTGGCTGTTAATTTAGCCGTCAAACACCACATCAAACGACTTTAAGTGCAGAAAAATTCTTTAAACTCAAATATACAGGACGAAAGGACATTCTAAATATTTGGAAATTTTGGGCTCTCACTCTCCTCTTCTCTCTCAGAGGTAACTGAGAGGTGCGGGAAATGAATGGAAATACAAGATTTTTGTTAAATTTGTAATGTTTTCTTAGTTTGTTTTACAATTTATAAATTTTAAAGAATAAGTGTCGAAAAGTTCCTTCGATTTTATATTGTTTATAAAATTTATTGAATTTATAGGTTTTAATGAACCCCTAATTTCATTATCTCTAGAAACTAAAAGTTTGAGGAAATTTTCTGCTAATTTTACCAGTATTTGCGTATCACCATAAAACTCCAAATTTTTCAATACTTTTTGGAGGAAGTGAATATTGTCAATTTTAGGAAATTTCCTATGAAATTTCCTACCCAACTTCCAAAGCCTTACGTAATTTCCTCATATCTCCGGATGGAACGGTCCAAATCACATCAAATTTTATCCTATTTCCTAGTGTTTGACTTGTTTTAGGAAATACGATGAAATTTGCGTAGTAACATCGCAAATTTTCTCCAAACTTTCCATTTTCCTGACAAATTGCGAGGAAAATGTATACCTTGGATGAAATTTGCAGGGTCATCACGCAACCTTCCAATGTCAAGTTTCATCCTATTTCCTAAAACAAGTCAAACAAATGGAAAATGGATGAAATTCGATGTGATTTGGACCGTTCCATTCGGAGATATGAGGAAATTACGTAAGACTTTGGAAGTTGAGTAGGAAATTTTCATAGAAAATTTCACAGGAATTTCATAGGAAATTTCACAGGAATTTCATAGGAAATTTCACAGGAATTTCATAGGAAATCTCCTAAAATTGACAATATTCACTTCCTCCAAAAAGTATCTAAGCTTTTATTAATTTTGACGTGTGATGGCTCGTTGGAAAGATCTCATCGATATCTAGGAATTAGGAGAAGCGCTACAAAAAAAGATGAGTTTTACAGAAAATTTCCTAAAATTTCATCTAAAAGTTGTCCAAATCTTGACTAATTCTAGGAAATAGGATGAAATTTGAGGAAATTGTATACTAATGGAAAAGAATATTTGCAAAAAAGCGCTAAAAGTGCCAAATTTGACCCAAATATCATCGAAAAGTTGTCAAATCTCAACATATAGTGGCTCTTTAGAAAGATTTTGTTAATTTCTATCAAACTGCATAAAATTTGAAGGAAATTTGGCGTCAACTAAAAGGACTATACGATATTTCTGATATGCAGGAATTGATAAAATTAGCAGAAAATTTCCTCAAACGACATCAAAAAATAGCCCAATTTCAACAAATTATGGCTACTTGGAAAGGTCTAGTACAGACTTATAAAACTGAATGATTTTGGGAGAAATTAGAAGTCAACTGACAAAAATAGTTCCAAGGAAATCGTAAAATTAGTAAAAACACAGAAAATTTAATAAAACTTCGTCTATCTAACCGCCTGACATTTGAGGAAATGTGAAATCCACTAATGGCAGCAACTACTTTTTCTGAAAAATTATTTCTTTCATTTCGTTTAAGAGTTATGTAAGAATTTGCTGTATGTAATGTAGAATGGTTTGTTGAAAAATATAGTCGAAATCTAGGAAAATTGATAAAATGTTGATCTATTGCGCTAACTGGGCTAACACACTTGCAAGAACATGAACAATTTAAGGATTTTTTGAAAAAAAAAAAGAAAATTACTACAAATAGAGGTTTGGCAGGTCTTGTTAATATCAATAACACATAATGAAATTTGAGAATAATTAAAGAACTAGACAGGAAAAAGCGATATATTCTATGGTTTTTGTAAATTGGTATCTTCTAGACTGCCTTGTAACATCAACAGCTTCTAATAGAATGTTTATAATTTATTTACCCTTAAAATTCAGCTGTTTTTAAGTTATCTCTTTTTCAATGTATTGTATTGGCAAAACTGCGAAATGGCTAAATTTGACAGCTAATAAAAAAAGCGCGAGACTCTCAACTTTTAGTTTCTAGAGATAATGAAATTAGGGGTTCCTTAAAACCTATAAATTCAATAAATTTTATAAACAATATAAAACCGAAGGAACTTTTGAACACTTATTCTTTAAAATTTATAAATTGTTAAACAAACTAAGAAAACATTAGTTTAGGATAAATCTTGTATTTCCACTCATTTCCCGCAGCTCCCTGTCACTCAAATTATATATTTAACGATTTCTAAATCTATCATGCTTACCCTATTTTCTAAAAAAAAACACAGAAATTGTCGTCACATTAATTCCATATAGAATGTGTCACAAATGGTAAATGATTTTGCTTAAAATTATTATATTTTTTCGCTGAATTGTTTGCTTTCATAAATTACTTTTCATCTTACTAACCAAACACATGATAGGAACGCTTTATACGTATACACACGAAACAACAATAATGGCTCATAAGCGTAGGTTGTGTGCATTAGCGGTGTCTGATACCCGAGCACAAAGAAACAATTCCATTGGTTTCAATTCGTGTTTATGACACTTTTTGTCACTTTATCGTCAAATTTTTTAAAATGAACTTCAGGCCTTCGAGCTTTTTTTTTGGACCACAACATGTATGAAAATACATCAAGAGATAACGGACAAAATCGCTTGGCTTTAACAAGAAATAGTTATTTGTTCACCAAGGGGAGAAGTTTGCCGGAGCAAAGCCGCACGACATGCTACATGTTTATGCGTGATAATGAGGTTTTCCACAACAAAAATGTTCATTAAGTAGCTGTCTGTCCGTCGGTGCACCTTCATCGATGATTTCTCATCGGTGATTTGTCATCGGTGAATTATCATCGATGATTTGTCATCGGTTATTTATCATCGATGATTTGTCATCGATGATCTGTCATCGATGATCTGTCGTCGATGATTTGTTATCGATAATTTCTCATCGAAGTTTTGTCATTTTGGGAATGCTCTAGCTGTCTGTCTGTCTGTGTACGTTTTCAATTTAGGCCAACTATGGTCAGATCAGAGTCAAATTAGGCCAAATTTGAGTTAAATTAGGCCGAATTTGAGTTAAATTAGGCCAAATTTGAATTAAGTTAGGCCAAATTTGACTCAATGTTTGCCAAATCTGAGTCAAATTTGGACAAACCTGAGCTACATTTGACCAAACCTGGGCCAAATTGCGCTAAACCTGATTCAAATTTCCAATCAGGCCCAATTACTTAAATATATGTCAAAACAAATCTTGGACAAATCTGAGCAAAATTTTGTATAACTCTCTAGCAATTACCAACATTAAGTTTGATTCTTGTTTGTTCTAAATTTGACTCAACTTTGACCGCTACTTTCTTATATCATTACAATGGTTTATTTTACGTGGAACATGACGAACGAAGTAATTGCTCTCCCGGGTAATCAATGTTTAAATTTCTCGTTCCCAAAATCACCTTGACCTGTGTTGCTCTCCGAAGTTAGACATTCTCTTTCGAATATTTCTTGATTCCCTAAACATAGTTGATATAAAGAGTGTTCTAGTTGAGTGCATAACGGTTGTAACAATTCTGATTATAACTGCTACGCTGTCAAGAACAGTTCAAAAGTACTGAAATGGGTGGTAGCATTGTTTGATCTGTTGAGGTTATGTTTATTTATTTGACATGACTCCCTCAACTGTTGCAACGTTTTGCTTTGAGAACAATGTAGCCAATTAATCAAATTCTTCCGAGGAAAGTCGTTCTGACATTCAACAAAAGGAGATTTTAAAAGCTTTTGAAAGCTTTCATTGTTGTTTGTTCGAACGAATTTCGCGGAAGAATTTGGCTAATTGGGGTAGTCTTTTGGTATTAGTGTTTTCTTCTGTCATTTTATGAATTTACGTTCCTATTCAATCCACACCTTCAACGCGTCAACGGCTTATGTCAAAGTATGGTGATTTTCATGACAAGATGCATACGCTGTCAAACTAATAATACTATTTGTTTGACAACTTGAGCACTATAGTTTGGCATAAGCCGTTGACGCAGTAAAGGCGTCAATTGGCAGTCTCCTAACATTTAGTTGACGTATTTTAGTTTGTAATTTACAATTTAATTAATTTTCTTTTAGATTAAAACAAACATTCAATAAAATGGAAATAATAAATCATAACATATCTCTATCACCACACCTCGTTTAAAAAAAAAATTACGAACAAGACATTTGCTTTTTTATTCGGTCAAGACGCTTGCATCCCGGGTACATGTCACTTACCAAATTTAACCACGCGTTTGTGGTAAGAATCTGATTCTTTTCGTCCTACAAAAAGATATTAGCAATAATATTTGTTTTGTTTAATTTCTAATTTCGGAAACGTTTTGCTTGACCATTTGTGATATTTGGTTTTGTATTAAAAAATAATTGGAAATGTTATTTGATTCATTACATGAAGTTTTTTGGTCAATTTGTTTGGGTCAATTTTTGAATAAAAAAATATTTCCAGAAGAAGGTGGGGAAATGTAAGTAACGAAACTGTAAAACTTACCACGTCTATAATTTGTTGTAATGTGAGTCCAAATTTTACACTTAATGGTTCTGATTCATTTGCAACTGGTCGTTCAAGTGTGTTGTAGTTTGCCAAAAGATTGTTAAGAAGTCGTTTTTCGTGTGGTCCTTGAAAGCTTTCTGTAAAAAAAATGCGATTCATGAAATATGTTGACAGTAAAGAGTGTTGTATATGGGCCATTGCAGTGGACATTACATTTGACTTTTTCTCTTTAATTTCTTCAAAATACATAGTTCAAGAAAAGTAGAAAAGACAGATTTTGTCGAAGTTCATCCCTCCCGACAATATTGTGACATAAAAACTTTGCAGCTGCTGTTGTTTATGAGCAACTAGAAGGTAATGTGTCCAACGAGTTTGAACTCTACTTTTGCGTGTTCATGCTGAAAATTGATCTATTTTATGTCGAAAATATATAAAATAAAATTGTTTTTGCACTTATCATGACTTGTCCTATAAAAAAACGTGAGTTGTCCGATTGTATTGTTGAAGTGAATGCATTCTGGCAACTCTTTTGATCTCATTCATGTGTAGGAATTGCGAACAATGCTTGAAACAATGAGTAGACATAAGACATATTTCTAATATAGAAAATTTTAGTAAAGGTCATCATTTCCGAGTAAAATTTGGTCGTTTAAATTTCTACTGTGTAAAAATGCCTCCGCTAAAAAAAAGTAAAAAAATATTCCGAGAGCGCTTTGTTGAAAGCCATAGAAGAAGTTAACTGTGGTGCAAGTAGAATTGGTTCCAGAGAACATAAAATTCCATTTTCTACGTTGCGCGAACGTGTACAAAAAAAAAAAAAAGAATGAAGTTGTGTTCGAAAGAAAATCTTCGCGAAGCATTGAGTAAAATCAAGAAAAGTGAAATGTCTGCATACGCAGCTTCCAAAAAGTACAATATACCAAAATCAACGTTACTACGTCATATAAAATATCTTGACGTCCAAAAGCATGGTGCAGCAAAGATTCTCAGCGATGCACACGAAGCACAGTTAGCCGATTGGATAGTACTTTGTGCTCAAGCAGGTTATTCAAAAACCAAAAAACAGATTATGGCTGCTGCAGCGACAATATCAAAACTAAAAAATCACCAATCATTTGTTAACGAAAGGTCAACGAACGGATGGTTCAAATCATTTTAGGATCGCCATCCTGAAATTCGGAAACGAACACCAGAACCGATTGGAACAGCACGCACTGGGATTACGGTCGAGACACCACAAACAATTATAAATGGATGTGGTGCAACTGGTCTTCGACCATTAAATTTCGAAGCTTGTAAGCTAATTGGGGCAAAAAAAAAAAAGAAGTTGGGTAGTTGTGGTGTGTTTGGTGCCCATAACGACGTACACACTGAATGAATCGTATGACGTAACCCATATACGACGAATTTGTGCACGAAATATCTAAGCCTACATTTAGGCGAGATAATAATCAAGCGCCTAACAATTCTTGGAGTAATTGCATAATAACAAAGACGCTACATTCGCATTACATTAGTGATGGGACAGCAGCTGAATGTGATTTGTCCGACTCCTAAGGCTGTTCACGTCGCTTCTCCGTTGTCTTCGAAGGATATACTTATCGTTCCAACTGTTCCTCGTACGAAAAGAGTTCGAAAAAACTTATCGTTCGGAGTAATGCCTGCTATTTAAATCGTAAATGAAATTGAAGACGACATCGATGATCAAAGAGATCGAGAAAGCAAGCTGCTTTGATTCCAAACTGTTATTGCGTGCTGAAGAACTTGTGGAGCCATTTTCGACCTGAAACATCATCCGTGACAGCTTCTGAAGTCTCGCTGGCGGCGACCCCAGCAGCCGAAGATGTAGGAACGAGCTTTTGACCCACCAAAATTACAAACTTTCCTTGATTCTTTCTAAATTTCCGCAAATACAGATTTTGACAGGCTTTGAAGAACCATATCAACATTGAAATCATACTGTATAAAACTTTTTTTTCATGACTACATTCTATTATGGGTGAATCAATAAAAACTCTTTGAAATTGCACTTTACAACAAACTAGGATGATTACTTGGAGAATTAGGATGACTACATCCTTGCACAATGCTGACAATCGATCGATCGGTGTCATTAATTAAAAGGACATTGCGAACTAACACTGAAATCTCAGCTTGCAGTATTTATTTCCTTCAGTTTATCGAAGAAATCGTTTCCTGTAATCCCTAAAATGTCGCTTGAATTTCATATTTGTTACAAACAATTCATTTCTTCAAGTGCCACTTTTTAATTTTCCAGTTCTACAATTACATTTTTCTTCCTCAATTTTAGTAAATTTTCTCGGCTATGTAGGATATTTTTTAATCGTAGCGTTTGGTCGATTTTCTTGAAATTTTCTCGAATTTCTTAAAATTTTCTCGAATTTCTTGAGATTTTCTCGATTTTCTTGAAATTTGCTCGATTTTCTTGAAGTTTTCTCGATTTTATTAAAATTTTCTCGATTTTCGTGAAATTTTCTCGATTTTCTTTCAAAAATTTCTCAAGATCTATAAATTCGAGAAAGTTCCGAGGAAATTCCAAGAAAATCGAGAAAATTTCAAGAAAATCGAGGAAATTCACGAAATTTGAGAAAACCTTTTCTCGAAAATAGGCTCCGTTGCTGTGTATTAGTGAAGAGAGCTGGTCATGCCAGCTGAAGCATAACTATAAGCGAGGGGCAGACAATCGTCTATTTTGAGTTCAAAGGGATTTTCTTAAAGAAAATCCTCAAAAGATTTTTTTCGATTGCCAATGATTTTCTGTCGTTTTATTTGATTTTCAAGGATTTTCTTTGTCAATTTAGGGATTTTCTTTTGGTTTTCAAGGGTTTTCTTCGATTTCCAAGGATTTTCTTAACAAATAATTTTCTTTCGACTGCAAAAGGATTTTCTAATTTTTATCTTCTCTTAGACAATGAGCAAATTATAAATTAGGGAATTGTGTCACAAATGTCATAAATGTTGCTCATGTTGTTCAGAAACTAACATGAAAAAAATGGAAACTCGTAGAATGCTACCCGATAATATTTGCGACATTTCTCTTTTAAATGATGCATTAGATATAAGAATTCTCATAGTAATGTTTCATGTTACATCATTATAAGACAAAGGAAACACAACGGAAAGGAAACAATTAGGCAAAATAATTTTCTCTTGTCTTTCTCTTTAATGACACAAACCGGGTGTCACTTTCATAAATCAAATGGAATGAAATCGAAAGTTCGTTATTACCGTCCATACAACACAGCTTTATCGATTATGTCCAAATTTTACATTTTGAAAATGATGTCAGAAATTAAAAAGATGCAAAAAACAACGTGCGAATTTTTAGAGTGTCTTACTTTAAGAGAGTACACAATTATAACAGCGACGCTCCCATAAAACAATTCGTTTCATTTTAGATTTATCAGAGGTCGGGACGATCACATAAGTGACCCGGAACACAGATCTTGTGATCCTTTGTTCTTTTTCCCATTTCGTCATTTAAATCATGAAAACCTTCGCGTTCCCACAGGGAACCTGTCCAACGCGCCAAGTCCTCGTTGGACTACCTCCGAAGGTTCCAACACATAGATACCCAGTATCCTGCGTTTCAGATGATGAAACTTTGGGCAATAGCATATGACATACAAACCCGTTTCCTCAGCCAGTCCAAAGGAACACTCGGCGTCACCTGCGATGTTCATTCTCTTTAGGTGTTTACCCAGCCCGCAGAGCCCTGTAATCGCTCCTATCAAACGATCCCAGCCTATACCGAGCAATTCCTCGTTCCACTTCCGAGCTGGCCGTTCCATAAATTCTCGAATGCAAGTCATGCAAAAAAAATTTAAGATACAAACCACCATCCATCGTAACGTTGCCATTAATTTCTATTCATTTCAAACTCTTCTATGTAATTGTGTACTTATTGTAATGAGAAGTGTTACAACCGTAACTCTCCCAAGTATAAGAATGTGTTGACTCCCATGAGAGAACTATAACCATTCGAATGTTTCCTCAGAACACACGCTCTAGCAAGTGACACCCGTTTTATGAAACTCTTGAATTCTTTTACTTTATTTGATGTTTCGTTACGAATAAGAGGAAATTTCGTCATTTTCCGTAAAAATTGAATCGAAAAACAAAGTTGTTTATCAATTCGGTCAAAAACAAGTCAAAACAACGATAAGTTGAATAATTTAATTTCTTGCCTAAGCAAAAATGACGTGTGCCAAATGAATATTTCAAAAATATATACTTCGTCTATGGTACTTGGGGTGCATTTATTTTACCACTTCACATGGTTTCATTTTAATAAATAACTTTTCGGTCTCTAGCTGCATTAATATTAATGGCATTTTGAATAGTGTCGCCAACTCTCACTTGCCATTTAGCCATATGAATGTTTGAAGTGTATGTACTAGGTAGTATGTAGGTAGAGTGAATAGGGTTAATATATACTTATAATCATCGGTTCAGCTCATATTTCCAATGTTAAAACTTAAATTTCAGTAGAAATGCGAAATTTGAATATGTTTTATGTGTTCAGGGCGAGTAATATGTTTATTCACATAAATTTCATTGAAAATTTACGATTTGTTAAAAGTTTGACTTGTATTTTATTTCACATCGTATACATTCCCCATTTCATTTCGTCCCATTTATACTAAAGCAATATAATATGAACATGTTAATAATGGGAAACAATTATTCCTTTTTAAATGGAAAATTTATGAAATATCTTGCTATCGGAATGTAATGGGTGTGCTTAATAAAATTAAACTTTTTTTTCGGATTGCCTAATACCCTTGCTCGGTGGGGAACGGAGCATGTGCTGTGTATTAAATTAATAAAGTTTCCGTTGTATATGTTCTACCTATAACATATTGCCAGTCTTGAGTGGAGTGAAAATATCAGATACCTTATTGATGGTGTGATTGATTACATACCATTTCAACAATATTCTCAGTCTGCACAGACGGCATTGCAATTAGTAACATTGAAATTCATGCTGTGAAAAAAAGGCTTAGTCAGGTGCTCTACTTTGGGTATTAGTTCACTTTGGAACACAGAATGTAGTTCGGACTGTAGGTGACAGTTGAAATATTTTTGGATCCATACGAAGTACAAAGGTCATATACATTTACTACAAACAACTTTATCTCATATAAAAAGATATACAAAAGATGGATAAGTGATTTTTAAGGCATCTTGCCTAATCGTGCATCACAAGTTACACTATGTAATACACTTCGTCCAGTTTCTTAGTTGTCCATGGTATTGAACCGAAAATTGAGGATGCATTTCCTTTCTGATTGGCTATGCTGATCCTTTCTATTAGGAATTTTGTAGATCTTTTTTCTCCCGTTGCTTTTTGGATCATGTCGCCGATTTTACTTATTAGATGTTCAGTCTCCTCCCCCCAGGTTCCCATCGTCTCTATAGCTATTGGCTCGAAATGAAAGTCTTGGGTCAAATTTTCATATTTTCGATGTTTGTCGATTTCCCTTTTCTTCGCTGCGTTATCTGGCTTTCTGCTACTGGATTTTACATAGGACTTTGCGAGTGTATCGACGCACGTGAAGTCCCATATCAACGGTCGACCATTTCTCCACGGAGTCATTGTTAGCCCATCCGGTCTTTTGCCGTCTCTTCGTGAGCATCCTCTTGGCTCCTTTAGGGACGGTATTCCCGCTTAAGCTAGAGCCCTTTTGACAAGGTCATTAATCATTTCATGACGGTGTTTCCGACCAACTTTATTGTAACATGGGGTAGGTCGAGATAAGAGGTGGGAGGATACATTTATTATGGTCTAGTGATAGTCAAAATATGAGATAATTCTCGTTTTGGTACAATTGCAACCGTAGAATACAAATTTACTACGGCTGCTATACCATCTGTAGATTAGAGTCTACTTCTCGTATCAACATTCAAAAAAGCCATTAACAATTCATCCCTAATACTTCCAAATTGTTCAGCAAAAGTGAATAGAACAAAAATGTTGCTGATTTTCTGGTTTACGGCTCATCAGTGCACCTTGTCTTAAGACCATGTGTATATCAGCACAACTGGTCCTAGAATGCTACGCAAACTATGACAAATTTGCTTTATCAATCAGATGGTTGGTATGGCGTAACAATTTCGAAGTGAAAGAAGCAGATTACCTTAATTTTAACGACTATCCAAGATAGTATTTACGTTAAATATTGGCTCCGACAGTCTAACCATACCTTCTCTGTGATTAAAGCACACTACTTGCAATCAATAGTCAAAATTGGTACAATTGCCTCCGTAGTGTCTAGTCTAGTGATGACGAATCAGCAATGAAAAAAATGTCCGTCCCGTCATTTCTTTCTAAACGGCTGCACCGATATGTCCCATGATTAAGGTTCAAAGAAGAGCAAAATCGTTCAAGTGGTTCCGGAGATATGATCGTAAAAGTAACCAAAAACATTTTTCGAGGGTCCGTGAAACATTTTCGCAAATACCTCAGCAAGTTTAGCACGGAAATTGTTCATTTTGGTGTCAAATGAAAGTATTTAAGACAAGATAAGCATTTATTAAGCAAATCCATTTTTACATCACAAAATTTCGAACACATTCAAATTTGAACTAATATTTTCACTTTTTGTCTCAATTTGTTTTTAAATAATCTCTCATTAGTTTCATCTTTTATTTCCCGATCCAATTCATTGAACAGTATTATCCCCCTATGGAACAATGAGTTCCGTTCAACACTAGTCTTGCGAGTCGTTATGTAAAAATCGTCTCTAGACCTGGTCGCATATCCATGCACCTCTGTTTTAAAAATATCCATTTCCTTTAGATATTGAGGAAAAATACCGCGCTTTAGTTAATAGATAAATGTTAATGTCGTTTCGTATATTCTTTGTTTGACGCTTAACCAATCCAATGCTTCCAACATGAACGCTACAGGTGTCATCTTTCCACACGTCAGGACACTCCTCATAGCACGGTCCTGTAACTTTTGTAGTCTGTCGAACGCTGATTGATTGCTCAGAAAGAGTAACGATGAGCAGTAAACGAAGTGTGGAGCGATAATTGTGATTCATGCTTTCATCGTTATGTTTCCCGTTAATCTCGAAAGTACCCCTACTTTCTTTGCCACTTTTTTGCATACAAAGCCCACATTATCCTTAAATTCCAACTTATTATCGATCAATAAGCCGACGTTCACCACTCCGATTTCTTCCTCCTCCACTGTTATCTTGTTTACCACTGTCACATATGACGGATGAGATATGATCATTGCTTTTGTTTTCTCCACGTTAATTTTCAGCTTATTCAGCCGAAGCCACCCACTTATCCTCTCCAATTCAATGTTGATACGATTCGTCAGCACATCCATCGTCTGCAAAAAGGTTCACGAACGCAAACAAGTTGAGCCGGTAGGTCGTTTATGTAAATTATGAACAGAATCCCACCAAGAACTGATCCTTGTGGAACTCTAAGGTCATTCCGCTTTCTGCTCGACTCCTGCCCATTCACTTCGGTCTTTTGACTCCTGTTACTAAGATATTCGCTAAACCATCTGATGGCACTCGGAGAGAAACCAAATCTCTATAATTTATACTTATATTAATCTTTGTCTGCCAATTGTTTCGAATGCACGTTTCAAGTCTAGAAAAACTGCCAGAATGATGTCACCCGTCGCATGTATTTGCTTCCATTTCATCAGCACAAAGTTCAATGCCGTTTCGCATGAGTGTCGTTCTCGATATGCAGATTGAAATTTCGACAGCAAGTTGTGATGTTCGATGAATTTTATCAACTGATTTTTTACAACCGTTTCTATCAGCTTTTCTAACGTAGGTATCATGTTGACGGGGCGATAGTCTTCTGCATTTCTTGGTCGCTCCTTTTTTGGTAAAGGTATTACCGTTGTTGTTTTCCATTTCTCGGGCATCGATTAGTTCAGTGAGTGATTGATTATTTCACACACAGTTTTAGCAATCCATTAATATTTTTAGGCTAATAAAGTCAGTGTCTTTCTTATTCGGCATTTCATTCAGGCATGCACTATGTAATTTGCGTCGACTTCTTTCAGCTCTAATCTCAGTTGGACGGCTGGATTTTCAGCACATGTACCTCCGGCCCAGTTAATCGACTGGTTTATCTCCTCTAAACTGTTAACGTAAAATTCATTCAGTTTTTCCGCTACTTCTTTAGAGTCTTGCCCAATCGCCCCCTTTACGTTGGCCTCATTTATTTCTGTTTTCGGCTTACCCTTCAATAGTAGCTTTAAAATCCTCCATGTTTTTTTAGAATTACCTTTCGCCTTTTCCAGTTTAGTTTCAGTGTATACGCGCTTTTTGTTCCGGATAGTTAGAAAGTACAGGTTCCGCATATTTCTGTATTGTCGCCAGTTTGTGCTTGAGGATTGGTTTACTGCAATGTAGTACAATTTTTCCTTCTTGTCACGCATCTCATACAGTTCATCATCAGACCATTTCTTAACGTTCCGATCCGTTACTTTTACCTCTTTGACAAATGATTGAATAGTCGCCCTCAGATTTCTGTTAGCGCACTTGATTTGTCGTTTAGGCTTTTGTTCTCACTAGTCAAATGATCCCATTGATATTGCAATAGCAATTGCCTCAACGTTTCAGGTGAATAATTTACGAGTCGTTTTACTGTTCTGTGCTTCATTACTTCACACATCAGCTCGCCTATTTTTATTTGTACCGTTGAGTGGTCGCTGATTTTGTCTGTCATTAGGGGGTCAGCCTTTAGGTTCAAATTAGCCATCATTTGATTTCATAAAACTGGAAACATTTTTTCTGTGGAAATTGGGTCAGTGATAGGTCTGGGCACTGAGACCAATGGAATGGAAGAAATTGAGTTTCTTGGCCAAACACGAAAGCAGATGGTTTTTCGTCTATATTTGCTCAACTATGCAATATGAAGATTTAATGTCGAAGGCAAAGTTGTAGAAAATAAAATTTTAGAGAACACGTGTTACAGGGTTTTAAGAAAAAATTACCTAAAGCTGGAATGTGACCACTTTTAGAATTGGGCGGGATGACCCACAACTCTAGAACTATGGAAGTTAGAAAGTTGCTTTCAAAGGTGAAGTTTTAGAGAATAAAATTTTAGAGAACACGTCTCTGAGGGTTTTAAGAAAAAATTGCGTAATCCTGGAATGTGACCACTTCTAGAATTGGGCGGGATGATTCACAACTCTAGAACTATGGAAGTTAGAAAGTTGCTTCCAAGACAAAGTTGAAGAGAATAAAATTTTAGAAGACACGTGTTTCAGGGTTTTGGAGAAATATGGTCCAATCCTGGTATATGATCATATCCAGAATTCGGCGGGATGACCCATATCTGTAAAGCTGTTGCAGTTAGAGAGTTGCTTCCAAATGCAAAGTTGTAAAGAATAAAATTTTAGAGGACACTTTTTTTAGAGTTTTAAGGAAAAATGGCCCAATCTTGAAATGTGACCACTTCTAGAATTGGGTGGGATGACCCATATATCTAGAACTATGAAAGTTAGAAAGTTGTTTCCGGGAGAAACTACGTCGGTCCTCTTTTTGATATGGTGGTGTAAAATACCAATTATTCAACTAAAGTTTGCTTTGAACATCTTACCTTTCTTCAAAAATCATATAAAGTCGACAAAATGTTTGTCATATGTTTATGTTTATAAATGTTTGAAAACTGTCAATCCTCCTTCTGAGCCCACCCACTTGCTCTAAACGAGTTATTTTCTAAAGTGAACGCATTGTCTCCACACTACACTCACTGATTACAGTAAAACAATTTCTAATAATACAAGTTCAAATCCATCTTTGGTCTTTGTAATATAAATTCTTTCTTAAGACGCAGTGAACCCTTCGCATTTCCTTTTATTTCGAAATTCAAATATCACAAAAACATGAAACATTTTGTTTTCGCTCCGAAGGAAGTGTGTTCCGAAATGTTCTAAAATACATCAGCAGGATAAAATAGTCAGCAGGATTTTTACGGCATAGGGTGAAACATTACTCTTTTGATGTGTTAGAAAACATTGTATGATTTTTTTACCACCGTAAACGGTTGATTTTCGATAGGAACTTTTGGAACCTCGAAGCTAAGATCAATCGGTAGAGACAATGAAATATTTAAACTCACACCTTCACCCCTTCGTGAGCAAACACTACCAAACATCCTCCTCCAGTCCACTCCACAAATCACCTTACCTCCTGGTTACCTACGAATCAGATTGCCAGTTACTCTAGTACAACTGCTGCAATTTCATTTTCACTCTAAAATCTCAGTAACATTCACCAAATATTTTAAGCTAAAAATTCTAATTTTGTCAAGGTGAGTTTTATGGTTTTCACAAAGGGATTTTAAAGTAATTCAAATTATGAATTTGCTGCATGAACTAAAGATTAATTTTACTATAAAATATTGTTGGCGAGGTATGTAGGACACATTACATAGGAAATTATAAAAGTTGGTAAATTTTCCAAAGCCATGTAACCTCATTTACAAATATAATGTAAAGGTGATCGCAATACCATAAATGTTTGGAATTTTTTTTCATACACGTTTGGAATTTCAAATGAATTTTATAATTTACTGTCCTCGCTAGTGTGTGGTCTTCGCATGTATTTTTAAGATGTCCAAGGTAACTTTAGTCATTCCAGTAGAACTTTCGTTTATCAGGAATTCACGTATTCAAAATTTTTCTACTAAAATTGTTACGACACCATGTGTTGATGATCGTCGATGTGATGATTGTTCAATATAGATGTTATAAAGGTGAAATCCAAATCTTTCTATGAACAAATGGCTTTCAAATACATAATGGTTTTTAAGATAAGGATGAGTTGCAAACAACGAAATCAGCATTTTTATTTTTAAGAGTTTTGTTGAAACTCATAAGATTCATGATGGTATGGATTTTAGATCTCATCATGAACTTTGCTATACACTATAAATGTCCGAATAAAGGGGCCATTCATCATGTCCGTCGCTTTGATGGAGGGATGGGATTGGGTCTACAAAAGTTTAAGTCATTGGAAAAAATTCAGTTGAAGTTTTCATAAACAAACAATGTCACTCATTTTGTTATGTATAGTAGATTGGTAAGATTGATTGATGTTCATTCTGTTTTCTACAGAAACTATATGCATATTTATCGAACAGCAGGTGAATTCAGCCTGAGCAAATTGTGAGATTCATTAAGTATAATATGACTTGAACATCTTTTTTATCACTTTATTACATTCGTTATAACGAACTCTAGAAAAAGGATTATTAATCTGGCTCTGATCGCGTACGCCATGTTGCCCGACTCACTCTGTGAATCAATCAATTCAGGGCCGTAGTGAGAAAATTCGGACCTGGATGGGAGGAGGAGCACTTCTTGCTAGAGATGAGCGGGTTGCCCGAAACTTTGAAAAACCCGACCCGAACCCGAATTTTTTTTCGGGTTCATGGGTTTCGGGTTTCAAAAATTTTATCGGATCGGGTTCGGTCCGAGTCGGGTTGTTGTATCATTTTATTCGGGTCCCGATCCTTTATTGACTTTTTATATTTTACAAAACTCGTCTAAATTTTATCATCTTACATTACACGAATTTTGTTTTAGTCTAAGGTCCGTGAAGAATGCAGACGTCGGGCCTTGAAATAATTTTTGTTTCGAAGTAATTTGGGTTGTGAGTTTCGAAAAACTTGAGTGTCTGGTTCGGTCCAAGTCGGGTTTTGAAACAGTTCGGGTTTCGGGTTTCGAAAAATTTTATCGGGTCGGGTTCGGTTCGGGTCGGGTTTTGAAACAGTTCGGGTTTCGGTTTTCGAAAATTTTATTCGGGTCGGGCTCGGTCCGGGTCGGGCTTAGAAACAATTCGGGTTTCGTGTTTTGAAAAATTTTATCGGCTCGGGTTCGGTCCGGGTCGGGTTTCAACAAATGGTCCACCCGCTCATCTCTACTTGTTGCTGTAAAAATTTGTTTAAGAAATTTAAGCTTAACGATGTGGACTGAAAAGTTTCTCATATACATAAATCCGGAACTGATCGATTACCGAGCCTGTGTGATATTCTGAAAAATTTCAGACAACTTTTGATAAAAAAAATCGTTTAAAATTGGACTGTGGTGACATTTCAAAAGTTCATGGCCTTTCATAAATTACAGTAGCCGACAGATGTTTTGTGATGAAGAAAAGAATGTTTTTTTTCAGTCACCCCCCATTTCTTCCATATAATCTCTAAAAATTCCAGTGGGAACCAGGCTTTCCTGAGCATCTGTTTGAGCACGAGCAAAAGCATGTGCTTATACTTACGAAGCATGAGCATAAGTAAAAGCTTTTGCTTGGGAAGTCTTTGCTCATGCTTGAGCATTTGATGCCGCATCTTTTAATTATTTTTGAGTGTGTCGCATTTGATCTCAAAAGATAATAATTTTCACATAATGATGTTTTTCTTCAATCACCCACTCAAGCATAAGTAAAAGATTCGGCAGCAAATGCTCAAGCATAGTAGGCGAGTCGATAAATTTTAATGTATTTTTGAGACTGCCAGTCTCTAGTTAAGAGATGTCGGGTTAACAAAGACTTCCTAAGCAAAAGCTTTTACTCCAGTTTTTACTTATGCTCATGCTTCGTAAGTACAAGCGCATGCTTTAGCTTGCGCTCAAGCAGATGCTCAGGATGGCCTGGTTCTCATGGGAACTTTAAGCGATTATACACGCAAAGAAAAGATACAATTGCGGCATTTTTAATGTTTTTATTTATACTTGAGCGTAACGTACTTATCTTTGCTGGGAATGCAAAATCGTAAGTAAGGGTTATCAATTATAATTACAGTTGCAGTGAATCTGACTTCATTATTATATTTACAGTGATTAGGTTATACTCGTAGCAATTATTACGCAGAATTTTATACTGGTTGGGAATATAAGAGTGAAAATTGTATTGGTAAGAAACAAGCATATTCCTCACTTATTCACCACTAACATGAGAAAAGAGAACTATGTTGACGGTGATCACAATTATAATTCCACCCAATATAGATTATAATTTCAGTCAATATGCCAGACGTTACAATTCTATATTGACAGCGAATATAATTTTTAATTTTACATTTCATACGATTACAAATTATATTATGGTGTCGTTATAAATGCCGCAATCATAACTTTTCTTTGCGTGTAGGGAAGAAATGGAGAGTGACCAAAAAAAACTGGTTTCAGATTCGTCTTTTCCCCCCTCTGCCACACTAAAATGTATCGATTGTCACACGAAACTGTACACCCCCCCCCCCCACTCAGCGAATTTTCAAGTTTTGAAATTCCGAGAAAAAAATAGAAATAACTTTATTCGAACTTCTTACAGTGACTCAATCATTAGATTGTGCAACTTTTCCGTTTAACTCTTTTCGTTAAAAATCCTGTTTTTTATGAGAAAAATGCAAGCAAATACGTGAAAAGAGAGATAAAAGGTAAAAATAAAAGTTGCACAATCTTACGATCGGGTGGCTGTAGCGGCAAGGCTGACTTGTTTGAACGTCCATATTTATTCTAATAAGATTTTTTTTATAGAATGTAATTAAATGTGAAAAGAAAAATTTGATATAGGCGGAGAATTGTTCACATTCAATTTTCGTTTATTACCCGTTGTCATTTTGCGTCCCTATGATCTCTGAACCGTGTATAGTTGTGTGCTATAGTCGACGCATGTACTCGCAATCATGTCATAGATACATTGACACGCTGTATTAGGATTTATAAATGCTAGCACAACCGAGATTCGATCTAATTCTTCATTCGTGCATGGTTTGTGTGCTGACACATATAGTCAAATTTAATTAACTCTTTTGTTGAATTTTTCAACTCTTTTGTATTGCTGGGGTTGATGTGCCATTTATAATCTTTCGAATTTAGTAACAAAACATTAGAATTTTTGTTTCTCGACGTTTCGACCTATGCCAGGTCATCATCGGGAGAATATCTTTATTCAAAGAGAGAAGAATTTCTATAGCAATCTTATTTTTTACCTTGGTCTTATCTTAGATGTCGATTTACAACTAAAAACATAAGAGACTTGTAACCATTAACCAAGTATACAATTTAAAAAACTAAACAAAATGAACTAACAAAGTTTTGTGACGGTATACGTCCTCCTGTTACTAATTGATGATTCGTAAGATTTTCGCGGTGTCTGATGAGTTTTGGGCGCAATGATCAGTTATACCAGTTTTGATCAAATAGGTCGGGTGAGTAGGATCAGTTAAGATAGGCTGTATCAGTTATGGTGGTTGATCAGATACGTAATTTCGGACTACTCGGTTGTCTTTGCCAACATGTTTTCGCAAAAGATTAAAGTAGAATGGGGCAATGCCAGCCGTATCCTTTTTATAATTTCATGTCCGTTCAATATTCATAATAATATGATTTACTTCAGTAATATAAAGTTTTTTCTAATTCGAATTTCTTCCGAGAGTTTTCATATTTTCGAAATCGAATTGGTGGCCTGTCTGTTTGGCTTTGCTAGATTTGCAACCAATGTCGAATTTTTATGTTGTTGTTTTCTCTTCCCTTTCCTTTGGGCTGTTTCTCCGACCGACGTACAGTGTGTCACAGCTTTGGCATTCTAATGCGTATACAACGTCAGAAATTATGTCATCATCCAGTTGGTCTTTTTGTTTGGAATAAACAACTTACATTCAGGCTTACTAGCTACTGATTTTTTTTTTAGATTTATCAGGTTGTTTCGTCACCCGTTCATCATGTAAATCTTCTAAAACCTCCCAGTCCCAACCAAGAACCTATCTAGAGCGGCAGGCTCTATGCTGGGTACTGTTGCAGGTTGGACCACATAACTACCTAGAGTCCTAGGCCTCAGTGAACTTCGGACATTCACTTATTATGTGAACGCCCGTCTCCTCACCGAAGCTACAGGTGCAATTGGGATCATTGGTGAGTCCCATTTTAGCCAGATGCTTGCTTAGTCTACAGTGCCCGGTCATCGCACCAACCTCTCGCTTGATGCGACACCTGTCCATGTTTAGCAATTCTCTAGTCCACTTCCCATCGGGCACCGGGAAGAAGCGCTTTGTGTGCACTCCTCCCTCATAGGTGCTCCAATGGCTAACGAATTCCGACTTAACCCAACACTCCATTGCTTTTACACATTCCGAGTGTGGTATGGGTATGAATCGTTCTGGCACACAACTTAAAGTTACTGAACCTTTCCTCGCCAGCTCATCCGCTCTCTCGTGGAGGGGCCAGAGTGTCCGGGAACCCAGACCAGCTTTACCTGATTTCTCAGTCCAACCCGGTTCAGGGTCTCCTTTAACCCTTTACCAGCTTGGATGTCACGACAGGCGACATGAGCGCACCAATCAAAGCCTCACTGTCGGAACAGACTGCGACACTTCTTCCACATGCCTCCGTTGGGAATGCCTCCTGCACTCCCATCAGTGCCGCGAACGTCTCAGCCTGATTCACGTTGGCTAACCTTCCTAGGTGATACCACCTTTCGACAACCTGCCCTGGAGAAAATACCCCGGCTCCCGCGCCTTCCGATGTTTTAGAGCCGTTAGAGAAGCTCGCAACTTCTTCACCCGAGATGTGACTTGGCCAGCCTTCCAGCCATTCCGACCTGCTGGTCTTCTACTGGTCTAGCTACTGGTATGAAGTATTTTACTGGCCTGTGATACTTCTGGTACGTATATTAGTGAACAGTAGGCCAGTTCCTTCCAGTTTTTTGAATACCTGTTCATAATAATTGATCCATGCCTTCTAGTTATTTTTAGGCTCAAGTACTTTAAAGATTGGTTCTGTTCCATAGGTTGTGTAGTGCATCACTTTTTCATCAGGCAACAAATCTATCTTCGAGTAAGGAAGCACTGATTGCGACACCGACACGCGGCTACATGTCATAATTAGATTCAAAACATTCAAAATAAACAAATAGGTTATGACTGTTCCCTTGCCGAAAAATGGTTGTGTTTGTATAAACAGCACACTTAGGTCTCCGGAGTTAAAATTTTCATAAAGTTCCTCGAGATGAGGCCGTAAAAAAAGTGGATAGTTTATTCGTAAGGAAGTGAAAAACAATGTTGTTGTGTACGGAGAATATTTTTGTTAATTTATAAGTGACGATTGACGAAAAACGGTTAATAAAAGGTAGTGTCCCTGTACTGTGGTAGATTCCCCAACATCTAGTGTTTAATCGAAAGTTTGCCATAATATAAAAACATACTGTCGGACACTAGTCAACTCCAAATATAAATGAAGCAGAGGTTTACTTGACAAATACTTACGTTTCGGCGTCGATTACGTTGTCAGAACACTTTCGGAAATGTGAAACTGAATCGACAGCATTAGATGTAAATGCTTTATCGGAAATATTGTACGATTTGGTTCCCGATATTTTGGCATCAAAAAGTTTTCATTTCTGTTTTAAAGCCTTGACAGTTTCTTTATTTTCTTTCATTGGGGACATTGTGGACAAACAAAAATAAACGAATCAAATGCAACTGTCATAATCTGACATGTAGCCGCCTGTCGGTGGCGCCATTTTTGTTGCGGTCATTGCATAAACTAAAAACTCAATCTATAAAAAAGAGTTAAGTAAAATAGAAATAATTTCGAAAATTTATCTAAAAATAGGCTTTGGAGCAATAAGAATTGCTGAGACCATAGATTTTCTTGAATATCTGTTCGGTTCCAATTGAGGATTCCGTCGTAGCATTATCAAAAACGTTATTTTCGCGTTATTCAGTGTAACGTAACAATAACGATATTATTGTAACGTTATTTTCAGAATCGAAAATTTAAAGTTAGGTAACGTTATGATATTTTTGTGAAAACGTTATTGAAAAACGAAATTTTTTTCGTTATGAACATTAACGGTACAGGCTTAACATTTTCTTTTTCGTTATGAACCGTTATCTTATATAACATTAGAACATTCACAAAGTGCGTACGCTCCTAAGGGGGGAGGGGGTTTTGCGAGAACGTACTGCTATGTATACTAATCTGTGATAATAAACGTGCGGAGGGGGGACGGGGTCTAAAAATAGTATGTTTTAGCGTGTGTACTTTATGAATGGCACCTTATTTACTTAAAGAAAAAGAATTTTGTGGAATTAAAAATTATTTTCAAACCACATATCTCTAAAAATTCACTATTTTGTTATAAAGCTAAGTACAAAGACAATTGCTCAGGTAAATGTTTCACTATCATAAGGTAACGCGCCGTAAGCAATGCAAGATCCACGATTGCATTAACATTAATTTAACAAACATTAACAAATTAGAATTTTAGCACTGACAAATTTTCAATTACTTAAACTAGTTGTAGAGTTATTCAATAACAAAATAATGTTTCTTTGCACAGTGTAACGTTATTCAATAACGAGATAGTGTTTCGTTAACATAGTGTAACGTTATTCAATAACGAAATAATGTTTCGATACATAGTGCTAAATTTTACATAATTAAATTGTAAATGTTGGGCAATGGAATTCATCAAATTACCAGACACATATCTCAATAATAATTTTTGTTAAATTCTCGTAATTGTAAATCATAAATCATACAAAGTACTCGAATATAGTCTAGTGAGGGACTCTGTGAAGGAGATATAAGCGATTAGCTCGAGTCAAAGACGCTGTTTCGTCTAACTAAAACTAAAGGAAATTGTGTCCCTGATCGTGCCACCGATACAGTAAAACGCAGTGCATAGTCAAATAAATGGTCTGACTGTGTTGGAAAATTTTTGACTAATGTCTGAAATGACCTGAATTGGAGAATGTGATTAAAGCTTTGTTCGTTAGAATTCCGTAAGAGAATTAAATAGAATTTCCGTCAAGCAGCGATTGGTAAAATTAAACCAATAATTTAAGGAAAAATGAATACAAAACTTACTCACTCAATTGCGTCAAAACAGAATTTACGTTTAAATAAATTTATTTAAAATCAGACCACTGAAGAAAACACAAATAAACTTAATATCAGACCACTGAAGGAAAAACACGAAGATAATATTGGTTGGACATTTTAAACTTAAGAGCCTCCTACAACGTGTGAAAGGTTGCATTTTAATATTCACACAACCGTTGATTAACAAATAGAATTCGAAGCTCACAATAAGAGTTACGGATCCGATTGTGGCTTCGTCCTCAATGTAAGGGAGCATTTTAATATTTCCAAAACCGTTCAACAATAAATAATAATTTCAGCTCACAATCAGAGTTGCAAGTTTTTGACCAAAATTTTGAAAAAAAATATATTAAAAAAAAGAAAAAAAGTGAGCAAATTAAGAGGGAATGAAATTAAATCTGAGAAGAAAAATTTTTGTTTCACGGATGGTACACGAACCCATAGTCTTCCACTTTCCGGCCAGAAATATTCAATAACGAGATAATGTTTCGTTACATAGTGTAACGTTATTCAATAACGAGAAAATTATTTGGTTACACCTCACGGTGAGCTTGAACGAAAGTTATACTGAAAAGTCGCTGCCCATCAGATTTTATTGCTGATTGTGAAAGAGGGGTCCCCAACGAGTTCGAAACTACTTTTAGTGAAACAAATTTTCTGGTAAATTTTTAAGAAAATTGATAAAAACTATGTTTCCAATGTAAAAGTGATGAAAAAAAATTGTTGCGTACAGGCGTTTTTATAATTTTTATCGTTAAACAACATAATTGTAAGCAAAAAATTGTTCTACGGTATATCTCTAGATCTTTTAGTTTTTTTGATGATTTGTGGTCGTCGGCGAATAGAGAGCTCCATGACGATTTAAAACTTGTTGGCAGACCGTTTATAAAGATCAAAAATAACAATGGACCAAGAATTGATCCTTGTGGAATACCTGACGAGGGTTTAATGCCTTTGGACTTTGTGCTACCGATCATGACAAATTGAATTCTGTCAGTTAGATACATATGAAACCAATCTTTGTAAACACCTTTCACCCCAACAGCTTCTAAGTAGATTATGAGAAACTTTGTCGAAAGCTTTCGAGAAGTCTGTAAAAATAGTGTCCACTTGTCCACTATTTGAAATTGACTCAAAGATAAAATTTACGTATTCCAATAGGTTCGTTTGAACTGACTTGCCAGTGACGAACCCATGTTGGGAATCGCTTATGTGGTCTTTGACGTGTTCATGGAGACGGTCGAACATTATTCGTTTTTACTTTCACTTATCGATTTATTAAACAGAATTGATAATAGTACACTGATCGATTCCGATAGATTCTTGTAGAAGATAGCTGGTGTGTCATCTGGGGTAGTTGCTTTGTACTGGTCTATCTTCAATAGAAACAGTTTTACTTTGTCCACTTCTATTGGAGATATGTTAAAGTCGGGTAAACTTTGATTACCGTATATTATTTTTTGATCCGGTCCTTGGTAGACCGACGCAAAATAATCAGCAAATAGATTACAGACTGACTGTCTATCATTCGCAGTGACATTATTATTATTAATCGTATGGTTTTTACTAACAGTTTTGATAACAAATTAATACAGAATGTTTTTCATTACTCCATACAGTAATGTACATCATAAAAATAGAGTTGATTATTGAGTTCCTCACGACACTGACAGAACAATGACAAGAACGCCAATGACTGACTTCGAAGGAATGGCCAATAATATTCTGTAATTTGTCGTATCGCTCAAAATTGTTATCGCTGTGAGGTTCACGTGTCTCACGGGAACAGGAACAGCGACCAAATTAGTAGCATTTTGTGGTTCATCTTCAAAATCCCGTAATACAAAATTTGAAAGATGAGCGTTATCAGACTGGGCCAGCGGGGGGCTGCTACTATCCAGTCAGGCAACCTTTAAATTGAAATTCGTTTGTCCAGAAATATTTTCCACAATATTTCTTGGGTTGATGTTCGTAGGCTGCCCTTTGCGATCCAATACATTAATTTTGATTGTCGTCCTCAACCAAAAATGAGGTTATGTGGTAAATAGGTCTTCCGTAAAAGCCGCAATTCAATGTATGCGTCGATATTATAAAAATCTTCATTAGATCCAGTTCCGGGACGTCTAGTTTTATAAGAACATTTACTTTATAATCAAAACAATTCACTTGTTTTCGTCAAATATTAAAAAAAAATTGTAGACGAAAACTCACGCAGCACAATTCGTTTCGACGTGTCACTTGTCTGTTGTTTGGTTTGGCAGTGACATTACCGTTATGGACTACATTCGGCAGTGAATTGGAAGCTCTCTGTGATTTAGTATACGAGAAGAAACATTTAGTATTGAATGACAGTTTTTCTTCGATATTCTTCACATATTTGTCCTCACATTGCACTTGGAGCTGCTTTATTTCTTTACGTAGTCGGGAAAATAGATTACAATCATACGAGACGTCAATACCATTCTTCTTTTTAGCATCATACTGTCGTTTTACGACGGACTTCCGATTGATAAGTTTTATCAACTCACCATTACTTCCAAAGCGTCTTACTTTGGGTACATTATCACATAGTTTTTTGACCAGCTCGTAAAATCTACACGGCTTCATCAATATTCAAATTCTCCAACTCTCGTTTCCAGTCTGTGCAGTGAACCAGTCTGTTCAACTCTACATAATTAGTCCGAAAGAAGTTGTATTTCGGGAGTGTCTTTTCATGCATAACTTCAGAGGTTTCAAGCTGGGTGCTGTTTATCTATCGTTACAAGCGGATTGACATCTTCAAAAAGTGAAATCTTAGAATGGTCAATATTGGATATCACAAGGTCAAGCGTACGGTCTTTGTTATTCCTGATACAACTGAACTGATTTAAATTGTCTATAAGAGAGTGAGCAATTTGCTTTTTGGGCACTACAAGTACCTTCGGGTTCAATCCTCCATGTTGTAGAATCTAACAAGTTGTAGTCGCCAAGAAGTAGCAATTCACATTATATTCATCGAGTGTACCATTACAGTTAATATACTATTTTGGTATGATGACAACGTAATTTTTTAACGAAAAAGTATTGGGTTTCCCTTGTAAAGTTAACACTTGTAACTTTTAGGATAAAATTATAACGTTACGGAACCCTGCGTCCACATCTTATCGAGCACCTTAGATTCAAGATTCATTTAGTTCAAGTTCTAAAGCAAGTATCAGTGAATGGAATGCCTGTGTGGTATTTGTTTTTGAAATTAAGTTCAAAAATGCAACATTTTTATGGCATTTTAATCTTTCAATCTCCTTTTTCTTAGAAATTGACTTTTATCAATAATTTTATATTCCATCACATCAATTTCACATAAAAGTGTTTTTGCAGTGCCTCCGCTTTTCTGAAACGGTACCACTCTACTAAGATTCTTTTGTTGTAGGGGGTTTTGTAAATTTTTTTAAGGACAGTAGCATAATGTAAGCGACGCAGAGACGACGCCCTCGTTTCGCACTGAGGAAAATATCTACAAGCGACGTAGGAATTATGATTATAATATACGCCGCCGACGTATTATATAGGCGGTGAATGTATTATCATCCTTCTTAAAGTATTGTGAGGTATGCTATATGTAACGAACGTTTATGAGCTCTCATAATACGTGCACGGCGTTCGTAATACGTGCACGGTGTATAAAATACGTCAGCGGCGCCTGGCCATTAATCTTCTTAATGAATCGCGTAATAAAACTCAACAGACAAAGCGGCGATCCTAGTGTTGCTTCCTGCCCATACCTACTTTTCTTATCCTTGTGCATAACTAATTCTTTTAAAACCCTACTAGCTTAATAAACGGTACCTTCTAAAATGAAATGTTCACCTGAAGAATGCTACGTATTGCATTGCGATAAATTTGTGTTGTGTGCATTGTCGAGTTGTATTGACAATAAGAAAATTTTAATTTTTGTTTGTTTTTGACATGGATATGGACTTTGCTGTTAACTCTGATGTGCTACAGGCCAACCCAAATGCCAAGAAGACATTTAAAGCCGTTCTCATGGCTCGTTATTTCCGTGAGATCAACAGTCCTCTAATGCGTCTCTACCCGAAAGTAACCACACAATCACCGGGACCTTAATTTGCGACATTTGCAAAAAATCCTTTGGTTTCAAGTCTCATCTCGTGATACACATGAGAATTCACTCGGGAGAAAAGCCGCATTCTTGTTCCCAATGCAAGAAATCTTTTGCACTAATTTACAACTTAAAAATGCATCAGCTGACCCACACTGGAGAAAAGCCGCATTCTTGTCCAATGCAAGAAATCTTTTGCGCGAATTTGCAACTTAAAAACGCATCAGCTTACCCACACAGGAGAAAAGCCGCATTTTTTCAAGATTTGACTTGGGAATCCTTCACAAGCAAGTCTTTACATTAAGATGAAAGTGGGGAAAAAGCCATCATGAAATCCCCATGTTTAAGACAAGAATTACGAATATATTTTTTCATGAAAATGAAAAAATCTGACATTTTATATCATTCATCATTGAAATTGAAAGCTCCTGAAGCTCTTTCTATTGTCTTCTGGTGTAAACTAGTGATGTAAACGGTGTGGTAATGCAATTAATAGCCGAACCGCTTAACAAACGCAGTACTCATCTTTGCAACTTAAAAACCCATCAGCTGACCCACACAGGAGAAAAACCGTATTCGTGTCCGCAATGCAAGAAATCTTTTACACAAATTTCCAAATTAAAAAGGCATCAACTGACCCACACAGAGAAATCTTACACTTGTCTACAATGTAGGAAATCTTTTAAACAAGAAAAGTATTTGGAGAAGCATCAGGAAACGCACAAAGATGAGTAGATATAGCAATTTCATTTTGAAGGAATAACAAAATATGGAAACTTTACGACTCACTCAAGTAAGAATCTAAAGCTGTAAGTTTGAAGTTCTCGTGCATTAAAAAAAATTGCTTCACTAAAAAAACAAAAATTAACGATGAGTCGTAAGATTAGTAATAATAACTATTCCGAGCGTCCGTCGTTGCCTGATACTAGGCGGCGTGACGATTATGACTGAAGCACGCAAGAAGGTATCTTTCAGTTAGTCGACATGGAAAAACTGATGAAATATAACGGTTTCATCCACACCTCAACATGATGGACAGTGCTCAGAGATTTATATGTCAAAAACTACTACAACAAAAAATTCTGGAAATTTTAATCATTTTATACACAAAATACATAAAAGAACTTGTAAATTGATTCGAGTGAAAATATTTTGAAGAAAGATACCGAAAAATATATTCAAAGACGATGGAGGACTATTGTCACATAAAATCAAAGCACAAATTTAATTTAAAAAAAGGAAGTATCCCTTTGCATATAAAAAAAAATCTGTATTCAAAACCAAATAAGTAGAAAAAAAAGGTTATAAACCGCGCATAAATTCAATAGAAAAATCCTTACCTTTTATACATATTAGGAGTAAACATACAAACACTGTATGGACGTCTGGTGCCATGATATTCGATAAGGACGCCACCCGAAGAATGGTATGGGGATGTCACACATAAATATAAACTTGGTTCACTTGGATATACGTTGTTATATCTCATGTGTTACTATATCTGAGAGATCATAAGTATTTTTCGTCTTGAAAATTTAGAGAATTTTTTATGGTACAACAAATAGGATCGCACGAGAAAAAAAAAACAAAATAAAAAATGTTGGTGTATAAACATTTGCGATAGTTTAATGCATTTTTGATGAGGGCATATTATGTTATTATGTTGTATACGGAAGAACGTGAAGTTGGTATGTTTGCTTGACGGCAACATACATTAGCTAAATGTGGATGGCATACGTACATCAAAATCGACCTAAAAGCTTTAGGGATCATTCATGAATAAAAGGGAGGGGGTTGGTTACTTGTTCCTATCATCAAATTGTCGTTTACATACCACTTTCCTAACATTCTAGCTTGTACTTCTATCAACATGGCATGAAAATTGTCATTTTAGTGACATAATTTTTATGAACGGCCCCTCACCGTCAATGTATTTTGCCAACGATATTTCCAGAAAGTTTCAAATTGATCATAAATGTTAATATGAGCTGAGCTTGGTATTATAGAAAATAATTCATTTCAACATAATGTTATGTACATAGGTGTATGGTTCTATGTATTTCCGCGAAAAAGTACACAATATGTAAAATGTAGATAGCTTAAAGAAAACAGGAAAAGATAAAAAAAGAAAATTTTCCCTATTTTACCAGCAAGTACTCTTAATCGAAAAAATGAAAAAAAAAGTAAATTTAGTCCTCCGTCTTAGATTTATCATTTTTTAAAGTTTACAGGATAAGAACTAGAGAGCTGCATAAAAATAATTGAAATCAATAAACTGTGCATCCTCTGCATCAACATGATAATGTGGTTATGCAGCTACAGTGGAATTATTTTGCCAAACACAGCACACAAAGTATTTGCGAATATATTTTATCCGTACTCGGTAGCAAATACTGGTGAACAACTAAACAACCGTGTTACCAGGTAATGGTGTTCGGAAAAATATATCTAGATAAAATAAATCGTAACATAACCCCTTTGACAAAATATCCCGAGAATTGATAACCCATATTACCAGGACATAATCTGTAAAAACATGAAAAAAATTATCGTTCGAATATTAGACTTTGCAAGAAGAAACAGCGCCGAGCCGCAGGTGGGGTTTTTAAACCATATTGCGGAGTTCAAGGGGTATAATCTATAGCTGGAATTGAAGTGGAGTTTATGTATGGAAGGGTGTATGGTAGCCCGTTAAGCGGTTGGGGCGGCTGGACAGAACTCACTAATGAAAAACATTTAATTTGTAAATAAATTTAAAGGAGAAAATTCCAAAGTTTTATATAGAAAAATTTTGTCTTGGGTGCTAGACATTTTTTTGTTCGGAAATATTTCGTCCGAAGATATTTTATAGAAGTTTTTAGACCCGTACGAAGATATGAAGTTTATCGAAAATGGGTCTATTGTGTATGCCACGACGTTTATAACCAGTCGATTTGAGGGGGGAGCATTGATCTTTAGATGCCGAATCTGCAAAAAATTTTTTTTCGTCAAAACGGTAACTCGAAAACTCAAAAAATTTTTTCTTCGAGTCGTAAACGACGAAATCGGCACTTTAGTTTGTGAAATCTTATGAAGACACTTTGTTTGTCATAAAGGAATTGTGAAGGGTACTGTAATGTTAAATCGAATTATATTTTATGGGATTGAATCTCCGTATTGTCTGCCCAAGCGCCGCCGAGCTCGGGCTGCTTAGGAGGTTTTTAGTCTTTTATACATAACTCGGGTAAGTCTTTTCCGATTTTCATATATTTTTTTGAAACTTTTTGATTTGGAGCTTTTGGACTCAGCCAAGACCTTAAAACTGAGTCTCTACTAGGGCCCAATGTGTTTTTTCTACATGAATCGGGTAAATCTTATCTAATTTTCAAAATATTTCTTTTTCCTGAAAGATATTTGAAAAATGGAATCGAATTTTGACAAAATCAGTCAAGAACTTTTGAAGTTATGGTCGAAAAAGTAGTCAAAAACGTGGTTTTTGAAGATCGGCGAAACTTTTGGACTTATATCTCTATCAAAGCTTGTGTGGCGCACAGGATAGATAATACATGCACTAGCTGGATAAACAGAATGCCAAAAGACAGAGTCGTTAACTCGTATCTAGGCTCCATAAAAATTGCAATCTTTGTTGTTAAAGGTTGTCCTCAGGGTGGAGTACTACCACCTCTTTTATAAATTTTAGTCAAGGATAGTCTTCTTAAGTTACCAAATGATAACCGGTTCTACTCAATAAGCTTTGCAGACGACCTAAGTATAATCTAAGTATAATTCTTATAGGAATGTGCATATCTACCTTGTGCGAATTAATGCAGTCGGCCTACAAAGTAATAGAAAAATGGTGTGTAACCAACGAGCAAAGAGCAAACCCAGACAAAACTCATCTGGAAATTAAAACTAAAAAAGCCAAATCGACAATATGGCAATGCAGAAGAGTATTCGGTAAAAACTGCGGTCTCAACCAAATATTTAAAGCTGGATCTACACGGCGATCATTCGACCAATGATAGTCTACGGAGCAATATTGTGGTGGCCAAGATGCCGCTTAAAGAGTTTCCAGACTCGACTAGCCAAAATTCAAAGGCTTGCTCTAATAGGTATAACGGGAGCTATGCGTTCAACTCCCACAGCTTCATTAGAAGCTCTCTTGAACATTGAACCGCTTCATATCCATGTCGAATTCTGTGCAAGAAACACAGCTCTAAGACTAAATAAAAATTCCCTACTACAAACGAGGAATTATGGTCACTCCAAAAAATGGTATAAAATGACTCGAGACTCACCCGAGCTAGAAATGATAAGTGAAAACATAACATCTACATTCGGATTTGACAAATCATTTGATACATTAATCCCCAGTAGAGATGAGTGGGAAACTAATACAGTTCTTCCTGCACAAAACTGCCCTATCTGGTTTACAGACGGATCCAGAAGAGAATCATCGGGAGCTAGCTTCTACAGCTTACAAGCACAGCGTGAACAACCAATCTCCCTAGGCAATCACGTCACTATACTTCAATCTGAAGTAGTAGGCATCACGCAATGTACCATTGAGATACTTACAACTCCAAGTTACCATAACCACAACTATATTTGTACCGACAGTCAAGGCGCGGTAAAAGCACTACGAGCTAACTAGTTTATCTCTATTATAGCATTAGATTGTAGAGATACACTGCAACGAGTTAGTGACAAAATCAAAATAACCCTAGTCTGAGTTCCGGGTCACAGCGGAATCGAGGGTAATGAGATTGCGGATAAATTAGCAAGAGAGGGATCTAACAAGAAATTAATAGGTCCAGAACCAGGCGTAAGAGTCAGCAACTCTGAATTGTGTAAGTACATTAAGAAATGGAGGAGCAAACATTTCCTGCAACACTGGAGTACTCTAGACCACGCTAGACAAGAAAGAGAATTTATTGATATCAACCAGCGCAATAGCAAGTATTATCTGTCACTAAGCAGACAAAACCTACAACGTCTAACGAATGCCCTCACGGGACACTCTAAATTAAACAAACATCTTCACGCAATGGGGATTACCAGCTCACCAGAATGTGCGAAATGTGGGCAAATTGCCCTTACGATTCGCTACACGCATCAATACCTCTAATCGAGACATATATATACGTCAGCAGATTCTTCATCACGTCCATCAGCATATCAAGTTGCATGACTTGACTGACGATTGGCACTGGATGCCGAAATGTTGATCTCTTCTAATTATCTCCATAACGGAACTGTTCTAGATGTGTTAATGTTAACGTCTGAGCGTCCGTCATGTCAATGACAAAATAATTCAAAGAGCTTATCTGCAAGAAAACGTTCATATAGATAGTAGTATGTAATGAGTTGTGCTGTACATTTGAATGCAAGATATGAACAGAACTTACAGAAATCACGAAAAAAAATTAGTGAAAATTGGTTGAGTAGACAAAAAAATTGTTTTTTGCTATGTTGTAGAGAAAATTAAGGGGAACATTTTTGTCTATTTGGGGTTGACCCAAGGTTTTTCGAAGAGGTTTTTTACACCATTGCTTCGGACGGGTTTTTCAATATATATTTCAAATACAATTTAATGTTCACGTAATTTCATACACTTAAGAGTTAACTTAAATACGTTAGAGTCTTTTCGCAATATCAATTCTGTTTGCCACATCTATTCTGATGCCTACGGATGCCTAGAGATATTCTGTGCTAGATCCCGTCTGAACAATGAACATCTGTTCTCGAAGCAAACTTTACCCAACGTGGTTGTGAATAACATGTATAAGCAACGTGAAGTTAGCGGATACTTTGACATTTCTGCAGTACTACATTTCTATAGTACTACAGTACTATTTTTTGGGCTCGTGTTCTACATTGAATTGATTTTTTGTACTATATTTTCAACATCTGTAGTTTATGTACTATTTTTTAAAAATCTTTTCCCTAGGTCATTTTCATAGAAATTTAGCTACATACTACAAATTTAAGATCTCTAAATTCGTCATCAACAACCACATACTAATTCGATTTCCGCGATTTTTTTTTTCAACGCTTTTTTGAGATACGTATTTATCATCTTAAGAAGCAGTTTGCAGTTACAATGCAATGCCCTCCGAACCTCGCAAAACCATGTTTTCGAACACTTCTTCAGAACAACTTGACCGATTTTGGGAGTGACTGTCGGAGATTTATTTTTATGGATTTTTGGCATTTCCAGTGCACAATCGATGTACATCCTGAATATGGCATCGACGTGACTCGTGTTGAAAACTCCTTAGTGAACCTATGAAGGTACGAAGGGGTGGACATTCATAGAAAATTGTTTGTCGGTCGACTGCAAATACTCTGAAAAGTAGAAAATTCTGAAAATCGAGAAAAATCCTCAGAAAACTGAAGAAAATCCTTGAAAATTCAAGAAAATCCTTCAAAATCAAGGAAATCCTTGGAACTCCAAGGAAAATCGTCAAAGCTCAAGAAGAAGATCCTTGATAATCGATGAAATTCCTTGAAAATCCAGCAAAAATGTTTAAGAAAATCCTAATAAAACCATGGAAAATCCTCAGGGGATTTTCTTTTTGAAAATCCTTTGTCAACGAAGTTTACGAATATCCACCCCTCCTCGGTACAAAAACTCGTATAATACTCCGTTTGCGTCAGATCTTATTCAGCTTTTTCATGTTTTTAAGTGTAGATACTATTTCTTTGTACTATTATTTTAGATGATGTACTCTATTGTACTACCTAGTTTACGACACCGAGAACCGAGATATCATTTTACATTTCGTGTAGCATAAATAGTTTTATGTACCGAACGGCTGAAAGTAGACTTCACAGTAGAAAGGTATAGCAAAATCTATTACTTCATTTGCTGTAAAACTTTACTTTTATAATTTTTGGTGTATTTTTTCGTGAGATATACAGACAAAAAATCGTATAGTTTAAGTATTTATCTTCAGAATTGCTGATAGTGATATGTTCAAACTTTTTTGTGCAAGGGATCTGTGTTCAGGACCCACCACTTAGGATAAACGTTCTTTCAAATCAAACATGAGAAGATTAATTTGCATAGTAGTTGTGAATTTTGTATAAAAACTTCTTGCATAGTGTAGATTATGTACTTATTCAAATTTTAATTTGAAGACTGAATAGTCTGAGCAACAATTTGGAAAGTGGTAAATGTGGTATTTTATATGCAAAGGAATTCAAGAAACTGTTTTTCTTTTTCATCCAATGTAATAATGTAATGTTTGCTCTCAAAGCCATAGAAAAGAATTTATCTCGAAAAACTTTCATAATAACTTTTACAGAATTGAGCCATTGGACTACGTAGTACTGCTGTGTATCTGTAAAGTCCTTTATAAACGTTAAATTTAAATTTAAATTATGTTTGACTTGAAGAATATTATTTATGTAGTTATAGCGGGTCCGTTCTAAAATATCTTTCATGCTTTATGTGTTTATTTAACCTCTGAAATATGAAATAATCTCATTACTTTCTAAATGCAAACACTTATGTCCTCGAAAAGAAAGGAAAATATTTTTTTTATTATTCCTTTTAGGACAAAGTGTATACGCTTTTAATGCACGGCACTTATTTCGACATCTTTGTTGGTTATTCTTTTTTACTGCTGATGATATATATAACAAATTTGACGAAATTTTCAGAGCGTGTGTCGGGGCCCTTCTTCGTTGTCGTTGATAAATAAACTCAATAAACTCATTTACAAGATGTCAATGAAAATGTGTTCAAGACGATTATTTGAAAGATCATTAATAAAAGTTCCCTATTCTTTAGTTAACAATAAACGTTCTGGTGGTATACAATGCTATGGTCAGATAAAAGAATATTATGAACGACCTCACAGCACCTGAATATATGGATAATATTTGATTGTTCAACATAGCTATGTGAGCCGGTCGAAAAGGCACGGCGCGGTGGCGTATAATGCAATCAGAGCATACATGTATTGGAGGCGGCGATAAAGATGTGAATACTAGCCAAATTCTCGTCAGACCAACTTCCTTTTTTAGACCCGTACGAAGAACAAAGTTCTTCGAAAAGGGGTGTTATGCGTTTGCCACGGCGCTTGTAACCAGTAGATTTTTGACTCGGAAGTAGGGGGAGCATCGATCATGGTCCTTAGATGACGAATCAACAATAAAAAAATGTCCATCCATCCGTCCGTCAACACGATAACTCGAGTAAAACAACCGATTTTGAAAAACTTTTTTTTTCCTGAAAGATAATCGAAAAATCTTTTATGGGATTGGATTTGGGATCTGTCGGGCCGCCCAGCTAAGGCCGTTTAAGTGGTTTTTGGTCTTTTGTACATAACTCGAGTAAATCTTTTCCGATTTTCAAAATTTGTTTGTTTGAAAGATTTGGGCATGGCCAACAATTCGATAGCGTAGTGGTTAACACGTCTGCTTGCTACTACGAGATTGAGTTGTTAGTGCGTTTGTTCGAAACTCAACCGCAAACGGATTTGTACCGATTGTTAGATTTGTAAACAAAACCAAACTGATTGAATCGTTCAAGTCGAGTGAAGTTGAGTGTAGTGCCATCGTACGGCTTACCGGAAAAGGCATTGTTGGGAGAACCGGTATTCTACTCCTACTAGTTTCGCTCCTAGTTACATCTCATAGATGGCACTGGGTTTGTCGCACAGCTTACCACTGGCACAGTAAAATTTTCCGGTAATGAAAGGATCTCAAAAAGTAGAACCTCAAACAGCGAAACTAGTAAATAATGATCTAGCCTCTAACCCTCAATGGGTTGTAAGGCAGATTATTATTATTATTATTAACAATTCATGCAAGAAACTTTTTTGGATTTGAGTCCTTGGAATTAGCTACGGCACTAAAAACGAGCCTATGCTAGGGCCATACGTGTTTTTTGTACATAACTCGAGTAAATCTATTCCGATTGTCATAAACCTTTTTTTGTTTGGAAGATCTGGGCATAGCCAACAATTTGTAGAAGGAACTTTTTTGATTTTAAGCCCTTGGATTTAGCTAGGGCACTACAAACGAGTCTCTGCTAGGCCCCTACATTTTTTTGCACATAACTCGAGTATAAATCTCTCCCGATTTAAAAAAAAATAATCGAAAGGTCTAGGAATGCCTCACATTTTATGGAAGAAAGTTTTTTGATAAGATGCCTTTGGACTCAGCCAGGACCCTGAAACTAGGCCCAACGTGTTTTGTTGATTCTTTTTCTATTTGAGAGGTAACCGTGTACCGAATTATATTCATAAACAAATTTGGGCCTGTGCTTGGGGCTCAAGTGGGCCTCTGGTCGGTCCTAAGGTCAGCCCTAATCAAAAAAACTTTTTTTTCTTCGGACGGATTTTTCAATATTGCTCTATCGGCAATTTCCAATACAACTTAATGTGGACGTATTTTCAAGCACTTAAGAGTTAAGGCAATATTTACGTAAATACGATCGAGTCTTTTCGTTACATCAATTCTGTTTGTCACATCTATTCTGATACGTACGGGTCCCTTCATTTGTTTCATCTTGAGCAGTAGTTTTTCTGGCAGATAGTGTGACGTAGTTCAACGTTTGTGAAGAACGTTTTTCGAAAAAACTGGTCCTTGATGCCCGGCACGCGAATTTTGTTCTTCTATTCTAAAGCGTTAGTTAGAAAGAGACAAACTATATCTGTCTCACTCTAACCAACGATTTAGAATAGAAGTCGCGTTTTGACTTCACTAGATATCTTTTTCGAGGTATTTTGTGTATACATTTCAGAAACATGTAAAATATAATAAGGTTGGTGTGTTGAACAGTGGGTTTTATATCCCCTGCCAAACCACCCACTCATCAAACAACAGTTTTACAAGCAGGAACGTAATACAATAAACGCAATATAAATTGCAATGTTTTATGTTTAGTGAAGTTTCTCAATATTTATTGAAAGGCTTTCTGAACCTTGCTCAGCTTTTAGACTGTTTTACCCCTCACACCGCGTGCTTGTGAGAGAGAAACACATGTACTGAATACGAATAATTTCATGTAAAAACTTTCAAATTATTTTTGGAATGAAAAAAGTGGAATATTGAAAATTATTTTGCTTCATACTATTATACTCTAATTCTAAGAGAAATCTGGGTTTTCGTTTGGTTTTACAATCATTTTGTTTCTTGTTCGATCTATGAGACTCACAATAACAAAATGTTCAAAAATACATTTTCACGTCTAAGCGACGACAAGTAAAGCTTTCGAAGCCTTGATGATGTGTGAAACATAGTGTGCAACTCGAAGATATATGACTTTCTACGGAGACGTTGTGCATAACATCTAGTCCTACCTAAAAAAGCATTTATCACTCGAGTGCATAAATAAGTGTTATGACATCGATGAGAAAAAACCACTTGGGTTGTCGTTGAACTCGTATGTAGGTTTTATTATTTTAGGAAATCTTGCGAAAAAAGGGACGAGTAAATGCCCAGGTAGCGTATTGTGCGATACGGATTAAAGGTTACCCTTTCTTAAAGGCAATGCTTTATCCACAGACAGGAGGGAAATTTAACTAAAAAAGGGTTTGTCTTTTTATAAAGGTACAGCGTATACTTTATAAGGAGGCGTCTACTAGTACTTTTTGCCCCGTTGTTAGTCGTTGCATTGGGGAGAGTGTCAGTTTAAGCTAAATATTAGCATATCTAGTGTTAAGTAAATTGACTATAATGATGCGAACAACGTGTGCTAATGTGTGCTTTTCGCCTGCGAGGTCAGAATATGGAGGATCAGACATAGGGAGGGCAAAGTAGCAAATTGTATATATTATATCATAAAGATGTAGGCAATGAACATTGTGCATATATATGGGTACGTATGTGTAATGTGTACAGTGTAGACATTTTGTGTACAGTGTAGACATTTTGTGCACATTGTCTTCAAATTGAAAACACATTGTGCACGTATGTGTACATGTACATATGAATTAGGTTTTAGAACACAAAAATAGATGATAGAAAAATCGTGTGTATGTTTTTGATACAAATGGGTGCTGCCCTATGCACACCGTTTCCCTCCCCACTCCTCACTCCCCATAGCGATACATGTTACAGTGATTTCTAATCGATGGTATGCCAAGTCTAAACGATTTAAACCTAACTTTTTTTCGGAGACGCCGACGTCAAGCTAAGATTTTGTAAAAGAGGAAATTCCTTCGAGAGAACGCATTTTTCGTCAATTATCGATGTTTCATTGCATTGTGGGTTCGAAGTGAAAATCTAACAAAAATAATTTGGATTCAACGGATTTACGGAACGCTATGAAAGCATGTATGTATGTATGTATGTTTATTATATCTACATCATGAAATACAAAATTATTTAAATTAGGTGACTCCACTGTTACAAACTTTTAAGGAGTCTAACCAAGTAAAAAAAATATGAAATATTTAATATAATTCGATAATTATTTGATTATGATTCGATTATTAATAATCTTGAAATTTAATTATTTTATTAAAATAGAATTTTGAAACTTTTATGAAATTATAATATGCGCTTGAAATAAGTCTTTACTATAATACGGAATAACTTTTTGTTACAATATTTCTCGATTGAAATTCAATGAATTACAAAGACTTCATTACGCACATTCACTTTATGAGGTTATGAGTAGAAGGCCACTATTGTTCTTACGGATATGAAATTCCAAAGTCAGCCGCTACCATCCGGAAGCTTGTCATGGAGTTTGCTGCTAAAACGCGTTCGGAAGAAACATCTAAAATAAAGCTGAAGTTGGATCAAGGAGAATGGTTTAACATAACACATGATGAATGGAGTTCCGTAAGAAATCGACGTTACGTGAATTTGGTCTTACACTGTACAGAAAAAATCTGGAACACGGGATTAATGCGGATGCAGCGTAAGATGACTTCAGAAAAAATTATTGAATTGATCGAGCAAAGACTTGATACCTTCGGATTGTCAATGGACAAAGACATCATTTGTCAAATGACGGATGGATGTTCTACAATGTTGAAAATTGGAAAATTGACAACTCCTGAACAACAGTTGTGCTTAGCGCATGGTATCCAGTTGGGTGTATCGGATGTGCTGTATCAAAAAAAAGAAGAAGAAAAACGATCTCCGAAAAAGATGGACATACTTCAAAGTTACATAAAAGCAGAATTTGGAAATGAACGTGAATTAACATTGGATTGCAAAACCAGATGGAACAGTCTGGTTGACATGCTCGATCGATTTTATGAACTCAGGAATGCCATCAAAAAAACTTTGGTCGACGTCGACGTCGGTGGAAGCTTCAATTTGGACGAAGTTGAAATTCAAGTCGTACGCGAGATATCTGAGGCACTGAAACCCGTTAAGGCAGCAGTGGAAGCCTTGTGTAGACGCGACTCAAATCTTCTGACTGTCGATGCAATTATTTCATTCGCAATGGAAAAACTCTTAACGCAGAACACTAATTTATCGATTAAACTATTTGATGCTTTGGCTACGCGATTTAAAGAGAGAAGATCGATTACGTCTGGAATCTTGAAGTATGTACACACGGGGAACATTTCTTCTAACAACGACAGTAACAACGATTAAATGTCTGAGGAAGTTCGAGACTTGTTTCTAGTTCCAACCAGAAAAAAATCGAATCCCCTATTGTTGAGCTCGTAACACGTTTGGCAGCAGCTGAAAATGAAAAGGAAAATAACATCGAGGTAATTGCCATGAAAATATGAAATACGAGAATTCTCTTCAAAACATTTCATTTCTTTATTAGACAACACAAACTTCTGAGACAAGTAAGCCAAGGAAGGAAAATAAGAGATCACAGTCGGAGTTGCATGTGGAACTCGAAAAAGCTATTTCAAAAGCGATGTCTTCAAATCTTGATAATGACAGTTGTCAATCCGAAAAAACTCTCGTCAAAATTATCAAGCAGGAAATGAAGCTCTTAGAAGGAGGAGGCAATCGTAGACGATATTTGTCGACAGCATACGAATACTTGAAAACTATTAAACCGACAAGTATAGAATCGGAACGAGCGTTTTCTGCAGCTGGGTATCTATGTCCAAAGATTCGCTCCAGGTTAGAAGATGTCACGCTGAGCATCTGTCTTTTTTAAGAACCTATTTTCTACAAAAGAAAAAAGAACAAAATTATAGTCTTAGGTCGTTAGGTCTAAATCATTATATTAGTCGTATATATCGTAAGTCATAAGTAACATAAATAAAGTTACATTCTCAAGTTTGCATCGAAAAAGAGTATTTTTTTGATTTATCGTTAGTCACTGAAAACTCTGAAAACCGAATAAAATTTACCGGTTTTTACCGGTAATTTTCCTTAAATTTACCGCCTTTAACGTTTACCGGTAAAAGAAAAAACGCCGGTAAATGAATTCCCTATAGAAAGTGTACGGCTCAGCACCGATAGGCAGCGAGATTGTGAGAAAAGTTGTAGGTGGGTAGCCTCCGGCCGGCGATGAGATTGAAGGTGGTTTGATTGGTTCGTGTAGTGGGGGTTCCACCGCCACACCCCGGACCTTCGGCGGTGAGATTGTGGGTAATGTGGTTGTTTCGTGTAGTGGGGGTTACACCTTCACACCCCCGGGCCTCTGGCGGTGAGATTGTGAATAGTGTAGTTGTTTCGTGTATTGATTAGTATTGATGGGTAATTCCACCGGTACCGTCACCTGGGTAACGAATTTCATCTCTTTCACTCTTTTAATGTGATTTATATTAACATGAGACAAAACACATTCGTTCCCCAGGTTGCATGGTAGCGACAATGTGTGAGTTACCGATGGAATTTGTCTGATATTGATTAGTATTACTATGATTTGAAAAAGCCTAATCGTCGAAACTGCCAAGGTTTGAAAACTTTTCCTTATTTGGGTTGAAATTAACAGCATTTCACTTTAGAACTGTACTGAATGGTTTGCATTGAGAAAAAAATGGAACATTTAGGAAAATTGACAACCCAACTTTATCAACTCATAACTCAAAAAAGCTCTAATATTTTTTCTAGTTTTCCATTGCAATCAACAGTACTCGAATAGGTCTTTCGATTGAAGGTAATTTGAAAAAAATCGGCGGAACAGTTTTTCAATAACATTTATCTTGCTTTTGGGCATCGTAGAAAAAAATTAGCACTTTGACGAATTTTCACTGCCAAACTATGCCAGCGATTCTGCTATATGAGGTATCGTTTGAAAGGTTGGCTTACGCGCTGTGTTGGAAAAAAATAGCAACCAATGCAGAGGGTACTCGAAAAAGTGCTCCCGTTCTAAATTTTCATCAATTAAACACACATAACATGAGCATGTAGAGGAAAAAAAATTGCGCATCCACAGTCATTCGATAAAATTGGACTACTACGACATTTAAAGCAAAAGAAATGACTGAAAAAATTTTTTGCATTAAAGTTAATTGGGAAAAATGGGAAAAATGCAACATTTTGAGTAAAATCGATGTGAAACAGGTGGAGAAAAAATTCGCCGAGTAAAAGTATTTGTCTAATGTTTAGCAACATTTTAAGTGAAAAAACAGAAAGAAAATTTTCGGAAAATTCGGAAAATTGTTTTCGTCAGGGTTGATGGAAATTAGGCAAAATCGCTTCTTTTCATAGCTGTGTTGATGTAAAAATTGATTTTGATGTAAAAATGCATTTCCCCATGCCGTCGTGGGACACTTTTTTCGACCTAAACACTCCCAAATTAATAAGAACGTTGAACGCGCAAATTGATTGAAATCGCATCTCGGGCCTCTTATGCTGACATTTATGAAGTTTTTTGTGTGAAAAAAAGATTTTCCATGACGTGGTACACTTTTTCCGGTTGTTAAACTCACAAATTAAGACGGTGGCCCGCTTCGCGGGCGCCCGCGTGCGGGAGGGCCGCTTCGCGGGTGACTAGGCTTGAATAACTCAAATAGACTCAGAGTCTTTAGAGTAAACAATTCAATAAAATCTTCTTAACAGAAAATGTATCAGTGGTTAACGATGAAAAAATACTGTAAACATGGACCTATGCGTATCTATTAGAAGGGCGAAAAATTCACTTTGTCGACTTTTTAAGAGTGAATATTGGGCCTATCGATTCCTTGGACTGTCCTGAGAAAATCGTAGAAAAAAATTTGTTTTATGAAAAAACGTTTTGGGCTGTAGAGATCAAAGTCGCTGAAAACGTTTTTCTGCAATATCCCATCAACAAATTATCGGATAGAAGTGAATTTGGTCTCATTTGTTCAAATTTTGAAGACAATTTTTTTTAAATTCCAAACGCGCCGAAAAACCACCTAAAGTTGAAAAAATGCACTTTTTCAAAGTGGTCTGGAGATCGGAAACAGCGGGGATCCAAAAAACCAAATGTAGGGGAAGAAGCGCAATGGTCCCAAGTTCCATTTAAGCAGTAACTTCCTGTGGACCCGTTCTGTTTTTGGTTTTGATTGCTATTTCTGTGAAAGACGTGAAATTCGGGAACATATCTCTAAGTCTACCTCTCACATAACCACCTAGATTTTTCTAAAATTATTTAGACCACTTTGAAAAAGTACATTTTTTCAACTTTAAATGGCTCTAGTCGCCACAATAGGTGGTTTTTCGGCGCGTTTGGAATTTTAAAAAAATTGTCTTCAAAATCTAAACAAATGAGACCAATTTCACTTTTATCCGATAATTTGATAATTTGTTGATGGGATATTACAGAAAAACGTTTTCGGCGACTTTGGTGCCGAGATATTTTTTCAGATCTCTACAGCCCAAAACGTTTCTTTATAAAAAAAATTTTGTTCTACGATTTTCTCAGGACAGTCCAAGGAATCGACAGACCCAATATGGGGGGGGGGATCGGAGATGTGATGTATTTGACCTCCATACAACTTGGTCGAAGTATTGGCAAATTCACTCTTAAGTTACGTAACCTTTCATTCCCATTGAACTTTTTGTTTTACCACAATACTGACGGGTTCTACCCGTTGAAAATATGTCACACTAATCATGTCATTAAAAACCAAAAACTCTTTAAATCGGTGTGAGAGGTGACTTGTTCATAAAATCACTTCCACTCAACCAACAAAAACCTCTTGCCAAAGTGAACAAGCACTTCATCAAGGACGTTTTTGTTCCAAATAAATATGAATATTGAATAGTGTGTCAACTAATCTCTGATAAAGCGTGTAAATCACAAAATGTCGAATGGGAAACTAATCGATTGTGGCATAAAATTTTAGTGGGTGGTGAAATGCAAAAAAAAAAAAATTTATGCAACGACTTTGTTGTAAATGATGTTGTCGCTTAAGTTATTTGTTATGCAAAACGATCCCAAAATTATAATAATAATAAAATGTGAGGACAAACTGACTGATGATGGTATTTTGTATGTACATAAAAATCATAATAAATTAGGAAAAATGAAAAATTAACTCAATGATGTTGAGCACATCTGAAGTGGAGATGTTAAAATATAATTAATTTACTAAATGTGTCTTAGCATTCCAATTCTTTGGGAGTAAAAAAAATGAATCTGTAAGGGATACTTTGATGCACAAAGAAAGTGTCATTATCTCATGTCGTTAAGTTTATTATACATCGTTGAGCATAAGAAAATGTTTTTTTTTGTATACCTTGTACATTTATATGTATGGCATGTATAGTCTAGACTCCTAGACTTAATATAATTTTCGTTCCAAAATCAACTGAAACGAATTTCATGCAACACGAAATTGCGTTTTATAACCATTGGTGAGGTGAACGAACATCATAGAGATTCAGAAAATATAGAAAACAGAAACAATTGAAAATATTAAAGAATTTTCAGTTGATTTTCTAACCATTTCTTTAAGTTCTCTGCACATTTCATACTGCAGTTTATGATTTCAAATTGAAAACACACGATTTCTGGATTTGTGGATTTTCTATTAGTAATAACCAAAGGCTAAAAAAATTGAAAACGTAGCACAATTGTCTATACCAAACGAAAATTGCTTGTGTAATTTCGACCTTAAGAACGTGGAATGTGATTTGTGAAAAGATTTTGTGTATTTCGCTTTGAGAAAATGATCGGGAAAATTATAATAAACTTGTTACAAATGAAAGAATCAAATAAAAAAAAATCTGTGTCATCAAATTAACCAAATACAATCTGACTGACTGACTATCCATCGATAAACACAGCACAATATTACAAAGTTGTCCAATACACTGAAAACGGTTTTTGTTTTTCACAAAATCATCATCCAAGCAATTCAACAAAAACACTTTCAAAATAAAGATTTAATTATAGATATAACACTGGAAAACCATCCTACTTTGTATCTCTTTATTATATTCTGTTATTAAAAGGATGAAAAGAAGAATATAGAAGAAAAAAAAACTTTCTTCTTCTTCTACTTCTAAGTTCTATATGCACAGAACTCAACAAAATTCCGAACACTCAAAACAAATCGACTCAACACCGACTTGGTTGACGGTATAACCCATCGAGATCTGGCAACAGCATCTTGCTGGTCCGCGTATATTTCCACGAGCTGGGGAGTATTTGAAAAACAAAATTTTGGCGCACTTGCGCTGAGCAACGTCGAGAGAATCGAAAACACGTTTTCGCTCTATGGAGTGGAGAGAAATGATTGCAATGTAGAAAACAGCAAAAGCACTATTTCAATGATAAGGATTTTCCGTTGGGAAATCCCTCTTCACATGTGTTGTGTGTTGTACTTGGGTAATTCCATTTAAAGTGTGACATATTGAGAAAAGTCGACCAATTAAAACGCTTTACAAAATTTAATTAAAGAGGGTTCTGGGTCGTCACAAATTAAGTAAACAAAAGAAATATATTTCGTTGTTTTTGCCGTATAAGAGAGGGAAATTCATGCATCGAATTATTGTGTCGGTAAATGAATTTTTTTGTTTTAGAAAAATTCATAAACCAAACCAAGTCGACGCTGTTAATATTCCCTGTGTGGCCGCCTCAGCCATCGTCGAATTGCTACAAATGCGAAATAGTTACTAGGACAAATATAATGTTTTTGACAAGTGTGAGGGCTTCGCCAAGGGCTGCAATCACACTAGTCAAAAACATATATTTTTCCGAGTTTCGTACAATATTTTTCATTCCGAGGGTTCAGAAAACTGCTTTTCTGTTTTAAAATAGGACGGAAAACAGCGGTTCCCTATTAATTCGCCGAGGATCGTTTCGCCGCTGAACATTTCGCCGCGCACGTTTCGCCGCGTTATCATTTAGCCTCGCGATCATTTCGCCGTTAGGCCAACTCACCGCCCAATCTTTTCGCCGTGCAACATTTTGCCGCTGGAACTTTTCGTTGCCAAACAAATCGCCGCCAGCGCCGCGGAGTGTTGGACAATCAATTAATGTTGAATCACTCACTTTCGTGTCATTTTTTGAAGTGGGGAACTATTCTCTTTTGTGAAATTTTGTAAAAGGATGAATCACTCGCTTTCATGTCATTTTGTAAAAGGATGAATCACTTGCTTTCGCGCCATTTTGTAAGACAATGAATCACTCGCTTTTGTTACATTTTGTAAAAGGATGAATCACTCGCTTTCGTGCTCGGCGGCGAAACATACGCGGCGAAATGATGGGTCACCGAAAACAGCAGTTTTCCGTCCTACGAATGAAAAATAAATGAAAATCTATTTGCGCATTCAACTGATATACCAAAACGTTAGGATATTTAGCATTCTACCTTACCTTAATCTTTACTGCGGTCAATCTGCTTGAAACGTGTAATTATCGATGGAACTACCCTTATAACGAAAGCTCCACTTTATATGGGATTGTAGTGTTTCTCTTTTCTAACAATGTGTGTAAATCATTTCCAGAGAGCGAAATACGAAAAATAGCTTGCTTTTTGTTTGGTAAACACAGCGTATTGAATACATAACTATATAGAAGAAGCGCAGAATGACCCATATATTAATGTCAACAGTATGTTTATGTGTTTGAAAATGCTTAAAATTTTATATCAGCCTGTTTGCACCCGAAGATGCACCAAGCACACTATACCGGAATATAGGCGGAATCGTATACAACATTTACCACTACGATGGTTTCCTACTACAATTGTTTGAAAAAAAAACTTGATGAAGTCATTGTCGCGAAGTTTATTTTGACTGTATTATAAGAATGGTGAAAGGGAAACACTTCTTTTTAATGAAGTATTCAAGTGGTTAATATTGTTAATAATTTACAGCTGCATTAAGGAATTACTAGCACGGAAATCCTGAACTCGCATTAACAATCGCTTTGAATTATTTGCAGTGCAGCGGGCTCTGTTGAACGTTATACAAAACCGAGAAAACAAATTTTCAGTCATTCAATGTGTTGTCGCATCGAATAAAGGGTTTTCGTTTTTAACCGAAACGAATAAAAAAAAAGTTAATTGGTGCAGGGCATCGGTTTTTATGACTTTCGTATAGCTTTACGAGCGTTTAAGGATGGTCCATACCCCAGATAACAATTGACCCCACGAAATGTACAGAAAGTGCCATCGGAAAATGTGCTGATCCCATTTAATGTGCTCCAGTTCCACGACATTTAATGTGGCCCGTATATTAAAAAGCGCCCTTACCGTTACACCTTTTCTTTGGAACGTGAAGTACATTTAATGTACATTAAATGTGAATTATATGCACATCTAATGTACATTTTAAACACTTTGAATACACAACCAATGTACCTTTAATGTACTTTTTAAAGTGAATTACTAGCACATTTCACGTACATGTAATGTTATTTAAGAAAATAAAGGAAAATTTAATTTAGTTTTCCGACTTTTCTATTTCGGTTTTTCTTATTCTGATGATCGCTACGTCACACTTACAACACATTTACAAAAGAGTTTTATATCCCTGCACACGTTGATGCTGCATTCAAATTATTGTATCATCTTCATTGTTTAATTGCTATTGCAATTGCTATTGCTAAACTGTAAATTTTGTACAAATGCTGAATAAATTCATATATAATTATTAACAAAATCATCAAAAAAAAAAAAAATTGCTATTTGAAATTGATTTTATGCGAACTGAACACATTTTCTTTCTTTTTTTTTTAAATTCGATACTTTTTTTTAATGTTACCCAACCAAAAGCAGCCGTGATATCTATTCACGGACTAAAAATAAACATTTTCGGAAAAATAGGATGAGCATTTTTTGAAGCATATAATCTTAAAATGTACTCGTAATCTAGTGCAATAATTTCGGGCTATAATGGCACAAAAAATGTGGCTTTTATTGACATCGAAAATGTACTACATCACAAGCACATTTTTGGTACATTAAATGTGATAGGAATAGTGTACACCTTATCACGCACATAAAATGTGCGAAAAATGTACTTGTGATCTAGTGCAACAATTTCGAGTTTTAATAGCACAAAAAATGTGCTTCTTATGTACATCTAAATAAGGCACATTTTTTGTACATTTTATGTACATATTCTTAATAACATTGGATTTCGCACATTTAATGTACATTCAGTGGACAACCACATTAAAAAGTGTGATCTGCGTTATCTGGGTACGTCTCTTTATTTCTACACTGTGGACATAATCCAATCACTTCTTTGTAGGCCATTGTATTCACAACGACCTGCAAAACACTTACTTTAGTAAATTATAGTTTAAAATTCGTTGCTTGGTAGTTGTCAGTTGTTTACTGTAAATGTTATGAGTGATAGAGACCATGTTTTATAAGTGGACAGAGTTACGAAATCGATGCCCAAAGTGTGAATTGTTCAAGAAACTACCCCTTCCCTTTACTCTACCTAGACAACGAGATCTGCATTTCTAGTCCAGATGTTTTGATGTTTTTCTTGTTCTTTTTTTTCACTTAATTGACCAACGAAATTGGAGACTCCTCTTACTCTGAGAAAACAACCCAAGATCTGCCCTCTAATAACTATTTATGAAAAAAATTTTCATTTTACATGCAGAAGGCGTCAAATCACAAGCAATTTTTCCTTTATTCATCCAATGCAATAAATTAATATGTCAACTTCAATTTTCGAAGAAATTGCTGCAGCTGCACAAATTTTCAGTTTTCCAAAACATTTAATTTTAAATTCGAATTTTCCACTGATTATAAGACCGAACAACATTCACACCTGTTGTGGGATTTAGTACAGAATAATAAAAGCGAAAAGATTTTTGGTGTAAAGTTTATTAGAGTTGATTGAGGAAGAGAGAAATCGATAAAATTATTTTCATGCCAAGGGGCGAAAGTAGTAATTTTCTGGACAATGATTAGGTTATTCCTCATAGAGAAAATGGTAAAGAAAATTAAGTTAAGTCATGAGTTAAAAATAATTTCTTTTAACGTCAGGTTATGTAACTTGGGTTTTGCTCAGTGGTAAGAAAATTTGTTAACTACGTAAGACTAGAAAATGACCACGAGATTTTGAATAACCCGGTGAAAGATTTGGAGACATGTGGTGGTGATAGTGCTGAGCCAGAGATGTCGCATGGGAAACATGTGATGATTCTGTTATACGATTTGACAACTGACAGGTTGAGAGTTCGTTCTTTTCGTATTTGGACGCAGAACAGTAAAGTTGTTTCTTTAGAGTTAACTTGTTGGTCGTGATTGCTTGTCACTTTTGTTACAAGGCAAGGCCAGTTGGGCCATAGTGTGATTTGAATTGCATTTAGAAGCTCGTTGTTTCGGGGTTAGTTTTAATACCCAAAGTAATTCTTAACAACATCTAAGTTGTGTCGATAACAGCTTCTAGGTTCAGATATAAAGGGGTCGTGCACATATTACATCCCACTCAGAGAGGGGGGGTCACTGAAAACGTGAAATTATCGGACGGGGGGAGAGGGGTGGTGTCTGCATGGAACGTGACGTCACGTTTGGGCAATTCCATTTAGACCAAATGTTGAGGTACGATCGCTTCACATCGCATAACTTTGTAAACATTTGCTAAATTCATTTTAAACTTTCCCAGTACGCTTCTGAAAGATGACTTAAGATATCTGACGAATAAAATGAATCGAAAACCTCCTAACCTAAGAAAATTCTTTAACTCGTTCTTCTGTTTACAGGAAAAGAAAAATTGTAAACAGGTGAACGAGTCGAAATTTTTTTTTTCTCGTAGGTTAGGAAGTTTTCGATTTATTTTATTCGTCAGATATCTTAAATCATCTTTCAGAAGCGTACTGGGAAAGTTTTAAATGAATTCACCAAATGGTTGCAAAGTAATGAGATGTGAAGAGATGGTACATACATACCTCAAAATTTGGTCTAAATGGAATTGCCCTATTGTTCCAATAAAAAGGAAAAACTTTTATTAGAAATTCAAAACATAAACTTCGCGGACCCGTAGGAAACCAGTTCAATCGATTCTGGTTGCAAGGATTCCCGTTCTATTAAATTACTGAGTTATTTTGATCGAGGTATTTACAAGAAACCCAAATGACCCTCGCCGAAGGGCTTCTGGAAATATATTTCCAGGTAGGTGGGGGGGGGATCGAAAATGTGACGTCATATTTTAGGGGGACGAATTCAGATGGCAGCCTGGTGCCAAAAAAAGTTTCTATGACAATGTTGGATGTGTGAACGAGTATATTGATATGCACTCGGCTCCGACTCGGCACCAGGCTGCCTACTTGAGATGTATTAATAGCCTCATAGGAGGCAGCCTGATGCCGAAAATAAATCTGTTTATGTCATCGTAATGTTAGACGCAGTAATGAATACTATACGTTACATAAATTTATGATGTACAGTATTCGCTACTGCTGTTACGATGACATTAACAGATTTTAGGCACCAGGTTGCCTTCTATAAGGCTACTTATTTTTCTCAAGTTGTCAGCCGAGTCGGAACCGAGTGCATATCAATATACTCGTTCACAATCCAATATTGTCATAGAAACTTTTTTGGCACGAGGCTGCCCACCTTGAAATGCAGACCTCTGTTTTTTGCAATTTTTCTCCATGAAAATGTTCTACATAATGATAAGATAAGAAGTTCAGGCACTAGACAAAGGATCAGTCCAGTGAACTCCCTATTTCCTATTTGCTTGAACATTTTTAAGGAGAAAAATTCTTATAGAAGCTTCGTTTAGACAACACCACGAACGAAAATTCTTACTGTATTTTTTTTTTAATTTGCCTCTAAGCGTGTAAAGTTGTTTTCTTTAAGAATCTCTCTTGCATGGTTGATTTGAGACAATCTCGAGTGCCTATTCTTGCCAAAACGAGCGAAATAAACAGAACACACCGTCCAAGGGAGACATAAGTTTTTTGTGGGTAAAATATATTCTGGTCGTGACGAAATGGAGACTTCCTCTTCGTACTGACACCACGCATGTGGATGGTTCTGCGGGCCTGATAAAAACGATATTTTTCCAGCGAACCTTTTGTTAAAAAAATTGTTAATTTCGAAAAAATACCTCAATAGCTAAATAAAGTCATTGTTTTTTCATCTAGTAGTTGAGCTACTTTTTTAAGATTGCTTAGTTTTTACAACAAATTCCTCGTTAGAAGATGGGTCTGCACTTTCAGCCGGGACACTTAGTGCCAAAAATTTGAAATTGCCAAAATTCATTACGTTGGATAAGTTTCTAATTCGACATCTGGCTGCGTACTTTGGTCCCTTACCTGGGAATTTATAAGTCTAAGCATCCGTTTTCACCAAAGTGTACACATTAGTGATGTCTATACGTCATATAAGTTGGCGTAAACAGATTTTCAGCACCAGGCTGCCTTCTTTGTTCCCAGCTTTAGGGTCCCAAGTACGCAGCCTGGTGCCGACTTCGATCGTGTAACTAAATAACAACCACGCTCCTTCTTAAAGATAGGCGTTGTCAGAATTTAAGCACCAGACTGCCTTGGTCTGACAAGGTTTTACATTTCGTCGGTAAGAAGTAGCTCAACTACTAGATGAGAAAACATTGACTTTATTTAGCTATTGAGGTACTTTTGTGAAATTAACAATTTTTTTTAACAAAAGTTTCGCTGGAAAAACATAGTTTTTATCGGTCGTGCTCTTTTAAAAGGACCTCCATATAGGATTTTTTATGTGGGTTCAGGTCCCAGTCGTTGCAAATTTTTTTTTTTAGATTTAATTTCTAAGATGTCATTTCTCACATAATTACACCTCAATTTAGATGAAAAACAATAACTCAAATCTATCTTTGAATGATGTGTAGCCGTCGAGAGCTGATTATTAATGATGAAATTATTTGTTCGGTTCATCTACTCATACTTGAAATTTTTAGTTAAATATAGTATTTTGTGGTCGTTAAGGAATCTGATTCAATTGGTGATGATTAGTCTCATATTTACGCAGTAATAAAGCATATTTCCTCGGCGAAGGTTTCAGGTTTCTGACATTTCAAAAGGTTGAAATGCCTTTGTGGAATGTAACCATAAAAATTGTTACTTTTTTAAAAGTAAATAGGTTGTTTTCATGGATCACAAGCGTAATCAACAAGAAAAGGCAACGCCACAGCTTGATATTTCCCCACACAAAAAACTGTATGACTCCAAAACCTCCAAAAACTTCTTTTTTAATTTTTTGAGTGAAAATTGGCCGAGTTAAAATGCGATTTTCCGCCATTTTTCAAATTTGAAACGCTCGCAGCGCCATCGTATCACTTGTTAAGCAAAAAAAATATATTTTTATCACCTATCAAACGACACATCTCCTGTTAAATTTGACCAACAAACGAATTTTATAGAACGATTTTGTAAACGCATGTCCTAACTGTAGAGATTAAAATAGCAGTGCGAAATTTTTCGAATTAGGCAACCCCAAGTTTCATTCATAAATCGAAAGTTTTCAATGAAATTTGGTGTTGCCATATAAGAAAAATCTCGCATCTGTCACTTTAACAATGTGAAGGTGCAGTAATAGCTGCCTTAAACAAGCAACAATTCATTTGTTAAGTAGCGCTAGCTGCTTTATGTTTTCACCCTTCCTGTCCGTCCCTCATTCTGTGCACTGCACTCACATTCACTCGTATTGACAGCATTTACCGGGGCAGTTACCACTTGATCATCATAAACAAATGAAATTTCTAAAATTAAAAAAAAAGACTGGAAAAGCAGTTCTATTCTCGTTTTCTCTCTTAACTATTACTGCGAAGGTCATGAGCATAAAAAACTACATTAATTGACCAGTGAAAGAATGTTTCTCAAAAAAAAACAAGGGCATTCAAGCATCATCATGTATTGAAATGAAAGCCGTATTGCTCTTGTTAGCATGTAACATCAGATCCCAGATATTTACTGTATTTTGCATCAAAGGAAGATCTGTTACGTACAAAAATATCTACAACGTGAAACAGATTGCAAAACACTTTTTTACGTTACTTTGTATCCACTACCCGACTTTGTGTTCATTCCACTTAGTGCCATAAATTTTTTTTTCAGCTTTCATGGAGCGATTTTTCTAATACCCAATAGGAAGGAAGAACAACGTTGTTGGTAGAAAAAAAATACGATTTATGCAATAGCAACATTGTGACATGTAAATATTGATTACCTTTGCGAAAAAGGTATTAAATAATGAAGGCTTAGATATTTTGCAACTGTTCTGCGTTTGTAGGTTCAGGGGTATTATAAATGCGATGCGGAATACTAAACAGAAGTAATCATCAACGGACGAAAGAAAGTGAAATAGACGGTTTTTATAGGTAAAAGCTTCGGGTATAATTTGTGAATACGTAGAGTAGGTTGGCGTTTTCGTTATATGGAGGGTTAAGTGAGACTCATTTTTTGTCAGTCCCATTCCGAATGTAATTAAAGACTAAGTCATTTGGACATGTGTCTTGATATATGTTCACTTATATCAAGCAACGTGAATTCCCTCGTGCGAATGGAAACATAAATATTGCATATTACAAATGAGACTTTGTTGTACTGTACAGTCACTAACAGCACTAACATTTTAATAAATGTTTTTCCTGATTTCATTCGTTTATTTAAATGTTATCGCAATTAAATGCCAGAATTAGTGCGTAACCTGGAAAATATTTACGTGCGGAATATTTTTGAAGTATTTAAGATCTCGTTATCTCTGTATGGTATATTTCATTTCTCACTCATGAAAGGTAAGTAAGTGGGAAGCTATGTTAAGGGAGCAATTATATATGACATCTGGTAATCGTCAATACAGACAAGGAAAGAGGGGTTGACAGAAAATACTTCATATTTGGTAATCACCATTACCTATGAGAAGGCAGTACACATGTACCATAGCTGACTTAACATAGCTGCAAATGTCATTACTACAAATTTCCAAACACATTTTTTTCGGAATGAATGTCTTTCTGCAACCTTAGCGACCCAAAAACTGAATCCAGTGCCAGTGGTGCATTATTGCTTCTAAGCCACTTGACTCCAAAAATTGAAGAAATAAACTTTCCTACTACAAATGAAGTGAAGCATTTTATTCGAAATTTAAAAGCTAAAAAAAGCCCTGGAGTCGACGGAATAAATAATGTTCTCATCAAGAATCTGCCTCTCAACGGCGTTATACTACTCATGCGTATATACCGTGCATGTTTCAAACTTAGTTACTTTGCAGCATGGTTGGGCTAGCGTCGCCAAACACTAGCGCCGCTAATAGCGACGCTAAAATTCAAGACTGCTCGCTAGTAGCGATTAGCGCTCGCTAAAATTCGATTAGCAAATATTTTTCGCTAATCGCTAATGGATTCGCTAAAATATGGAGCTGTTCATCACAAGTCATCAGTCTATCTTCGACAGAATGCCAGTTTTTCAAAAATTTTTGGTGTTTTTTCTATTCCAGATTTTGGTTTATTAGCGAAAAATTAGCGACCGCTAGTAGCGACCGCTACTAGCGCGCTAGTTTTTTTTAGACTAGCGAATCAGTTAGCGACGCTAGTATTTTTTGAAACTAGCGTTAGCGTTAGCGTCGCTAAAAAAAATGACTAACGAGTACAACCTTGCTTTCCAGATAACTGGAAGTTAGCGAAAGTTGCTCCGATTCCCAAGCCAGGAAAAAACCACTCAAGTGCTCAAAATCGTAGAGCGATTTAGCGGCGCCGACTTGTTTACCGTCCATGGGGGCAAGCAAAATTTTTTAATTTGATGATGTGTATTTGGCAAACATACCAAAGTAAGCAATGACATGGTAGCTTTTATTGCGAAAGTTATAAGAAAATTTTTGAAGTAATAGATTCCGAATGAAGCTGCGGTATTTGCCGTTTATGTGACAGAAGTGTGCACGCGAGCGAAAACTTTTCTATTTTTGTTATTTAATGGAACCTAAAGCAATTATAGATGTTACAAGAAAGTCTTAAGATACCCTATAATTTGAATCTCTCAATTTGTGAAACGAGTTTTTTTTTCAAATTATTGAAAACTTTCGAAAAACGAGTCTGTTCTGGCCATTAGTGTGCAATTCTCAGACATTGTCATGAAAAATTCAGGCCCGTTTCGTTGAAAACTCTACAGATATATGCTGATTGTTGTGGTTTACAAGTATAGGTTAAGAACAACAGGCCCAAAGGCGGCCTAGAAGCTGAACCTCGGTTCACCCACGTAACCTATAAATCAAGAAATAACTTCAAAAATGTATGGGCTAGAAGTTTAGAATAACACTTCATCGATACAAAATTGAGCTAGGTATTCCAAAATATTAATAAAAAATTTGTCGGTCCTTGAAAAATCGTCAAACGTAAAATGGTTTGATAATCCTGTAGGATGGTATGTGCCTTGAATGTACCATTTCTTTTCAGAAAGTGATCTAATTTGCCATCCGTTTAATTTGTTATGTTTATTCCTTTCGTCATGGGGGGCGTTGCCCCTCATGGATCATTTCATGGGGGGCACTTGCCCCCCCCCTGCCCCCTATACTCGGCGCCGCTGGAGCGATTAGTCTTTTAAGCTCTCTGTGCAAAATTTTAGAACGAATGATGGCTGGAGCCATGCGCCGGCGTTTCGTCGGCTGGGTCTTAAAGACAGTCTCTCAACACAATTTTGCTCGTAAATGTCACTGGAACAAATTATTTGATTTGCGCCGACTTAAAATCGAGCATTCGTTCGCATTCGGCTGATAATCGATTTTAAGTCGGCGCAACTCAAATAATTTGTTCCAGTGACATTTACGTGAAAAATTGTCTTTGAGAGCCGATTAAGTACAACTATTCTCTACATATTTGCTGAACATTAGACAAGTCTAGGATGTAGAGACTGTCTTGAAGACCCAGCCGACGAAACGCCGAGGCATGGCTCTAATGATAGCTAAAAGAATTGCAGCCCATCTTTCTGCATATGATATTATTCCGGATGAGCAATTTCGATTTAGAACGGGTCACTCGTGCAATCACCAACTCAGGCGACTAACGAATGCGATCAAACACTCGTTCAAGAGTAACAAATCCACTAGAGTGCTAACCTTCGACGTAGAAAAAGCTTTCGATTCTGTTTGGCACAAGGGCCTCATTTATAAAATGACCAAATTCAAATTCCCAATGTACATCAATAAAATGGCACAATCCTTTCTCCAGAGAAGATCCTTCTATGTTTCAGTAAATGGTAGCGCATCCAAGAACATTAGCATCCTGACAGGAGTCCCACAGGGTAGTGTTCTTTTGTTCAATGTATACACATCTGACTTGAAAATTTCGACCTGTGAAAAAGGTATGTTCGCCGATGATACTTCAGTTTTTAAGTCTGCTAAGAATCCGAAGGTCATTCTGAAGAGCTTAAATTCCGCTAGTAAACAATTGTCTCTGCAAAGCATAGGAAATCAAATTGAATGACAGCAAAACAACAGCTGCCTTCTTTACTAAAAAAGGGCTAGTAAATGCCTTCCTACTGATAACGTTACTGTCTTGAGTTCGCAAATTCCCTGGAATGCTAAAATAAAGACGCTAGGCATGACTCTGGACAAATCTCTTACGTGTAAAGATCATATTGAACCAGGGCTTATTATTCGGAATTTCTTTGGAATTTTTTAAGAACTTTGAGAAATTTGGGAATTTTTTAAGAATTTTCAGAATTTTTTAAGATTTTTTAGAATTTTTTCAGAATTTTTTAAGAAAAACTTTTAAAAACCAGATAAGCGTGTCTGTGTGACTATTTCGATAATTAAGAAGAAAATAAATTCAGAAACGGTATAATAACAGCTGTGTAGAATTAAATTACACGATCATGACTAGTTGGCTTCTTTACAGTTGCATCTTCGAAAACTCCCTTATACCAAGAGTGTTGTTTCGCTTTCGAAATAGTTTTAGGTCTTCGTGTTTTTTTTTGCGACATCCAAAGATTGATGGCCGGGGTGGGATCAAAATGTTCAAGTGAACAAGTACAAAGTATAAGCGGATGAAGCAGTTCGGTCCCAATCCTTGAACTTGTTGTAGTCACCTGCAATACACGGAAACATATTTTATTACGCTAGACGTGTGCTATGTGAATTTACACAGAACTGCAGCTTCTTGAAGAGAATTTGGTATTCAAGGCGAACATGGATTCCGTTAAAACTCATTGGGACGGAAGCACCTCGTTTCTGTTGAAATGTCCTGTTGAACGCTGTGCATAACCCGGAAAGCGTATCCGACGTATTATTCATTACAGAAAACCCCTGGAAAACCTTAAAAACTTGCCGCGCCTAAATGGTATTTATCCACAGCTACAATTGATATAAACGGCAACGATGATCAAACAGCAACGAATGATTCATCTTTAGCAAATGAGTTTAATTTTACAAGTGACCCAGTGACGACAAGTCAGTTGGGCAATGTACAAGTTCTGAGCGCTGAAACCCAAACTACAGCTGTTAATCAACCTTTACTTATTGACCTTCTGAATAAAGAAGATGAAACCCAGAGTCAACCAGACATTCAAACCGAAAAAGTAAACACAATTCGTGTACCAAAGAGTGGTACTACGAAAACAAAATCGTTGCCCGTCAAACTGAGACAATACAGCAAGCGATCACGAAAATAAATGAATTTTTTTCCTTAATTTTTACTTTTTGAAATAAAACAAATTGAACTGATCGATTTGCGATTATTTTTAGAAATTTAAATTTAAATTTAAACTTTTTAAGAATTTAGGAATTTTTAAGAATTTTAAGAATTTTGAGAAAACAAAATTCCGAATAATAAACCCTGTATTGAACTGATTGTCGATAATTCCCTGAAGCTTCTCGCATCCCTATATCTTATTCTTAATCGTAAATCAAAGCTTAATGTGGAAAATAAGTTTTCGATCTACAAGGCTATTATTCGCAGTATCTTGTTATATGCCAGCGTTGTCTGGAGTGATTGTGCTTCATGGCATTTGAACAAATTGCACATAATTCAAAACAAATGTCTAGCAACCATTTACGGTCACCCTAAGAGATGCCCGACGAATGAATTGCATTTAATCGCAAATCTGCCAACAATTGGAGAACAGATTATGAAAAGATTCAAAAACAATTCATTTGAAGCTTTTTTCATTTTGTCCTGCCTTTACTTCACCTTTTTGTAGAAAACGTAAATATCATTGTATAAAACATTCAAATCATTCTCATAATATAGTTTGTAAAGCTGTAGTTAAGCTGACGACTATTTTTGTTAATGATCAACCAAATTTCCTTTCAATAAAGATTCAAAAAAAATGTTTTTCTGCTTCATTTACATAGCAATAGGAGATGAAAATAGGACATCACTTTTCGGAAGATAGGGGATAGAGGAGGAAGATTGGGGTGGGGGTTTCTGGAAAAGTCAACAAAATGCAGACATCATTTGTAAATGTTCCCTAATTTGCAATGTTGTTGCTGTTACTCGCACTAACACTCATATCATATACCAGATACCCACTGTTCAGTAAAATCTTACCATCAAAGCGTTGCATAAAACCTCATAATAGTTTTGGACTTACAGGGTGATAGGTATGATACGAGAGTGTCTTGTAGTCACACTAAAAGTGAAATCATCAATTTTTCTTGCGACACTGCACCGCGATGTGTTTCTATTTTTAAAAATTCTTCATGATATTAAAATTTATGTTTTCTTTGTCACTCAAGATCTGCTCATTATCAAAGCATCATAACACATGAATATGTATAATTTGATATAGTTATTAATCGTTGTTAATGGTTCGTTTGCATAATGTTTTACATGCAAATTTACCACAGTTGATAACCTGTTTAGATAGCACGGAACACTGCAATTTATCTTAAAGTGTGGTGAAGTGCTTATGTCTCGAAGAGGACGAGACAATATTATTAAGCAATGTATTATTTATTGGTCTCTGCACTGACTCGCTATGCACACTGTACAATTCACACATCATAACGTTCGCAAGATACATTTCATAACTTTGAAAATAAGATAAAGTTCTGCAGGAAATATAAAAATGTCGGTACTTTGGAATCTTGAAAATGGGTCACAAAGTGGTTACATGTCGTACACAATTTTAAATGACAATTTGATATTGTAAGGTAGTACATTACGTATGTGCTTCCAAACTGTTTGTTTTGCAGGAAGTTTGCTGCATAAGCCGAGTCAAAATAAATATTTGGAAGTACAATTACGCACTTTACAGGCTGATGACGGGTAAATTTTTTCCCGAATCGCTTGCGACGAGGTAATAACGCATTTACCGAGCAGAAACATGTAATAGTAGATTACAAGTGAGGTCATGTAAACAGCCGGTAACATAAGGCCGAAGTTTGCAAAATCGAGCCGAAGACGAGCGTCATGTCAATGACAAAATAATTCAAATAAGAGCTTACACGTTCATAGTAAAAGTAATACGTAATAAGTTGTATCCTATGATTGACTATAATATGGTTTTTATACCCCTACTTTCAGGTATATAAATGGCTAATCATATAATAGTATATTATTAACCAATGAATATAATGGCGCGATTATAGTCGAGGTGAAGTGAATGTCCGAAGGGCTGTGCCCCGAGGAATGTTCACGTACCGAGACTATAATCAAGCTATTTATCCCTTGGTTAATACGATAGTTTATATCACTTGGGCATATAATTCGCTATTTGACTCGTGGCTTTTTTTGATTTCCTTTGAGATTTGACGTCATGATATTATAGTCGGACTATAATGAAAATTATAGTCGGATTATAATGAAAATTATAGTCGAGTCGACCATAACATGCCTATTATATACCTCTCAGTTTGTATGAAACTCGACTATAATATGGTCATTATACCCCTACTTTTAGGTATATAAATGGCTAATTATATACCCGAATGATATAAAAATAACTTAAGAGTCAATTGTTTGTCAATTGTTTTTTCGGGTTCATGGGTTTCGGGGTTCGAAAATTTTAATCGGGTCGGGTTCGGTCCGGGCCGGGTTTGGGAACAGTTCGGGTTTCGGGTTTCGAAAAATGTTATCTGGTCGGGTTCGGTCCGGGTCGGGTTGTTGTATCATTTTATTCTGGTCCCGTTCTTTTATTGACTTTTTATATTTAACAAAACTCGTCTAAATTTTATCATCTTACATTACACGAATTTTGTTTTAGTCTAAGGTCCGTGAAGAATGCAGACGTCGGTCGGGCCTTGAAATCATTTTTGTTTTGAAGTAATTTGGGTTGTGAGTTTCGGAAAACTTGAGTGTCTGGTTCGGTCCGGGTCGGGTTTTGAAATAGTTCGGGTTTCGGGTTTCGAAAAATTTTATCGGGTCGGATTCGGTCCGGGTCGGGTTTTGAAACAGTTCGGGTTTCGAAAATTTTAAACGCGTCGGGTTTAGTCCGGGTCGGGCTTAGAAACAATTCGGGTTTCGTGTTTCGAAAAATTTTATCGGGTCGGGTTCGGTCCGGGTCGGGTTTCGAAAAAAGGTCGACCCGCTCATCTCTACTGTAGAGCCCCACAGAACACGTATAGATAGAAGTGACAGTGAATCATAGAGAAGTATAGTAATAATAAAAATTTTCTAGGCAAGAATTTTGACAATTTTTTTAGTATTCCAATTCTACTAGATAATTTTGAACAGAGATGATTTATGTGATTTTGCCAAGTGAGATGTTTATCAACTAATATTCCTAAATATTTAAATTCATCAACTTCGTCTATAACAAGTTCACTATAATGCAATTGTATGATTGGTGGTGAAATCCAATATCATTTATAAAAATATCCAATATCATTTTAATAAATCAAAAACAATAGAGGTCCAAGAACACTGCCCTGAGGTACACCACAGAGTATGTCACTTAGAGAGCTCGATACATTATTTGCATGAACAAATTGCTTTTTATCGTTTAATCAAATATAATACAGGCCCTCTCACACCTGCCCTCTCTAATTTGAACAATAAAATATTGCGGTCTACGGTATCGAATGCCTTGACAAGATCTAGTAATATTGCAAGAACATAATTAGCATTACTGACTGCATTCGTAATCTTATCAAAAATTTTTGTCGCTGCAATAAGAGTATTTGATTTCCTGAAAGCCATATTGAAATTTGTAAAAGAAATTATTACTTAATAGGAAATCTGTAATTCGGTTGTGAATCAATTTTTCTATAATCGAAAAAAACACTAATGAAGTGGGGGCTGTGATATTAACCCTTGAACCTGTGTCAGAAGGGAGCTTTCACTTAGGAAATTTCGCCAGTATACTTCAGGCACAAACGTTCGCAGCGATGGGACACAACGGGAACGGTAGACAAAAGAGTCACAATCCTTTCCGACAGCGCAGAAATGATCACAGCGATAATGTCGCCTGTCTGAACCAGTTGGGCGTGAGAAATCGGGTGACGGTTGCCTTGGTGCCGGGGCACTCTGGAATAGATGAAGGTGAGAGAGCGGATGAACTAGCAAAGCTGGGTGCTACATCGGCTCAATGTGGACCTGAACTGTTTATTCCTATACCGCAGTCAGAATGTGACAAAGTTGTAACGGAATGGGGGGGAATAGAGGGAATAAAGCGTTGCCTGGTGGGGCAAGACACACAAATCAGTTCTTACCAATGCCCGACTGCAAATGGATAAATGCTGAACATGGACCGGAGTCGCATAAGAAGAGTAGTAGGAGCGATCACCGGGCACTGTGGGCGATCCCGAACATACCTATGGTCTCGGTAACGAAACCGGATATCACGTAATTTGCGGGTGTCCAAAGTTTTCTCAACTGAGCCTTGCGACTCTGTCGAAAATCGTTTTTCATCAATAACTTCAACAAGATCGAATGCATCGGTCTGAAACTCTTTAGGTTAGTAGGTTAGTTAGGTTTTGAGTACCCACTTGCCCGGAAGTTATGAGTGTGTGGGGTAGTAGAACTATTTTTCTTCGAAAAAATTGACTTTTTCGAAGTCGATTTAAAAAAACTACAACGCTGTTCCCACTACTAACCTGAAGAGTTTCAGACCAATGCATTCGATCTTGTTGAAGTTATTGATGAAAAACGATTTTCGACCCAAGGAATCGATAGGCCATAGATAACAAAAATCGGATAGGTTGTTTTCAAATTGGTCGAAGAATTTGCAGATTGCCTCTTCAATTGCCAAAATGGGAGTTTTTATTTGTTAAAGACAGTAACTAACCATAACTTTTGGTGTTGTTGACTAACGAAGCAAATTCCGCTAAGTTCCACCGAATGAATGTTCTTGTCCATGAGACCGTTTTGTCCTTTCGTGTTCATTCTATCATTACAAAGTTAAGTGCCGTTTCACATAGCAATGTAAAGATGACGATCTGTATTTATTAGCTCTATGTTTGACAAAAATGTTTATAACAAAGCGTTAAGCTCATTTCTTTTTCATAAAAATTATCACTAAGACAATTTGTGTAAGTCTTTTCATATTAGAAACTTTATGGATACAAAAACGAAAGACAAAATTGGACCAAAGAAGATTACGAAATTATGTAAAATAAATTCACACTGTCGGTGGATGTTCAAATTGAGATGAACATGGAAATTCTGTTGGTGTTGACGATCTTGTACAAATCTGAATGTAAGTTAAGAAACCCTCTCAATCTGAACAACGAGGCTATTAGCATTTCCAAGGCAACGGTTAATTTTCCGTTTTTCGCTGGATTTCGTAACTGCAAAAATTGAACCATTTCTTTCTTTATCGTTTGAAAGTCCCTTCGGCCTGTGCTGTACAACCAAAAATATTAACGGAACTCAAGTGCTAAGAAAAGACTGCATTGACTCGGCTGTGTTCCATTGAGCATAAAATGTTTGTAACAAATATATCATGTTTAGCAAACTATGAATTGGAAATCCGGATAGCTAAAACAAATTAAGTTTGGGCAAACATAACTTTTCTCTGAGATCTTTGAGAGGTTTAAAGCCCTTCATAACTTTCTTTCGTTTATTCCACGATAAATATTGAACCAAAACTGTAATGCGACACGTTGTCTTCTATATAATATGCGAAAGTGAAGTGAAAAAGTAAATAAATACGAATAAGCTACAACATAGCACATTACTATCTATCTAAAAGTAAAAGAATTTGACAGTTTTCGAATTCATCATAATGTTATGAAAAGTCGTGTTGAATTATGTTGGCGCCACACCTTCAAGATGTTCCATATTTTAACGTCAAATTGTATAAATTCTCTATTTTCTGGCTTTATTTTAACAAAGAGTCGATAAACAAGCTGTATAAATAGACAATGTGGGCACAATAAAACTTGTAACATATTCTGACGATTTCCAATACTTTGTCTTTTAGCTTTCTCGTAATATGAGTATCAGAGACATAGGTTTCCTATGCGTTTGGCATGATTATGCTTTCCTCTCACATTAACCACATATTGTTACATTCACAATGCGTGCCGCATCTTAAAGGACTTTCTCCAAAATTCGATATTTTATTTTAGTTAATTATTTGACATATAGGAAAGATTACATCGAACTGATGATTCACATATAAAAAGAAATTGAATTTGTATGTGGGACAAGGACAAAGCACCGCAGAGATGCAGAGTTGAAAAGGAGGCGATACGGTGGATTATTTTATTTACTATCTTTTAGGCATAGAACATGAAACTTTTATAGTATTTGTTGTTCTCATTATTTAAGCACGACACAGATAACACAGATCACACTTTTTAATGTGGTTGCCCACTGAATTTACAAAAAATGTGCCTGTAAAGTGGTACATATTTCGATGTACATAAAAAGCACATTTTTTGTGCTATTAAAACTCGAAATTATTGCAGTAGATCACAAGTACATTTTTCGCACATTTTATGTTTATGTTTATGTATGTTATGTTTATTTCCTATCACATTTAATGTACCAAAAATGTGCTTGTGATGTAGTACACTTTCGAAGTAAATAAAAGGCACATTTTTTGTGCCATTAAAGCTCGCAATTATTGCACTGGATTACAAGTACATTTTTAGATTATGCGCTTCGAAAAATTGACCCCACGAAATGTATATAAAGTGCCATCGGAAAATGAGCTGATTCCATTTAATGTGCTCCAGTTCCAGGACATTCAATGCATATTAAAAAGCGCCCTTACCGTTACATCTTTTCTTTGGAACGTGAAGTGCATTTAATGTACATTAAATGTGAATTACGTGTACATCTAATGTACATTTAAAACACTTTGAATACACAGCTAATGTACCTTTAATGTACTTTTTAGTGTGAATTACTAGCACATTTCATGTACATATAATGTTATGTAAGAAAAGAAAGGAAAATTTAATTTAGTTTTCTGACTTTTCTATTTCGGTTTTTCTTATTCTCATGATACGTCCTCGATCTACATTTTTTTATGCCAAGCTCTCATTTTTTTTATTAGAAAAATTTCTGCTATTTGCGGGGCTTGAACCCAAGACGCTCGGGATTATGAGTCGACTGCTTTACCAATTGTGCCACCGGATACTTATGTGTTGGTGTGTTAAATTTGTATAAAGTGTTAAATTATAGAAAGTATATTAAATGTACTTTTTTTGTACTGAGAGAAAAAGTTTTGGAAGATATGCTAGTAAATGAAAATTAAACAAACTCCACAGAGTGTTATTTAAATTTATTTGATCGAACACACTGTAGCGATTTTACGTTTACAAAAAGGTTTTATATCCCTGCACACGTTCATGTTGCATTCAAATTATTGTATTATCTTCATTGTTTAATTGTTATTTGAAATTGATTTTCCGATACTTAACGTTACCCAACCAAAAGCAGCCGTGATATCCATTCACGGACTAAAAATATACATTTTTGAAAAAATAAGATGAGCATTTTTCAAAGCGCATAATCTAAAAATGTACTTGTAATCTAGTGCAAAAATTTCGAGCTTCAATGGCACAAAAAATGTGCTTTTTATATACATCGAAAATGTACTCATCACAAGTACATTTTTGGTACATCAAATGTGATAGGAATAGTGCACACCTTATCACGCACATGAAATGTGCGAAAAATGTACTTGTGATCAAGTGCAATAATTTCGAGTTTTAATAGCACAAAAAATGTGCTTTTTATGTACATCGAAATATGTACATTGAATTTCGCACATTTAATGTACATTCAGTGGGCAACCACATTAAAAAGTGTGATCTGTGTTATCTGGAGATGTTATTTATGAGCAGATCCAAATTGAGTGAAGGCTTTTTCACGACTTCCCCCATAACATATTATCTTGGATACACAAGAACGCAAAACATCCTGCCATGTGGAATCTTCCAAGAGCTCTAGGTACCAAATGAGAACAGTGTGTCACCTTTTTGGAATCATCTGTAGTAGGATGTGCATTGAGGAGTTATAAAAAGAAAATAAAGATTTTGAAATTTTTCATATAAATTTCAAAATTATATTCGGCAAAATTATATTTTTGATGTAAGAATAATGTAAATTTTGTGAATGTTTCATGATTCATGTAAAATTTATGCAGATTAGAGGTGTGCGGGTCGACCTTTTTTCCAAACCCGACCCTAACCGAACCCGTACAATAATAAAAATTTAGACCCGACCCGAACCGAACCAGATCCAAAATTAAATACCGAACCCGACTCGAACCGAAAAATAAAAATTCAAACCCGACTAGAGAATGCAACAGGTAAATAAAAACCGATTATGGCAATTAGCGGTAAATAAAATTTTATCTACCGGTTTTTACAGTAGAATATTATCACTTTATAAAAAGTTAGTCAAGATTACATTTTCTGCAACAATAATGGCTTGATGTGTCGGTCGCCTCCAGTTGTGTTATGAGAATTCAGTCTCTAGCTTTTCAATTCAGATGAAATACTGAAAAGGGAGGTCCTATTTTAGGATATTTAGGTAGGTTTGGTGAAGGGCGACAGAGTGTGACCAAAAGGTAAGGTACACAGGTCGGTTTCAGAAATATGGGCGTCCGATTTCGAATTCGGACTATACAAAAGGATTGATTACTTAAATTGAAGATACAGATTTGGAAAGGATTACCCTGCTACTATGGAGTGTAAAATGACCAATATTGAGTGAGAAGAGTGATAATTCAGTAAATCTCATCTTTTGTGTTGGATATTGTTACTGATGGAGTCACCGTGTAGCATCGAAGGAATTGAAAATTGATCAGTGTTCTAAGAAAACAATTGTAAGAAAAAACAAAAAGTAAATAAAAATAATTTGTTGGACGAGAAGTTCAAGGGACAAAATTCCCAATTAAAGCTTTTATTTTGTATAACGTAGAATTCCCGACATTTTGTGTGAAATTCGTTTTTCCTTAAAAATGGACGTTCTATATGGTTACATACTTTCATTGAAAGTGGACAGGGTATTTGCACATAAAATGTTCGTAAATTGGAGTGTCATAGATTTCATGGTAACTTAACACGATATATGTGGACGATCTGTGTAAATCATGAATCATTCGTTTTCAAATTGTTCATACGCCTCATTCAACGTTCGTCGCAGATTGTCGATTTGATTATCTAAAATTGAACATATCGACCGATTTGCGTGTAATACAAATTTACCGGTAAATTTACTCAAATATTTCGGTATTGTCGTTTACCGGTTTTTAAAAAATGTACGGTAATTGCATTCGCTAAGCCCGACCCGAGCCCGATCTAAAAAAAACTTTCAAAGCCCGACCCGAACCGAAAAATAAAAGGTGAATCCCGAACCTGATCTAATATAAAAAGTCAACACATAATTCAGAATAAAAAGTGATATTCAACTGTGTATTACTGTCTGTGTTTACATTGAATTTTAGAGAAATTTAGTGACATCAGGGGCGTTTCAGATATTATTATTCGAAGTTGGAATACATATCAAGCGAATTTTTCCTAAACATCGATAAGTGTAAGGGGTGGTTTGGGCATGTAGGCTTCATACAGTGGGCACTCATCCGTACACGATAGTTTCATGAATATTTTGTTATGGGGTTTGGCCGATTTGGCTTTTATGTTTTAAAGAAAATTGAAGGGAATATTTTTGTCTGGAAGTTTGTGACCTAAGTCTTTCCTTAGGGCGCCATATCTGTCCTATCCCGTAAAGACGAACAAATTCGAAGTGATTTCTCCAACACTTCGCAACTTCCATAGGACTTTATTTATGGCTTTCGGACATTAAAGAAATTTAAGATGATTTTTTGTTCAACTAATTACAAACGTAACACCGCTTTAGAGCAGGACTTCAGACGTATTGTCGACTCGTAAAACCGTCTTTTTTTATTGTGATAGAGAGCGTCAGATTGCAATCACTATATTCAACCAAAACGCTAAACACTAACGATAAAGGCAAATGTCAACATTTGATAGCGATGAACGCGTTTGGTTTTGTCTGTCGATTTGTGAAATTTTCTTATAATTCTGTGATTGTTCATTCTTGAGTAGAAGTAAACCTGCATTTAATTGATTAAATTCGTAAATCTGATGTTAACAAAGCTAGCGACAGTGAGAGGGGCAAATTAACTTGTCTCAATAGTGCATTATTGAAAGACGAACGCGTGTCAAGTTTAACTCAACCTACAATTGCAAGAAGTCACGTTTGAGTCATTCAATTGCGCATTATTGAGACAATTTAATTGTCCACTTCACTGCCGTTAGCTCTGTAAACATCAGATTTACAAATTTCATTAATAAAATATTGGTTCAACGCTACTCCAGGATTAGTAATCAGCAAATGTAGAAAATTTCCTGAATTCCTTTCTGTCAAATCTTGATATGCCTTTATCGTTAGCGTTTAGCGTTTTTGGTAGGAGTTAGCGATTAGAGAGCGTCAGAATGCAACCACTAAATTCAACAAAAACGCTAAACACTAACGATAAAATCAATTTGGCGAATTGACAGAGTAAACCAACATCCATTTCTTTCAAATCTGGACATTTACCTTTACCGTTAGTGTTTAGCGTTTTTGTTGGATTTTAATTGCAATCTGACGCTCTCTTTTGAGCAGTACAATGACAGAAAACATATTTATCGAAAGGGAAAATATAACAAACTGAAACCGGGGGTACGTTTTGTAAAGTATGAATACAGAAAATAACGTCTAGCAAGAGTAAGGCCCACTCTATGGACTTTACATCCTGAGCCTCTCCGATGTTTACCTCATTTTTGCGGTTAGTTTTTCAAAAGCAATTCCCGAGCGTTATTCAAGTAGACACGAAAAAGTTTCACCGACCTTCAAAAAAAAAGTTCCCACAATTTTTTCGATCGTAGCTTCGGAAGTCGTTGAACGATTTTGTCCATTTTCAATTCCAACTTCCCTTTTTTCATTACCTTTCAGTGTAAACAAAAATTGAAAATTTACTTCTTTTCAATTCGACTTGATAAAAACGTCGTCGTTGACGCATATGCTACGTCCGAGTCCAAGAATCCTGTTTTCTCCTCGTTCGAAGATAAGAAACGAATTTAATTTGCTTCATATTTTCAAAAAATTTATGAGTAAGTTATTTGTTAGAAAACAGAACCTGAACTAAATTTTTTGAGGTCGGGTCGGGTCTGGTTTGGTCAGTTGAAGTGAACAAACCCGACCCTACCCGATAGAAAAACGAATACAAAAAATCCGAACCGCCCCGACCCGTCAAATTGATTTGCGCTCGTGTCAGGGCTTTTTCAAATTTCGGGCGGCCCGCACACCTCTAATGCAGATCATGTAAAAAAGACGTACGAAAGATGGGAAATTAATGTGACAACGATGGATTTTGCTACATTGTTTTTCTATCATTTTCTCATTCCAAATTAGAAATACATTACATTAAAAATATAAATTTACTGAATATAATCTTGAAATATACCCTGGCAATGGAAGATATAAGTAAAACTACTGTAGTATGTTTTCATCAATGCCGGTGTGAATAGGGGAGCTCAAAACGTGAACTTTTTGTACCTCATTAGTGTCAGTGTGAATGAACGGATTTTGTAGACCATCACGCCGATTTCAAAGGAAATAGACTGAGACGCGAATAGAAAAATGCAAGATATATAAAACATATACGGGCAAAGTTAACGAAAAACAAAATTCTTGAATTTTTTCAAACATAAAGTTACGTTGATATATTGATACCACGCGTCTGACAGACTAGACTAACAGATCTGTCTTCATATCGTTCTCGTATATACGCTCCCTTGATGAAGTAACACCAGAATAGAAATAGAACATGAAAGGAAAAAATTGTTGCTACGTTTGAATGAATAAACAAAACCCATTTCTCTAATTATTTGTTAGTAAAATAGAGAACCACATATGTTGTCGTACTCAATTACGAAGTTGTCTACTCCATTTATCAACTTTCAACACAAAACTTCATTCACAAATTATCGAATAATTTAAACAGCAATTCTAAAATTCTCTGAAAAGTTCATAAATAAGATCATACATAAGTTAACGCTGGTAATGAATAGTAAATGTGACAGAGGATCTGCTCTAACAATATCTCTAACACACCCAATATCTTTAGAAAGCAACAAAGCTCCAAACATTTATTATCAACATTGAAGTTGTTTGTTATGATACGTTGCGTGTGTGTTGCTTTCTAATATTTATGGTCGAAGATGTCTGATGCTAATAATAATATGCCGTAGCTACACACCAAAAATTTTCAAACTATTTAATCTTAGTAAACCATTGTTAGACAAAAGTGGGTTTTCGTTACACATGAATAACAAGAATAATCTCTTAGACCGGATATTCAATTATCAGGCACAATAAATCATTGAACTAAAAAAAAAAGCTCATACCAATCGCCCAGATAAATAACGAGAATTTTGAAAATTTACTCCATTGTTGAAATTTATGTGTATAACACCCAGAACGAATGATATTACTATATCCTTTTCCTTTTCCGCAACGAAAACGTATGATGGAAACAATGGAAAACGAAAATTTACACAGTATAGCAAATTCAAATATTCAACCACTTATGATTCACTTAAAAAGTCAATTAATATTAATCATCGAAGCGGTTTTAATCGAACCACTTAACAAATTAACAAACACAAACATTAATTAGAATCGTAGTAATTCGATACTTTTCTATTGTATCGTATTTTTATTGTTCAACATTCAAACAGAGCCGGATAACGATTTCAACCACACTCTAGACGTTCTTCAACCCAGCATCATCATGCACGCCTCTAGTGCGTTCATGGCTTATGTCAAAGTATAGTGATTTTCATGGCGCGATGCTTAATCTGTCAAGCAAGTAATATCATTAGCTCGACAGGTTGTGTATCGCATTACAGGTGAGCGGGCGGACCTAATTTTCGTGCCCGCCCGCCCGTGGCCCGAAATTTTTTTTGCCCGCCCGATACCCGCCTGAGTTTTCTTATTTGTCTTTTATTTGTGGGCACCCGAAATTTCTCTAAGAATTTCTTTAAATCATAAAATAGAGACAACTCTGCCGATTAGTTAATACTCTCTTCATATCACCATAGTACTGTAGTGCCAAACATTCTTTTTTCATATGACAACAACACATCCTACACATTACTCACCTCATATTATGAAGAGTTGATAGTAGTTTTACAAACTTAGCAATTGAAGTAGTGAAATTTCTACGTTTTTAAAAGAAATTGTCAGAATATTGAATTTTTTGTAAAGAAACTGTTGAAATTTAATATTTTAACTCGTAGTCTATTTCTGCGAAATTTTATCCATGAACTGAAATGGGAATTTGTTGGTTATTTGATTTGAGTAGAAAGTGTTGACCGTCCGATGCCCGCTCGACATTTTTTAGGCCCGCCCGATCAGATTTGGTGGGTAAAATCAGGCTCTTTAACTAGACCAAGGAACTGACAGTAAGGTAAAATACCTCGGAGTGACACTTGACAGCAAGTTCAACTGGATTGCTCATGTCAAGGATAAAGCGCAGAAGGCTCTAGCGGCTTTTTGGCTATGCAGAAACTCCTTCGGGAGGAACTTTGGCCTGAAATCGAAGAGAATTCTGTGGTTGTACGAGACTGTAATTAGCTTCATGCTTAGCTACGGTTGTGTGGTATGGTTGCCTTGGCTCAAGGTTGAATGTTTGCGTAAATTGCTAAGTGAAATGCAGAGGCTAGTTTGCATTTGCCTTACTGGTGCTATGCTATGAAGACAATAGCAACCGCTGCCATGGAAGCGCTACTGGCTCTGCCGCCGCTAGAGGTGATAATCAGAGCTAGAGCTTTTGCTGCCGCAGACAGGATGGCGCAAAACGGTATATGGGATCCAAATTTTCGAAGTAGACATGCGAAAATTATCAGAATAATCTCTGACAGTGCGATTCGAAGTAAGGATTCCGATTAGGTAAGAATGGCTTGATGGTTGGCCTGCTGGCCTACCCGGTGACTGCGTGGTAGAATTTGGTTGAACCGAAAACATCTATTGGAGCGGGTGCTGTGGTGTATGCCCTGAACTCGGGGGAAGGAAATCAATTCCATCGGGGAGTTTTTGCGAGTATCTTTCAGGCAGAAGTCTTCGTAGTGCTCGTAGAAACTCGAAAAGCACTGTCAGAGGGCGAGTAAGGAAAGCAGATCCTTATATGTTCAGACAGTAAGGAGATGATCAAAGCACTGGTTTCACCAGTTACCACTTCTAAACTTGTGAAAGAGTGTCAGGATTTCCTGAACTCGATAAATCAGAATGTTCACATCACTCTAATCTGGGTAGCCAGGGCGGTTGCTATGCCTCTCGAGAACGGCCTTGAACCGTATCTGCCGATTGCTCGATCAATCTGTTTGAAAACACGGAGAGATTGGGTTATGCGTAGGCATGCGTAGTACTGGAACAGGTAGAAAGGAGGCGTTCACACAAAGTACTTCTTACCAAAACCCAATTTGGAATGGGCCAAAGGTCTGCTAGAGGTGTGCAGGAATCGCGTTAGGAGGGTGGACGGAGCGGTTACTGGACATTGCGGGCTTAACGGGCACATGAAAAAGATAAGGCTTTAGGCAACTTCCAGATGCGCGTGCGGAACAGAAGAAGAAGCGGGTATTCAACTGAGACGCAGACTGCACGGAGACAAAGTCGTGCAACCATTAGAGATGAGTGGGCCGCCTGCAAAATTGGGCATGGGCGTTATGGGCTTCAAAATTCGCGGGCGGTGGGGAGGGCATGGACGCTTTCATAAAACGTGGGTTCCCACACTAGGACTTTTCATCGTACTTCCTCGATGCGAAAGGTAACCACAAGAGTTTAGTTTCTGATTACATAAATCTTTACCTTTCAGGAAATTTGCAAAATCTGCAATTCTGGAGTGAAATGAGGGACTTCCCAGTACTGAGTATTATTCCGAGAACTTATTTGGCGATACCGGAGGCGGAAACAACGAAAGAACGGAACTTTGCAGACGCTGGAATCATTCGAAGTCCGAAAAGGACACAATTGACAGGGTTATCTCTAGGAGACCTTCTCTACATACACACAAGTGTAGACTTACCTTTCTAATGAATTTTTACGGTGAAAAAATGAAATGAAATTAAACATTTAAAGCTTTAAAATTCGGCGATTTTTGTACACGTAGTTTGTGGGCTGGGCCAGTGCCCATCGGCATTTTACTTGCGGGCATTGGACTTCTTTTCTCAAGTGGTGGACTAGTTGGCGTGTGGGCACAAAAATTTGCAATGCCCACTCATCTCTAGCAACCATCAAATGCTGTGCACCTTGGACCTGGTATTTTGGACAGGTCCTGGGTTTGCGTGATTTAAATGATGATTATGTTGGGAACAAAGGATCGCAAGATCTGTGCCAAGATCATAGACATGATAGCCCAAACTGACAAATCTGAGGCCCGCCCGAAAAATTTTTGCCCGCCCGTGCTTGCGCCCGCAACCTGTATATAGCATCATGAAAATCGCTATACTTTGACGCAAGCCGTTGACGCATAATTATAATCCACAAGTCTAGTGCGATGACGGCTTACGTCAAAGTAGACGAAATTTCATGATGATGAAATACACAGTTTATCGGTGCTTGACTTATTATGAATTTCGTCATGGTATACTTTGACAGCTCCCTTGAAGTAAACGCTTCACTGAGCCTTCGTCGCCTTATCACCTGACACAATGACTGTTTCTCATTCAACGAAATATCGAAAGGATTATTGCCCCTAGAATTAATTGAATCTACAAACCTCTTCTTGACTGCCATCTTTCATTCCTAGCACCTGCTCTGAATATGATTTTTCTCATGACAAATGAATGAACTGCCACAATTTAACGAAAAAATAATTAAACTGAAGCAAACATGAAACGTTAAATAGCGTTAACGTAGGGACGCTCATATCACTGTTTTCTGAATGAGATACAGCCTTATAATATTCTAAAAAATTGTTGGCCATATGCAATTTAGTGGGAAAAAATGTTAACGTGATAAAAGTCGCGGTGTGTACTTAATGAGATCCGTGTGTTCCCTACGTTACATTTCCCAATGGAACTACCCTGCCTGATTCTAAGAACTCTCATGTTTGTAGTTTTTCAGCTCTCACTATCGAGTTTGGAAGAGCAACTCTCAACATGCTAAGTCTCAGACCATTTAAATGTAAATACGTGCCTTACATCTTATATCCCAGACCACAGTCACAGACATAATTCTTTACGAGCTTAATCCAGTAGTATCACATAGAGGTTTGTCTTCCGTTAAATCCCAGTTTACAGAGCTCGGAGTGTTCCAGATTTCGTGTCAAAAATCGTTTTCACCACACACACACTTGTTCCTTTCGTTCCAAAAATCGTTGAAACAAAATCTGGAACAGTCCGAGCTTCAGACGTAAACGCCTGGCTCTTCAGCCTCTGTGTTCACTGCATAGATCTACCGTTCTCCAGCCTCTCCTGTCCTACTTCTTTAAAGACCAATACGGGGCTTAGAACTTTAAAAATTCTCAAAAAGCAGTGTGCTCTCCACATCCAAAATTACAAAAATCAGATATTCCGAGCGCACACTAATGTTTCCAGTGCTCTAGGTTGAACTCCTCTAATAAGAGCTAGAGAAATGTGACTTCAAATATGTCATTGCATCCATGAGAGTTTTCTTCGTCTTTCAACGTCTTAAGTTACATTAAAAAACAACATAAAAACCATCACTTGGAATAACTTTTGGCCAATAAATGATGTACAAAAGAAATTAGTTTCATTCATCCAATCGAAAGCCATTTTCTATTATTTGAGTTTCTACTTGTTTACCTGTCACTTCGTTTGAGGGACATGTGGTATGGTTCTGTAACAAAGGACTTAACATTGTTCATGACACAAAACAGACAAATAACGCTTCAATCAAAAAAAAAAAAAACACCCTTATCGAGGACAAGCTACAATTGAATGAGATTCATTTCAGTTCCGATACTCAAGCAACAAATGTGGAATGTGGATATGGAATACACGTATCATGAATATTCTCGTAAAATGGGAAATTAATGCCGCTTCAATAAATAGTGGAATCGTTTTAGAGTCGAAACCAATAAATTCAATATCGTCCTGATTTTTAAATCCCACATGCCACTTCTTCAATATTCAATTCGGTTCTTTTACAATTTAATACCTCAATGTACTTAAAATTCCTCACCTCCATATCCTTTTTTCAAATTTTGTGCTGTAAGAAATGTCAATATTGTTGCCGATTTCACATTTTATGTAATATGTATACCCTAGATGTTTTGTTATCGCCGTAAATTTGCTGACCTACATTGGAAGTACCACTGCTTTCAATACACTTGTTACGAAACGATGTTTGATCAGGTATTACGGACAAAGTGAATACCAAACCTCTAGCTGTATATACATATACATATAATGCGACATTAATAAACATCAAGCTGCACCATATTTTGTTCTTTCAAACATTACCTGCATATGTTACTTTAAACCGAGGTGGAACATACCATTAAGGTAGCTAAAATTGCTACCGAAAGAATGGCAAAAAGAGGAATTTTATAAGCTTTAATAACATTCGGGCGAGACGGAAAATTGAGTTTGTCTATTTTTCCAATGAGATTGGCAAAGGAATTGAGATCAATTGAACGTAAAGCGTATCGGTGGAAAATCTGCTGACCGTTTTGAGAACATAAGCAGATTTGTTGCAATCTATTTCCTCATCGAACCTCGGGTTCATTCATTTATAATGCTTCTTAAGTACGGAAGTGAATTTGCGAGGAAATATATCGGCAAGTTTCCGAAACATTGTGCAAATCCATTCAACATACTCCTTCAGAGATAAACTTTCGACGAGAATTCATTCTGATAGAAAGAGAGTGTATGGTAATTCCACACTCAATTACTTTACAGATAACACTCCTGTAGCTATTTTTTTATACATCTTATATTAGAATAGACGCAACAGCGCCACCTCGTAATGTGATTTACTACTTCCAAGAAGAAAAAACGAACTACTTTGATGTGTACGGAGTTATAAATAACTTAATAATAATATCGCTACCATAACACAACATAACATAGCAATACAGTTATAGAAAAACGCGAAATGACACCTTACGTATACATATCCTTTCTTCCTCTCCCCAAATCAGCTGAAGAGCTACCATACGTGGTAGGTTCTGTGTAAAACTATTCCTCCCAATGAAAATCTACGCTTTCAAATAGCCGATGATCCATTAGACTGAGCGAAAATGAGCTGTCAATACCGAAATGTCATGTAATCTGAGGCGAAATTAGTTATTTACGTCACAAGAAGAAGAGTCGAAAGTCCTTTTTCGAGTGATGTATTAAGTTTTGTATATTTGCTAAGAGAGCCGAGGGTAAGGATCGGATGGGGTTGGCCCACGCCTGACCCACAATTTTAGCCGGTCGACCCACACCTGACCCACAGTTTTAGAACGCACAGAAAAACGATTTCTGTAACTTCTGCAACTGTGGGTCAGGTGTGGGTCGACTCGCTAAAATTGTGTGTCGACCCACACCGATCCTTAGTCGAGGGTAGAAAAAATGTCAATTCGAGTGGCGAAAGTTTACTTTCACCCCTCGAATTAACATTTTTTTACTTTCGGCACTGTAAGCAAGCATACAATACTTATTTTCATGCCTCGGGGCCAAAATAAAATATAAATAAATTTCTCTCGATTTTGGACCTCTGCATGAAAAATTTTTTGTGTATCTGTTTTGGACGACTCATTTTAGGCACTTTCGCATGTGGACCTCGCTTTGCTCGGTCTACAACACGCGAAATTGCCTAAAATCAGTCGTCAAAAACAGACACCCAAATAACTATTTCATGCTTCATATGCGGTGCGAAAGTAAAAATTTCATCCCATGGGACGAAAATTTTATTTTCGCCCCTCGGGCTTCGCCCCGTGGGATGAAATTTTTTTTTACTTTCGCACCACATATGAAGCATGAAAAATAAAATTTTCGTCCCATGGGATGAAATTTTTACTTTCGCACCGCATATGAAGCATGAAAATTTTATTTTTTTTACCTTGGTTACTTGAATAAAATATGAGCTACGTTTCCATTCGCTCTATTTTTTCGAAAAAGTTTCTGCCATTTTGCCAACGGAAACTTTAACTATAGCATAATAGTTAATACACTGCAACTATACTTTTGAGTCATTAATATTCCTCTCAATTCTATCGAAACGTTACAATCGCAGATGTAAACCCATAAGCCACCTTCGAACTTCATTCATGTCTATAAATTATGCAACAAGTCAATTCAATTCCAAAAATTGCTTTTTAATTTGATATTATACGCATCATGTTGGCAACATAATACGCAAAAATCAATCTTTACCCAAGCTTTCTTACTTTCTCATCTCAAGCTTCATCATAAAAACGCGGAAAATCATTTACAAGTCTATCAATCGTGTTGTAGGTAGGTATACAATCACAACGTCGTTTTTTAGGCGCTATTGCTCCATTTTTAAACGGAACAATTTACAAGGAAGAACGTGCAATAGCTATCTTTGATACCAGTGTTGAAATAGTTTTTTTTACAATTCACCGACAAAAACTCACTTTTTCGTGTTTCATTTCGGTGTCGCATGAGGTCATTTTTTGCACTAGTGCGACAATAGTTATTTATGGAACTAGTTGCGAAATGGAGAAACAACCAATTTCGCAACGTGTTTTATACAAGACTTTATGCAACAACTTGTGAAACGTGAACTTTGGAATGAACTCAGTATTCCCAAATGTGTGATAAAAAGTTACTTTTTATCACCCAAATAAGTGATAAAAAGTTACTTTTAAATGTGAAACCGTGGGACCGTGGTATACAAATTCGAGTTGGCTATTATTCCTCTATTTGTCGGTCCAAAATAGAAACCGTTTCTGTTTTTATTTTGGACCGGCAAATAAAGGAATAATAGCCAACTCGAAAAAAATGTTACTTTTAATCACTAGTGACAAAAAGTAACTTTTTATCACCCAAATAAGTGATAAAAAGTGACTTTTTTTCACTAGTGACAAAAAGTAACTTTTCACAACGGTGTTACATGAACAGTTTTTTGATTACTACTTTTAAGTGGCGACAACACTAGTTGTTACACGCTGCGAAAATATAGTGTTTTTGTCACAGGATGTGAAACCTTCTTTTCGACTGGTTGCATAACATTAGTTTTTGATACAAGTTATGTAAACGTCGAAATTTCAATTATTTTTTTCGCACTAGTACGTAAAAACATTTTTTATGCACTAATGCAATATTACACTTATGCGTAAAATCGGTTTTTACGCACTGGTGTTAAAAAATTTATCGCACTAATGCGTAAAAAAAGTTTTGTCGCACTAGTGCGAAAAATGACCTCATGCGACACCGAAATGACGCACGAAAAAGCGAGTTTTTTATTGGTGAAAAAAAAAACTATTTCAAGGTTTCACTTCGTGTGACAAAACCACCAAACTTTTTTCCGCTTTTTCCCAGGTTCTACAGGAGATTCATCGATGAAAGTTTCCTAATCCATAATAGGAGAAAATTCGAAGCCTTCAAAAAATTATTGGAAAATGAAATGGATAAGGTTAAAAAAGGAGCCATCCGTTTTACAATCGAAAGGTGATACTAGACGTATACAGAAAGCCAACTAAGACAATGAGACTTATCACCAGCGACTCTTTTCACGATATGAAGCACAAGTAAGCGGCGTACCACTCCATGGCAGACTATATGGTCAATCTTCCGCTAAATGAAGCCTATTTTGAAAGGGAGAGAGCAAAAATCGTGGAAATAGGCCGTGTTAATGGTTTCAAGAGTTCAACCACCTCTGACATTACAACCTTTTTTGACAAACCCAAGAGTGAGTTTTAGATATTTCCCCAGAATGACGAAGCAGATGAAGACAATTTGCAAGAAATTTGACATAGAATTATTATGGAATATATATATATATATTATGGAGGAAATAAGGCAATCTGAGAGATTTATTGGGGACAATTAAGGACAAACCGCTGGACCTGCATAGATCTGGTGTATACAGCATACAGTGTGGGTGCTGCGGGCGTTTATATTATGGAATGACAATCAGGAAGGGTTTCATACGTTTTAACGAGCACATAAATTCTGCGAAATGGAAGCAAAAAACTGCAGTTGGGAGACACATTTTCACTTCAAAACACGAGATCAACATAAGCGACCTGAAACTTATACAACCTGTCAAGCAACACTGGAAGGTAGAATGCTATGAGGCGATACACACCCAAAAACACAAACATGAGAACCTGCTCAATGAAAATGAAGGAAATATTAAATCGCCTTTGCTATACCTTTTTGCTCTACAGAGAAAAACAGATGCGAGAGTCATTGACTTGACGGAGGACACGCCCAATTCGAGTGTGAGCGAAATTTTTTATGACTGCGAAGAGTGAAGAGAAATCGTCAATGGTGCATCCCTCCAAGTACTTTCGGGGCCTCCAAGTACTTTCGGTTCTCTCAGCAAGCATAAAAAACCCAATACATCACGCGAAAACGAATAGTTGTGATGTAAATGACTATTTTGTTTGTGTTTTTTGGTGCGTTTGTTTCATTGATGTATGCAACGAACTTATCTCCGTTATCACTACACAGATAAGGAATTAAAATCAATTAATCTATTTTGTTATGTAATACAATTTTAATTAGTCGAGTAATAGCCTTTGATGATGTCAGCTTAGCTGAAGAAACCAGTCGACAATAATAAAAATATTGTGTAGTGCAATTTAAAAAATTAGAGTTTTATTCGTCTCAACCCCCAAAGAGAGAAAAAACACCATATTTTTGCAACGTGTAACAACTAGTGTTGTCGCCACTTAAAAGTAGTAATCAAAAAACTGTTTATATAACACCGTTGTGAAAAGTGAACGTTTCCATCTAGAAATCGATATACAAATATGTCGTATTTCAATCCCCGGTTGCAGAAAGTTGCATACTGAGTTCATTCCAAAGTTCACGTTTCACAAGTTGTTGCATAAAGTCTTGTATGAAACACGTTGCGAAATTGGTTGTTTTAGTCACACGATGTGGTTATCCAACTCGCTTCACTCGTTTAATAACTTCACATCTAGTGAGAAAAACAACTCCATTTCGCAACTAGTTGCATAAATAACTATTTCGCAACTAGTTAGAAAAAACGGTTTTTGCCACTCAAAAGTAAAGATTAAAAAACTGTTTTCAGGTGAAGTACGTCGTCGCTAGTCACATAGATTACTATTTCGATGGTCTAAATGAAAAAGTTTGTCAACCCACAAAAATTTAAATTAGTGCCCAGAAAACAATTTATTCTGAGAACTTCAAACAATAAAATGAAATTAAAGTTTACATAAATTAGATTAAAAATCTGTTGTAAATGTGTTAGAATGCAAAATTTCAGGAAGTAAAACACACTCATTTGGCAATAACTTATTTTAAATCCGTCCATATTACGTAAATATCTATTTTAAATCTTTCAACATGCAAACTTAATTGTTGTTGTCCATTTTATATGTCAACTACTTTAATTTCACTGACAAATTGGATGTTCACTTCAAATCCAATGCGGAAAACTAGTTAGTTGAGTTGGGATTTAGATTTTAATTGGGAAAGTTTCGAATTGTGTTTTTATGTGGAACTTTCGTTTTATAAATTCTTCCTTTCCACGAAATTCGTGAGTTATATTTTGTAACATTTGCTACCATATCCTTGTCATAAACGATACAAAATGGGTTTTCGAATAGTTCATGTATAAATTTTCCGCCGGACATTTTTAGCAACATGTTTTCTTCTCGTAAAGTTTTTGAAATGAAATAGGACAAGGGTAGGATAGAGGCGTTTTAAATGGACATCCGTTCGAATACGTGCGTTCATTAACGAACAGGAGAAATAGAGTGAACTTGTTTTTGTAATTTGAATGTATGAATAATAAAAAACAGGCAATCAGTTCAAAAAGAGTATTTTTGATGAAGTTTCATTAAACGTTGACATAATTGCCACCGGCTGTGTAAGCAAACAATGCCACTAAACTATTACAGCAACAATGAAGTGTCAGTATTAAATCGCTTAAGGCCCAAGAAGGGAGGTGTGTAAAACAGCAAATAAGAATGGCGTCACGTCAAGTGTTGTGAAGAATAGTACATTACAATACTATGAAGTATGTAACGAGATGTGTACGTACACGAGGGCATAGTGTCGTATAATGTTTTACTGTATACGCGAGTGTTTTAGTGGAGACTTGACGTTTCATTTAAGTAACATTTGTTCTCAATTGTCTATTGTTCATTACTTACACCAACACACTCTCGTAGTAGTATACGCGGAGATCCGTATATTTTACAAAAAGTGTCCACACCCCAAGAGCATAATATTACCTTAATCATATGAAAGAGTCCGCTAATTTTCATTGGGTGAGCTTCTATTTTTATTTCCCGCACACGTTCCAACATTCGTCGCACTTAATATATATTACCACATATTTACCACGTATTTCCTCAAACTGTTTCTTGGGGTAAAAATACACAGGTGACGTCATGTAACATAAGAGCAGTTTATCATAATTTAGCGTAGAACCTCTATGACGCAAAAATATTTACTTTCTTTGAAATCCGGGCAACAATACTAGTACAATCGTATAATTCCTCGCCCTCACTCCCGCTAACACATTCGATTGTTCACTAAAATATGTAATAACTGATTCCATCAATACAACCCCTTGCACATATTTCACCTAAATTATTTAACATTTAACGCGTTTTAAGTTCTCCAAAGATTTTGCTTTCAATTTTTCAACAAAAGAAATTAAACTCAAAGTATTGAATCTATCAAGATATCACAATATGATTTGCTATCCAATTAGCGGTAGGAGCAATGATTTTCGTGGAAACAGCAGGGGAGTGGACTTTTTTGTAATCCAAGCTTTTTGTACAGCGTAGCTCCGTGGGTTTTTCATAAAAGTTGATATAGGGGATGAGCGTGCGTAAGAGTGTGTGCATTTTTGCGTGCGAGGGGGAGTGAAGTCTGAAAAACGGCTCTATGTCGAAATGACGTCCGAAATATAACTACCGTCATAAACAACTACCAACAAAAATAACTACTACCCTCACAACTACACTATATAAATATCTACCTACTTTAATGACTGAAAGACAATTCCGCACCATATTAACTATTTAGTTATGTATTAATGAGAAGTAATTTTATAATTATAAAGGGCTGTTCCCCCAAACCCCCGCGCCTGCGGCGAGCTTTTATACGCGTTACAGGCAGCCTTTATAGAGGGAACTTCTCCACCTTTTTGATTTTTGACGATTTATGTAGTAATGAGAAGTAATTGTTTTAATTAACCCACACGCCAAGCGAATGATTCAATTCAATTCAATGCGTTGAGATGCCAAAAACTCTGTTGTTTCTTTGGATGTGTGAAAGCTTGCATTATCTTGTTGTAAGATGATTCGTCGATTTTTTCTCAATTCGTTGAATACTTTTGGCAAAACAATGGTTGTGTACCATGCAGAATTGACCGTTTTTAGATTTTCTAGAGCCACAGTAGCCTCATGACCAGTTTTTGAGAAGAAACAAGTGACCACACAGCTACGAGATCGAACGACGTTTGTTGGATTTTCTTCATCTTGGAAGACCCAAACAGCCGACTAACTTTCTCATTCCGGCTGATATGAATAAATCCGTGATTCGTCACCCGTTACGATGTTGTAGACTGTATTTGACACTAATTTTCTGAATCTATCGATCATTTCTTTGCACCATTTCCAACAAGTCTTTTTTTAATCATCTTTCGGGGTTAGGGCCGAATGTCCAAAAAAAAATATCCCCAACCAAAATATCCCCAGACAAAATAACCGGACAAAATAACTACAATTTTTCCATAAAAAAAGGACAAAATATCCCCGCGAACAAAATATTTCCTCAGACAAAATATTCACACTCAAAAAATTAAGAATATTCAATGTGAAGTGTACTTAGCGCCGCCACAGTGGGACAAATGGTAATAGTAGCGGTCTTAATTATGTAACTGCTCAGGAATTTGGCATAGAAATTTTTTGTCTTCAGCAAAGTTGTTCAGCATGAAATAAGGAACAACTCGGCTGAAAAAACGTTTTTTCTATCAGTTAGATTTCAGAAGGTAGTGAATGTTGAAGATGAACTTTCTGAAAAATTCAGTGTTCTAGTCAAAATTGCAGAACCTTCCAGAGTTAGATAGAAATTTTTTGTCTTCAGCAAAATTGTTCAGCACGAAATGAGAAACAAGTTTGCCAAAGAAGGAATTTTTCCATCATTTTTATTTCGGAATTTATGACCGGTTATTCCCGGACAAATTTTCGAATTCCAAATTAACAGAGTTCATAACTTCACAAGTTCACAACTTCCAAAATAAAATTGATGGAAAAATTGCTTCTTCAGCAAACTTGTTCCTTATTTCATGCTGAACAACCTTGCTGAAGACAAAAAATTTCTATGTAAAATTCCTGAACAGTTACATAATTAAGACCGCTACTATGACCATCTACACTGTGGCCGCAGGCCTGAAATAAACAACCAATTAAGCGGGGTCGAGGGCGGCAGCCCCCGAAAAGTGTGATCAAGGGGGGCGCGGGGCAGAGCCTCTCAACACACAATAAAATATCTAATTAATAATACCTACCTATATTCACCATTTCTGAGTAGACATTACATCTGGGGATATTTTGTCTGGGGACATTTTGTCCGGGGAAATTTTGACTGGAAATAATCGGTCCTTCAACAAAAGTGGAATCCAACGTGCACATAGTTTACGTACCTCTAGATGTTCATGCAGTATTGAAATTGAATGTACGCTTGTCATTCTAATGCCCAATGTTTCCGTGATTTCACGATACTTTACATGACGGTCTTCTTTTATCAATTCACGCACAGTATCGCACGGTGAGCTTGAACAGAACTTTAGTGAGAGGTCGGTGCCCAGTAAATGTTAAGCACGGAAGTTTTAGGGCACGGTGCCGTGATGATTTATTCTTGAAAATGAAATGCGATTGTACGGGTTTTTTTTCGAATATCCCATTTTCATGCATATTTTATACGCTTTCGGCAACCTGTAGATGTTCTCGGGTCCGCAACCGTTGTACGTCGACCAGTTTGTCCAAAAGATTATTGTATATGATAGTCTGATGCCTAAGCTTTTATGGCTAAACGGACAAAGCAGGACAGGGGATGGGGACGTCGAAAAGACGGTAAAAATGCGAACGTCCTTTATGGAGGGCCCTAGCGCTTTTACGAGGATTAATTTCATTCCATAAGATTTGAAATTCAATCCGTGAACTTAAATTTCTGTAAAATTACCTAAAATATCAGCGTAATCTGTAAATTGTTCCACTTCATTCACATATTTTTCCATCCATTTGGAACATATCCGAATTAACTCATGAGATTAAATATTGCGCATTAATTGTTATTTATTTTCTCATAATTAAAAACAATTTTATTCGATCGGTAGGCTTAAGGTATTATCTGCATGAAATTAACAACAAGGCCAAAATAAAATGTTTCCATGTATTTTATGGTTTAACATGATGTGACTTTTATTTTCAAATTTGCTATTTATGTTGTAAATATTTCTGTATTTACATTCAACACAAAATAAAATTCCTCATGTTGAAATAATTGTAATGTTTGAGTTTCCCAGAAAAAATTCTTGATTAATGGAAAGTTATTTTGTGCCGAATGTACTTATTTTATCATTCAAAATGTGACGTATACAATTGCGGGCAAGGCTCAGAGGTTGTTATAGCTGTAGCTGTAGGTACACTTATTTATTTACAAAATTACTATTTGCATAATAATGATGAAGTTTGTTTGTCAGAGTGACTAATAAATTGGACCATTGTCATAAAGTGTGAGCTAAAGTTCGAAATTATTTAACGTTGTGTTACCTAAACGAGGTCTCTGTTTGTAACAATTTTTCTCCATGAAAATGTTCTAAGTGACGATGAAATAAGGGACTTCAGGCACTAGATTGATCCTTTGTCTTATGCCTGAACTCCTTATCTTATCGTCGTCACAGAGAAAAATTGCAACAAACAGAAGTCTGCATTTCAAGGTGGGTAGCCTGGTGCCGAAAAAGTTTCTATGACAATGTTGGCATTACTATGCACTCGGCTCCGACTCAGCACCAGGCTACCTACTTGAGAAGTATAAGTAGCCTTATAGAAGGGAGATTGGTGCCGGAAATCTGTCATCATAACGGTAGTAACGATAGTATTCGTCATATTAATTTTAACTCAGTGCCAGGCTGCGTACTTGAGATTTTCTATTAAAATAGAGGGCAGCAGGAGCCTGGTGCCGAGTTGAAATTTATGTAACGTATAGTATTTGTTACTGCCGTTGCGATGACATTGACAGATTTTCGGCAGCGGGGTGCCTCCTATGTGGCTATTAATACATCTCAAGTAGGCAGCCTGGTGCCGAGTCGGAACCGAGTACGTATCAATATACCCGTTCACACATCCAATATTGTCATATTAACTTTTTTGACACCAGGCTGCCTTCTGAAATCGTTCGGTAAGACCTGACGGAGTGAACACAGTCATTAAAACGAATGAAAAAATCACACCGTAAAATGATCTGTTTTCTCTTGTGTAATCATAACTTTTTGTGTTTTTGATTGGTTGTCCAGTTGATTCTCCAGATGGACAGAAAATAAAACATATGCAAGGGACCCGTACGTATTAGAATAGATGTTGCAAGCAGAGTTGATGATGACGAAAAGACTCGAACTGATTTAAGTGAATATTGCCATATGAAGTTACATCCACATTAAATGGAAATTGCCGAGAGGGCAATATTGAAAAACCCATCCAAAGAAACGGCGTAAAAAAGGCCTTCCTAAAGTACACAATTGACTCCCAAATAGACAAAAATGTTCATCTCAATTTTTTCTACAACACTACAACCTAGGACCGACCTAGGGCCATAAGGAAATGCCTCGGACACATACTTCCATAGACAAAAATGTTTCTCTCAATTTGCTCTGCAACATAGCAAAAAAAATTTTTTTTTGCTAAGGCCAACCTTAGAACAGACCTGAGGCCCACTTCAGCCCTAAGCACAGGCACCGGGCCCAAATTTGTTTTTGAATATAATTCGGTACTCGATTACCTCTCAAGTAGAAAAAGAATCAACAAAATCAGTTAGGATTTATCAAATTTATGTAAGCAAACACGTTGGGCCCTAGTAGAAACTCAGTTTTAGGGTCCTGACAGAGTCCAAGGGTTTCTAATAAAAAAAATTTCTTCCATAAAACGGGAGACAATCCTAGACCTTTCGATCAAGAAAACATTTGAAAATCGGAAGAGATTTACTCGAGTTATGTACAAAAAACATGTAGAGTGCTAGCAGAAGCTCGTTTTTAGTGCCCCAGCTATACCCTAGGGCCCAACCTCAAAAAAATTTCTTCTACAAATTGTTGGGCTTCCATAGACCTGCCAAATAAAAAAATAATTATGACAATCGGAAAAGGTTTACTCGAGTTATGTACAAAAAACACGTATGGCCATAGCATAGACTCGGTTTTAGTGCCCTAGCTAAGTCCAAGGACTCAAATTTAAAAAAGTTTCTTCCATAAGTTGTTGGTCATGCCCAGATCCTTCAAACAAAAAGAAATTTGTGAAAATCGGAAAATATTTACTCGAGTTATGTACAAAAAACACGTATGGCCCTAGCATAGACTCGGTTTTAGTGCTCTAGATAAGTCCAAGGACTCCAATTCAGAAAAGTTTCTTCTATAAATTGTCGGTCATGTCCAGATCTTTATTTTTTGAAAATCGGAAAAGATTTACTCGAATTATGTACAAAAGACCAAAAACCACTTAAACGGCCCTAGTTCATTGGCCCTTGGGCCGACAGTACCCAGATTCAATCCCAAAAAAGATTTTTCGATTACCTTTTAGGGAAAAAAGTTTTCGAAAATCGGTTGAGTTTTACTCAAGTTATCGCGGTGACGGACGGACGGACGGACATTTTTATTATTGCTGATTTGTCATCTAAGGACCATGATCGATGCTCCCCCCCCCCCTTACTCCCGGGTCGAAATTCGACTGGTAACAAACGTCGTGGTAAACGCATAAGATCCCTTTTCGAAGAACTTCGTTCTTCGTACGGGTCTAAAAATTGTCTTTCACGAAAAGATTGTTCGTTGTATTTTGTAAAAGGGAAAATGACAGAAACCCTTTAAAGGGAAAAGTTCCCATTAACATGACGTCACGAAAACTAGGTGGCTAGCGAAGCTAGGGAACTTTTCCTTTTACGAAATATCATGAAAAGCTAGGTGGCTAACGAAACTAGGGGAATTTGCGCTTTAATGTAAGTACCATTGTTGCGTATTACACATGTGCAATGACTGTTATTAATTAGAGTAACAAAAAGTACAACAACTCAACTAAAGCAGAGTCTTACTGTGAGCCAGTGTAATTGAGCGACCGCAGAAAAGCTTCAATTAGGCAGGGTCGGCCGGGTTAACAACGAAATATTAGTGTGTACAATTTCCAAGTGTCGTGTACAAAGTCGAAGTTTTGTGTACAAAATATACCTTTTGTGTACACATTTTTTTTTTGTACAGATTCGATGGTACATTTTTGTTGGAAATGTAATTCGTGTTTACTGGCTGTATGGTCACACAGGTTAGACACCTTGTAACCTAGTTTTTAATGAAGAAAACATCCGTCGATAAATGAACTCTTTTTGTATCATTCTTCAACGTAACCGGTCGTATTTTACTTTTAGTCCTAGATCCACCATTTTACAATAATTTTCATTAATTCTGTGTACAGTATGTCAATTCCTTGTACAAATTCAATTTTTTGTGTACACATTCCTACAATTGTGTACAAAATCTAATGTACAATCTCCTATTTTTTGTGAACAGTCTCCCATTTCCTGTGTACAATTTGTTATTTTTTGTGTACAATTTCCTATTTTTTTTTTGTACAAAACACATTTTGAATGGTACAATTCAGACTTGAATTGTACAGAAAAAATCAAGTTCTGCAGAACTCACTTCTGGGGAAACAATTTTGTGAATTCGAAAACGAGCTCGAGTTATTTCGAACAACTCGCGTTGGAAACTGTTATTTTGACTCGTGTATGTATCTGCAAAAAATGTACACTTGTCAAAATAATAGTTTCCAATTGCTCACTTGTGAGTTCGGCTCTCATCACAAAATTTTGTCCTCATGTAATGAATGCTTTCGCAAGGTCCAATGTAATGTACTATTCCTTCAGCTTCATATGTCCATAATAACAACAAACAAATTAAATTTTGGTTGGTTTTGAAAATTGCTCATAAATGTCCTTTTTTGCCGATTAATCCACGAATTATTTCTGTTCAAGTTACAAGTGCAGTCAAACAATAATTGCATAAACCGCACAATATTACTATCATAGAATTACACATTGGCATCGCATTGTGATATTTGCAATGAAACGGTCAAATATTTGAACCACTTTACTGCATGAATATTAGAAGAACAAATGGGTTCAAAGCGTGGGAATCCTTCGTAATTACTTCATACATATGCATATGGGGCTCCATTTCGCTTCAATCAGAATTAACGATTGTTAGCAATCACATGCAATGAGATAGGTATTAATTCATAATGTGATATTTCGGCGATCAATTGCAGATGGTGAAATATAAATTACACTGAAAGTAATTTCATGGATGAAATTGCAATTCAAAACTTCAAAGCGTCGTTTCAGCAAATTATTTTTTATGAAACACTTTTTTGGTATAATTGATAATTGGCTGTTGACACGGATTGTGACTGGTTTATTGTTTATTGTAAGGGGGAGCCAAATTAATTTGACTTGAGTAGAAAAAATTATTTTTACAGCTTATGAGTGAAGTAAGATTCGTATCTGTGCACCCTCGAGTCACACTAACAATTGATATTTGGAAATCCTACATGCAACTCATAGTTTTTTCCACAGCTTTTCACACTGTCAGCTGGATACGGATGAAGAATCTATAGAACCACCCTGTTTTATCTCTTCGAGTTTGGATACGATATTTGTGTTCAATCTTAAATTCACCTTTATTTTGACAAATCCGTGCTGTTGTTAAGTCAATTAAATTTAAAAACGAATTGAAATTCATTTCATACTCGATCTTTCATAATACAAACAGAGCACCACTCAATATATCCCCATCCACATTATCATTATTGTAATATTATTCAAAACGTAACCTACTTACTTCTTGAAAACGCTCCTAGAATACTTCTGGAGCAAATTTGCATAGATATTGAAAATATTTTGGTCATCCACCATTTACCACCCCATTGTTATCGGGGAAAATTGTTCCAAATGTTTTAGAATGTCTGCAATGTTGACATTGTACATTGTACAATCATAAAGCGCTATTGACAAGTTCTGTTTCCACACAATGTCCATCGCATACCACATAATGGAAATGGAGATTTTAGCAAACATTTTCCGACATTATGTTAGAATATTGCAATGTTTACCGTATTTATTATTACGGCGCTGTTTGTGAGTAAATTCGAAGGCAAAATATGAAAATGATCGCACAGAATGGCGCTGATGTGTGTTTGTTAATCAAATTATATTTACACGCTTCAGTACGCAAAACCGTTTATTTTATCGAATAGTTGTTTGCGAAGCAAGTTCGGGAAGGGTGTGACTTGTGGACCGAAGCCGAGGGAACACCGAAGCACTTTTGCACAATTTATTGCATTCAATGCAATCAGACGACGAGAAACTTCCCTAACACCCATCTATAAAATTCGCTTTCGAATAAAACATAACCAAAGACCCGTACCTATCGGAATAGATGTGGCAAACCGAACAGATTTTGCAAATAGGCGCGAGCGTATCAGAATTGCAAATTGTTGTGAAGTTTTTAAAACTGTCAAAATTCGAACGAACCACAGAAATTACCGAAGATAATCGTAAAAGTGAATATATTCGGGGATTAGGTCATTTTTCCCTAAAACCCTGATACAACTGTTCCCTAAAATGTTATGCTCTACAGCTTTACCTTTGACAGTAAATCTCCATTCAGAGAATTTGTTCGATCGCAGATCGCATAGGCTTTGATGAAAGTAATAAGCTCTTGAGTTAACTTTGGAGACAATATACTCAGGGTTAGAGTAAGAAATGTTTCATATAAAACTTCAACAGATGGCAGTTGTAACCATTTCCGTTACAATTCGCTAGTCCAAAAATACCTCTAACTGAGACAAATAGATACGTCAGCATTTTGTCCATCACGTCCATCAGCATATCAAGGTGCATGACTTGACTGAAGATTGGCACTAGGTGCCGAAATGTTGATCTCTTCTAATTATCTCCATAACGCAACTGTTCTAGATGTGTTAATGTCTGAGCGCCATGTCAATGACAAAGTAATTCAAATAAGAGCTTACACGTTCATAGTAAAAGTAATACGTAATGAGTTGTATCCTATGATTAAATCTCCATATTGCATAGTTAAGCAAATATAGCCGAAAAACCACCGACCCTCGAAAAACCATGTTTTTGGTCACTTTTTCATCCATATCTCCGGAACTACTCGACCGATTTTGCTCATCTTCGAACTTGAATCATGGGAGGCGTGTACCTTTCAGGGGGAAAATGTTTAGGGTGATCGGTGCAGCCGTTTGGAAAAAATGACGGGGCGGACAAACAGACAATTTTTTCGTTGATTCGTCATCTTTAGACGATATTAAAAACATCCTCTTCACTCCCGCCGCGTCGTCTCGATCTATCCCGTGATACAATAAAATGTATTTTAGTAAACGTATAGGACCTTTGTACTTCGTACAGGTCCAAAAATGTTGTATTCATGTAAATGAACAAACACTTTTTCACAACGAACGCTCGGCTTAGCTCACAGATTAAAGTCGAAATAATTTTTCCACAAACTACTGCAATGTCTACATTTGAATACATTTTAATTTACAATTCAAATTTTGTTTATTGGAACAATTGCTATGTTCAAAGACTAGTACTTCGATTGAACAAATGTTTTTGTTTGCATAATTTACATGTTCTGACTCCACATCCATTTCAAATAATCCCAGGCTGACCCAAAACAATGGGATAGCTACCATGAGTTTTCGTTATAATTGGATTTTTTAAGCTCCAATCAGTTGAATCTCAGTTGTAAAGCCCATAAAGAAACTAGAGCAAATGTTTCGTGAAACCCATGTACTGAAGCCCAGGGTTGTATTAACGTCGTCGCTACGAAAATATCCTGACGAAATTCTATTAGACGCAAAAATTATGTGTGTATGAGACCCCGAAATTGTACTTAATAACCTTTTTCATCTCTTTGTCTCCTAGTTCACCTAGACCGAAGATTTTACTCGACATGCAAAGCGTAAGATTCAGATGATAAAGCTGAACTTGTCATAGTTTGAATCATTTATAGCCGGTTATGCTGTTATATACATGGTCTTAAAGACTAGGTGTACTGACAATATCGTAAACGACGAAATCCTCAACATTTTGGTTCTTCAGATTTATTGAATATTTTGGAAGTATATTTCAAAGAATTTTTAATGGCTTTTAACGAGGATAATACTTCATTCTCAGACGAATTTATCGTAAAAGGATTTTTCTGTATACGTGAGAGTGTATTGGTTTTGACGGAAGATATTTTCCCATCACTTGGGACGAAAAGTTGCTTTCTGCGGTATGTGCGCCAACACACTCTCACTATTACAGAAAAATATCTTTCAAAATACCCCAATACACTATACACTCGATGTGTACTTTTCGCTTGGGCTTCGTAGAGAGATCGGACTGTTCCAGATTTCGTGTCAAAAATCGTTTTCACTACACACACACTTGTTGCTTTCGTTCCAAAAATCGTTTTCACGACAGCTATGTATACGTGGTGAAAACAATTTTTGAATCGAAAACAACAATTGTGTGTGTGAAAAAGATTTTTAAAACCAAATCTAGAATAGTCCGAGCTCACTATTTCTAAAAATTTCTGATAGCTTTGCCAAATATTAATGAAATTTTTAGAAATTGGATGGATTTTTACATTTTTACTTTAAATTAAAAGGATTCTCCAAGTAGTATTTTTCAAAGGAATATATGCCATCCAGGTTAGCGCCAGGGCCTAATTTCTAGAATTAGTTCTCAGAAATTCTCTAAAATTTTCCGAAGTTCGTCAAAATTCTCCGAAATTCTTTAAAATTCTCCGAAATTCGTCAAAATTCTCCGAAATTCGTCCCAAATTTAAAAGATTAAGTTCTAAAAATTTTCTTCCAAATTCGCTTTTTCTGGAAAATGTGACAAGTTTTACCCAAAAATATATCAAAATGGTCCATGGATATTTCGACAAAAGTGACGTAAAATATTATTTTAAACAAAAAGTTGTTTTACGATAAGGCGAAGAAATGCACCATTTTTTTTATAAAATTAATTAAAGAAATAAATGAAAGGATCAGTTCAGTTAGTGCAGCCTCCGAAATAGAAAAAAATGAGCGATGGCGGACACTTAAATTGAATTTCAAATCACAATATTATTCTTAAGAACTCTAAAAAGGGGATGGTTTTTGATTTCCAGCGTAAAGACCGCTCATAACGTAGTAAATACTATTCGGTAGTTCATTCGGCCTCCGTCAGTTCGTTTTCGGCTGTCAAATGGGGCTAAAATTTTGTAATTTTTTTTCAAGAAAAACAACAAAATAAAAAAACTGTACATTTTGAAGGTATGCCGTAGAATCATTTATTGCTTACAATTACGTTTTACGTCTGTTAAAATTAGCTTGTGAAAATAGCCATGGACCATTTCATATTTTTCCCCGTGAAGAAATTTATTTTAAGTAACAAAGTGTTCATGTTCAACGACATATCGAAATACAATTTAACGTTTTTATTTTGTTACGCAAGTTTATTGACAAGATCCACAAATTTGACAGTAAAGCCATAGACTTAGAAGTTAGTATGGCGCCAAATTTGAAATAAGAAATACAATGCATAATAATTTGCCATATTTTTTGTTCTTTTAGTATTAGTGGAGGTGTTTGATTCCAATAACACCAATTTAAATTTACTGAATATTTTGTATAGCTTGTTCGGTATTAATTAAATTTTGCTAAAAGTTTGTATAGCTTGGAAGCGACCAGATTTGTTGCCTATGCAACAGGGGTAAGAAATTACGAGAGTAGCTATACTTCAAATATTAATGGACAGTTTACCCAACTTTTGAAGTATAATTTCTTGCTTCAAAATTGTTAGATGTGAGAGATCTGACAAACTAGTAGACGTGAGAGGTCTACCAACAAAAATCTATCTGGTAGATGTGAAAGATCTATCAACCAAACAAAATCGATCTCAAGAATTATGTATAAAAGCTAGGCGCTGTGCAGATGTTTGTTCATTCCATTCTCTGCTCGTGCCAACAACAGATGTTTGTTTACACCATTCTCTGTTTTTGCTCATGGTCTCGCGACAAAGGTGTACTGAAGAGGCGTAAACGTCCCAATCAGCTTACTTTGTTCGTTGAAGCAGATAATTACTCTCGTAATTTCTTACCCCTGTTGCATAGGTAACAAATCTGGTCGTTTCCGAGCTATACAAACTTTTAGCAAAATTTAGTTAATACCGACCAAGCAATACAAAATTATCAGTAAATTCCTAGTTTTGTTCGCCATCTCGTTCTTGTGACATTTTTTAAAAGGAAATATTCTCTACTATATTGAAGAGTCGTTTGTTAATGTTTCTTTATAAGGATTTGTTGTGTGTTCTTAAAAGGAAAAGTTTTCCAGCTTCGTTAGCCACTTAGTTTTTGTGACATTTCGTACAAGGAAAAGTTCCTTTGCTTCGTTGGCCACCTACTTTTTGTAAAATTTCGTAAAACGAAAAGTTTCTTTGCTTCGTTAGCCACCTACTTTTTGTGAAATTTCGTAAAAGGAAAAGTTCCTTTGCTTCGTTAGCCACCTACTTTTTGTGACATTTCGTAAAAGGAAAAGTTCCTTTGCTTCGTTAGCCACCTACTTTTTGTGACATTTCGTGAAAGAAAAAGTTCCTTTGCTTCGTTGGCCACCTACTTTTTGTAAAATTTCGTAAAACGAAAAGCTTCTTTGCTTCGTTAGCCACCTTCTTTTTGTAATATTTCGTAAAAGAAAAAGTTCCTTTGCTTCGTTAGCCACCTACTTTTTGTAACATTTCGTAAAAGGAAAAGTTCCTCAGCTTCGTTGGCCACCTATTTTTTGTGACATTTCGTAAAAGGAAAAGTTCCTTTGCTTCGTTAGCCACCTACTTTTTGTGACATTTCTTAAAAGGAAAAGTTCCTTTGCTTCGTTGGCGACCTACTTTTTGTGAAATTTCGAAAAAGGAAAAGTTCCTTTGCTTCGTTAGCCACCTACTTTTTGTAATATTTCGTAAAAGGAAAAGTTCCTCTGCTTCGTTAGCCACCTAGATTTGTGACATTTCGTAAAAGGAAAAGTTCCCTACTTTCGTTAGCCACCATACATACATGTAAAAATACATTTACATATCATGTACATTGTACATATTATAAAATTGATGAAAAATTACATTGAAAACTTTTTTCTTTGTGTAAGAGTTTTGGTTGAATGTTACGTCTTTCCATGTGCAAATAGCCAACAATATATAGAAGAGACTATTTGCACAATGTGCAAGGAGCACTTTCGTAAATTTATTAAAATCCGACACATATGAAAAAAGGAATAGGTAAAAATTGGAAATTAATTTCTTCACGTTGTTTCATATGGGCGATTCCATTGGTAGGTTGCGAGGGAACCATGTGTTCTTGCTAAACCGTGCACATATGAGATTTGTGTTGTATGAAGAAAATTCCTCTATAGGTTCAATGTACAACTCCGAAAGAAGTCCAACCTTTACGTTCTTAGCCAGAAGACGGTTCCCTCGTAACACATTTTCCAACTTTTCTTCCAAAGTAAATTATTTTTCCAAAGTTAAATACGACGACGTTATAGCTAAGTGTGTTTACTCCTTAAAAAGTAAGTTCCGCCACTTTGATAGATATAAAATGTTGTATATTTATCCACAGTAATTAAAAGCATCACTCCCACTAATTGAATAGTTAACAGAATTGTACTTATACTTCACTCATGAAAAACATTAACAAACTTTGGCACATTAATCATAAAGTACGGAAAAATTTGAGTTCTAAGTTATATTGATAAGAATTGTATTTCTTGACTGTAGTTTCAATGTGTTCATCATATTTTGTGTGAAACACCTTTACGCTAGCTCAGCTAGACTTCACAGATTGAGTGAGAGAGGTGGAAGATTGAGGGAGAGGGGTATCAAAAATGACCAAAAAGTATTGGTTTACCCATTGTGTTCAAGCAGCTGGAAATCAATAAATTTTTCGTTCAACATAGTCATGAGTGGGATGTCTGGGTGGGATATATGCATAAAATTGTTAATAATTTTGAATAGAAAATATTTTCATAATAATTTAGAAGATCATTTATTCCAAAAAGCTACTCTTCAACCTGAAAGTTGAAGGAAAAACCCATGAATTGTTAGATTGTCCACAAAGTAATCTCGAGAAAATTACCTGTACGATGATAAGACGATATCTCAATGTTTCTCAACTTAGCAACTCCAGCGACTCTTTAAACCTAAATCTCTATAGAACATTTCCTATAAAAAAGACCTAAAAGTGAAGCACAGCATGAGCCGTACATTATTTTCTTGTCATCCAATCCATAAAACAACATTTTATTTAACTTTACGGAAAATATGCGATCCAATGTTATGTCATTGTGCCTCGTTAAATTCTAATGATATGAGGGGACGAAAAAGATAAAAATACTATGAAATTTACGAACTTCATATGTGAAAGCTGGGTAGTGATGTAGAAAAGGATTTTTTCTGTTACTCTAAGATCATTACGTTTCCTTATATTTTGTTTTGCGGGAAAGCAAAAATCATCAACATTTAGAATCATGGTTCTCATAATCATGGTTTTTGAATGGAAATACGTAGAATTTCAGATGTTGATACACAGATCCTATGACTGTACCTTTCCCATCCGCAGCCACTAATTGATTCATCTGATCCTGATCCACAAGAATAATCGGAAGTCTTCTATAAGCCTCTCAGTTATAAACCATTTCATCTAAATCTACCTAACCCAAAATTAGAGTTTCAGAGAAAAAATCAATTTACCTGTGGCAGGTAAGTTTTCTCTCTCTAGGTAATGTGTGTTATACGCTACAACTGCGTACATTATATCAGGGCCGAACTGACTACCCAAAGGCCCATCGGGGAAAATCTCAAAAAGGTCCTAAATTTGGATTTCAAAAGGCCCGAATCGGGCAACTTTTTGGAGCAAGTTAAAAACCTTCGGAAAGTATGATTCTCAAAGTCTCTTGCAGACAATTATAGGCCCGAGGGGCAGATAAACGTAGAAAATCCTTTTGCACTCAAAAGAAAATCAATTGTTAATAAAATCCTCAAATTCATTGAAAATCCTTAAAAAATCCTTTGAATTGCAAGAAAATTCTTGAAAATCAAAGGAAATCTTTGAAAATCAGAAGAAAATCCCTAAAAATCATGTTAAAATGCTAAGAAATCCTCAGAAATTGACAAAGGAAATCCTTGGAAATTAAAGAAAACGATAGAAAATCATTAAAAATAAAAAAAAATCCTTTGAGAATTAAGAAAATCCTTTTGCACACGATTATCTGCCCCTCACAAAGGCCCTATCGGGTACCTACCCGAACAAAATCTCGAAACGTCAATGCAAAGCAAAAGGCCCTTCGGTCAGTCCGGCATTCCCGTAAAGTAACGCCAAAGTCAAATCGACAAAATACATCTTGGCGTTTCTTCTCTTTTTTGTCGATTTTTTTGGCAAAAGGCCCTTCGGCCAGTCCGGCATTCCCGTAAAGTAACGCCAAAGTCAAATCGCCAAAATGCATCTTGGCGTTTCTTCTCTTTTTTGTCGATATTTTTTTTTCGTTTCTTCACATTTCGACGATTTTTTCTGGTGATTCAAGAAATAACTACAAAATAATAAATCGCCAAAGTGTGAAGAAGCGCCAAAAAAATCGCCAAAGGGTGAAGAAGCGCAAAAAAAAATCGACAAAAAAGAGAAGAAACGCCAAATTATTTTGTTCAGCTCTTGGCGTTATTTCACACTTTGACGATTTTTCTTGGCGTTTCTTCACACCTTGGTGATTTTTTTGGCATTTTTAACACTTTGCCGGTTTTTTTTGGTGTTTTTTCACACTTTACCGGTTTTTTTGGCGATTTATTATTTGTAGTTATTTCTTGAATCATCAGAAAAATCGCCAAAATGTGAAGAAACGCCAAGGAAAATCGCCAAAGTGTGAAGCAACGTCAAAAAAAATCGTCAAAGTGTGAAGAAACGCCAAGAGCTGAAAAAAATTAATTTGCAAAATCCAATGTTGTTGAGAATATGTACATACATAAAATGTACAAAAAATGTGCATGCAAAGTGGTAAATATTTCGATGTAAATAAAAAGCACATTTTTTGTGCCATTAAAGCTCGAAATTATTGCACTAGATCACAAGTACATTTTTCGCACATTTTATGTGTACACTATTCCTATCACATTTAATGTACTAAAAATGTGCTTGTGATGTACTTTCTATAATTTAACACTTTATACAAATTTAACACACCAACACATAAGTATCCGGTGGCACAATTGGTAAAGCAGTCGACTCATAATCCCGAGCGTCTTGGGTTCAAGCCCCGCAAAATAAAGATATTTTTCTAAAAAAAAGTGAGAGCTTGGCATTAAAAAATGTAGATGGAGGACGTAGCGATCATCAGAATAAGAAAAACCGACATAGAAAAGTCGGAAAACAAAATTCAATTTTCCTTTCTTTTCTTGTATAACATTAGATATACATTAAATGTGCTAGTAATTTACACTAAAATGTACATTCAGCGTACATTAAATGTGTATTCAAGGTGTTTTAAATGTACGTTAGATGCACATACATGTACCACACTTCAGTGTACATTTAATGTACATTAAATGGGTTCACATTTAATGTACATTTGATGTACATTAAATGCACTTCTCGTTCCAGAGAAAAGATGTAACAAGGGCGATTTTTAACATACATTAAATGTCCTGGAACTGGAGCACATTAAATGGGATCAGCACATATTCCGATGGCACTTTATGTACATTTCGTGGGGTCAATTGTTATCTGGGTTCGTAGTATGCAAACTTTAGGCTTTAGATCAGACTTATTCTTATATCCTGGACGACTACAGTCAAAGTATTTAGCCTGAACGTTTCAAATAAAATCACATCAAACACATGTTTTTTGTACACATTTAGTAGTATAACGAGTTCTTTTTAAGAAATATTTTTTTCTCAAAACCTCTTTTATACACAAATGCTACTATGACAGACACCAAAGTGTTTTGTTCGAACAAATATATCTTAAGCTCACATGCAAACAAACAAGAGCACTAAATGCTTTTTCCTATGCTTTAAAATGTAACATAAAAAATTTAAATGCAGTGTATGTGGCAACATAAAATGGTTTTATATCAAAATTAAACCATTGTATTTCTGTGCAAAAGAAAAGAAACTTTATTTGTTTCTCAAGGTTATTTTTCGAATAACTGAAGAATTGAATGAAACCACAAAAGGAATCTATTTTGTGATAGGTGAATATTGGAAATGTTTTTCTCACTAGAAATCCCTGCAGTATAAAGAGTTTTGTATTTCATTTCCGCGCTTCAAAGCCTATGCCAACGTTTTTGAAGTTAGTGTTTTTTTATTATCGAAACTACGTTGATGTCAGTGTAGGTTAACTGCAGTGAAAAAATGGTAGAAGTAATTCCTATGAAATTTACCAACTAAATTTTCTTTTGAACAGGAAATGCGGATGTAATTAGCTTTTCAAAAAAAGTGAGTGAAACAGGTGAAACACTACAAAATGCTACCAGGCTTTTAGCTGTTTTAAAAAGTAACTTTGTATACGTGTATTGTGTGAAAATAGATGGAATTTAAATTAAATATTTTACCAAATATTGCGAAGTTAAGCGGAAATAAAGAAAAATCTGAAATTAGTACACGATAAATTCTCCGTAGTAACACCAGCCGGATACTACTCTATTCCTCCAAACGATATGTTATTTGGTTGTTCGACTATTCTCAGTTATTATTTATATTTTCCTTCTAGTAATTGATTAGTTAACCGGAAACTGAGTCTGAGTTCACCCGACCTGCAGTTAGAAGATATGTGACGTTTGATCAAGATAGATGGGAAAAGTTAAGTACCTGTCGCAGGGAAATTCTCTAGCCCATTTCCCATTAGGCGCCGGCCGGTAAGAAACGCTTCGTGTGCGTTCCTCCATCATATGCAGGCACTCCAATAGTTAGTGACTTTTGACCTCACCCAACTCTTAACCGCTTTCAAACACGCCGAGTGTGGTATGGGTACAGGAGGCTCTGGCCCGCAACTTGGTGGCCGAGCCTTTCCTCGCAAGTTCATCTAATCTCTCGTTACCCTCCACGCCAGAGTGTCCGGGCACCCAGACCGACGTTACACGATTTCTCAGTCCCGTTCGGCTCTAAAATATGTTTTGCACGTGGTGAATCGCGCGAATTTGTATCGATTTCGGAATTCGTGTAGACTGAACCGGTACTTTTCCTAGTTGTCGTCCGGCTCAGTGGCTATGTTGCTTTGATAATTTGCTTGCCTTATGTCACCCGCTCGGTTTGTGGAACGAAGGTTTCTGCCGCGGTTAGGACTCGGTAGCGAAGCTATGCCAATGAGTGAAGACTTTTTAGGCTACATGGCAGTCCGCATCCCAGCTTGTGGACCGGAAATCTTTGTCTTGAATAGGGCTCGTAGACACTATTTCCATGTGCGAGCATCTTTGGTCTACAGAGTAGTGGTGACACGTGGCTTCGTTTTGTGTAAGTCGAGACCCGGAAAGGTTTGCGGTTTATGGTGTGCGGTTAGACCTGAACTGGATTCGCCACTAGCCTTGTGGCGAGGAATAATTACTTGTATAGGGTAGCATATTATTGCATATGAACGTGAAGTAGGAACTCGGGTCATATACCAAGTGTGCAAGTGTTTAAGAGGTGTCAGATCAATTGCTGGCTCTTGTACAAGGCCGGCGATGTAGACTGGGTGGCACAAAGGGTCCACTGATCTCTGTACATCGATCAGAAATGTTTGGCCCTACCTGAGAAATCAAACTACCTGTCAGCAGTCAAAAAAGCTGTCGGTGGGATGCAATACGGAGAATTTTGAACATCTTCTGAGTCTCAACCGGGTCCGATTGCGTGGTAGGTAATTTATTTTTTCAAAAAATCTCATGAAATTGCTTCTTCTTTCACACAAAATATTGTATTGACGCAAAAACATAAAAAACATTTTTTTTTAATTTTCTGAGACAAGCTTCTACTGGGGAAAAATCGAGAAAGTCACTTTTCCGCCATTTTGGGGGTTTTCTCCTTCCATAAGACACCCAATCGTGCGCAGGTCTCCGAATCTGCTTTTTTATTATAGGCCAAATCATTATCTTTCAAATGATGCCAAACTCAATGATTTACGATAAAAATTACTTCTTTGGCGACTCTTACAGTGAAGTGACGTTTGGCTAAATGTTGATCAAAGTTTACTCAGTTCTTCAATTTTAACAAACTTTTCAACTCTTTTATGCTTCGACACATACTCACTCTTAGAGTCGCCAAAAAAGGAATTTTTGTTGTAAAACATTGAGTTTGACGTGGGCTAGTTGGATTTCCGAAAGGACATAATAGCCTGAACTATCACCTCAGCATGATGGGGATCGTCAGTGAATCCAACTCACAGCCTCTGTAGGCTAGAGCCAGAAAGTATTTTGCACTTTCCAGCCTCTGATGAAGATGACTCCGGAAGAGCAGTGGAAATTCAATTTAGCTAACCCGAAATGAGAGTAACACAATAGGCTCAAAGGAGACTTGCATCAGTGTGAGAAATAGGTCGACTACTTTCCTTTTTTTTGTATTAAATTTTGCTTATTACAACAAAAACCTCTTACTAGGTAGAGTGTGACGCAGTCCGTAAGTCAGCTTCCAAAATTAATGATATCGCTTGAGGTGACGCTTACGCTAATAATACGCAAGAAATGACGATGCAAAAAAAACTTTTTAAAGAAAATTCAAATATTTGAAATTTCGTCGCAAATGCCAGAGCCAACGACGAAATAATTTTTCTGTACTTTCAGTTTTCACATAGCAAAAATCTGACCTTATTGATGCCTGACTTTTGAGAAGAATTTTTTTACTGAATTCAAAATTAATTTTTCAAATTCTTCTAAAAGGTACCAAAGTACCTTTATTAAGTTAGTTTTTGAGAAAATTTTGCATGTAAAAACTGGAAAAGTGGAAAAAATTTTGCGTTGATGGCTCTGGCATTTGTGACGCAATTTCAAACATTTGAATTTTTTTCAAAAAGTTTTTTTTGCATCGTCATTTTTGGCGTATTTTCAGCGTAAGCGTAAGCGCGTAAGCGATATCATTAATTTTGGAAGCGGACTTACGGACTGCGTCACACTCTACCTTGTAAGAGGTTTTTGTTGTGATATCAGTCGTTTTTAAAGTTTTCAGTTGTTATAACTAAAATTCATGTGAAAAATTTTCTATTTTTTAAAAAAAATTTTCTCGAAAAATTCTTCTCAGAAAAAAAATTTTCTTCAAAAAAAAATTTCATCCCACACACTTCCCACATCATCCCACACACCTCCCGCATCATCCTACATACTTCCCACATCATTCCACACACTTCCCACATCATCCCACACACTTCCCGCATAATCAGACACACTTCCTACTTCATTCTACACATTTTCCGCTTCATTCCACACACTTCCCACTTCATTCCACACACTTCCCACTTCATTCCTCACACTTCCCACATCATCCCCATACACTTTCCACATCATCCTACGCACTTTCCACATCATTTTCGGTCACTTCAAAAAATTTTTTTCTCATAGTCGCTCTACGGCAGCGTAGCTCATTTCGAACCACTTTGACCGACTCCTGGCCCCCCTAACCGATTTCCACAAGACCGGTTCTGTTAGCTTCGTGAGATGGATACCTTTCATTTGATACCCCATTCACCGCGATCAGACCACTACCGACCGAGATATAGCCGAAGAAGTGCTTCCGTCGCCGGATTTTCATATATGGGAGTTATATGGAAACTTTGAAGCCCAATAACTTAGTTCCAAGATTTTTTGGGGGTAGCCACCGGCTGAATTTTCGGTTCGCGGCGGTACTCGAGAAAAAAAAGTAGATAGATACATCGTGGACACACAACACAGGAATAAAATTTTGATTATTTTCAAACATATTTTTACCATTTTTATATGGAAATTGGTCATCTTTGATTGGCGATATCTCGGCTCGTTTTCAACCGATTTTGATGATCAGGATAGGAAGTAGTTTTTTTTAATAATTTGGAGGGGGAGGGGGGCAGGGGGGAAAAACTCCAAAGTTCGCCTATACATCGTGTCTTGTCCCAAAGGTTTTTGTATGGAGTTTTTTGGGCTTGTGGACGTTTTTTTTGGGGTTTGGGGACTGCGTCACACTCTCCGCTACGGCTTCGAGCATGATATAATTCTATGTTCTAGTAGACTTTGTTAAACTTTGTTAGACTTAAAACTGTTTCAAAATAAATCAACTAACACTCCCTATGTAACTTTGCATGACAATTCACATAGTTATCTCCTCTATTATAATCTCTTTTCGTTCATCGTCCTACTCTGAAAGGGCCGTGTTTTTTCTCAATCTACCACGAAGATAACTCTTTTGCTAGAAATTGTAGAAATTGAGTTAAATTGATGTAATTTGAAATCGTCTTGATGTTTGCTACGTATTTATTTGAATTATTATTTGTACATTCCGAAATCGTTCCGCATGACTGAATGAATTGATTTTACTTTGCTTAGTATCGCATCGATACGAATCATTTCACTCTAACGCGCGCGTTTGATGTAGGAATACCCAATCAAGTAATATAAAAAGTACGGATTATTATGTTGCTTCCAAAGTAATATACAATTCTCTGTCATTTATACATCCTTTCCCATTGACCCATTTAAACACACGTTGTCAAAAGAGAAAAAAAAACAATAATAAGAAAATGGAACCCAATCATAAATTCAATGAGTCGTGAATATTGAGCATAGTACAAAATTGATGACGGTCATAGAACCTATCAAATGTCGCAATAGTAAATAACTTTCGTTCGACCATGTAGGGGACGTTCATAAAGTATATAAAGTGAGAGATATCGGTGTGGATGCCATTATTATTTTGGAAACAAGTGGGTGGAATGAATGGGATTGTTCACACATAAGAATATTAAAATTATATTCTGTCCACTGTGTTAAACAAAAAACATGCAAAGCGAAAACAACTCTTTGCACAACATCTGTATGTCTAACCTATTTCTCACGATTGAACCCGTCGTACATTTTTTTTCAGACAAACTATACGAAAAAAAAAGCATCCAATCCTCTATTCCTGGGGCCGAAGAAGAGAACAAAAAAAATTCGATGAGCAAACAAAAGATCGCATACCCACATATTTTAATATTTACTTTGTTCGCAGCAACAAAAAATAATTTATATCTTTTTAAATGAGCCATTTCTTCGTCTGAGCACTTTTCATGTTGTATATGAAAGTGTTGAAAGTTTCAAAACTTCCTTTTTTTATTTGTTTCGATTCGATTTGCAAAGAAATATGTTCGTTGTTCAGTCTTTTGACGGAAAAGTTTCTTTTATTCCGTTCCGTTTTCCGGATCGGCAATAATTCAACATTTCTGAAATAGTTATCTAAATATCAGTTTTGGGAAAAGGTTAAATTTGAGATAGAGTGAAGGTTTTTTTTTTGGTATAATGAACTGAAAAAAAAGTCGTTCGCATTAATTCTGAATGAAAATAAATGGTTCTTCGCTATTATTATGGAGCACACAGAGAAAACTAAAAAATGGTGTAATAAATTAAATTGGGTTGTGTACAAATTAAATATTTATGACAATATCTTGTGTTGCTCCAAAGGGGATTTACGAGAATAAGCTAACAAACAATAAAAGTAGGTGAGCTCCAGCTACAGTAAGCGAAAAGGATACAAAGTACCACTTAAATTTTGTTTTCAAGCTCACAGGTAGGTAGTACATTTAAAAACATTCGGGTTTTAATTTTGCTTTAATTGCAATTGTCTCTAAAGTAGGTCATGTTAATTTATGGAATTATAAGACTCGAAATTTGAATAATTTTATGGAGTTTTAGAGTTGTAACGTTAATTACACGATATATACTCAATGCATGTATTTACGGAGTTTTACGTTTGCATTGGCTATATGCATTTTTGAAAACTTTTTGGCCATAAACCAGAACATAAGCTTACTTTGTGGGCGAATGCTATAACGAAATGAGTAAATAACCCCGTCACCTGTGCAATTTATAAAGAGCTCATGTAATTCTTGGAATTCAGGTCCGAACGAAGTTAAAGTTTTGATACTTACACTTTAACACAGAACTTTCTGCTCGCACAATATTACAAGCTTGCAGAAGTAAATTGTTTATTGGACTCGTACGAAGTACAATAGTTATTTGTGTGTCTGTTTTTGACGACTGATTTTGATGACACAAAAAAATTTTCATGCAGAGGTTCAAAATCGAGAGAAATTTATAACATTTCCTTCGATTTTGGCCCCGAAGCGTAAAAAGGTCCTATACGTTTACTACAAACAATTTTATTGTAACATGGGGTAGATCGAGGTGGGAATTGGGGGTATACATTTATTATCGTCTAAATATGACGAATCAGCAATAAAAAAATGTCCGTCTGTCAGTCTGTCCGTCTCCACTTTTTTTTTTCAAACGGCTACCGATCAGCCTAAACTTCTTTTTTCCTGAAAGGTTCATTCCTCCTATGATTCAAGTTCAAAGTTGAGCAAAATCGGCCAAATAGTTCCGGAGATATGGTGGAAGAAATGGTCGGATACGAAATTTTCGAGGGTCGGTGAAATTTTTTCGCAAATACCTCAGCAACTATAGCACGGAAATTTCTCATTTTGGTGTCAAATGAAAGCAATTGATGTAACAAAAAATCTCTCATCTGATAACGTTGCTTGGTTTTTTATGCGTTGTAGGGCAGACAAGTTAAGCTTGGATTCCATGTTGTCTATGATGTGGTGGATCGACAAGGGGAACAAAAAAGAACCGTCAAGTTCGCCTTACGAAATTAATTTGGTCTTCTCGATATTAAGTTTCTTTGAGCTAAAGTTGAACTTATTCGTCATTTGTAGACTAGTTTTTACCGCAGACAAAAAAGTTCAATGTTCGCTTGGTGTATTTTACTTTTACTCCAAACGTCCTGCTAACTCTTGACCTGCTTGCTCCCCCTGAACTTCTCCCTCAGCGATGAAATTATAGGTAGAGTAGGTATTGTACCCAGGAAAAATTTTCCCGGGAAATCCCGCGACGAACCAATCCCGTTTCCCGGGAAATGAATTTTTATTTCCCGGGAAATCGAATTTCATTTTTTGTTTTTTTTATTCAAAAAATTGCGCTTTACGCTGACTCCTGACACTATGGATTCCGTTTCGGAGGCTATGGGAAGGCAGGCTGGTGCTAAGATTCTGCTTATACCGAATAGAAGGTAATAATATAAGTCAATATTTACGGTAATCATCAAATTGGCACCAGCGTGCCTCCATGAGTTCTAGCTCAAAGAATTCAAAATCTGTATGGGGGTTATGGGAAGGCAAGCTGGTTCTAAGATTGTGCTTATGCCAATTGAAAGGTGTTACTGTAGAACATATGTTCCGTAAATATCAACATGACACCTGCCTGCCTATTCGAATTCCCTTTTTTAGGGTGAAAAAATTCATACAAAAATTCAAACATCTTTTTGGAGTGAAATACAATTTTTAAAATTCTGAAAAAAACTGAGTCGTCGACCTCTAACACTAAGAAAAAATTCATTGAATTTTTCTATGAATTTTTTCACCCCTAAAACCCCTCCCAAAAATTCTGAAAAAAATCACAGATGTTACTCTCACTATAGAGATTTTTGGGAATTTTTTCAGAATTTTACGTACGCACCCTTATGAGAAAAAGCTATAACTCCATTTTCGCATTTTCATCAATAACTCTACTATAACTTCATTTTGGAGTTTCATATTCTACCAAAAGTAGCTCTGGGCCAAGACGCTTCGAATGATGTATTATGTGCCTTATTCCGTGCGAGGGCACTTTTCCCATGCTAACCCCCATAGGCCCTTTGACATTCTATCATTTTATCACTAAAAATTATTGTGGGTTTTTTTAAGTTACAATAGCTAAAACCGAAATTTGAATTTCCCGGGAAATTTTTTTCATTTCCCGTATTTCCCGTTTCCCGGGATCCAAAAAATTCCGGGAAATTGCATTCCCTAAGGTAGAGTCACTCGTTCCCCCAGGTTATGGAGCGAATTCAAAAGCCTGTTGCATTAAGGTATCCATTCAGAAAAGAATAATATTGAACTTCATGTTCATTTAAATTTATATGAAAAATTCTCAAGCCCAAATTGACCGCAAATTGATGTTACCAAATAAAAAGTGTAATTTAACGCACACAAAAACAAAAACTTCTCGAGATTCTGTTACGTTCAACGAAGAAATTTACATATAATTGCTAAAGTTTAAATTTATTGCAATACTATGTAGTAGGGAAGGTTTTCAGTTATTTCTTTGAATTTCTAACAAGAACAATTCAAAGGTAATAGTCAGATGATATCTTCCATCGAATGAATAAATCTGTTTTCAGAGAGTAAAGCAGCCAATCGAATTATAGGATTTTAGCTCGCGTGAGGGAAGGTGCGGGAATTCGACGAAATTTTAGTTTAAAAAATAATTTCTCTTCGATTGAAAAATTTAATGCAAAAATATTCAAAAAAATTATTTAAATTTACAAGTTAATCAGTAAATAGGAAACAATGGAGAACCATTCTGATTCATGAGTTGCATAAGGTTCGCAACTGCTAAACATACAATAGGATGCTTATCGATCGAATGACGGTATGGATTCTTTAAAATTTTGAACTTCTTCATCCTTTTATTTACAGTTTCATGCCTTGCCATGATGTCTTTGTGTTCTTTTGCATTCATGGCGGTCTTCTGAATGAAAAACTGATCATCTTTATAGCCTTTATCGGCCAGAGTGCGTTCCCGAGGATTTACCAGGAGCACATATGCTTCGCGGGCCAACTTCAAATCTGGCCGCATACCGCAGGGATAGCCCCCGTTGGTCCATACAATGTCACCAGTTCGTATGTTTAATCCGACTTCGTAGCGCAGTCCCGGTCCACGAAATTTGTGGCTGTACCATTTCGGGGAAAATGGCCGTGGCTCTTCGATTGGAAAATCCACACCATCTAGTGAGCAAAAGCACGTCTGTCCATTATGGGCCGCGTCAAATCTAGTAGGTGTTTAGGGCTCGCACTAGCAGGTGCTGAATGTTTAATTTCGTTACATACAACTTCAAATCGTTTTCACCAAGAACATTCGCAGCTCATTTCCGAAAAACCAAAGCGCGGCTGGGTGAATTTCGTACGAATTATTTAATTCATTTGCTGCCTTTTAATTACTGAAAAGTATTTCTTTTCTCCAGTTGTAACTGCCCCAGGAATTCCAGGAGGTGATATTGCTCCTACTTCTTCATCTGATGAGAACGTTGGCGGCCAAATTCCGGAACTGGGTTCCAACGTTTTGCCTTCATCCGCCAAGCGAATGCATTTGGACAAATCGGTTGGTGTGAATATCGTCAATCCGCCGTGTGCATGCTGGAATTACACCTACCACGATTCTAACACTGAGTTCGTTTGTGTGGCTGTCAGCGTTTTTAGTGGCAGCAAAACAATCACGTTCAACCTAAGTGAATATGGCATGAAAGCCATCGTAAACTTTTCATGGCCGGTGGCAATGTTTGATTCAAGTGAGATGTTTGCAGCCGAACTCAAAGGTTCCAGATATACAAAGCAGCACCCAATGATACATGCCATGACCTCCCAGATGTTGCAATCCGGAATAACATCAAATTCCACACAAGAAGGCCTTGTCGAGTTCGGCGAGAGGTCTCGTCATATACGATGACAAAAATTGAAAACGGAACGACGAAGGTAATGTTCTTAAAATTCACAGCGTTCCAAAACGAAGCTATTATCGAACATGCGAACCGAACTATGACGTTTGAATGATTTTAAAATATCTTTTGAATAAAGTTTATTCAATGAGATAGAAATTAACTTTTTAATTGCAAAATGAACTTTCGTCGAATTCCCGCACCTTCAGCACAATTTTCTTTCACTTCATAGTCGCTTGTGTATGTACGTGTCTAAGGAAATTTGAAAAGATACCACCAAAATTTGAAACCCAAATCACGCTGTAATAATTGTCAGATAAAGATGTACTCACCGAAAAAAGTCCATTGTTATGAAATAATTGTGAATTTATGGATTTGAAGTGCAAAATAACAACAATTTAGATGTCATAATGCAGAATACCATCAATACGATAGGTGGATGCTTAATTCTCAGGTATTTTCATGCATCTAATTAGTAAAAAGATTTAAAGTTTTTTATGTTTCATTATCGCGACGAAAAATCTCTAACTTTATATTCAAGTATCTAATGTTTAGCCTCATACGAAAGAGAGTGATTATAACTTTGCTATGAAAAGTGTAATCGAATCCGTTATATTCCGTAGAGGTCGAAAGTTACCGGAAACGCCATACGTGTTGTCGTGAGAATTTTGCTTGAATTAACTCTTAGCGAGATTTATAGATTGACGAGATTAAGTTTACACTCAAAGTTTCATTTTTAATCCATTTTGATATTCCAAACTTTTAAATTCTATGATCGCGTGCGGGACCAAGATTTTCCTTACGTTTGCTTTTTTATAGAAATACAATTTTTCTTACACGTAAAAGAAAAAAGTTTTAATCGGTCCCAGCTGAGTTCAATCACTGAAGAAAAAACGCTGTAAAATTGGCAGAGCGTCTGCGTATATTAAAGTAGAGCTTAGGGTTTAATTCTCGGCGGAGATCCAAAAAACGTTTTTTACTCTCAAATCTAGACTAAGTTGAATTTCCTCATTGGAAAGCTAGTTTACCCTCAGTTGATGATGTGTTAAAATGAATATCTTTCTTTCGCTTATATAAGATGATGGTATTTTAGCGCATAAAATTTTCATGCATTTGCCAAATTGAAAGGAAACAAAGTTTTGACATGACAATTACGTAACTTAATTAAATTTTCATAGAAAACTATATGCTAAATATTCATTATTCATGATAGTTGACCTGTATCCGAAATGAGGTCGTTTAAGTTGCTTAAAACACAGCCAATGAGAAATTTAGTTGTTCAGCCTCTGCACCATAATCGAAAATTTAATTATTAAAATCAAATAAATCTCATTACCAGGAATGAGTGTGTCGCATTTCTAATTTCGAAAAAATTAAAATTTTCATTATAATCGTTGATGAAATGTATTTATTAAAAATAGAAAAGACCTTGTTCCCAGTCTACTCCAATATGTCAAAATAAATCTAGTTTTTTAGACTAATCCCGTTTTCAATAATTGTGAAATATCGAATACACAAAACGACAATCAATTAAAAAGCAATAAAACTAATTGGGAAATATTTGTACCGATTATTTCAATTTAAGCCGATTATTCTAAAAAACAAATTGATGTCCCCAATAAAGATGTTGATATTCCGAGTTAGCACGGGGTTTTAGAAGCGGAGCCTCGAACGTATTTAAGTGAATATTGCCTTACGTCCACATTAAATTATATTGGAAATTGCCGATTGCGCAATATCGAAAAACCCGTCGGAAGAAACGTTGTAAAAAAATTTTCCGAAAGCACAAAATTTACTCCGAAATAGAGAAAAATGTTCTCCTCAATTTTCTCTACAACATAGCAAAAAACCATTTTTTGGTTAGGGCCGACCTTAGGACCGACATGAGGCCCACATGAGCCCTAAGCACAGGCAAAAGTTTATTTTACGAGTATAAACTGTCGGTCATGTCTTTCAAATAAAAAAAATTTTGAAAATGAGAAAAGATTTACTCGAGTTATGTACAAAAAACTTGTATAGCCCTAACAGAGACTCGTTTGTAGTCCCCAGCTAAGTTCGAGGACTCAAATCCAAAAAAGTTTCTTCCACAAATTGTCGGCTATACCCAGGTTTTTCAAACAAAAAAAAATTATGAAAATCGGAAAAGATTTACCCGAGTTATGTACCAAAGACAAAAAACCACTTAAACGGCCCTAGCTCGGCAGCCCTAAGGCAGAAAGTGCCAAGATTCAATCCCATTAAAGATGTTTTGATTACCTTTCTACCTTTCAGGGAAAAAAAAGTTTTTGAAAATCGGTTGAGTTTTACTCGAGTTATCGTGTTGATCGACGGACGGACGGACATTTTTTTATTGTTGATTCGTCATCTTAGGACCATGATCGATGCTCCCCCCCCCCTACTCCCGGGTTGAAATTCGACTGGTTACAAACGTCGTGGTAAACGCAATAGACCTCTTTTCGAAGCACTGCGTTCTTCATACGGGTCTAAAAATGATCGAAGAAAATGAAGAATTGATCGCAAGAAATAAAGAAGAGCGATCATTTCTTCATTTTTTGCTATCAATTCTTATTTTCCTTATACAAAATCTTATTTAATAGCGATTGCTTCAATTACATGCCTTAATGTAACTCGTACTATATATGTGCAATATAGTGCGAGGTTGGAGGGTGGTAGCCCGTTCTTCAACCGAGCACTATAATTCACACATGTAGTACAAGATGGATTTATTACGCAACTACTATTATTATTATGCAACTACGGAGGAACTTTTTTATCTTCGAAGGTTAGGTTTGCAGCCCGAGCCAAAGTTGAGGGATGTAATCCCCGAGTGGACAAATAAATTATCCCGCAGTTGCATATACTATTTTATTCACCAAAGCAACAAAAATCAACGAAACAAAGTTTGACACCGACAATTGATGTATAATTTAACTCCCTAGGGAAGCACTGCGGGTTAGTACATTATAGATGGCACTAGGCTTGTGTGCAATATACTACTGACACAGTAAAAATGTCGGTAACCAAAGGATCTCTAAGAGAATCCATGTGAGCAGAAGCTCACACAAAATTGCGGAACTAGTAAATAAAATGATGTAGCCTCTGACCCGGACGGGTTGTAACGGCGGATTATTATTAGTATTAGGGAAGCACTGCGGTGAAAAATGGTTATTTACACAACGAGACTAGAAAATTGGTTATTACACAATTCGAGATGTATTTGTGAGCTGAAAGAGTATTGTACATTAAGGATGTGAGTTTATATACCGAGGTTTACCGAGGTAAATAAACACATCCGAATGTTACAATAATCTCGAGGCTCACAGATATATCAAGAATTTTGTAATAACCAATTCGAGTCGAGTTGTGACACGAACTTTACGTGATAACAGTTCGAAGTGCACAAATCCCGTTCTAATTTTAATATCTAAAACACAAAAATACACATAGCAAGCTTAATATGATAATAATCCGCCGTTACAACCCGTCCGGGTCAGAGGCTAGATCATTTATTTTTCTTTACTAGTTCCGCAAATTTTTTTTCATGCTTCAAGGCCAAAATCGAAGGAAATTTTTTTGTGTATGTTTTGGACGACTGATTTTAGGCACTTTCGCATGTAGACTTCGCTCTGCTCGGTATACAACACGCGAAATTGCCTAAAATCAGTCCTCAAAAACAGACACACAAATAACTATTTTGTGAGCTTTTAATTACATGGATTCCCTCTTAGAGATCCTTTCGTTACCAACATTTTTACTGTGTCAGTGCAAGCTTAAAGAATTAAATATAAAAGTAATATGTACATAAATGGTTCAATGTGATTGCTTTGCGTAATGCACACAAAAACACACATAGCAACCTTGAAATATGAAAGCAATGCATCTATGTGCACGACAAACACAAATCATGCCATAACTATGTGTGTATTGTTTCGTCTCTCTCCGCATTATGAGTGCATAAAGTGAAAAATGAAACGCATATAGTGAAAAATGAATTTTGTTTACTTTCGTACCCTAGAGTTTGTAAAATGAATGAAAAATGGAGAGAAAATTTAAAAAAAGTTATTCTGATCCATTTGTTGTGAGTGTGTGAAGTGAATGCAATTACCGTACATTTTCTAAAAACCGGTAAATTTGCCAAAAAAATCCTAAAAAGTCACAGATTTGAAACTGCCCTTGATTATGGTGTTAATTTTACATAGAAAGAACCTTTGCGCAAGGCTCTAATGTCCGAACATTTCTCGGGAATTTAAAAAAAGAAGTGGAAAAACGTATTTATTTAAGTTGATTCCGTAGTGTAAGATCAATCAAAAATATTTTATTTTTGAAAAGGAATAAGGATACGGCTACATTTTCATGCGGTGAGAAAATCATTTTCGCAGAGTGACACGTAAAAGAATTTTTTGTATCGGCAGACAAACTTGATTTTCGGCCCGTTTCTCACCCCGCTGATGACCGATTTTGTCTCTAGCAGCCGATAAAGGCACTGAACGAAAAGTTAGCGGCCTTCGATTGTTTTGAATCTGTACGAGTTTTTTTGTTTTCGAAGAAACATAGTATGAAAAATTTCGCTCGCTTCGCTCGCAATTTTTAATCTTTGATCATAGTACTTAAAGCTCTCGTAATGTTGCTTTATCTGAACTGGCTACAATTCCATACTTCCCATTCGTGATGGGCTGGAATTAGTTCCATGGGCTTGGGCTCGGTCTGATATTGGACTCTAGATACGGCCCTGTTTGCCCCCCACGGGAAGAGGTGAAGTCGGCGTGTCTGCTCATAATTTACGTAGATCGTCCACCTGTATGTGAAAGCTTGTGTGATCTTAACTCTAACTGTTTCAATAGC